>OX596025.1:25566858-26766858 GCA_951394055.1 Villa cingulata | reverse complement strand
TAAATATAAAAATTATTTTTCAATTAATATGTACTCAATTTAATATTTGTATTTTTTCATTCTAAAATTTTATACATACATATACATATTTTAAAATTAATTAATTCTCATTATCAACAGTGACTCATATTCATCGATTACTACATGCGTTCATTCATAAACAAAAAAAAAAAATAAATAAAATAAAATGAAAATGTGAAAAAAATAAAAACATTTTAGGCCACAAATTTCGAACGAATTAGAGCATAACTTACTGGACACATAGTACAAGCATTTATACATACGTACATTGCTACATACAAGGTATAACTTATAGTTCAAGTGTTACAATCTATATACAGCAGTTTATTTACACAAATTACAAACGAATATTTTATTTGTATGTGTGTATGCGAAACTTTTAAAATTTTTATTAAATGTTTACCAATGTATTTATTGTTATATATTTTTGGCAACAAAAAAAAAATTAAATAAAATAAAATGCTTTTTGGAGATCTGTGCCATAAAAATTGACTAGAAAAATACATGCATAGTCATTCATAGGTTTGAAGATTGTCTTTTATATGTGTTTCAAGTGCAATTTTGTAATTAAATTTTATATCACAAACACAATATATATAATAACGGTAATTTAATGTTTTTTTTTGTTTTTTTTTTCTTGTTTTCTTAATTTTAAAATTTGTTATTTTTTGTTGTTAGATTAATTTTAAAATTAAATTATTTTCACATCGTTATAGTATAAGATAGTACCTTAATCACCTTAATGAAGCATTGTTGTGTGTATTTACATTACAAAATTTATTATTTTATAAATAAAAGTTATTATTATGGACGAATAATGAAAATGATATATAGTCAACTCGCGATAACGTGAACACGAAAAATTTTCGGCTGTTCACATTAACGAAAATGTTCACACTAACGGGGGTTTTATCAAAGGTACAATTTAAACTAAAACAACACGTTTCTTTATAAGTATGTACATATTTTATTTTAATATTTATTCGGTTTTTGAAAAGTAGGATGTTATTTTAACTTGTTTTTTTTTGCCCTGCAATTTTTTTAATATAGCTTCTTCACGAAGTTTTCTTAGTACAATCATATCTTCAACTTTTGTACCATTGTGCTCTGCTTCATGTGAAATTCTTCAATTATTTTTGATTTCTCAAAAAGGATAAAAACTTAACTTTTTTACCCATTACGCACGACACAATTAATCTTTTCACAACAAAGTAAGTACAATAACGATATTCAACTGACAGAAAATCGAACTCATAAAGAATGGATATGATTTTTAGAGTTTGACTAACGGTATGTGATTTTGGTAAAAAATAATTTACATGAAATTTGTTTCCCGCATAAAATTCCATGAAAAACTAATTGTTCACATTACAGAGCTTTTGCCTGTTCACGTTACAGAGTAGTCAATGTCAAAAATATTGTGTTCACGTTAACGAGTTGTTCACATTAAGCATTGTTCATGTTATCGCGAGTTGACTGTACATACACATGTACATATACGTAGATATACGTAGATTGAAAACAAAAAATTCAATGTAACTGATCTAAATAATTTTTGTTTTTCCAAGATATTGTATAGAAGAATAAATAAAAATTTTAATTAATTTACTATGATTCCGATGGTATGTTTTAAATTATCGAGAATTCTTATATTGTCATTCAAGAGTAGCATAGTTATAGCAGATATTTGTCACAGAAGATTGTCACGAAAATTTCAACTTTATAGTCAGGCTTATAAGAGACTTATCTATAAATGTCCTATAATAATATTTTTATTAGACAATTATTTCGAGTTGTTATGCTATAGATAAAAATTTTATATGTTGTTTATTTTGATTTGAATGTTTTCGAACAAAATCTGAAAACAAGTATACATATACTCGTATGCATATGCATGTACTGTATTTTACCTTTTGCGATACACCATTTATGCATGTAATTTATCTCTATTATTTTTATTCTATTATTACGAGTGTATATGGTATAATGGTATTCATTAATTTCTTGAAATAGTCATAGAGTTTATTTATTTATTTATTTATTTTTTTTTTCACATTTTAATTTAAATTTATTTGAAAAAACGCCTTCACAATATCTATTTGTGAAATGGAAACAATAATAACATCTATGTATATACCATACTGTGTTGTCTTGTGTATACTACATAACATAAAATAACTTATTGAATTGAATGGAATTTTTTGTTAAGTTCATATCAGTTCAAAATACACATAAAATGCACTTACATAAGAAAATTTGATATTCGAATCGAATCAAATTTTCTATATATACAAGTATATATGTATATTCATGTCATCGTGTATATAAGAGGCGAGTATTTATTGTATGTAATTTTTGTATGTATAATTGTATCTATGCGAATAATAAAAATATAAAAATAAACGTTACAATAATCGAAATATTTAATGAATTTTTAAGTGTTTTATGATTAGTTTCTTGTTTTTTTTTAGTTGCAGAATTACAGAAGAATTCAATTAGTCCCCTATCTCCTATACAACAAAAAAAAATTTGTTTTTTCTTTCTTTAATTTTCAAAATGATTTTAAATTTTGTACTAAATGATTCTTGCATATAATCTTTGCTGACAGTTACTAAACAATAAATAAATTCGTACCTATAAGAAGTGTGGAATGTATGTAGGTACATAATGTTAGAATTACAAAGAGAGTTAGAGACGATAGCTGCCAGTAATCTCATTGCTACTAAACTACTTACTGTCGCTTCCTGTTTTTCGTATACTTTTTATGGTGTATCTGTGTAGTGAAAAACAAGATAATAAAGAGAAAATGAATTTTTCTCATGAATGAAAATACAATAATTACTCTGTTTACGATGCTGTAGAAGTGTAGATGATGTGCGATGACAATATGCATGCAGTGTAATTTTCATGATTATGGTGAAGTTTGGAAAAAATAATTAAAGCTAAAATATCTTCCAGAGAAAAATGACTATAGATGGATGAGTTCCAAATACATCTAAATTGAAAGTAAATAGGATATATGATAGGTTTTTACAATGAATAAAAAATTTACAAAAAAAAAACTTATAATAAAGCAGAATATTGTAAAAGAAATAATAATAAGTGAAGACGACAAAAAAGAAAATACAAAAAAAAAGCAAGAATAAAACAATAAAAATCTAAAAGTAATCATTAGAAATATACTATGTGTGCAGTGTGTACTAAAATTGAAGTGTATGTATCTGTCTGTATGCGTTTCATATAAAATAAGTACATACTCGGATATTCTCTTATATTTAATAATTTTTACATAAACATATGAACTTTTGTATAATACATTACATATGAATGATACATACATTCTAATAGATTTATAATAGCGCCGCATATCGTATAGATACGATTTATCTTTGTATGCCTTTGCATAAGTGACTGTTTCAATAATCATAAAAAAAAATAAATAAAACAAGAATGACTTGATTGAAAAAGATAGTTAAAAGATATTCTTTTTTTTTCATTTTTATTTATTTCGCTTCTCCTCAGTCAGTTTTTTCCGTATTTGGTCATGAATTAGGTCACTTTGTCAAAATAAAGCACACAGATAATAAAAAAAAAATAATAAAATAAAAGCTCAAGAAAAAATGAAAGAAACGACCACAGAAAAAAAAGAAAATAAATAAAAATAAAAATTATATTGCTAAGAAAATGAAGAAATGAAGAAAAAATAATATAGAAAAAGAAAAAGAACATAAAATGGAACAGATAACTAATAAACAAACAAAATATGTACTCCTCACAATATACTTACTACACTGAACATCCAGAAGTGTTTAAACACCTTTCAATTTTGAGAATCGAATTGAAAAATAGAAGTCTGTTTGGGGGAATTAAGAAATGTTGTTGAAAAAATTATTGTAAAAATGGATGGAAATGTTATTGGTTTGGGTGAGTTTCAAAACGTTTAAAGACCGCCTCGATGCATAATCAACAGTTTCAAAATGATAACACTTAAATCGATAACAATGTCTACAGTTTCAAAACTGATTGTGAATACATCTGATACGCATCTGTCAAGCAATCTACGCATCCAGAATTTTTATGATGCAAAATAGATTTGAATAGATTTTTTCTTCTCAGTATCATTTTAATGATTTACTTTTATATGAATTTTGTTATATGGAACCAAAGATCAGTCTGTTTTAAACAAAAATTTTGTACTTTTATGATGATAAATTGAATTTTTAATGTGTAGTACTTACATAATATTAATGACAAATTCCAAAAAAAAAAAAATGGAGAGTATTATATTATACGAGTACTTACACTGAAGGTGTTTTTGCTCATTCGAAAATGGCTATAAAATATGTCCATTCTGACATTGTTTAATTTTATTAAAAAATTATTTCACCTTTTTTGATTTAGTGTAGAGAATGAATTAATTAAATTTTAAAATTATGTACTGCAGGAGGTGAACCATTTTTCTTGTTGTCAAAACAAAGCAACAAATTTGTTTCAAAACGTCAAAGTTGTAGAACTGCAATATCGATGCGAAGCATTAATACTATTTTAAAAATTTGCATCACGTCTGTTTTGATGCCGTATCACAACACATTTTTGAGGCGTTTTGAAACTCATCCTTTATTAAATTTTATTACAATAACCGTAGTGGATAGTAAAAAAAAAATCGCAAGAGCTATGAAAACGAAAACCATATTACTTATAGATAGTTAGTAAATGTTTATCTAACAATTGAAATAGAATTATAAAAATTTATAAAATAAATGTAAGGACATTATTGTTTCTGTTACCAATTACAATAAATTTCATTCTAAATAACAGTGGTATCCGAATACTTTTTTGAGTCAGTGTACGTTGTATGTAGTGCACATTTATGTAGTACATACTAATCGTATATAGAATATTTTGAAAAAATCAAACAACATTTAAACAACAAGAAAAATACGAAAATCATGGATTATTACTTACTAAACTGTTAAGGTTAACCTTGTTCAAAGACATATACTATACTCGTCGTCGTCGTCGTCGTCGTCGTGTATAACAACAGCTAGATTTGGATATAATGTGCGGATAAAAGTATAGAATTAAAAAAAAAAAAAATGAAAAGCAACAACAAAGAAAGGTAATAAATTGAAAAAATTTATAAATACTATGTAAGTATATTAACAAATTATAGATATAATGTGTATTTGTCATACACAGATATGATATCTATATATATACATATATGATGTGACACATACTTGTATTACTTACAAAAAGTATTATATATTATAATTTCAAAACAAATACAAACATATGCACAAGTTATGTGACGTAATTTATACATATGTACATTTATGTATGTATATGTCTCGAAACAAGAACATATAACTGATTTTTTAAATTTATTTATTTTTTTGTGCTTTCTTGTAAATTTTAATTTTTGAATAAAACTCCAAAAAAAATATATAGGTATATTTGTTACTTTTTTTTTTTATATTTTCGAAATCTAAATGCATAGTGAATAGTTGATAGTACAATAGGCATGAAACTATAGGTATTTCTTGTCTTTCGGAACTAACTAGTCGTTTGACTTTGTGCTTTTAAATTATGTATTTATTATACGCTGATGGTGTTGCGAATACACACTTATATCTCCCATAGTTGTAATAGGTTCGACATGGTTCGACGTTCGACATTTTTACGTTTTTGTTTTTTCTTCATAATTAATGTTATAAATCATTTAAAGAAAATTACAAAATTTTATCAATTAACTTTAAATTACGGCTATTATTATCTATCACTAAATTACTAATTTGAAACGAAAAAAGGTATCATTACTATGTGTTTATATACACATACATACATGAAGGAGGGCCTATTAGATACATACATACATCCGAAATGTCATTTTGTATTATTTATGAGTGTAAACCTTTGTAAGATTTTGTTTTTCTATATATATTTTGTTTCTGTTTTTGAATAATGATTATTCTATACAATTTCCCTCTGTTTGACTCTGATACTAATGTTACAAACACGTTACATTTTACAAACAAAACACACTTATTTTACTATACAAATATTACGCGTGTATAGAGTAAGTATGTGTGTAGTGTGTACATTTTTAGTTTTATTCTGCGTTAATTATTTATTAATTCATTTTCAAATGATAAATATATCCAAAGGTAAATATATAAAGGTATACATTAATAAATACGACTATAGTACCTATGTTAATTAAAAAAATCATAAAATAACTGTCTATCTAATAGTTTTCTTAAATATATTCGTACATACATGAACATTATTGCGTATTTATGTAAGCATTTTTTATGAATTTCTATTATAGAGCTAATGACTAGGCTATAAATATAGAATAAGCGTGTCTAGTACAGACGTTCACAATAATTTCTTTAGCTTAGCACAGCAGAACTCGTACAGTTCAAAATATACCTACTTCTACACATTTATGCTCTTGTCTTGTCCATATATTGGATCACTCTTCTTGCCATCGCTATACATATATTGAATATTTAAATAATTTTCTTGGTTGTACAACATATGAACGCATATACATACATTTACATACATTGCATATACGCAAGTAAATACTAGCACATACTAGATACCTTTCAATTGATACTTGATAGATTCTTTTGTATATAAATTATTTAGGACATTTGGATATCGTTGATGTTTTTTTGCTTTTTTTTCCTACTTTTTTCTTCTTTCTATACAAAATAGGTCAATAAAATTAATTCAGAATTTTTTAAATCTTATAACTCTTTTTTGTATATAGGCACATATAGGTAAGTAATTTTTTTTTTCATTATTTTCAAGAAAAAAAATATTGTTTGGATATTGGAGCGATAGACTATATTTTTTTGTACGCTATACATTTTGTACGGCACACAATTATTATTATTATAATAAAATGCCATTATGATGATGATACGTGGTCTATATGTTATTTGATTTTTTTTTTTTAAATAAAAAAAGAAGACAAAAATGAAGATTCATAAAATGAAAAAATATTTTAATGAAGAGTCAATAACTTTTAGAGTTACGTTTACGATGTACATATATAGTTATTTATTTGTATCTATTTGCATTCATACTTATAACCTCACATATCGCATAGCGCATATCATAAATATTTTTATTATTGTGCGTATACACAATCCATTCATATACATACAAGCTCAGATCGTTTATATTTATATAATCTGTACTTCTGCAATTTGTGTGGGTTTAGAAAAAAATTTTTTTACATAGACAGAAAAATATGAAAAATTATTATAGGATTTGTATCTGAACATTTATATTATATAGTGGAGCCAATAAATGTGGTTTTAAATTTATTTATATTTTCTTTAAATCGTTTCGTATTTCATATTTTTTTTTGAAATGATAAAGTGTCAAAGATATATTTTTTCCCGAAGGTATACCTACACGTAGCTATATGTAGGTACCTATTTGTATCTATATAGGAGTACGTATTTGTGTTTAACACAAAATATTAAACTAAAAATTAAAATTATTAACTATCCTCTGAAGCTATTCTTGCATATTGATAATGATATGATGGTAATTAAATGGTATCCATGGTCTCTAAAACTAGTTACTATTATATTAATATACTCAGCGACATGTTGCAAACGCAACAACTATAATGTCATATAAATTATGGATACAGATAATCGCATATCAACATCACATTTAATATTTTTTTTTATTTTTTATTTTTGTTACTTTTTAATTCACTAATAAAATATTATAAAAAAAAATTGAAAATTAGAAAGAAAAAAAACTACTTAAAATCATGAAGCAATCGAAAACCAGGCAACTATACATACGATACGATCATTCACCATGCACCATACTCGTACATTTATTCGTATTTTGAATGTACATGACCACAAGATCATTGTAAAGTATAAGCGTAAGTATTGTGTCATACCAATAATAATAATATGTAAATACCATATAGCGTATAGCACACATATATTTGCATACACTTCGTATATAATTTAATTTGTATAACTATCAATTTACATATGAATCTAAATCTGACTTAAAGAAAGACAAGTGACGTTATATAAGTATGTACATGCAGATATCTACATCGATCACATGTGTGTGTTTATGTATATGTTAAGTATCTCTTATATGAAAAATACTATTTTGGATGACCACCAAAAAAACCTACCAAATTGATGGAATTATTATAATGAATTTTTTTTTTTTTTTTTACAAAAAAACATTAAAAATTTCTTAATAATGTGAAGAATATTTTAAAAGAAACGGCCGGCAATAAATGAAATTTTTGAGAATTTTTCTGTTTAAAAAAGAAGTAGGCCTTCAAAATAAAATAATGAAAAAAAAGTTTTTGTAAAAAAAAAAAATAAAGGGTATTTGTGTACACATACAACATCACATCACAGAAAATTTATAAGTTGTAGAGAGCTCTACACATATTCAGAGTTGGTATTGTTCAAATTGATTATAATACCTTGGTCAATACGATGAAATTTAGAAGAGAAATAAAAAAAAACTTATTAACAGACTACAAAAAATTTAAGAAAATTTCCAAAAGTATACGACTGCGCGCATTCACCTAACACCCAAACCGAATCTAATCCTCATTGCATATGTGCGTAAAATGTACGAGCACATAAATCTGCTATAATGTTAAGTGATTTTTCGTTTTGTAAAGCACTGTTAAGTGTTATTGTGCATTTGGTTTGATATGTACTGTACTCGTATAGCTATCATCTAGCTGGTTAGAAAATATTGGTGATACATATTATGTGGTAATATTCATGAATAACTTACTAATATATTAGTAGAACGTGTGTACGAATATTTTTAACTTTGTTTAAGTCGAGTTGAACGTAATCACTTCATTTTCGGTTTTCATCAAGTTTCAACTTTAGACAAACTTCAATATTATCGACATTCAGATGTACGAAGTAGGGTAAGTATGATGAAGTAGATGAAGTACAAGATACGATACGAGTATTTTATTTTTTAGGAACTATTTTTTTTTTCATATTTCTTTTTGCAATCAAATGAAATCACTAATAACACAGCCAAGATGTTTACAGTGATGGCTGAAACGAAAATACAATTTCACATTTTTTTTTTTTCAAAGAAGAAAAACTTTTCAGACAATTTTAGATTTGGTAGCAGTTAAGGGCGATTATCTTAAAACGACTTTATGATACCAGATTCAAATTCAGATCCAATGGTCTGAAGTGTTTTTTTGAAAATATCAAATAATTTCAATACCGCACTGGAATATAAGTAATTTACCATCGTAGACTATAAGCAATTATAATTAACTTACAAGGTGCAAAGTGAATATTCTCCTATATCCTTAGAAAAACACACTCCCATATACTATATTCCGTAAGTATACTTTCTACTCAAATTTCAAATCCTTGTGTGTTGTTTTTCATTCCCCTAAAAAAAAAGTAAAAAAAAAAAATATAAATAAAACAAGGATTAACTTTGATCTAATTTTTTTTAATGTCGACTGTAATTATTGTACGAGTACTACATTGTTTGCACATTACTATACGATTTCTTGTGTACACATACACATTAAAATAAAATTACAATAAAACTCTGTTTTTCATGTAATGTACACATACTACGAGTATGTAAGTATTTCGTCTTTTTACCTTATTTTTTTTTTTATATCGTTACCTTATTTTCTTACCTTTAATAATAATTCTCAGTTGTTAACTTTTTTTTTCTTCAATTTTTGGTAAATATACTACATGCACATATGTATGTAAGTACATAGCGTATGTATTATTATACAATGTACGAGAATTCCAATGTATATGTAGTTTAAAGTTACAAATTCATTTTTTTTTTCTTTAGTTTTTCTCGTACAATTATTTTATTGCTGGTATTATTGTTACAATGTGAAGTTTTTTTTTTATTTTATTTTTCTCCATTATAAAAGTTGTTATTGTTGCTGTTGCTGTTGTATGTATGTGTGTTGTTACTGGCGTTTGTATAACTTCATATAATTTATTTACTTAAAATGTATTTTTTTGACTTTTATTTTATTTTTTGGTTTCGGTTTTGAGGTTTTGGTTTTGTTGTTGTTATTATTTTCGTTGTTTTTGTTGCTTTCCTTTACTTCTTCTTCTTATTCTTCTTGTTTTTCATTATTAAAATGTAGTGGTACGAAATGATTAGTATATATAGTGAAGTTATACATATTTATTTTATTAACGATATTTGTGGGGCTTTTTTTTATAATATACACACGAACACGACCTATATGAGTATATAATATTATAAAAGATATTTTACTTAATAATATTATTGTACATACTTACGCATTCATACATCTACACACTTACCTATATGTATTTACCATTACCTACTTGTGGGGTTTATAATGATGCACGACAAAATTTCTGACTTTCTGACTTTATAAGTATTTTATACATTCATTCGCAACCAACTCCAACTAGCAACAACAAAATCGAAATGTAATATTATCTGAGCGTGTGTGTGTGTGCATATATATATACATATATATATTATAAGAAGTTTATACACATATGTAAATATATAATTTATTTTTTTTTAAAAAATTGAAAAATTCAAAACCAGTTTCATTTCAACTTTCATTGAGATTAATCGTGGAAAAAATAAAAATTAAATAGAAACGAATATTCAAGTTAAGAAATTATAAATAAAAATTATTTTTTTTTCTTTATATTTTTCGTATTTCTTGGAGCTGTTTATTCGTCTTCTTCTTTCAAAGTTTATTTATTTTACACTTAACTTTTTTTTTTTTAACTGCTTTAACTTTAAACCAAACTAATCTGCAGCAATAGTTCAGTGTTCAGCACCAGCAGTGTTCAGTTTGTTCAGATCAGTTTCGAGTTTAGTTGGTTTAATTCTTTTGGTTTGGTTAGTGTTGATTTTGAACTGCATATCGTGTTGTATTGGCTCTATACTCTTTCTTGTGGTATTGTATACTTATAGTAGATACATTGGTACATACCTTTTATATATATATGTATATACATATATTTTGTAAGTGTTAAATGTTGTTTTGTTGTCATCATCATCATCCTCATCATCAGTGAACACCATCGCGTCATCATCTTCATATATTATTATCTGAAAAAAAAAAAAGAAATAAAAGTACTGGATGAAGAAGATAATTTTTTCTGATATTATGATGTAGTGTAAAAAAAAAAATTAAAAATTGAAAAAAAAAAAAACAAAAAAAAAACGTTATTATAACCACACAAACCTAATAACTCAGTAAAAGGTTGAAGTTAATTTTATGTAACAGTAGAACAAATATGTGTACATATACAAATGTATCTATACTTATTTCTCTGCAAAATAATATGTATACACGTACGTACTTTAGGTATAGTAATAGGTAATTCGTTTAATGTTTCACATATTAACTGTCCGTTAATATACTTACAATGTACGCGTAAGACCTACTTTTTATTATTACTGGTCTTATATCGATCGATTAAGTAAAACTGAACAACAATAATAACAACATCAGCATTAGTAAGTTTTTATCTCGTATATCCGTAATAAAAATTACAAATAATAATAATTATTACGTTATTGTTTGATACAGAAAACCATAAATTGATGAATGATAAATTTATATAATACATACCTTATAATCTATATAATTTATTGTTTTTTTTATATATAAATTCGATTTTTACCTATTGCAATTCATACATACGATTATATCTTGTGTATACCTGTACCATATTCGTTTTATTTACTTAAAGTACGTATACGACGAGCAGAGTATATGAGATCGCGATTGTTGTTGATATCGTTAATAATTTGGAATTGTTTGAAAAATGTGAAGGCTATGAAATTTTGTTTTTTTTTTTTTTTGGCAACATTTTTTGTGCAATTCTTTTTCTGTTTCGTTAATTTGAATTTAGCAAAAAAAATTTTTTTGCAAATAAAACTTTTAATAATAAAAATTATCGATATCCCTGATTGATAGATTTTTTGTTTTTGTGGTTTATCTGATCTTTGATTTATTTTAATTTATTTATTTTTTATTATTTAAAAAAACAGTGTAAATGCCACATATTACTGGCTGATAGAATATTTATACAGTTTATCACTGTGTCAATATTTGCATAAAGAAAACATATTACGTACATTTTTATATAAACGAGTTTGAAGTGATCGCGTATTTTTTTTTCTTATACTACATGTACATAATAATATACAGTTGAAATTGAATAATTATAATAAAAGAATAGAAAAAATTAAGAGAAAAAAAAATAATCAAATTCAAATTATCTAAATTGTGTGTACCAGATTAATTTGTATGTGAAACTTTAAATGTACGATTCATATACACTAAACAATGACTAAACGTAAAAATTTTGTGTATCTACAAAAATATTGAGAAGAAAAAAGTGATCAGTGTTACGAATTAATTATAGTGTCAATACTCATTCGAAAATATTGCATTGATTATATTTTTGTTTTTATTTTTTTGATTTCATAATAAAATTTATTTTGATTTTTGTTTTGTTTTGTGAAACACTTGATGAGTATAGTGGGCAAATATCAATTTAGATACAGATTGGATATAATATAATATACTAAATTAAATACAAAGTTTACATACAGTTAAGAAGTCAACTACATATTTATATAGCGGGGAAACATAATTATTGATCAAATTAACTACATCGTCATTATATTGGATACAAAAGGTATATAAATTATCTGTGAAAATGAAAATAGTTGTAGTCGGTTGTAGTTATACGCAGCTACTTGTATGTATGTAGATTGTGTACATATGACTAATGTTTGTTTAAATATTTTTCAGTAGAAAATTAGTCTAAAATTAATGGGTACTTAACTACACTACATGCCTATGCCATGCCATGTTTATGCTCGGAAATATGTACTTCTAATAATATAGATAATATGCATGTAGGAAATTGATAGCATTACATGCTGGTCATTATTGTTGGGTTGTATAATTTGACAAAAAAAAAAGTACATAATAAATACATGGATTATATAAATAATATGTAACGTGTAGTTACACACGTTTTTCTTATACAAATTACTCCCTGATTATATACCAGAATATCAATTTATTTTACAAATAATGTACGAGAATGTATTATTGTTTTTCATTCTCCTTTGATCTTTCATCTTGTTTCTCAATATTTTTCATTTTAATTTTATTTTAATTTCCTTTTTGTGCAATTCTGATACAAATTTAAATGTTATGTATGTATCTATGCTTGCACTGGAAAAGTAAATTATACTATGTACCTACTTCTTTTCTTAATTTTTTTTTATTTTCCTTTTGATCCCATTATTTACCTTATTATTACTACATACATACATAAATATTTTTTTTTATCGTTCATTATATTCACAGTGACAATAGCCAATTAAATTCGATATTTTATTTTCCCTTTAAATTTTAATTCACATATAATTTTTTTATGTTACGAAAATTTTACAAAAAATTTATGATGTTTATGAATGAATTGCAATGCAACACAATATTATAATACTAATACATATTATCCGAAAATACTCAGTCAATATAGTAATACACCCATATAAATGTATTTGAAACTGAATTGTGTTTGTCACATCATTTTTATATTTTTATACGGCACTGCACTGTACTTTGTGATGATAGCGCAGTGACTGTGATACGTGATACCTAATCATTCAGTATCAGCATGTATCAGTCTATCAGTACTAGATGATAATGGTTGTGCTTGATGCTTGTGATGTTGTTGTTCGTACACTCTCGCATATAACAAACAATAATTTGTCTGATGATGCCTGAGTGCCTGAGAAAAACTTTCATTTCTCATTGCTACTAGTACTAAACTCGTATTATTTTCAAATCTTATTTGTTTTTTCTTTGTTTTTTTTTTTTAATTTCAAATTTTCTACATTGTTTTTACTTGGAAAATTAGCAGTGTTCATAAATTATTGCTATATTATCATTTATCACACCACAACTGTTTTGTGTATGTATTTGAATATTGAATTTATACCATGTATATGTGTGTGTTTAAAAGAAAAATTCAAAAATTATTAATAATTAGGTATAGAAGAAAAATAAAATCTCATAAACATGATGAATAATTACACAAAAACAAAAGGAAATCAGGGAAAATTAAAAAAAAATTTTTCTTGTATTATGAGAATCGAAAAAGAAAATCTAAAATAAAAAATGTGGAACATAAATCACATTTATTCCATTTATTAAATTATTTCATTTATTTTTCTTTTTTAATTTATAAAATAAATACTATAAAACGTTAAAATTAGAAAAAAAAATTATAATTTGTAATAATTTCAAATCGATAATAATTAAAAATCAATTGTACGTACATTATATGTTATTGTTGTTATACATATTTATCCCCCATAACCAATAATTGATGGAAATTTAATTGAAAAAATGTTTACTTTCATTGCAAATAAATAATCATATATTTATGTATACTCATGATAGAAGTATGTATACACAATTATTTTTAAGTATGTATGTACACTTACTATAATGGAATGGCACGACTTTTTGTACTGGATATCAAGTAATAGGTACAGTGTACGTGAATTAATTTTGTATATATCCGATAAAAAAGGTAAAAAAAAAAACCAGAATGAATTAAATTAAACTACAATGTTTTTTTTTGTTAATCTTGTAAATTTAATTTTTCCGTTATTATTATAAAAATAAAAAAAATGTGAAAATTATATAAAAAACTTGTAGTAGGAACAAAAAATAAATTCAATTATTTTATTTTTATAAATACAATTCGACCATGTATATGAGTACGAAAGATAGTACATAGTTACATTCATAAATTTTTATATACCTATACCACTATAAATTCACAATTCTCTTTTCATATTCATATTCAGATTATAAGTACGTACAGCTGCTAATATATCTAAAGGATGATCAAATTATAGCTTCTAAAAATTTGAATTTGAATTTAAAAAAAGGAAAACAAAACGATAGAAGTTATCAATGTAATTTTTTGTTAATTTTTAAATAGAAATGGAGGATATATGTATTTCCAGGAAGTTGCTCTGAAGATCAATCTACAAAATTACTATATATAGCACATAAATTAATCATTTGGCTAAAGTTTTTTTCTATGTAATAATTTACCACCAAATTGTACTGAACACAAATGACAATTTTTGAAACGCCCAGCAAACATTGCGATAAGAAAGCAATAGCGAAATATTATCGTAGTGGTAAGTCTCACCTATTGCCGCAATATGGATTTTCTAGTAGAATATGCCATACGATTTGCTTGGAATAAGGTTGATGCGCACTCTAATTGCTCTGTACGATGGCATTCTAAATGATGCTAATAGACATGGCGATAAGAAAGCAATATTAATGTTGCTTGTTCAATATGGTTTATTAATGTTGCGCTTTTATCGCTTACTCGTATATAACCCAAACTATTGCCTAATTATTGCTCATTTATCGTTGAAAACTATTGCTCTTTTATTGCATCCTCGTAAGTCGTACTATTGCCCATTTGTTTGCTGAGAATCTCAAGTAAAAAACATTACCATTATGACGTTCAAGATTTAATAATGCAGTAGTAATTTGATCACCCGATACATTCATGTAGTTGTTTATTTATTTATTTTTTTTTTATACTTTTTGTGTTGAATTTTATTTCATTATTATTATTATTATTACTAAACGTGATATTATTCATGATATTTTATATATTCACATGCATATACAATAATATAATTTACATTTGAATGTATTTGTGTATCCGTATAGCCAGCTAAAGGTAGGTAGATACTAAATAGATAGTCAGTTTCGTAGGATAGAGATATAAAAATGTGAAGAAAAAAAAAATAAATTAAATAAATAAATAAAAAATTCTAGTCTTATGATTGTATCTGAAATTTTAAAGTTATGCTACATACACTCGTATATTTGATAGATATAGATCTACAAAAGGTTTCTACACATTGTGTATATGCAATATTAGAGACATATTTTTATAGTATAGAGGATAGACATTTATGCATACTTAGATACTTGTACACGTATTTACTTCTTATTGCTATACAAGCACATAATGAATATTTGTTTGAGGTGTAACAGAATTATTAATAAATTACTGTATTTAGTTCATTTTAAAAATTTTAAAACTTAAAGTACATAGTTTGTTTTTCTTATAAGACATTCTTGTAATTGGTATATTCGTGGAGTTCCGCTGGCTATACATAATGCAAGGAAATACGTATCTCTAATGGTATAAATTCTAATAAATATACAAAATGATATGATATGACGATGGTGGTTTATATACTTATGTGTGTGAAATCGTTTAAAAATTCTATTATTTAGATTTATTATATGTAACTCCTTCTCGTTTAATATGCCACCACCTTTAAACCACCCTAGATTTAGCAAACAATAGAAATTAAAAAAGTTAATTTTTATGCATTATACTTTATGAACTCTAGAATTACTTAATTGTGGAACATACTGGATCTAATTTACGTACAGATCGTATGTAAAATGTAAATCTAGATTCCGATTTAAGATGTTTATAGTACTTAGTTGTCCTGTAATAATTCTGTACGTCTAATTCTATCACTGTTTCTATGTTTTTATAAAAAATTTCTGGTTCAAAGTTTTTTTTTATAATTTCATATAAAAACAAAAAATACAAAAAATAAATTCTTCATAAAATTACTAGATAATTAACGCATGGCGTAGATTAAAAGATATGTGTGTATTCATGTGTATAAATTACCTTGTGAATTTTTGTATATAATTTTTTTTTTTAATTGTAATATATAGCACTATAATTACATAAATAATATGAATGTGTATACTGTACATATTTTTATGAATGTGGATAATGTATTTTCGTAATATATGTACAAGTCAATTAATTACAATTCAAGCATTTAATAATAATTATATGACGAATTACGCGAGCGATGATTATACATATATCTTACGTCTTACCTATAAATTAGATATATGATATATGGATGGATATACATAAATGTTAAACAAAAAACTAAAAATCATAATAAAGGAAATAAATTTTTTATTCATTTGCATTATACGCTAAAATAAAATTATGAGTAACTATACATCATTCAAACGTTAACTTACTAAAAATAAGTACATAACTTGAAATACAAAAAAAAAAGGTATCAATAATTTTTTTACTTTACCTTATCGTCTTCTTCAATTCGTAATCAAATGTTTTTTTTTTTGGTTTTAGCTTTTTTTTTTCTTAAAATTTTTTCTTCTAACTATGAGTATAAAAGGGTATATGAATATACCTATAAAAATATTCTTGTATAAATTTTCTTAATCATTAATTTTTCTTATAGGCACTTACTATATTTTTATGTAATTATTTTGATTAAATTAAAGAAAAAAGATAAAAGTGTAAAATATATAAAAAAAATTTATTTGTATCTAATGATTTTAGAGTGAATTTGTACAATTTGGATTACACAAAAATAAAATCAAAATAAAAAAAATATATATATGTATACAAAAATAAATAAAAATAAAATTAAAAAACACAAAATTAATGGAAAATTAAAGAAATAAAAGAAAATGTATAACAAAATGTTGAACTAATTTGTATACAAAATGCTGTACATAAATCATTAAATAAATATACATATATAAATTTATATTATATTTTTGCCAAATAATACATAAAATTTCAAGGTTTTTAAAAGTTGTAAAACACCAATAAGAATAATAATATTAATAGTAAATTGGACGATCGAATCTATAATACTCGTATATTTTACTTTACCACACTAACTACACAATGCACAGTGCTGTTCAAAATATTAGGAATCATTGGGATTTTGATTTTATGTAAAAAATTATATTTATTCAAGAGAAAGAATCAACAGAAAGTTTTAATTTTTCTTCTTCTTTGCTTTTTTCCCATTTTTATAATAATTCAATCATTCGCGATTCCAAAATGAAAATTCAAAAACAGAGCGCATACATGATATACTACTCGTATTAGCTTAGCATATATACTCCCCTGCTCCATAGTATGTTATGTATAGAATAGGTGAGCAAGAGCAAGTGTAATTGTTAGTTGAATAGTTGATTTTCTGTGTTTTGGATTGTGTACTATACTCAGAGAGGAGCAAGTATAAAATGTTGTTTGTTGATTTTCTGTGTTTTGTTTTGTGTAATAATCGCATTCTACTGAAGGAGAAAATCAAGTTTTTATGAAGAAGGAAAATACGAGCAAACATATTTAATCTGAAATCGTTCTCTTTACTTGTTAACTACAAAACAGAACATTATTTATTCAAGAAAAGGAGAAGAGAAACTATACTATTCGCGTATTTTTCTACTTCTCTGTCTACATTTCAAATACTCAAGAGTTTAATGACCATGTTTGTTTACAAATGAAAATATAGGTTAAAAGATTTATCGGTTATTATCGGAAAAAAGAGAATATATACGAATTCGAGTATATGAAATAAAAGGTGCAATAATGCATAATAATATTCACTCGATATTGTGTATTGTATTTTGTATTATATATCGTCGTGGGAGACAAAAAAATTGATCAATTTATGTATGCACAATGAAAACCTGTATGTCGTTCATAAAATTGGCACGTAAAAATATAAAAAGAAGGGGTGTACGTCCGTACAAAGTACAAACATTCATGGTATATACACTCGTATAAATTATAATACGGTAAAATATTTTCGTTTTTTATTATGTTCTGCTCGCCTTTAAATAAATATATGCAACACCGGAGACGTGTTGAATTTGAATAAAATTCATTACATAGAGACTTGCATTAAATTTGCAACAATATCTATACTTTATAATTCGCCTATAATAATACCTGTAGGCCTGTAGTTGTTATGCTATTATATTGTACGAATACTGAATGGTGTACTCTACAATTGTGGTGGTGAATGGATATAAAAGTTGATGTCCATGAATTATTTTTTTTTCTTTAATTTTTACCTTTTTATTTTATTTTAATTTTTGGTTTAAGTGAAGTTAGTTTGTTTGGCATTTCATATAAAGAAAGACGAAGAAAATAATCTATGGCATTACTGACAAAAATCAGTACGAAAATTTTTCATACATAAATAAAAAAAAGGATAAAAAAATAAATATTATGAACAGACTATAGTAATTGAACATAATAAAATTTTTCCTCTTTTGCACATTACCTATACATGTTATGTGTACGATTAAAATTACATACGGATACATATTGTAATGTATAAGTATACATTCACACGCACGTGATTATACATATATGTTTGCAAAAATATGTTATAATTTCCGTTAAAAAAGAAATTGATTTTCCTCATTGAAAATGAAACAAAGAAACGATAAATTACACTGGAGATTTGGCAAAAGTTCTGCTTCAGTTGCATTTCAAATAATAATTCCAATCGAATTGTATTATTTGCATTGCATGAATGTACGCTCATACTCGTAACAGTCTCACATTTGCATTTAAACATTTTCTCTTTTAGTTTTTTAGTTTTTGCCTTTCTGTTTAGAGCCACATTGTTGTACTTATTCCTGTAATTGTGATACGAACGTTGGATACAAAATGAAATAAAAAATTTTTAAGAAAAACAAAAGGGGGCAATTTTAATTTGTGGTTTTTCATTAATACAAACTTTGTTCGTCTTCCACTCAAATATAATTGAGGGGAAAGAAAACTTGTATACAAACTCACAAATTCATAATCATCGTGTCTAGTATAATATGTCGTATATGTCCATGAGTCCATGCATACAAGATTGTTTCGCAGATGGTGAAATAATTGAAACGCTAAAAAATGCATTTAAACTGGACCCATTCCACTATTCATGACTTCAAAATTCTTAGAAGAAAATAACTGAAAAAGAAGAACAACGTTTTAATTTTTTTGAAATGAAGTGTATGTGTAGGGTATAGACTATAGAGTTTTATTCAAATTTCTTTTGTATATTAGTATAATTTTTTCCATTGAAATTAAGCTTTTATTCGATTCAAAACAACAATTCTATATCGTTCGTTATTCATATCCATTCAAATTTATTTTTAGATTTTTCTCGAAGCAAAGATTTAAAACATTGGAAAGTATTGCAAAGTTATGCAATCTATTATGATATTTAAATGTATAAAGCCAAAGGCATCGACTGATTGCATAACATACGGGTTTTTATATACTACTTCGCGAATCATAATTCGATTTTTATATACCGAGACAATATAACGTCAATAAGCAAAATATTAAAGGAAAGAAAAAAAAAATGTCGAATGAAGAACTTTGAATATTTAATTCAAGAGTTTTTTTTAAACACCCGGAGATTGATTTTCTTCAGTTAGAGAAGTGATATTCTCAATTAAAAATTGTCATTTGTGATTTGGTGTAAAAATTCAGCTGCTTGATGATAGACTATAGAGTGATAATAGATTTGTCTGACGCCTGTCATAATACTCCTTTCATTTATTGTTTTGTTGAAAATTGAAGGAATGATGTATCAGACAGCTGATGATCACATTAATTCCAGATATTTATGTGTTAAGTTTTATTTCTAAAATTTATTTTAAAATTTCAATTCACAATGAAAAGTGTAAATTGCATGACAAACATTATCTGTTGTCAAATTTTAATTCATTTTCTTTACATAATTATTTAACAAACTTGTGAACTTGTCATACATCAAAACTTTTTTTTTCCTTTTCAAACTTTCTAATCGATCATCGTCATTCATTACACAAAACGACACAAAACTACAGACATGATCTGATCAGTCAACAAAATGTGTAATTAGTAGGTCATTTATACAATTTGTTTTTTTTTTTTTTTGTTTTTCGAATTATCGAATAAAACTTCTCAGCAGTGACACATTGAATCGTTCAGTCTTCAGTGTTTATCGTCTTTCATACACAATTTGAATTTCATTCCCTAGAGCTTTTCTAATGATTCCCACAATTTACTGATCAAGATAGAAGTAAACCTAATATTTAATTTGTGTGATTTTAATTAATTAATTAATTCATTTTAATGTACTTGTATTTATGTGTAATTTATTGCCTGTATTATATTATGTAAAGTCTCTTATGCATGCACACACAACACATATGTAATTCAATGCATAATTCAAATCGTTTCATAGTCATACACGGAATACAAAAATTTTTGGTTACCTACATTATTTGAATATTTAATTAGAATGCATTCTATAGCCTATACTATACGATCGATCCTGTTTTTAAATATTTACATATTTTCTAAAATATTAAAGGCAAAGTATACGTGTGTATCTTTCGTATATTTTTTTGTATTTCAAATTAGTGGGATAGGCCCAAAGCAAAACGAAAATGTTTTAGATCATTCAGTGTTTTAATTTTCATAACAATTTTTAATTTGCAATTAATATCACATATAATATTACCGTAATATATTTTTTTTAAATAAAAATCTGCCATAGATATTTAGACCCTCAGTTGCTCAAATTATTATAGACAAAGCCAAAACATGAAGAGGAATAATCAGAACAAGAATTGATTGAATGTTCATATGTGAATTATTGATTTGTTGAATTTTAATTTGAATAATGCGTGAAGGCATATATAGAAAAGCAATGTAGGTAACTGACATAAAATAAAAATGATATTCTGATGAATTCTAATCGAATTTACTAAGACGGATTACGAATAGAAAGAGAAATAAACTTCAGATAATCATGATGTGTTTACAGACATGTTGTAGGTAAAGACAAGTTTGATGTATGATGTATAAATTTATATGCTTAACAATGAATTCAAAATTGAATTGATCGAAACTTACATAAAAATGTTCTTTGCATTAAAATCTTCATAATCGTATTCGTTCGTATCATATTATCGAGTACTGTATTTCAATTAAATTCTACATTTAAGTATTACGGAATTACTACATTTGTAATACATACATAATTTTCATTTTACTTACGTTTTACGTGGAGTATATGTAACTGATGTAACTCATCGCATCACAGACACGAAACATTTAAACACGGTCGTTGTCATCATTGTAAAAGGTGTGGAGATCATTACAAAAAACACCTGCGTTTAATATGTAATTTATAAAAGTACACGTAAATGTACATATGTACACATGTGTAAGTAAATACAATAAATTATTGTACCTACATATAAATGTATGTGCTTGTAGCTCTACCAAAATAACAACGAAATAAAAAAATAAAAAAAAATAAAACACTCCAAGAAGATGCGGACGTTAGATAATTTATTATAATGGACGCGATTATTTTACTTTTAGAAAAATGTGTGCCATCATACACACACACACACACACACACACACACACACACGCACACACACACACACACACACACACACACACACACACACACACACACACACACACACACAGTGACCTAATGTAAAAAAAAAAATTAATTAAAAAAAAATTTGTGTACACAATGAAACGAACAGAAAAAAAAGAGTTTAAGAAAAAAAAGTCAAAAATATAATACATACAAAATTACGATTATGACTGATGATCATCATCATTAACGTATGTATAACGGGATTATGAATTACCTGTATACCACCCCGCGTACACTTTAGTTATAGAGGAACGAAAAAAATATGCCAAAATTTTAGATAAATGTACATTCATTAAGTGTGTATATATTGTTGGGTTTGATGAAGATGATTTGGATCACATATAAGAAAATTAAATAGATGAAGTCACGTATGTAAGTAGATGCGAGTAAATAAATTATCTGTCTATGTATGTAAATTACATCCATTCCTAGTAGCAGGTCATTTTGATATATTATGCATTATGAAAACCCTAAGAATACTGTTTTTTTTTTTAAGTCGCTGTTCGCTCAGTTCGTTTTGTAGCTATACATAGATGCTTAGGTACAATGTTTCTACACTAATAACTAGAGTTTAAAACTAAAAAAAATGTTTTTTTTTTTTACAAAATTTTGATGTTCTAAATTCATAATTAAGATGTAACTGATATCAGTCCAACAAGGGCAACAAGTATGAAAAACCAAAAAGAGAAACAAAATTAATTTTTAGCAAAATATTATGGAGGTAGTAAACCAATTTTGTTGTGCGCAATTTTTTAAAATTGTACCTATTTTGATTTTTGGTAATTTATTGGACCATAGTGTAGTCCGTATATAGTTTACGAGAACATTTTGGTTTTTTCAGTTATAAGTTTTCATTTTTGATAAATTTTTTAATGCTGATACTTTTTCAATTGGTACAGTACACAATTTCGTTATTTATAATAATTATTTTGACTTGAAACAAATAAAGAATTGTTTTACGAGTGTATATATGCACGAGAAAGTGGAGCAGAGCAACAAATTTTTGTACCTAAAATGTAATTATACACTCGTTCACAAAGATAATGAAAGATGGATAATTTGAATAAATGACAAAAATTGTCACAATTTACGAGTATACTTGTAATGTCACTCATAGAAATTTCTTGGAATTTAAATCATTATATATAGGGACCGCGATCTCAATCTCAAATGAAACTTCAGCAACATTTCCAAAATTTATTGTAAAAAGAATCTTTTTAATACGAGTAGTATGGTAGTGATACGACCGCATGATAATAACTTCCGATGTAAATTTCAAAACAAATAAATACGATCATAAGTACGCTTGCGTGATAATTATTTTAATGATGTTCGAAATAAGAGTAAAGATACACTATAGTATTTAGCAAAATGTATGAATGAAAATGGGTAAGAAACATATGAAATTTACTTTATCTTCTGATTACGATTTAATTAAGAAAGTATGAATATCTAACAAGTTTCTTTTAAAATCTATTTGCTTATTATGAAAAATTTCAAAATATTTCATGTTTTTTTGTTGGTCTTTAAACAGAATATTTAACACCATATATAATATTAAAATTTGAAATTATAAATTGAGGCCAAAATATATGGCAGATTACCGTACCAACCATTGCTAGATCAGTATATATACGCATCATTTAACTAATAGAAAAAAAAATATATTTTTGATAATATCAACAGAGGCCATCTGAAATTTTAGATCACTCCATGTATTACTGCGGTACATGGAGTATTACATCATTCGTTCGAAATAAAAAGAAAAAAAAATAACTCAGATCAATATATAAAAGGAACTTCACACACACACATATATGAATATGGGTATACAATTCCTTAATCACTTAATTTACATCATGGATTACCTTGATTTAATTTTGGTTTGGTACATTTTTTTTTAAATCTTCGACTTCGATATTATATTAGGAATGTGTACAAAACATGTGTAGTAATTTTATATAGATATGAATCTGAAGTTTGTATCTACGAATATGTACAGCATGTATACAGATATGCATAAGTGTCATAATATAAAAATTCTATAGTACAGTTCATTACTTATAAAAGTGTCTACTTCTTCACTTTTTTAGGCCACAACCATTCTGTTCTACATATTACCATCACGATAGATACATATACTCTTATGTGGAACTTAAACTTATTTTTTCGGCTTTTGGTAATAGATATATACATACGATATTATAATGTACATGTACATGTACGTTTTGTGTCTAATACCTCTCCAAATTCATACTGTAATTCATTTCGAATGTAAGTACTAATAATTGAATGATGATGATATTTCAAATTTTTATTGTGTATCGTCATAATTCATAAATTGAGTTCAAATATTTATTTTAATATATAAAATGTCTGCGTATTCCCATACATAGCATTTACATGTAAGTATTATGTACTGTACATATACTATGTATATCTTGAAAAAATTTATTTAAAAAAATTTCTAATCTTTTAAGTACTTTACATACTTTTGTACATAAAATTCCATTAGCAGTTAGTTACTATGTTTGTGCATTATTTACATTTTTATGTATGTACAGTGTATAGTATACGATGTACTACGTACTTCACGTACTTATAACAAACGCCAAACATTCATTCTCATTAATTAATGGTTAATGATTCCACATGCCTAATTCTGTCATTATACTTTTCTTGACTTTATAACATTCTTCAAGTATATTTTGTGTATTTTTTTTTCTTTTTGTGTTTATTTATTTTTGAAGAGGCGAAAAAAAAAATAAAATTAATTAACTGAATCTGTTGTATATGTTATACTCAAAAATATGTATACTGAATGATATATGATACCTAATTAATTTCAGTTTAATTTTATCAAAATATTTATGTACTACACATGTATAATGCATATTGTAGTTTATATTTTATTTATTTATTTATTTTTATTTTTTCTCTAATTTTCAATAGTTTCTTAGGAAATTGAAATGGAATGACATTCAAAAAATTGTGCTCTATTTAAGCATCGTACATACATATGCAGATATTACAGTTATCAAAAAATACTTAAAATGTTTAAGCAGCAAATTTAATATTTGAATTATTTTTGTAGTTATTTATATAAGAAGTTGAAATTTTTAAGAGAAAAACTTCCAAAAATTATTTCAAAAAATATGTAAGTACATATATTTGTTAAATCTGATTTACGCGTTTAGCTATACAAAGGCTGTGTTTGGAAACGTCATTTGCAACTGCAAGCAGACTGCATTTGCAGTTTGTTCGGTAAGCAGATAACAAGTACATATTATTGTATTACGAGTTTACTAGATTCTCAAAAGATAATCAATAAGTTTGACAATAATCAATTTTTTGACGATCATTTGATATTTCCAAACAGGGCCAAAGTCTGTATACTGAATTAAAACTGTATATACGGATTGAAAAAGTGCAAAAGTGCAAGTACATTTTTATTGTGATGAAATTTATTACACTTGTACATATTTTGTAACTTTTATTTTTTGTTAAAGAAAAAAAAAAAAAATAAAGAAAATTTTTCATTGAAATGAAAAGAAAAAAAAATACAAAAAACCTGACACTATATTTGAATGTTGCTGAATATTCGTACTACATTGTGGAGTTAAAGCCTTGGTAAACGTCAAAAATGAAATTTTACAAAAGATTAAAAACATATTTTTCTAATTAGGTAAATATGTAGGTACATCAATTAATCATATTATTATGGTATTGATGGATAAGAAAAATTGCTATAGGCTATTTGTTAAAAAAAAAAAGAAGAAAATTAATGGTGTAATCATATATAGTAAAGAAAATAAGGGTCATGAGAATTACATAATTTTTCTTTTTTTTTATTTTTCATTTTTTATCTATAAACATTGAAAAAAATATATGTGAATATTTTGAAAAATGTCTAAATATTCTTGTAAAAAATTTACCATTTTAATGATTAGTTATAACGATAATAATAATAATATCCTGTGCAATTATGTATTTTGCATAATATTTTCAACTACTATCTTTGTATAACACTCGTATGAATCCAAATGATTCATTAACCACAAGATAAGAAGAGTATAAAATGATGAAAATTTCACGTTCAAAATATTATACATACTAGTGATCTGTTAAAATTATGGGAAATTTTTTCTCTATGTAAAAGTAATTTCCTGTACTACTTATCTCGGTATATCGTCAAAATACAAAATACCTTATGCACATTATCATTTTGATTATTGTGAATTTTCGTTGGTTATTATACAAATCTGCATTATTAACATCAGAATAACTTTACCTTAATTCATACCTCTATATATATACCCACGGAGCTAATAAAAATAAATATAAGAGTATTTAGTTCATAAAATATTTTGATTTATAACGTAATTATGTCAAATGTACGAGTATTATAGTCAAGCCACGCATGTACTATGTATCAGAGTTAGGTCAACAGTAGTGTAGTATCATAAATTTAGTAAAAGAGTATAGTCTATAAAATAAAATTTTAACATAATTGTGGGATTTATTTTTCAACCCACAATCAAAATTTGATTTATTTTTTTCATTCTTAAATTCATGTTCAAGAAATTAAAATTATACAGAAAATTATGAGATCAATGAAAAATGGTTCAAAGAAAATGTAAAACAAGATTTTACGTGAAAATAAAAAGGAAAAAATAATAAAAAAAAAATAACTTTTTTTTATGTTTTGAAAATGTTGTTTTCTATTTGGAGAATTTTATTATATAGACAGACTTTTTTATTGGATCAGTATATTATAGATTTGACAAGCAGTAAATAGGTCTATACCACAGTATCTAAGTAAGATCAAAAGTTGAAAAAAAAAATTTTTTTTTGTTCACTATAGCAGAGCATGGTTTCGATCCACGGACCTCTGGGTTATGGGCCCAGCACGCTTCCACTGCGCCACTCTGCTTCTATAAATAGAAATATAAATAAAGTATCAATGTTAAACATTTCGTTCACAATATTTTCAATATGTATGTACACATAAATAAAATGGAGTTAGATAAATTATTGGGTGCATTTAAAATGGATGGTGCTATGCAGATATGTATATTTCAAAAAATATTATAGACTTTTTTGAAGTCATCTATAGATGAAAGAAAAAATTTATCTGATTTGTAGACTAGACATAAATTTATAAAATTCTCATCAAAATATTTGTTAACTAAGAATTGTTTAATCTTATAATCTTATATTTTATAGTAAATGTAGTATACATTCAACATTCAGAAAAAAAAATACGCAACCAATCATTAATATGGTTTGATTAAGTTTTCAAATTTATGATGAGTGTATATGTTACATTGATTATTTATATTGATTTTATTTAAATCAAAAAATTGTATTCGAAACATTTCACTACAAATTATTATTGTTATTGTTAACGATCTAATCAATTTCAATCAAAAAATTTCAAATTTTCATAAATTAAAATCAACAACTTTTTCTTGCGTTACATAAATAGCTACATATACGAGGTCTGTTCAAAAGAAAAGGTGAATTTTGAATTTTTGCGGGCTGTGTACATTCGATTGTATTGGAATTGTGGAAAAACAAATCATGGATTCTGCATCATGATAATACACCAGCTCACACATCAATGCTTGTTCGTGATTTTTTGGTAAAAAACAACACCGTAATCATCCCTCAACCACCGCATTCACCAGATTTGGTTCCCTGCGACTTTTTCCTATTCCCGAAACTGAAAAGAACAATGAAAGGAAAGCGTTTTGCCACAAATGATGAGATAAAATCGGAATCGAAGAACGAGCTGATGGCCATACAGAAAAGCGCATTTCAGAAGTGCTTCGAGGATTGGAAGAAGCGCTGGCATAAGGGCATTATATCTGAAGGGGATTACTTTGAAGGGATCAAAATGGATATTGATGAATAAATAATTATTTTTCGAAAAAATTCAAAATTCACCTTTTCTTTTGAACAAACCTCGTATATATATTTTGATTTTTGAGTACGGATATGTACTTGCATTTAAATACAATTTTGATATCAACAAAACCTTTAATAACATAGGATAGAAATTAAATTAATTTTCATCACATTTTTTTCATATTTTTCATTTTATAATAATTTCTACACAAATTTACTTATGAAATTTTACAAATGTATATGTATGTACATATGTACATACGTGTTTTGATTAAAAGTACGAGTGTTGTTACGTAGATAAAAATATTATATGAAAAAAAAATGTAATTATTTTTCTCATTTTCTTTTCTGTTGTATTATTATAATTTATTATTATTTTTTTTTTTTTTTCAATTTTAGTTTTGTCTTATATATTCATAATCACGCACTATAAAAGTAAATCACGTTTCAATCACTTTCTATATCGTATTAAACATATTTTTGTAAATTAGTTACGTATTATTATTATAAATATGTATATACATGAAAAATATTGTTTGTAAAAATGTATATGTTGTTATTTGTTACATACATACATACTATACTACCCATTTTAATGTAGTGTATGATACGTGTTGTACATTTATCGGAATTATTATGATGATGACTACGTAGAGATATCTGTATAGACATGTAATGTACACAACATATATTCGTGTACATTTATATATAATATGTTAATACGAGTATATGTATGTACAAACATATACGAGTATTATCGTTAAATTATCATGAATTTTATTCATATCATATTATTTTCGTTAGACTTTTCATTCATTTTAACTTCACATGTGTTGTTGTGTAATTTTTTTGCATATTTGATTAACAAAATTTCTTTAATAAAATTTTGATTGTTTTATAAAAAAAAACAAAAAAAAACAGCATAATAATGAGGACAAAAAATTATAAGAAAAAATTGAAATCAACATTATATGTGCATACATATAGCTACCCTATACAATAATGGAAAACAAATTTAATTGTCAATTGTTACAATTAATGTAAAATAAGTATACATTTTACATTTGTATTGGTGGTTAATTGGTACTCGTATCGTAAATGTAATAAAATTTTATAAAAATTTCTTTTTCCAAAATAATTTTTTGATGTCATCGTATAAAGTTCATAGCTCAAATAATACAAGTATAATGTATGTACTTACTTTGCAATCGAGTAAATATATGAATTTTTTGATATCCATAAAATTTTGGTTTGTTGGTAATAAGTTGGTTTGATTATTTTATTCAAGATTATTATTATATTATGCCTGTAGAAATATAAAATTGAAATTTTATCCTATATTACATAAATAATACATTCGCTTATGAATTACATGTGCGTAATTACATTATTGTATGCGCATTAATGCATATTTTTTCATAAGAAGTCATTAGCCTATAATTTTGTTACGAAATTATAAATTTAAGCATGTCGTGCATACTCGTACAAGTGTATTCTGTGCCATACGTGTACATATTTCATATAAATGAATTATTATGTGTTCATAATACTTAAGTATTTACAAATTAAAATTTTATTCCAATAATGAATCGTATAATGCAATAAATTAAAAAAAAAAAAAATAAATAAATAAAAATTTAATAAAAACTATGAATTTAGAATATTTGAATTTAAATTTACCACTAATCCACCTACTACTTGCGGTTACAAAACCAACACGAATAAATTTTTCGCATACCGAATATTATATTTAGATACCGCGCGTCCAAAATTATTATCTGATGATCCAAATACCCGCAGTAAGTGCGTACTTAATGGAATTTATTAGTGTTATATACGCAATCGTATAGAGTACCTATATAATATATACATATCTATCTATGCGCAGGCGTAGATGATTTATATCGATCTATATCATTATGTCTGAATAAAATATAAAATGGAGATTATATTGTAAAAATAATTTTCGTGAAAATTTTTTAAATAATTTTCCAATCAAAATGAAATAATTTATGTAACTAAAATACTCGTATATATAACTCTTATGAAATATACAATTATTGTTTCGTAATATTTCTTTTTAAAATGAAATAAATATCTATACTTGTGGATTATGCGGAAAATGTAAAAAAAAAGATTTTGATTGTAATATAAAATTTGAAGTTAAAAAAAAAAAAAAAACAACAAGCTTACATATCAAATCAAATTCTTTTATACAAAAAATTATAGTTGTAAAAATGTTCAGAATTTTAATTTACATTTTTGTGTAATTTCAAAATAATTTTTATGCATTTTTTTTTATTTTTCACTTCTTTCTATTATATTTATTTTTAGATTGCTCAATATGCTGGACGAGTATTATAACGATCAACGATTCTAGGTGAAGAAAAATTTTTTGCTTAATGCTCATTTTTTTACATACATAATGTACGTAATTACATTCAGTACATGTTAGAAATTATCTATACACTACTACACATTGCTGTATTTCTTAAGATTTTATTGTAATTCTTTGCTGTTAAGTGACCTGTGAATTTAATTACGCGGTATACAATCTGTATATGTATACCTATTTTATGTGGTAAAAAAAAAAGACAAAAACAACAAGAAAAAATATCAAATAGAAAAATAAAAGAAATTTTTTCGTTTTATGCAAAATTATAAAAAAATAACATTAGTACATACCGTAAATTGTACATACATATTATACGAGTACATAAGTACATATTTACATACTTTTATTTAGCGTACATCATAAATAAAAAAGTACCGGATGGATGGACAATTGAAGGAAAATTTATAAACAACACAATAATTTTGAAGACGAATGAATGCAAATATACTTAAGTTTTTGTGTGTTGTTGCGTTCTATTGTTACTGATACTTATCCAAGAAATTACCATATCTATATATATACATAACTACATATATGCATGTAGTACATAGATTTCTTGATGGATATGTTATAAGAAAAACGGTCAAGAAAAACCAGAACACACGTTAAAAAAAAAGAAGAGGAATAAACTGAAGAAGAATAATAGATAACATATCATACAATAACTGAATAAGAAATTAAGTATTTCATTATATTGTTATTGTGTTTTTTTTTTTTTTTTAAATGTATACAATAAATACCTGTGGAATACCTTGTGTTACACATACGTAAAGACATAACATTGTGTTATGTGTACCATTATCATTACATATTATACGTATATGAACTCGTCATTTTGAATTGTGCATACGCGGTGTTAAAGTGTTATACATATATGTACATAGTGTAACAATTAATTAAAAATAACTGAAGAGATAACAATAGAAATATCTAAATAAGAAAAAAAAAAATTCTAAAGATATTATGCATTCAAAAACAGAGAAAAAGAACTGTAAAACTGACCGGAATAACAATAATAATGGTTCAACTACTAATTGCTATAACTGTGATTGTGAAAATGTGACGACAGCAACAGCAACGGCGACAACAACTACAGCAAGATTGACGAAATTATTTCATAGTAGTAACAGAAAAGGTAATAATAATAATAATAATAGTAATAATAATAGTAATAGTAGCAGCACAACCACAAATACTAGTATTACTTGGAATAGGTTATGTTTACGTGAGAATTTCTTAAGAAGGCAAAAATCATGTACTAATAATTGTGGTAAAATTACAGCAAATAAATTAAAGAAAACGGCAAACACAACAACATCATCTGGATCAACTTCGTGTTCAGTGACATCAGCTAATGAAACTAGAAAAACGAATACAAATTCCAAATGTAATAATATCAGAAGTAATGTATATGAAACTTTATGTAAAATTTGCGGTAAAATAAATTCAAATAATATTAAAATGAGAACGAATAATAAATCAAATACTAAAAATAATAATAATTATAGTAGTAAAAATAGGATCAATTACAATTTAAATAAGAATCAAAATAATTATGATATCAACGGTAATTGTAATACTAGTAGTAGTAATGATAATGATGATAAATTAAATAATTATCAAAAAGAACAAGCGGCGCCAACTACACTAACAACATCATCAACATCAGTGAATTTAGATGAAAATCAAAATTATCAGAATCATCATGATCCATATGATGAGAATGAACCAAATCAGCTAAATAATATGAGCAGTAGCTGCAATGATGGTAATAACAAAAATAATTTGAGTAAAAGTAGTAAAAGTGACAGTAGTAATCATAGTAATAATGATCGAAAATCAAAATCAGAAAAATCGTCAAAATCTACAAAATCTACAAAATCTACAAAAACATCAAAAACAGCAATTTATGGTCATTCAAAGTGGGGTAGTTTAATCAGTAGAGGTGGAAGCTTTTTAATTGCGTTAATGGTAACATCGACACTATCTTTCACGGTGGTTTCAGTGAATTGTCAAGGTAAGTTCTCTGTCGTCATAAATTATTATTTTATTTTTAGTTTAATTTTTGTTTTTTTTTTTGTTTTTTTGAATCACGTTTATATGTGAATATTACTACTACTACCACTACTAATCGCATTCGTATATTGTCGTTTATTGCACACATTTGCATTTTTCACTTCGAGTCTAAAGAAAACATGTCTCGAAAAGATTTCATACGATTTTATTTTTCAATGTACTTTTATGTACGAAACATAGGGTAGACTTTAAATTTATTGGGTAATAATTGCAACTATTGACAAATGATTATCTACAATCAATCAATAAATGGTTTTTTTTTTCGTCATGGATGTAGATATAGATTCTAGTAGGATTTTGTGAAATTTTAAAAAAATTGGGAAAATTGCATCATGATGTATGGAAACTTCTAACAAAGATTTATCCATTCTGTTTGATGTTGGTGTCAAAAACAAAAAAAAAACGTTGAGTTCATTTTACAAAGATACTGGCACACAATTTTCAACTTTATAATTGAGTTCGAATAATCACACAGATTCCTGATGATCTTGAGTGCAACACCTTGTAATAAATTTGTATTTTTAAAAAAATACATATATGTATATAATAATAAAATAAATATAATGTATACTCGTGCAGAGATATTAATACGATTTAATATGAACTTTAAATAAAGATCACCTCGATTATAAAAAAAATATGATAGGTAGATTACGAATATAGACATCCGCACATAATGATTTAAAATATAAATACATATATTTTTTATTTTTGTAATAATATGGTGTAATAATAATACCATATGTAATTCAACCTGTTTAAAATTCTAATTAAATTCCAGTCTGAATTCTTCTTACAAAATAACTTTCAATTTTTCTTCATAGATGTATAGATTTACCTACAACACAAATACACATATGGATGTGTATAAAAATGAGGGTAACCAAATCATAATGAAAATAATAATAATAATAATGGTGCGGTAATAGTTAGAAAATAATTAATTATACATAAAATGTCAGAAAGAGAAAGAATGTACAATTATCATGCACTATGATTTTAGGTACTACATTGAATATTTAAATTGTATAAATAGCAAAGTATATAAATGTAATGTAAGTATCTGTATATAGGTGCTTGCTTATATAAAACCTACGTATAATTATGTACAACAAAAATGTGTTATATGCATACATATATGCATATACTTAGGTGCTTTTAAAAAAATTTATTTTTATTTCTATATCAAAAACGTAACGACCTTCAACAATTTTAATTCTTTATTTTTTTTTTCAAAGCTTTTCCTTTTTTTTTTTTAAATGTTCACTTTTTGAAGTGTGTAATAAATAATAATTCCAATGTAAAATAATTTATGTATGTATGAGCACATATTATACATACTATATATAAGTGTATGTACATATCTATTTTGCATACGTGTATACCATGTACCTATATATTTGTATTAATTAAGACTACGAGAAGTACAAAAACAAAACATAAAAAATAGATATAGAGGCCAAAGACGTAATAAAAATGACTGGTCTCCTATAGTGTTACAATTAATATATTTTTTTTCATATGTGAACGTATATATAACATACATACTTATTTGTATGTTGTATAGTATGATGTCTATAAATGTAATTGCGATAATTATTATTTTTATTATTTTAATGTATAACTAATAAATAAATTTCATTTATTTCTATTAAAATACAAGATATGTACCTACGAGTACGGTATATACAATGGCACAAACATATTATACATATACTTAAAGTGTCTATGCATACGCCATCAATAGTAGATATCTATGTAACGATATTTGTCAGTTTTAGTTTAAATTTTCCTTTAATATGCGCGCGGTTGATTGCATTTAATCGTTTTCATTTTTACATTAAAAATGTATATATTAATAATTATGATTTTGATTTTACATTACATGAACGGAAGTAAAATATTTAGCATGCTATTTATTGCAATACACATCATATAGTTAAATCGTATACAAACAATTATTAAAAATTTATAAATAGATACTTCGTAAATGTATTCGTATGTAGTATGTAAATGAACTTATCATATAATGCACGTAATATACTTATATTTAGATACCTACTATGATATATGTATGTATTTTGAGGGAAAGTGTACACTCATATATATTATAAACTATAATAACGCACACGTAAATTACATACGTGCACATAATTCACATATACATATACATATCGTACACGTATACATAATATTTAAATGTCCATAAAAAGACGAATCAGATATGTATAGTTATAAAATAAATAAATACTGCCTGCAATGCGATCGGTATCGATATATACTCGTATGTATGTATACCCACTCAACCCGGAAAAAATTTCTAAAAAGTTTTTTTTTGTTGTCTTTTTTTCTTTTTTTGAATTTCAATTAAAATGCTAAAATGAACGTTGAATGGATATTGTTGTTGTTACTAAACTAAATATGCGCATGTGTGAATGTCTTAAGTTTTAATTTTTTTTTTTTTTTTGTTAATTTTTGATATCCAGTTTCTTGAGTTTTTTTTTTTTTTACGAAAAATTATGAAAAAGAAAATAATAATATTGAATTTAATCATTAACATGATCAATCATTTACTATATTTATATACCTTTAAACCTCTATACGAGTATGTGATGATTGTGCTTCATAATATATAATTAAAGAAACAGAGAAGAAATTTAAAATCTACCATATAGCAACTTTAAAATAGCTACTTCGATACTCGCTCTCTCTTGTGTTGCTTTTTAATAATAGGCAAAATATTTTAAAAAATTCGAAATCAGAAATTATTATTATCGAAAACAATCTCTGAAAAATGATAAATCAATAATTTTTTTCTTTAAAATTTTTTTTTAAATGACTACGTATGCGATCATTAACTTCTTGGCAATTTTTACAGTTTTTATTTTTAAATTTTTCAAAATACTTTACCGTAGAAAAACGCAAACATTCTAATGTACGAGTATATGTAAATTTTTATCGGTTATTTTCAAAATTAAATTCTTCTATCTGCATGCGCGTACTATGACTATGGACTGAATAAAATAAAATATGTACAAACAAATATGCGTACTAGTTTACAAGTGAAGATATAAAACTGATAAAACTATATACAAACGAAACGACTATTATTCACTATAAAAATAACATAAAACGAGAAAAAGATTTTAATACAGTGATAAAGTGTCAAGGACTGATTCATTTTTTTTTACATCATGATGCGATACGATGCGGATTTGGTTGATTAATCTTCTCATTATCAAACCAAATGATCTGCGTATATACGCCAATTGAGATAACTAAACGATACGAAAAATTATTTTCTATTTTATTTGAATTTTCCGATTTTATAATTTATTTTTATTTATTTATTATTTTTATACTTTTTTATTTTTTAGTTGCACAATAAATAAATAAAATATATAAATAAATTTCTCTTCATTTAAATTCTTGAATGCATAACACAACTTCCATTATAATAAAGTGCGGATTTCTAATCGAAAATAACTAACAAAGATTCGTGTTTCGATTAAAAGAAAATAAAAATGCAAAAGATCAATGAAAATGACCGTAAATATTTTTAATTAATTTTTATTCATATAAAAGTCATATTTATTAAAATATTTATTTTTAAAATAATTTGCATTTCATTAATTTCTAACAAAAATTGAATTTATATTTTCTTTATAAAATTATTTTTTAAAAAATAATTAACTTTAACATTGATTGTGATAAGAAAAGAACTGAAGCGCCAGTATGAGCGCCGCAGACTAAGCATCACCAAAAGTTTCAAAATGAAAATTCAAAAATGAGTACAGAAGATGCGTGAAATTGTTCTCCGTATTCGCCTACTACGTCGAAATAAATAAGTAACTTACACAAAGAAAATAAGAAGAGAAACTACTATTTGCGAATCTTTCTACTTCTTCAATAATAACCAGAAGTTCAATGACCATGTTTGTTTACAAATGAAAATATATGTCAAAACATTTATCGACTATTCTTGTTTACACGCATCTTATTTAGATCTGAAATTCTCCGTCATATACGCATACTACAGTGTAGTACATACATAGTTTATACAAGAAAAGAAGAAGAGAAACAATATTATTCGCACATCTTTCTACTTCACTTTCTACTTCTCTTTCTATATATCAAATATTCAAGAGTTAAATGACCATGTTTGTTTACAGATGAGAATGTATAACAAAACAATTATCGGTTTTTCTTCTTTACACGGATCTAGTTTCTATCTGAAGATTTTCTTAGTACACGACACGCCTACTACAATGTAGTACACGATTTAAACAAGAAAAGGAAAAGAAAAAACTACTTTTATCGTATCTTTCCACATCTAAAATTCTCAAAAATTCAATAACCATGTTTGTTTACAAATGAGAATGTAGGTCGAAACGATAACCGAGAAACTAATATTCGCATATCATTCTACTTCTCTTCTTCTATTTTTATGTGCAAACGAACTCATGGTCATTTAATTCTCGAGTATATGAGTGTAGAAGGAGAGGTAGAAAGAATAGTGGACAGATAAGCGAATATAGTAGTTTTTCTTCTCTTTTTCTAGTGTATATTAGGTAGTGCACTATAGTGGAGTGGGCGTGTATACGAAGAAGAGTATCAAACTTGATTTGTGTATACAAAAAAAAAAATAGATAATTGTTTTGACCTATATTTTCATTTGTAAACAAACATGGTCATTAAACTATAGAGTTTTCAAGATAAAGAAAAAGAAATAGAATGAAATATGAAAAGAAATAGACATACGTGAATGTTAGTTGATTCTCCGTGTTTTGTCTTGTATACAATATTCACATTCTACTCAGAGAGTAAATCAATTTTTTCTGAAAACTAAGTATGCGAGTAGACATGTAGACATGATGTGCGAAATACTATTCGTACTAGTCTTGCTATACATGCAAATAATAAAGGATGTATACTGAATTTAAAAATGAATAAATTTTTTCCATTCACTTTTTTTTTGATCTTATACGTTACTTTAAATTTTTTTTTCTGTTACACGGATGATCTTGAAAATTAAAGAAATTTTGTTGTTTGTTTTTTATAATACAATATTATGTATGTATTTAAATTTTATACAACTTTAATCTTCTTTTAATCGGATTTATTTAAGGTTTGTTTTTGAAATATTTCATTGATATTATTTATACAATGAAAAATTACTGAAATAAAAATTGTTTGGAGCAAAATTAATCCTGTGATTGATGTACGAAAATGCATAAGACAAAATAGAAAATAAAAATCTTTAAAAAATTATTGAATAAAAAAAGGTAATTAATAATAATAATAATTTTTTCTCGAAAATTAAATCAATGACACAATTTTGTTAAATTTTTAGTTCAGTTTAAACTGCAGATCAGGTCTATTAACCTTTCATGTTCACACTCATGTAATGTGCATTGAATTGAAAGTATATTTATATGATTTGCATTTATGCAACATTTTTTAACATAAAAATTCATTCATTCAGACATATTATGTTTAAGGTTCAAAGATCGATCTAGTAATTTTTAAAATAAATGTAATATGGATTTTGTCATTACATGAATAAAATAAACTAAACTTGTATTTCAGTTGTTTGACTCATGTACAGTCGTGACTGAATTTTATAACTAACCGTCTCTAACCGAATAAAATGGATAATTTTTCGTGGCATAGATTGTTATAATTATGTTTGCAATAGATAGATTTTTCTTTCATATTATCATGTCTATGCCTAATGCTAACTGCTAACTATCGTTATTACTAGTACTGTGGTTCATTTTCTAATACGCAAATAAAATATGGAATGGTCAAAATACATACAACACACCCTGTATGTAAAACATACATGCGATGCGGTATATAAGAATAAACAAAATTTCATTATATCCATTAATTTTTTTTCTAAATGTAAGAGAGTTATTCAATTGTAAAATATTGTATATTCATTTATCTATTTATTTTTTTTAAATACAAATTTCATTTGAAAAGCGTGAAAAATGTCTAATCATACATAAGAGAAAAATATCAAAATATCAATTTTGTTTATTTTTTTTTTTCCAAAAAACAGAAAGAAAAATAAAATGGCAACAAAAAAAAATAGTTAAAGTTTAATAAAATGCAGACAAAAATATTTCGAAATTTAAATACATAAAGCCGCTGTTGTTTTGAATTTTAATTATATAATTATTTTAAATTTTCTTTCATTTTTCTAATACTATTTCGAATTCATGTACCTACACACATGTTGTACTCGTGTATTGCAATTATTGAGCAAAAATACTCCAATTTAAGTGGTGGCTCGATGGATGTTATATTGTTTGTTTTATATAATTTGCACTTTTTTTTTTCTCGAAAATAAATAAAATGCGCAACATATTGTGAAATGTATACTTCCATTACCTATACTTTACCATATGGCTTAATTTTAATTTTTTATGCGGTATTAAAATTTGATTGAAAACAATAACAGTTCAACTTTCAATTAAGGTTTAACAACGTTTAACCTTCAACACCTTTTATTTTATTTCATTTTTTTTTTCCATTATTTGATTTCATGAAAATTAAATTTTATTAAATTCAAAAAAATAATAAACGAAGAAAATAATTAAAAGTTGAATAGCAAAATTGCGTGTACATATATCAATGTATCATCTGTTTAGTTTATTAACAATCAAACATTTTCGATTTTTCAAAAATATCTACAGAACAACAGTTGTTTCATCCCATTTCAAATTTAAATTTTAAATGATAAATCTAAAATTAAAAAAAAAAAAAAATAATTTCATTCAAAACTTAAATTTCTTTGTTCAATAATTGTCTGATAACAATCGTATAGTTTATCTCTCTCCGTCAAAAAATATTTGTGTACTATAAAATATTTTTGAATAAATTAAGAAAAAGAAAAAACAAAAATTATGATGATGAAGATGATATGCTCGTACATGACGACAATAACTCAAAACAATAACTATACACGAAAATATCAGGCAGTTACTGTCAAAAAAAAATTTTTCTAAATTATTTTCATAAAATAAAATATAAAATCTTTAACAAATATTCAATTTACCGTGTTATGGATCTTAACAAAAATCCACAGTATGTTTTGTAATTTTTTATTTGTAACGCAAATATAATCGAGTATTGCCCGAAGCATCGCGTTATATGTGAATTATTCATGTGTGACTACTATTTTTCAAAAAAAAAAAAAAAAAAAACAATACATAACCAAACGTACGATTTAATTACAGTCTTTTGGTAATATTATTTTGAAAATATTTTTATTTTTAATAGCAGAAGTAGGTATTTATAAAACATATTTCATATAAAATCTGAGCACAGACAATATTACATGTATCATACATAATATAGTAGTATATAAGTACATAAAAATTTATATCTACTTTGTTCTGTTTTCATATTTTCTTTCATGATACATACATTTTTTTTTTTTTTGGAAAACTTTGAAATCAAATCTTTAATTTTTTTTTTCTAATCGTGATAATATATAATTACCTTTTTATCCGGTTTTCAACTGTGTATTCAGTTTTGAATTTAAATATTTCAATTCAACAGTATAATGATGATGATGATTGTAGATGATAGATCATAAAAACAATATCATATAATCGAGCAGATTAGTAAATTTCACTTACTTTTTTATTACATATACTTAAGTTTTGTTTGACTTCAGTCCAGTCATCATAATATGTACATAATAAAAGAATCATTCATTTGCATAATTTTTCCTTTAATTATATTCACATTATGTATTTTCTTTTTCTGTTTTTATAGTATTTATCATTTATACACACACATTTATATACAATATATTCATACAAACACATACATATATGTAAGTAATTGCATTTGTATTTGTAAACTTACAACAAATCATTTTAATTTTATAAACAATAGATTTATTAATGAATATATAATTACCGATCCATCCATCTATCCATCCATCCAAATATGTATACATAACAAAAAAAAACATACATATATGTATATAATACTACACAAATACATCCTAACATTTATCATTGAAGTAAATGAAGCCTAAAAGCTATAAATGAATAAGAAAAAAAAAATATTGAATATTATTGCATATAATACGTTGGAAAAATTTTATATTTTCACAAGATTTTTCTTATAATTTCATCGTGTTGCTTATATGTTTATTAGAAAATAGTACTGCAAATGAATGCATACACAAATACTTACATACATACTCGTTGGTATACCATAATCGTATAATAATAATAGGTGATGTGTACTAACATTTTTATGAATGATGAGAAGAAAAAATATTTGAATAAAGATGTAAACCCAAACGATTATATTTACATTTACATACTATATAGATGTATAGTATGCATACTAGCGTATATACAGTGATAGCGCAGTGATACAGAATACATTTATACCGTACGAGTGAGTACACACAGTTCATTATAAAGTATACAGACGGAATTAATTGACATACATAAGAGAAAATATGGGAAGTTCTTTTCTTTTTGGTTTCTTCATTTGTATTTTCTTCTTCTTCTTACTTGATTTTCCGAATTGTAATTTCGCATTATTGTAAATTGTAATTTTTTTGTTATTTGGTTGTCGTTTTGTTGTTTTGTGTATGCGGTTTAATTTACCATACATGATGGCAATAACAATAATGAATGATGATGATAATGATGTTATACATGTTCAAAAAAAAAAATATTTTTTTTTACAATACAAACAAATACGGGATATTAAGTATTATAGACGTTATAGATAGGTAAACATTAACTACATACATATGTGATTGTGACTTTGTACTCGTAAACAAATTCATATTTGATTTTCTATTTAAATTTCCATTTGTTTTTCCTTTTGATTTTTTTCTTTCTTTTATTTTAATTCTCAAATTTTATTTTTTTTTTTCTCATTTATTTTCTCATTGTATAATTTTTCAATTGTTTGCTATTTTTAAATTTATGTGTTGTTTAATCGTAGAAAACCAACTTAGCTATTTAATTATTTTATACAAATGCAACATGATACAATGAATACACTGTCTTCATTGAGTGGGAGGTAATAGTAGTGAGACTATAATGAAAAATTGAAATAAATTATTTAAGAAAAACAACATTAATTCATTTATAAATGAATATTAATTAGTAATAAATATGAAAGAAAATAAAATAATTAATTTATCATTAGAAATTATCTCTAGCAAAGAATAAATAAAAAAAATGTAATTGACACAACATAACACAAAAAAAAATACGTTCTAATTTTCTTTCTTTTTTTATTTCAGTCTGTAGTCAACCACCGATTCCATTGAATGCAAAAGTAAAAGTATCATCTGATTTCCGGCAAGCACATTACGAATGTGATCCTGGTTATGAATTATTCGGTTCATCGAAAATAAATTGTGATCCAATTAAAGGATGGGAAAAAGATTTACCATTTTGTGGTATAAATATCGCATTCAGAAAACCAGTAAATCAAAGTTCATATACACGACAAGGACCAGCTATTTATGCAAATGATGGAAAACCAGGAAATGATGTAAGTGCTTGTATAATTGAAAAATTTATTTTATCTCTGTTACAATACGTATGAATGAATGAATAATTTCATTGAATGAAAATTGTATTTTTAACTTTTATTTATTTACAAAAACAAAAAACAAAAAACTAAAACAGAATCCTGATGGACAACAATGCTCTGAAACACAAAAAGAACCATCACCATGGTGGCGTGTTGATCTTCTTCGACCGCAATCAGTACGAGTTGTTAGAATAACGACAAGAGGATGTTGTGGACATCAGCCATTACAGGATTTAGAAATTCGTGTTGGTAACAGTAGTACAGATTTACAAAGAAATCCATTATGTGCATGGTATCCGGGAACAGTTGATGAAGGTGTAACGAAAACATTTTCATGTGCAAGAGCTATGATTGGTCAATATGTTGCCATTCAGCTGGTTGGTGTTGAAGGCAGTTTAAGTCTATGCGAAGTCGAAGTATTCAGTAATGATGGAATTTCAACGGAAAAATGTCTGAAACCAAATCATAATGTTGATGCCGTTGTTATGGCATTTGGTCCAACTTGTTATGAATTTTATTTCACGCGAGGTGAAAGTTTTGTTAAGGCCCAAGAAATTTGTCAAACTAGCGGTATGAAAATATTGATTTTCACAAAAAGATTTTAGTGTAGATGTAATATTCTTGTGTTTGGACTTTTTTCAGGCGGAAATCTGATTCATAATTTCCGAGGAGTAACAAAAGATTTCATAGTTTCGGAACTTGAAAGACGTAAATCTGAACTAAAAACGCAATTGGTTTGGATTGGAGCCCAAAAAGAACCTGGATTGACTTCAAGAACATGGAAATGGATCAACGGTAATAGGATCATGTTTTTTCTTTCAATTTCGTCATTAATTCCATTTTTATTGTCTTGCGTTTTAGGTGAGTTAATAGTGAAACCAGCTTGGGGTAAAGATCAACCAAACAATTACAACGGAGAACAAAACTGTGTGGTACTGGACGGTGGTAGAACTTGGCTGTGGAATGATGTTGGATGTAATTTAGATTATTTGCACTTCATATGTCAACATGGTTTGTTATAAAAAATTTTTTTGAACGAAAATAAATCACAAAATCAATAATTATTTCAAAATATTTTAGCTCCTCTGTCCTGTGGTTCACCAGATTCTCTACAGAATACCACTGTAATCGGTCAAAACTACACTGTTGGAAATGAAATAATTTACTCTTGTCCAGAAGGACATGCTCTAGTAGGTGACAATAAACGTATTTGTGGTGAAGACGGTCAATGGAGTGGTCAGCCCCCAACATGCAAATGTAAGAACTACTCAAAAAAATTTTGAATTATCGTGCCCAAATGATGGTCGTGTTATTTTTTCAGTTGTCGATTGCGGAATTCTACCGTCGATTGAACATGGAGCAGTTTTAATGACGGATAAAAGAACTACATTTAGTGCTAGAGCCACTTATGTTTGTAACGAAAATTACACACTAGTCGGTAACGAGAGCCGTACGTGCGACCTCAGTGGATGGACAGGAAGTCAACCAGAATGTCTTGTTGATTGGTGTCCAGCACCACCACACATCGAAGGAGGACGTGTTAAGGTGACAAATGTTCGGGCTGGCTCTACCGCACAATATGAATGTGAAGGAGGTTACGTAATGTTTGGAGAACCGGTACATATTTTTAATTAAATTTACAAAAAATTACAGTAATAAGAGCTTCTTTCTTTCTATAGACGATCTCGTGTGGTCTTGGTGGAGAATGGGCTGGAAAACCACCAGTTTGTCGTTTTGTTGATTGTGGAGCTCCAGCTCGTCCAGATCGGGGAATTTCAATTCTGATCAACGACTCAACAACTGTTGGATCTGTGGTTAAATACCAGTGCAACGAAGATCATTGGTTAGTTGGTCCTTCGGAATTATCTTGCACGAAAGAAGGTCGATGGTCAGGAGATGCTCCTATATGTGAACTGATCACATGTGATACACCACATGTTCCACCTGGATCATATGTTCTTGGATATGATTATAATGTGCATTCATCTATCGAATATCATTGCGATCCAGGACATATTTTAAGAGGAAATCCTATTTTACAATGTTTGGAAACTGGAGAATGGAGTGGAGATGCTCCCTCCTGTGAATGTAATTCATTTTAAATCGAGATCACATTTCATTCTAACATTTCAATTTTTCAGATGTTGACTGTGGAATTCTATCTCCTATTCCTTATGGAACTATCAAATATATGCAAAACACTACATATTTGGACTCCGAAGTGATATATTCTTGTGTTAACACGCACAGATTATCAGGTATAAGCAAACGAACGTGTTTAGAAAGTGGACAATGGAGTAATTCTTTACCGAAATGTGAAGGTATAATTTCTAAAAAAAATGTTGAAAATTGCAGATTATAAATCTGAAATGAAATTTAATAATTTTCACAGAAATACGATGTTCAGAACCTGTTTTGGCTCCACATAGCATCTTGTCGGTGACTGGTAATGATAGAATGTACGGCCGAACTTCAATAAGAACAGCAGAATCTGTATCGAACAGTGTTCAAACCTACAAGTAAATATCTTTTCAATATTTTGTCAATTTTGAATTTTATTCGTTTAATTAAATTCTCATAATTTATTTAGGATTGGATCACTGGCGAAATATCGTTGTGAAAGGGGATATAAAATTTCTGGAGATCCTTTAGTCACTTGCGAAGAAGATGGAAAATGGAGTGGACTCGTGCCAGAATGCATTTGTAGGAAATTTTGACCAATGCAGTAAATTAAATTGGCTTAAATTTTGTGTATTTTATTTATATGTAGATGTCGATTGTGGATCACCAGCTGAATTAATAAACGGTACAGTTACATTGACAACAAATGCCACTTATTATGGAGCTGCTGCTATATATGAATGCCACAAGAATTTCAAATTGGATGGAGTATCCAGGAGATTATGTCTAGAGAATGCTACATGGAGTCATGAAACACCAGTTTGCCGTGAAATAACTTGTAACGATCCCGAAATGAATGAGAACTTGATAGCGTCTTCTGAGGATCGTTTTGTTGGAGCATCAATCACATTCTCATGTATGAAGGGTCGTTACTTAGTCGGAAATGATACAAGAAAATGTTTGAAAAATGGTCAATGGTCAGGAAAGCCACCAGCATGTAAACGTAAGTTTCAGAACGTTCATATTGTTCTAACGAGAAGAAAATTCAATTATATCGTATTTTATATCATCTTTACAGCAATGGATTGTGGTCGCCCACAATCAATTGAAAACGGCAGAGTTATTGTTATTAATGAGTCAACAATTTATGGAGCATCAGCTGAATATCATTGCGTACCAAATTATAATCGTATTGGTCCGTATCTAAGAAAATGTTTAGAGGACGGTAAATGGAGTGGTACTGAACCAAAATGTGAATTTATAACAAATGAAGCCCAAAATGATTCTAGTCTTGGAATGGGAATTGGAATTGGAGCATCAATTATTGTTCTATTATTAATATTAATCGGTTTCATATTTTTGTATCGTAACAAAGCTAGACCAGTCAAAAATACAGAAAATGTCCAAGCAGCTGAATCGAAAGAAGATCGTAGCGCAGCCGTTATGTCATATTCAACATTAGATGCTAGTAATCGTCATAATTCAGAGCTAATTAATACAGCAACATTTAACACATTCCATCAACCAAATAGAAATCGTAATTTAAATAATAATAAGACAAGTAATACATAGATTTTTGGCTATAATAAATATTTCATCTCAACTCTCATTAAAAAAAAATTTTCTTTACACAAAACTACACAAATAAATTAATTAAAACACATTGAAATTAACTCATTGACACTTTTGTTTATTTTTCAGAAAATATTTATGATCAAATACCAAATGAACAATTCTATGATGCACCATACGAGATGAGAAGTAACGAAGAAGTTTATGAACCAGAACCGTCAGCGGTAGGAAATGTCATCACAATAAATGGAATATCGGTTCGATAGAAGAAGTAATATTCCATAACGAACTAAAAATTTTTATAACGTGTGTTGAGTAATGCTGTGTTATGTGTATGGTGTCATGGTATGAGTGGGTGGTAATGAATTGAAGCAATGAGATAAGCAAAATATTAGGAAATACTTTGGTAGATTCGGTAGATTGTTACGTGTGACTAAATACATTAAATATTCATTCCTTAAAATAAATTATTATCCACACACATAATATAAATATGCATAGATTCTAAATAGGTATCCTTGCAAATGTATCAATGTTAAAAATTTGTTGACTAATTATTATTTTTCTGAAATTTATTTGAACTTATTATTAAACAAAAACGAAAATCTAAATACACTGCCATGGTAAATGCTACACAAAAAGAGGAAAGTAAAAAAAAAATGTGGTGATGTTTAATTTAATTGAGTGGTCATTAGCGAATAAAAATCCTTTTTCTTTTCAAAACTGATGTGTAAATATATTGTATATCAATTCCAATTATATTTTATTTATAAAAATTAAAAATTAAAAAAAGTAAATATGTGTAAAGTCTTAAATAAATACGTATGTTATAAATATTTTACATTATCATGAATATAAAAAAAAATGCCCTTATGTAAAAATTAAAGAAAAATATATATGTATCCTTTTAAAGTAATGTAAAGTATGGAATATTAAATATATTTTTCTGTAAATTTAGTTGTTAGCTATTTATAAAGAGAATATAGTAGTTTTCTAGTTATGTCATAATTATTAGAATATTTTATTGATTATATATATGTATGTATGTACATTAAAATAAATGTGTATGTAATAAAAATATAAAAATAAATAATATATATAATTTAAAAAAATAAATTTCAAATTATTTTTAGTACAATAACCTTGTTCTTGTTGTTGACTTGTTAAATAAAAAGGAACCCATCGAAATGATTTACGTATTTTTATGTATGTTGAGAATTAAAAAAAAAACATGTCTTCCATAAAAAAAAATCAAAGGAAATGTATTGTACATTGCAAATCTACATTATACTCCAATTCGTCTGATTTTTTTAAATATCAAAAATATCGATTTATAAATGAGAATTATCTATTTACTGCTTTTAGTGCCATCTTTTATTCGGTATATACAATAAATATGTAATTATAGCATACTTATAGGAATCTATTATTCAAAATTGAATTTATTTAAAATGAATTAATCTTAATCCATTAATCTTGATCTTGTGGTGTGTGGTGATCTTGAATACGTAAAAATTTTTAAATCCTGGAAATAGAAAACAAAATTAAAGAAAATGGCAAACATACTCATATGAAATATTTCACTGGTAATACACATAGCAGGTTGTTGAACATATGTATATTTGAATTGTGACCAAGGTAACCGATAATTTGTTATTAATTTGTCAAATTCAATAATTCCATATATATACTAGTTTGAATTTTTATAATACTTACTTCAATTCGTATTAAAGTACAAAAGAAATATGAATAGAAATTCAGAGAAAATAAAACCGAGAATATCTATAGATGTAAAAAAGTCTATCTCACCTAAATCAAGTTCAATTATTAAATCTTCAAAAAAGTCATCAACAGAAAATGTTGTGAAAAGCAGCAAATCCGTATATCAAAAAATGTTTTCCTTTCGTTTTTTAAATATTCTCAATTTGAAAATTTATTATTTTTATTCCAGCTTCTAGAAAATCAAAGTCAACCAAGTACCAGTTATGCAACTGAAAAGAGTCGAAAAAGTAATGAAAATGGTAATTGAAAATGAATTTAAAAAAAAAAAAAATTCAAAATTCGATTTGAAATTTTGAAATTTTCAATTAGAAAAAAAACTTATTTTTATTTTAACTTCAAAGAAGTTCAACAATCAGTTAAATCTGGGAAATCAATAAAATCTGGAACATCAGATATTAAACCGGTTAAATTGATCTCAGCGAATTTGGATGAATTAGTGGAGAAATTCAAAAAAGCTACAGATGATCACTTCATCTATTTAACGTATGCAGCTGATGAGAGTAGCAAACATTTTACACCGTATAATCTTGCGTAACATGACAAAAATGAATTGAATGATTTGAAATATAATTTTGCACAAAATCTAATATTTCTAATTATGTATTTCAGAGAAGTTCCATTTTCAATGGTCGATAAAAGAAAATTTTTAACGATGAGTCGTCACGGAGTTGTGTTCATAACTCAAAAAGAAAAATACATAACTAGTTTGAATGATTGGTATCAAGAATATCAGATTTACTGTAAACTAGTGAATTTGGGTGTAATTAAAAAATTTTTCCTATATAAAATTTTCATGGGTTGGCGTCGATTTATACAGCGTAAAAAATATGTGATTGCTAGAAGTTTTATTAAAGAAAATTTATTCTTTGTAATACCAGACTTGGCAAAATCCATTCTTCAATTACGAAAGGAATGGTATCAATTAATCGAATTAAACTTTATAAATATTACTTGTACGTGAATTGATATTTGAATTGATTGATTTTTTTGAGTTTTTGATGGACAAATATGTTTTTATTGTTCCAGTGATTGAAGAATGGCATCCGTTTTACTTTATTGAAACTCAAATGGAACTATTGGAAAAAATTGGTGATAAACTAAAGGAATTCAGACAAACAGCTAAATTGATTTTATGTGAGTTTATTTAGATTCATCATAATTATACTTTTACTTGAATGTAATTCGAAAATATTTATCGCAGATCAAGGAGGTTTAAAAGTGATGACATCCAGAGGATTTAATCCATTCGAAGAGATTGCATCATTTCCGATACTCTACAAAATGAATAAATTTTATCAATTATATTTTAAGTACGTTCTAAAATTGAATTTCTTCTATTAACTATCCTTTTCAAAATTCATATTTTTTGTTCCTATTTTCCTCAAACTTTTTTCAGATTTCTAAAATACTGTGATTTCATGACAATTTCTTTGTTCAATTTGATTGTACGGAATAGTTTTAAAGATTTGGCATCGACTTTCGAGAAACATAATCAATGTGCTCCCAGTCTCGAGGAGATTTTGAATAATACTAGCCTTGATGTTCAATTAGAAAAACCGAGACCTCAAAGTTTACCTCAAGTGAGATTTAAACTACAACTGATTTATTTCACTGGAAAATAATGTTTGTCTGTTTCGTTTTGTTTTTTTTTCAGAATCCACTTTTTATTGCTGAATTAGTTTTGAAAACTGAAAAAGTTGAAGTGGATCCTTCAGAGTAAGTTAATTTCATCTGTATACTATCGCGTCCTGATTTTTCAATTTCTTCAAATTTATCATTTTCAGAACGATAATGACTAAAACTTTCGTTCAATTGATGGATCTCATAATAGAGACGGTTTTAGGCATACAAACATTTACAAATGATCCATTTTACCTTCAACTTGTACAGTATGTCGATATCATTCGATTATATTAAATCTGTTAAAATCTTAGTTATACAAAGTCACTTTTTCTTTTTGTACAGGGTTGACTACAAACATAGAATGCTGGATAAAAATCTGTTAAAATCTCCAAATTTGAGTTTAGTTTTGAATAATGATGAAGAATTGAGATCTTATAGATTCCTTGTGCTTGAAACAATTCAAATAACATATGAAAAAGCTGAAGCGTACATGCAAAGATTCGAACAAATACGAAAAAGCTATGAAGAGGATGTCAATACTGATCGAAAACTCATACAAGCTGAAGGAGGCATGTATTTATTCCTTCTTCTTTTTGAATTTGCAGTAGGTTTCAATTTCTCTATTTTTTTAGAAATTCAAGCACTTCGAAATTATTGTGAACGATATCACAGAAATATACAAAATCTAGAAGGGATTCTGTCAACGATTAATCTTGGCTTACTAAAACTGAAACAGAACACATTTAAAAATGTCGTAACTCCAGTTTGTAGAGATCTTTTAAATGTTCTAGAAAATTATATTCCACGGTAAAATTTTCATTACATAACACATATATAAATTTGTAAAAAACAAAAAAGGAAAATAATAATCTGTCATTTACACATTCAAATTAATTCCATAGACTAGCGATTGAAGAAGTCAAAATCGTGTCACAGAAAACAAACGATTTAATGGAAAAGATTACTGCAACACCAACGAATACATTGGAATATGTGAATTTTCTAAGATTTTTAAAAAATGCTGATGTTTTAGTTGAAGATATTTTCAAAGAACTGGATTATGCTCATGCATTATTCATTATATCGAAGGATTTTAATTTTAGTATTGAACAGGAGGAGAAAGAGAAATTCATGGGTAAGAAAATGAACTAAAAGTTTCTTAGAAGAATGTTAAGGTTCAAATAAAAATGTGTTTTGCCTTAATAATTTTATTTTTCAGATTGTGAAGATATGGCAATAGAATGTAAAGAAATGTTATCTAAAAATAAAGAAAAGAATCAAGAAATTATCAATAAACTAGCAAGAGAAATTCAAACGGATATTCGATTATTATTCGATCAGGTTCATGAAGTTGCGTCCGAAATACAAGATCCAAAATTCACAGACGTAAGTTCATCATGCAGTTACAAAATCGGTTAAATAAATTATTATGTATTTCAAAATTTATTCGTTAAATATTTTTCCAAAACAGAAAAATTCCGAACCGAAAATGGTTAAAAGTCAACTTGATGTTCTCGCTGATCGATTGAATCAATGTCATCAACAAGCACAAAATTTGAAAACATATCAAAAGGAATTTAAGGTTTAAATTTAAATGATGAACAAATAAAAATATAATTTGCTCAAATCTCTTTACGAGTATACCTATAAAATTGTTTTCAGATTGAAGTGTCACGTTTTGATGAATTAGATAAATACCTTCAAGAAGTACGAAATCGACAGAATCTTTGGAATTGTGTAATCGAATGGCAAACATCTCTAAATAAATGGCAAAACACAAATTTTTATACTTCGGACGTTGAAGAGATGAAACAAATTAATACGAAAATCTTGAATATGTGCACACAATTCGAACGAAGTTTACCACAAAATGAACTTGTACCAACACTAAAAGAAAGCGTAGAAACATTTAAAGAAAAACTTCCAGTCATAACTTGTCTTAGAAATCCGAATTTAAAAATGGTAATTAGCCAATTTATCAGTTATACTTTGACATTTTTAGTTCAGTTTTCTTATATGCATATTTATTTTGGGGAATCTATTCTAGCGCCATTGGTCATTAATTGAACAAATTCTTCAAAGAAAACTTTACCAACAAGAAGGGATAACATTACAAGTATTCGATGAAGCAAATGTCTATCAAGAAGATATTGCCAATCAAATGATGGATATTGCATATCAAGCCAGTGAAGAGGCACGAGCGGAAAATAAATTAAAAGAAATTGAAAGCACCGCCCAGAAAACTAACATGTCAATAGTACAACACAAGGACGTAAGTGATGCATACATTCTGGCAGGAATTGATGAACTCCAAGTAATCATAGATGATATAAATGTGAATGTTAATAATCTGGCAGCATCACGCCATACAGAACTTATAAAACCAGAAGTCGATAAATGGCTTGGATTAACTGAACAAATATATAAAACTCTAGGTAATTTGATTAGTTCTGATGCCAATAAAATCTGCAAAAACTGGAATAAATTTTTTATTTATTTTTTCATTAAAGATGAATTGCAAACTTGTCAAACCAATTGGATGTATTTGCAAGCAATATTTTCTGCTCCCGATATTCAAAGACAAATTCCTCAAGAAGCTAGAGTATTTGCGGACGTAGACAAAAAATGGAAGGAACTTATGACGAAGGCGTACAGAAAGAATCAAGCAGTTCCGTTTTTGGGAAACGCCGACCATTATGAAATTCTTAAAGAGAACAATAATCTTTTAGAAACTGTTTCTAAACGATTAGAAGCGTATCTAGAAGTTAAAAGAACTGCTTTTCCAAGGTTTTCCAAGATGATTATAAAATTTAAATGATAGAAATTAATCAGACATATTTTCATTTTAGATTCTTTTTCTTGTCTAACGATGAACTTTTGGAAATACTCGCTGAAACAAGAAATCCACATGCTGTTCAACCATTCTTAATGAAATGTTTTGATGCGATTTCTCGAATTGAATTCGGAAGTTTACAGGAAGGTGGTGATGGTGGTAGAGTGATCGAAACTAATGATATTGTGGCTATGATTTCACCTGAAGGTGAAAGATTAGAATTCGGAAAAGTGAGTTACTAGATAGTTAATATCGAATTTCTAAAGGATGTAAAAATATTAATGAATTTCAGGGATTAAAGGCTCGAGGAGCTGTTGAAGATTGGTTAAGTAAAGTAGAAGAAGCTATGTTCATAGCAGTTAAAAGATATATGAAATCCGGATATCAAATGTACTCGACGAAAAAACGAAGTGAATGGTTCAAAGGTAGTTAAGAATTTCAAATAAATACATTCCAAGCAATGACCAATTTTGAATTTTTTACAGATCATCCAAACCAAATTGTTCTTACTATTTCTCAACAACAATGGGCAGCTGAAATACATTCCATATTTGAGAAATCTGATAGAGCAAATGTACTGGAGGCAATGACACAGTTTCAACAAAAATCACTCAAGGAACTGTCAACATTAGCTGCAATAACTAGAGAAGATATTCCACGATTATTAAGAAAAGTTTTGTGTGCATTGATAACGATCGATGTACATGCCAAAGATACAGTTGCAAATTTAGTGGAAAAACGTGTCACATATGCGTAATAAATTGTTTTTGTAAATTTCAGTTTAGAGTTAAAGTTGTAAATGAAATTTCCTTTCAGGAACGATTTCAATTGGCTAAAAATGTTGAGATATTATTGGCGCAATGATAACGATACAGTAACAACAAAAATGGCGTCTGCATCCATTCCATATTATTACGAATATTTGGGAGCAGGAGGAGTACTAGTAATTACACCACTGACTGATCGTTGTTATTTGTGCTTAACAGGAGCATTACAAATGGATTTAGGAGGAGCTCCTGCAGGTCCAGCTGGTACAGGAAAAACTGAAACAACGAAAGATTTGGCAAAAGCTTTAGCTAAACAATGTGTGGTTTTCAATTGCTCAGAAGGATTAGATTTTAAAATGATGGGAAGATTTTTCACTGGTTTGGCTCAATGTGGAGCCTGGTGTTGTTTTGATGAATTTAATCGAATCGATATTGAAGTATTGTCGGTAATTGCTCAGCAACTAATAACAATCAAAAATGCAAAATCAGCTAAGTCAAAGAAGTAAATTACAATCATATTCAAATATTCAAATTTTTACTATCTGAGGTGAAAAATGCCTCTTTTATTTTTTCAGATTCATGTTCGAAGGTCGAGAAATAAAATTAAACAGTTCTTGTGCTGTTTTCATTACAATGAATCCCGGATATGCGGGTCGTACAGAATTACCGGACAATTTGAAAGCTTTGTTTCGACCAATCGCTATGATGGTACCAGATTACGCATTAATCTCCGAGGTCATACTTTACTCTGAAGGTTTTGAAAACCCGAAAATTTTGGCACATAAAATGGTTCAAATGTATAAATTGTGTAGTGAACAACTGAGTCAACAAAATCATTACGATTTTGGAATGAGAGCAGTGAAGAGTGTCTTAGTTATGGCAGGGTCGCTGAAAAGAGCTTCACCCGATCAAGGAGAGAATGTAACACTGATTGCGGCCCTACGAGATTCAAATTTACCAAAGTTTTTAGTTGATGATGCGAAACTTTTTGAAGGAATTTTAGGTGATCTTTTCCCAGGAGTTCAAACTCCCGAAAGAGAATACGGTGAATTACGTGATACATTGAAACTGTGCATTGAGTACAAACATTTACAACCAACTCCATCAACAATTTTGAAATGTATTCAACTTTATGAGACGATGGTTGTGCGTTGGGGAGTTATGCTGGTTGGCCCTACTGGTGGAGGTAAAACAAGTGTTTTGCATTCATTAGCTGATGCTCTGGGAATGCTTTATGAGAACGGTGTTGACGGATCGTATTATCGAAAAGTTAACATTCAAACTTTAAATCCGAAAGCAGTTACTGTAGATGAATTATATGGAACTGTAGATACTGTAACGCTCGAATGGCAAGATGGAATATTGGGATATGCCGTTAGAACTGCTGCTCAAGTTAGAGGTAAGTTTGATTTTTGTAGGCATTAAATTGAATGAAATATATTCTAACTGTTATCAAAATTTGAAGAGGAAATTCATCAGTGGGTAGTTTGTGATGGACCTGTTGATGCCGTTTGGATAGAAAATATGAATACTGTTTTAGATGATAACAAAATGTTGTGTCTTGCGAATTCGGAAAGAATAAAACTTACACCATGGATTCATATGGTATTTGAAGTTCAAGATTTGGCTCAGGCTTCTCCAGCTACAGTTTCAAGATGTGGTATGGTTTATGTTGATCCAGAAGATCTAGGCTGGCTACCAATACTTGAGTCATGGAATAATAAAATGAAATACCAATTTCCCAAAGATATAATAGCCTATATGTTTGATGTTCAAGTGAAATATTTCAATGAAATTCTAGATTTTGATAGAAAGGGCATATATTTGATTCATCAGGTCAAAAACGCGAAAATTGCAATGTTTTGTAAATTATGTGAAGCATTAATTGGTGAAATTAAGTGGGAACAACTAGAACTGGAAAGAGGAAAATCTCTTATATTGAAAATTTTCGTCTGGTCTGCTTTGTGGGCAATTGGTTCTAATTACACTGATAGTTCAAGACAAGCTCTAGAAGAACATATTCGTGAAATTTTTAAAAATGAGACCACATTAAAGTAAGTCAAATCATTTCCACATTTCGCAAAATTTCTGAATTAAATACTTTGCACACAGAATGCCAGAAGAATCTTTATGGGAGTTTAAAATCAATTTAAAAACTGAAGAATGGCAAAATTGGACGAGTGTGGTTCAACCATTCACTTTTGATCCGAATGCAAAATACTTTGATTTACAAGTACCTACTGCAGACACAACGAAATTTGGGTACAACATGCAGTCCAGTTGTGCTATACTCAAATATATCAACAGTATAATTTATTGCTTCTGTTTTTCAGTTACGTGGCACATTTACTATTTAACCAGAAACATCCAGTTTTATTTACTGGTGAAACTGGTGTTGGAAAATCAATTCTAGCAGCAACTACAATGAAAAAACTTATGGAAAATAATTTTATACCAGTATCGTTGAGTTTCTCATCACAAACGAGCAGTTTACGTACACAAAGAATGATTGAAGGAAATCTACAAAAGACAAAACGAACACAGTTAAGTGCACCCAAAGGTAAAACTGTCATTATCTTCATTGATGACGTAAATATGCCGAAATTAGATACGTACGGTAGTCAGCCACCAATCGAATTAATGAGGTAAGTTGCTTTGAAATTTTTCGTGACTATTTGCGAAACCTTTAACTCACGTTTACTAATTGAATTTTGGAAACAATTCAGACAAGTATTAGATTTTAATGGATTCTATGAGAGAAAGAAGCTATTCTGGACACCAATATCGGGTGTTTTATTTGGAGCAGCATGTGCGCCCCCGGGAGGTGGAAGAAATCCAATCACACCAAGGTACTGCTGAATCTTTTATTTATAATTGTATGTCATTTAACTAAAATGCGTTAAAATTTATTTTATTTTTAAGGTTTATGCGTCATTTCGCTTTATTATCACTTCCAAAACCTAACGAAAGTACACTTCATACCATCTTCAGTTCAATACTAGAAGGGTAATCTCATCAAAATCCAAAAATATGTAAAACGTTTTTACCAAATTTTTTTATTTCATAGATTTTTTAGTGATTTCAGTAGTGCTATAAAAGCACTAGCAAATCCAATTACTAACGCCTGTGTCGAAGTATACACACGTATCGCAAAGGAACTTTTACCAACTCCAGATAAATCACACTACGTATTTAACTTGCGAGATCTTTCAAAATGTGTTCAAGGTATTCTGCAGTCTGACAGTTCGAATTATGCAAATGAAATGCAAATTCTGAGATTATTCCACCATGAAACATCAAGAGTGTTTCATGATCGGTTAATTAACGAAACGGACAAAACTTATTTCAAAGAATTAATATCTTCCGTATCTGTTAAATATTTTAATACTTCGATTGTCAAACCAAATGAAAAGATTTTCTTTGGAGATTTTATAATTTTCGGACAACCGGTATCAGATCGAATATATGAAGAAATAACCAATCTGGATAAATTAGGGGATGTATTAATAGATTATATGGATGATTACAATTCACATACAGGATTAGAAGTAAAATTAATTTTTTTCGAAAATGCTCTGGAACATGTAATTAGGATAGCACGTTTGTTGCGAGCTGACAGAGGTAATGGTCTCTTAGTTGGAGTAGCAGGAGCCGGTAAACAATCACTATCTAGATTAGCGGCTCATATTAACGGTTTTCGATGTATGCAAATTGAATTGACTCGAAATTATGATTCATCAGCCTTTCATGATGATCTTCGGAATATATACAGAGCAGCTGGGGTAAACAATATTCACACGCAAAAAAAAACTGAAATCTATACATTAGTGTTTCTCGACTTTTTCCTTCAAAATAGGTTCAGAATAAAGGGACTGTGTTTCTGTTTCCTGATTTTCATATCATTGAAGATGATTTTCTAGAAGACGTTAGTAATATTTTGAATTCAGGTGAAGTACCAAATCTATTTGAAGGTGATGATTATGAAAAAATTCTAATAGATGTTCGTGAAGCCTGCAATACAGAAGCGAATAGCGTAAGTAGAAAGTTCTTTTAATTAACTAGAAATGAATAATTTATTTTCATTTATTTTAAAAAGGAATGTTCACGTGACGACATCTTTAAATTTTTCATTAATCGAATAAGAAATAATCTTCATGTCATTATAACAATGAGTCCAATAGGAGATGCATTCCGAAGACGATGTAGAATGTTTCCATCATTGGTTAACTGTTGCACAATAGATTGGTTTGATACATGGCCAGCAGAGGCTCTGTATTCTGTCGCTTTAGGATTACTATACGAAATAGAACCTGCAGAAGAAATTAGAATTAAATTGGCACAGACAAGTGTCTTTATGCATAAGGTTTTGTATTTTATATACATTATATAGAACTCTTCGATTGATAGAAACTCAAAAAATAATGCATTTATGCGTACTTTACAGACAGTTGAAGAAGCTTCTGTTCGATTTTATCAAGAATTACGAAGATATTATCATACGACTCCAAGTAGTTATCTCGAACTCTTGAAACTGTATAAAGATCTTTTGAAGAAACGATCCGATCAAATAATTGCAAACAGAAAACGAATTTCCACGGGATTAGATAAAATTTTTCAAACAAACGAACTTGTGGCAGTTATGCAAAAAGATCTGGAAGTACTGTATCCAGAACTAGAAAATCAATCAGCTTCTATGAAGGAACTTTTGGCTAGATTAGAAGTTGATAATAAAAATGCTGATGCTGTAAAAGAAGCCGTTAGTAAAGATGAAAATATTGCAAAGGTAAAATTTATCGGTGATAATCGAAGTTGAATCATCCAAGAACACATTCGTAAATTATATAATTTGCAGGAAAAAGCAGCTGCTTGTCAAGCCATCGCTGATGATGCACAAAAGGATTTAGAAATAGCCATGCCAGCTCTAAGAGAAGCAGAAGATGCACTCAAGTCACTAAATAAAACTGATATTAATGAAATTAGGGCATTTGCAAGTCCTCCGCAACTTGTTCAGTTTGTATTGGAAGCTGTATGCATTTTAATGGATGTCAAGTAAGTACTATTTCGTTTTTTATTTTTTGAGAATTTTATGTTAATTTTTTTCTATTTAAGGCCGAATTGGCCATCGGCCAAAGCATTAATGGCTGATGTAAATTTTTTAAAGCGTTTGGTAGAATTCGATAAGGAAAATATTCCAGAAGCAACACTTAAGAAGATTAAAAAATATGTAGAGCACAAGGACTTCGTACCAGCGGTAATTCACAATATTTGAATGAATAGAAATTATGTTATAATTTTTTTATTTTACCTTTCTTGTTTTAAAGAAAATCGAAAAAGTTTCAAAAGTTGCAAAATCGGTATGTCAATGGGTGATTGCAATTGATAAATTTGCAAAAGTGTACAAAATCGTTGAACCGAAAATCAATAAACGTAAAGCAGCCGATGATGAGTTGAAAGTTGTAATGCAAATTTTGCGTAGTAAACAACAGCAGCTAGCAGAAATCGAAGCAGAAGTTCAAGCATTGAAGGATAAAATTGATGAGAAAACGATCGAATTCAAACGTATTCAAGATAATGTTGATTTAACGGTAACAAAAATTAATCGTGCAGAAAGGTTAACTTCAGCACTTTCAGAAGAAGAAGTACGCTGGGCAGATACAGTGAAGGTTTGTATTCGAAACTTTCGAATTTAATAATATTTTAAAATTTCATTTTAATTTAATTTCAAATTCAATAGAAACTTACGGAGGAATTAAGAGACGCACCAGGCGATGTTTTGATTGCTTCAGCATGTGTAGCATATTTGGGCGCATTTTCCAGTAATTTCCGAAAAGATTTGACTCAAAAATGGGTGGAAGATTGTAGAAATTCGAATATTCCAAGCAGTGGTGACTTCAATGTCGTGGACGTTTTGGGAGATCAGTATGAATTAAGATTATGGGCAAAAGCTGGTCTGCCCAGAGATCAAGTATCAATTGAAAATGGTCTGTATGCCAGCAAAGCTCTTAGATGGCCGCTTATAATCGATCCACAAGAACAAGTAAGCAAAATAAAATCATTTCCACTCAAAAATGTGTTTTTTCATCTCGATATGTTTTATGTTAGGCAAACAGATGGATTAGAAATTTGGAGAAGGAAAACAATTTGCACGTTACTAAAAGTTCAGATGGTAATCTGATACGTGTACTTGAAATGTGCATACAACAAGGATATCCGTTATTAATTGAAGAAGTTGGAGAGAAAATTGATCCAACTTTGAAACCTATATTGAAGCGTATTACTTTTGTTTCAAATGGAATGCTTGTCATAAAACTTACTGATACTACGATTAATTATCATCAAAATTTCAAATTATACATGACAACGAAATTGGCGAATCCACATTACATGCCTGAAGTCTGCGTCAATGTTACACTGATTAATTTCTCAGTGACTCCGAAGGGTCTAGAAGATCAACTTTTAGCGTAAGTTTATAAATTTCAACTTTTCGATTTATATATTTTTGAATTTTACAATCTTTTACAATTTCCTAAAGAGATATTGGAGCTATTGAACAACCTGAACTGGAGGCACAACGTAATGAAATGGTTGTTCAGATAAATTCTGATAAGCAACAATTACTTATTCTAGAAGACAAAGTGTTAAAATTATTATTCGGATCAAAAGGAAGTATTCTCGATGACGAAGTACTTGTGGAAACTCTGAATGAAGTTAAGGTATGAAAAATTTGTGATGAAAGTGGAATTTAAATCGTTAGTCGCTCTTTAATTAATTCTTTAAGGAAACCTCATTAATAATAGCAGCACGCTTGGTAGATACCGAAGAAACTGAAGCTAAAATCACAGCAATACGGGAAGAATATCGTTCATTGGCGTCCAGAGGAGCCATCTTATATTTTGTGATTGCATCATTAGCTGAAATTAATCCAATGTACCAGTATAGTTTGAAATATTTCGTTCAGATATTTTGTAATGTGCTTCGATTAGAACAACCGAAAATGACAACTAAAGAACGAATATCTAAGTTAAAAGTTGACGAATTAGTGGCTTTACGTAAGAATGTATCACGTGGTCTTTTCGAAGTTCATAAGTTGATATTCACATTCCTTCTAGCAACCGCAGTAGGAAAACAGGTAAATTTATAATATAAAATAAATGTGACAATATATGTATGTAAGAGTTTGATATTCTAGGATGGACATATTACTGAAAATGAATACAACTTCTTCATTAGAGGACCGGTTGGAGCTACAGAGATGGCAGAAAAACCAGAATATATTAATCTCAAACAGCGTGAATGGCAAAATTGTCAATATTTAGAACAAAACTTTAAGTCTTTTAAAGGTTTAACAGAAACCCTTCAATATGTAATTGAAATTTATATAGGGGAATATAAAGAAGTTCGTTTTAATATCATTATTACCCATTCAATCTCAATGTTTCCAATAATCAAAAAAAAAATATCTTTACTTTCTTTCCAGATTATGAGTTTGTCGGGAAATCTTGAGAAGAGTCCAATCAACTGGAATACACGTCTCACTTTATTCCAAAAGTTAATGCTAGTAAAATCGTTGAAAAATGAAAAAGTTACCATTGCGACTGTTTCTTACGTTCGAGTAGCTTTGGGGAAATCTTTCTTGGAAGATGATGGTGGTGGTAATTTAAAAGCTATGTAAGTACTGATGTAATTTGTTAGGAAGAAAGAAAATTACATACTTTAAATTTTAAATTCAATAATTCTTATTACAGCTACGAAGATATTTCAAACGTTACTCCCCTAGTATTTGTTTTATCACAAGGATCTGACCCGATGTCAGCATTTATCAAATTTGCAACAGATATGAACTTTATCGAAAAATTTTATTCCATATCACTTGGACAGGGACAAGGTCCTATAGCAGAAAGTTACATAGAAAGAGGCTCAAAATTGGGTTATTGGGTATTTCTACAAAATTGTCATCTGGCAACATCTTGGATGGAAACACTAGAAAATATAATTCGAAAAATTACTTTGGGCATGACAAAAACTCACGTTGATTACCGACTATTTCTCTCGACAATGCCGACCAAAGCTTTTCCAATAAGTGTACTTCAAAATTCTGTTAAAATTACAAACGAACCACCGAAAGGAATAAAAGCAAATGTCTCAAGAGCCTTATCAGAAGTCAAAGAAGAATTTTTCGAACGTCATGCATTAGGTGAAAAATGGAGAGCTTTAGTTTTTGGACTTTTCATGTTTCATTCAGTCTTGTTGGAAAGACGAAAATTTGGACCTTTAGGATGGAATATCTCATACGAATTCAATGAAAGCGATCGCGAATGTGCTTTACAAATTTTAGATATATTCATTGATCGAGAACGTGCAACAAGTATTCCCTGGGATGCGATTGTGTACATAAATGGAGAGATAACATGGGGTGGAAGAGTAACTGATTACTGGGATCAAAGATGTTTACGAACCATTATGAAAACTTTTTGTTCTCCTGAAATATTAAATGATAATTATTCATACGATATAAGTAAAACTTATATAGATCCTAGAAAAAATTTGGTAAAAGATTACCAAAAATTTGTTTCAAGTTTACCATTGGAGGATGATCCAGAAATATTTGGAATGCACGAAAATTCGAGTATTGTTTTTCAATCGAAAGAAACAGATTTTTTCATATCCACATTGTTGTTGGGTCAACCTCGTTCAACTGGTGGTCAATCAGAATCAAAAGAAGGAGAAATCGTTACTGAAATAATTGAAGAAATATCAAAAAGGCTAGTTAAAAAAATCGATACTGAAAATATTCATCCTGATTTATTGAAGGTAACCGTTAATTAATTGCAAATACTAACCAACAGAAACTACTGACTGTAACAAATATTTTTTTAGATCGATAAAAATGGAAGAGTACCGCCGTTATCAACTGTTCTACTACAGGAAATTGATCGATACAACATTTTACTAAAAACCGTTCATAGCAACATAGATGATCTGAGTAAAGCTGTTAAAGGATTCATAGTAATGTCAGAACAGCTTGAAAATATTATGAATTCTTTACTCATTAATTTCGTCCCAAATCTATGGTCGTCAAGAGGATTTCTTTCAATAAAAAATCTTCCGAACTGGATTGCGGATTTCGAACGAAGAATTGACTTCATTCAGGTAAATATTCCCAAATTATTCCAAATTTCACGAGTTCCATTTTTACTATAAAATTTTCTCAATTTTCACATCACAGTCATGGTGTAAACGTGGTGCACCAATTTCATTTTGGATGAGTGGATTTTATTTTCCGCAATCATTTTTAACTGGAATTTTACAAACCCATGCTCGAAAACACAATTTACCAATTAATGAATTAAAAATTGATTTCGAAGTTTCAAATGTAACAATTGATCAACAGACCATTTTCGAAAATCACAAATTAGATACTCCAGAGGTAAGTACTTCAGAAGTAAATATGTAAATAGTTTATGATTACAATGTCACCAATTTTCAACTTTAGTTTCTATGAGTTTTTGTGAAATTTTTTTTTCTGTCTTTCTTTAAGTCAAGCGATCTGTACAACGGATTGATTTGTCCCGAAACTGGTATATACGTGCATGGATTATTCATAGAAGCTGGACGATGGAATGAATCCGAAGGGGGTCTATGTGATTCGAAAAGAGGTGAATTATTCTCTAGATTGCCAGCAGTATGGTTTAAACCTTGTACGATTTTACATAAAGAAGGCAGATATGAAGTAAGAATTTTGAGAATTTTGAAAACTTGAAATTAATTAGAATATAAGAAAAATAGAAAAAAAAATTAAATTTAAATTTTGTTTGTTTGCATTTAATTTTTTTTTTTTTTATTAAGGCGCCACTATATAAAACTCAGGCTAGAGCTGGTGTTCTATCAACAACTGGCCATTCAACAAATTTCGTTCATTCGATTCTACTGAAGAGTAAATTGAAATCAGATTATTGGATTTTACGTGGAACAGCATTAGTGACAGCTGTATCTGAAAATTTAGCTTAAAAATGTATAGGAAATTTTGATATATTTTACCATTTTACCAATTTTTCATTTGAGAATTAGTTTAAATATAATTTTAGTTTTTTGTTTTAATTGCATATTTACAGACGCTGTGTATTGTGTAATGTGTGTACAAAAAAAAAATGTTTAATATTTTAAAAAATAAAAATAAAATAAAATAAAATAAAAAATAATATTATAAATAAAAATTTGTTGAATTATTATAAAACGAAAAATTATAATAAATGTATTTATTTTTATTATTTACAATTTTATTCATTTTTATAAATATTTGTTTTGTTTGTTTTTTTTTTGTTTATTTTTTGTTTATTATTTTTTGATATTCTTATATAAACAAAATTAAAATTTTTATTCATTCCTTCTTATTTTTATTTCATTTGGAATACATTTTAACAATATTATTTGATTTGTTTATCATTTTTATTTTATTTTTTTTTATTTTTGTTACTTTTAAATATATTACACATTATTATTCGCTTGTTAACAATATATTTCATACTGTATATAATATAATGTATATAAGTATGTAAGTGTGTGTGTGTGTGTGTGTGATAGATTTACGATTATTATCTGACATACATATAAATATTTCTGTGTATGTGTATTTAATATTTATATTATAATTTATTTTATTATTTTTATTCTAATATATTTTTCAAACTTTACTTATTTTCATTTTTTTTTTATTTCTTTATTATTATATTATTATTTTAATTTTCTTTTATTAAATTGTTCATACGTCATTTTATATGAAATTATAATTTCTTTTTCTCGTCAAATAAGTTCATTTAAATAAAACAAAAAAAAAATAAAAAGAAAAATAAAACAGTCGTCAAAAATATAAAAATAAAAATAAAAACAAAATAAGTAGAAATAATAAAAAAAACATTAGTCAAACGTAAAAATAAAAATTAAAGTTAAAGTTAAGAATAAAATAAAATTTTAAAAATAAAAATAAAACAACACAAAACAAAAAAAAAGAAAAACACTTTAAAAAATTATTTTGAAACAGTAGTAGTAAAAGTAAAAATAATATTATTATAATGAAAATAATAATAACAAAAAAGAAGCCTAGATTATAACACTTTGACTCACTTGATAAGCTGCCTTAAATGGCACTTTTTCTAATCTTGATTTTTGTTTTAATTTTGTTTTATTTTTGTTTTATTTTTGTTTTTTAATTTTTTCTCATGTTTTCTTTTTGATTTTTTTTTTAGTTAAATCTTATTTTTATTTTCCAATATTTTTTTATCTTTCATTTTGCTTTTTTTTTCATTTCGTTATAGAAAATAAAATTTTGTAATATTGAAATTAATGCGTTTATGTTTCTTTTAGACATAAAAAAAATGTTTCTGTATTTGTTTTGGTTTTTTTTTACTTTTTTTTACAAAATAATTGTGGAATGCATGTTTGTATTTTATTTTTTAATTTTTTTTTATGTTTTTTGTAATTTTTATATATTTTAGCACTAAGAAATGAACTATTTAAGTATAGATTTACTGGGATATTGATCTTCTTTATAGTATTTTAATAAATTCTATAAATACGATCAGTATTTATATAAAATTTTAATAATGAAAGTTTAATTATGAAACTAAAATAATCTAAAAATTTAAAAAACAAATAAAATTAAATTAAAATAAAATTTGCATGCATTACATATGAAAAAATATCTGTGGGAATAATATGCAAAAAAAAAATAATAATAATGATATTGGCTAATACAGTAAAAGGCATTTAAATTACACACGTATTTGTACGTTTTACAAGATTTACATGCCTTTTTTACTGCATTAAGTAAATATCCTCAACATAATAAATCCATAAAAGTAAAGGAAATATAACATTAACTTTTGTATCTTTTTTCCTTTTTTTTTCGATATTTATGAATTAGAACAAATATTAATTTAAAAAAAAAAATAAATAAATATTGTGAAATAATAATAAAAATAATATAAAAAAATAATAATAGATAATAATAAAATGAATTGCATTATGTAATATTTGGTCATCTAATTAATTAAATTTTTTTATTTTATTTTGATTTTATATTTTTAATTATTTCTTTATTTATTTTTGTAATATAGAATTAGAATTATATATTTATTTATTTATTTAGAATTATTTATTAGTACAGTACTTGGTAAAAAAAAAAAATAAAATAAAATAAAATAAAATAAAAAAATATTTTTATTAAACAATTCACTATCTAATATATCATTTTTATATAAATATCGATGTACTATGTACATATATGTATGTAATGTTAAAATGTAAATTGTGACCGAGTTATATTTATCCAATTAATTTATGTATTTGTGTATTAATATATTAACGTCGTAATTGTAGCATACTGCAGATTAATAGTGTATATTCGATGATTGTAGTATCAAATAAAGATATAAATATGCATCGATTTTAAGTACATATAATTTATAATCGATATACATAATATGAAGATGATCATCCAAATAAAAATGAAGTCAAGAGTAAGATATTATTTACGAGTACATTTATGTAATATATGTATGTTAAATTCAAATATGCAAATATATTATTAATTGGATAAAGTTATTTTATATTTTTTATTTTTAGTTTTCGATAAATTTGTTTTTTTCTTTTTTTCCATATTACTTATGCTTAATAAATAATATATATACATATGTAATTTTTAATTGCCAATTATGTATATATGTACGATAATATTTGATCAGTTAATTTTATTATTATTATTTTTTTTTAATTTTTTTATATTTTTTATTCATTTTTTTTATTTAATTTTCTATTCATATAATATAGTTTATAATATATACTAACGTATATGTAAGTACATATATATAAAATTCATAAAAATAAAATGAATAAAAAATTATATATATGTATGTATATAATGTGTATTTTTTTTACGTTTTTCATTTTTTTTTTTTTATTATTTTTATTTGTAAAATTTAATGCTCTAAATTTATTGTTATAATCATAGTTGGTCAATAATGACCGCCACCATTACTATGACGATGTTCACGTCTTTCATTTTGATCTCGATATTCAGTTCGATGATTACTTTTATGATGATGATGATGACGTCTTTTCTTTTCCCCTAATGTATATGAAGATAAAGTATAGTAAGTACTTATATATAAAAGAAAATACATTTTAAGTATAAAGATGAAAAAAAAGTTTGATGTACTGTACATAAGATAAATGGAAAATTATGTGAAATTCATAAAAATGTCAAGTAACAATCAAAAATTTTAAAATTCACAACATTACAGTATGAAAACAGATGATCATCATAAGATGCGTTGATCGTCATTTGACGTCCATATGAATTCGATCGATTTGTGAAAGAGAGAAATTTTATTAAGTTAATTTACCTTTCATACATGTATCTGATACAACCATTTCAGAACCATCTCGTAAACCAAGATTTTCTCTACTAAAATCTCGACCACATCTAAAAAAAAAAAAAACAAAAATAGTTGGAAATAAATAGAGAGTTTGTATTAGGAGATGGCGGGTATCGTTCTAAAAGCTCAATATTAATTTTCAAATTTTGTACCTGTCTAAATTTTCTCTGGACTTTTGTAAATTATCTCTTAATCTATGTATACTAGGCGGATCAAGTGTTTCCTTCCTTCTAACTGGAGGATGTGATGTACCTTTTGATGCTGATTCATGTAAATTCTCCCATGCTTGTCGATAATAACTATATGTACGTGATAAATTGAAAAAAGAAAAACCATTATTTTCTATTGAAATTATAAAGAAAATAGAAGCTAAAGCAAAAAAAGAGACCCAAAAACTATACTTATAATAAAAAACATCTATATGTAAATCAATTTATTTTTGTGCTAATTTTTAATTTTAATTTTTCTTACTTAACATTTTAAAATTAAAATTTATAAACATACCGATTTAGACCATTTCTTGATCCAGATGTAGAACTATCGAATGATGCAACTGTATTACAATCTGGTGATGCACGATGTCTATAATGTTGTGTTGTACGACTTCTGTAATATGTATATAATCATCATATATTTCATATAAGAGTTCCAGTTGATTGACTGATTGATTCATTCATTCATTAAACAATATAACCACAACGTAACAAATAAGTAATATATATAATATTTTTTTGATTTTATTTTTGGTTTGAAATTTTTTTAAAAGTTTTAATTTTTCTTAATTTTTATTTTTATTTCTATAGTCTTCTCTCATCTATTTATACATACAAATATTATCTATGTATTTATGCATTATTTATTTCAGATAGACGTAGATTTATTTTGTTGGAAATAAAACTCATACACAGTTTGTAAACGTAAATACAGAATTTACTTAATTTCATGTGTATGAGATACAAGTATGAACAATGTACAAGTATGGTAGCAGTATACGTTCGTAGAAGTAGTAATAGCAGTTGAAGTCGTATATAATGTTATAAATGATAACATTATCGTTGTAAATTATCGATACAGCAGTAGTAAAATATTATTATGAATAAGGATCGATTCTCACTTAGGAACGACCCCACAGAACCGGCACGTAATATAAACGACATTACAAAAAATAATTCATTCTCACGGTATCTACCAACAGACAACGACAAAGTTTTTGCTCATCTAGTTGCCTGTGAAATATAAAATGCAAGCCAAAAATACATAATAAGTAGATAATTAATTTGTTTGCCTTCTGATACCTTCTGTTCGATGTTGTTAATTGTCGGATTGTTTACGTTACGTGTTAAACGCGTGTAAGAAATTTTGAGTCTTGTCGTTTACACTACATGTAGGTTTTGTTGAGTAGTAAGTAAGAACCGACCTTAAGTTGACCAATATAATTAATTATTGCCATCTTTCAATAGTAATGTAAACATGTGATGGTGTTAGTTAAATGATTCGATCTGATTATTTTGAAATTTAGTATTTCATTCATCCTTTAACATATTTTATATTTTTCTTTTATCTTTTTAAAAATCGTTATATTTCTTAATTTAAAAAAAAAAAAAAATAACAATTTTCTTAAATTTCTTATATTAATCTTTATGTATGTATACAGTAGCAGTATATCTGTATATTGTATATGTATATTCTACAAAGTATATAGTACTATATATAGCTAGATAGTATATATATATGTAATGACAATATCCTTACATTTGTTTAGATTGATAGCTATTACAATATGTATTATGGCACATGTGTTTAAATATCTCCTCATCTCATAATGATGGATTACTAAAGAATCCAGCCCTTGATGTTGTATATACCCCATGCCGTCCAGACATGGTATTTATATCACGTCTACCAAGTTTTTGATCCGGAAATGGTAATGCTAATATTGTATACCATCTAGATGGCATCTGACGTAAATCTGAATTTGTTGTTGCATATGTCGATGTACGTGTTATATAATTGCAATTCATATTCGATAAATTATTATGACGATTTTTACAATTTGTTACATTTTGTTGTATGGTATTTGAAGAGCTGAATATGAAGTATAAGGATATAATAATAAGGAGAATAAGGTATATAAGGTTTTTTCAACGTTTTAGTTTTGTTTTTTTTTTCTTCATTTATTTTGTATATTTCTTCTTTCAGTTTTTTTTTTTTTTTTTTGAAATTTATTTTAAGAGCATAAGAAAGATATACTTAATGCATTTATAACTGTAATTATAGTATTTACATATAAATGTGTTTCAATAAAATGTAAGATGGAAAAAAATAGAAAATCAAGTAGTACAGGACATACATTGAAAATTTTTTGAAAATATTTGATAGACAACATTGTTGAGAGGACATCAGAGAATAGTAGAAAAAAGATGAATTCAGATTTAAGAATAATAGAAAAGATACATATTATGAAATTGTGCCAAAATACCATCTGAAATGATTCGTTATGTTACGCATACATCGATCTTAAATTTATAACAACAAAAATGTAAAAGTAATAATAAAGTTATTTTTCTTTTAATACGCTTACTACTTCCTATACAGAAAACACTCACATATGTAGAAAAGTATAGAAAATCATGCAAAATGTATACTCAAGAATGGAAAAAAATAAGTGCTGTGTATTTGTGTTGTTTTGTGCTACTTCAGTACTTTATATCAGATAATAATGCCCCTTAAATTATGCAATCAATATTGAGACTTTCTATCAAAATTAATGTCTTTCTTCTGATAGTCCCCGTCCGTAGTAATAATTGCAATTTTAATAACGCTTATGTATCGTTAAGTATGATTGTCGTCAATGTTGTGTTACTTGCATGCTAACAATAAGTATAAAGATAGACATAGCCCTTTAAAGAATACCCATCACTTGATTTGTTAACAGAAAATTATGTGAAGGTAAATGCCAGCAGAGAAAAAAAAATTTTTTTGTGGACAAAAACATTACAAAATACACATTTACTTATGTATCAAAGTGTATCCAAAACAAATTAAAACTGAAAGAAAACAAAAACACAATTAAGTGCTTTTATCAGATACAATTTATTTACTTTCCACAACATGGAATTGGAGTTATGTGCTATGTAGTTGAAGTGTAGTTATTCATTTATTTTCTTTTGTACATCTTATAGCCGAAAGTGTAATTAAACTGAAATCAATCAACGCCGACTATAGCTAAAACTGACAAATTATTACGAACATGATATCGATCACTTTTACCCGTTTAAATCCGATCTGTATACCTTTCGAAATTTACAAATTTTCAATCAACCTAACAATAAGAAATGTAAATAAATAAATTTAATTTATAAAAAGATTGAAATGATGTATCAAAATAAATTCAATACCAGAATTAGACATACATATATTCTATATACTTTTATATAATGTGAAAGATTTAAATGATTGATTCCGCTTTAATTGTTATGACTGATCCAGGTACGTCATGTACATACGTTTGGTATGTTGTAATGTTGTAATATCAAGTGTATAATCAGTAATTTGTTATGTCACTGTATCATAGGAAAATAAATTCTGACATGAATTCATCAAATTATCATAGGATTACTTTTTATATTACGAATGAATATAAGACCAAAATCTTTGAGAAGTCGTGTTCGAATTTAAAGCAAACTTTTAAGAAGTTGTGCATTTTAAAAATTAGAAAAAGTGTAATCATTCTAACTACCAAATAAGTGCATATTTTTTTTTTCATTCCGCTACGATAATAGTTAATCATAAATTGTACGTATAGTTGCAATTCAGAAGATAAAAGGATTTCAGTGCAATCAAATTGAGGAAAAAAAAACGAAAAATCATACAAATTAAATTACCTTCGCACTAAAATCACTATTGCTGTTATAACTGCTGCCAAAAATACGAATCCTCCAAAAGCACCAAGAGCAACAATAGCTCCAAGATTCAATTTTGCTGAGCTTGTCTCTCTTTGTTCATTGTCCAAAGAGAATGGAACATTTACTTTCGGTAACTGATCTTGTTTTATATTCACAGTTCCAACGATTTCGTTATCCTGTGGATGTGCATTCAGGATTATATTTTGTGTATTTCGATTACCATTATTCGTTTCTGTATTTGTTTGAGGTCTATGAACATTGGCACCATGGTTTTTGCTAGTCGGTGTAATAACTGGTCGCATTGTCTTCTTTGGTGGGAATTCTTCTCGAACTGTACCCGGAATTATGTATGTACTTTGATCTTGTGAACTGTCTGTTATTATTAAACGAGGAAAATAAAAACAAAACAAAACAAAAAATGCACAAAAATTTATCATCAAGTAAAAACTGAAAATTTGTATCGACCTAAATCATACCTTCATCACTGACTTCTGATAAAGCAGGAGTAGTTGTCATTTTTCTAGTTGTTGTCTTGTATGTGGTGCTTATTGTGATCGGTTTCGAACTCATTGTTGGTCGTTTACTTGTACCTCTCGGTCTGAATGGTGTTGATGAAATTGTCGTTGGTAATGGTTCAATTTTCACACATTTCGGCATTGGATCACTCCATTGTCCTGTTTTCAAACATGTTATCGTTTTAGATCCTTCTAAAATGTATCCATTAGGACAAGAAATTTCTACTCGAGAACCAAATAATGTGCCATTAGGAGCATAAATAATGGTATTCTGATATTTCTCCGGTAGAGGTTCACATTCAATGACTAATTTACAAATTAAAAAAAATCAAATTTCGATTTTAAAAACTGCAAGAAATAGAATATAAAAAAAAAATTAAACAGAAAGATACCTTCACATCTCGGTGGAGGACCGTTCCATCTTTCATCGATATCGCATGCAAGCATTGCTCTTCCCAACATTTCATAGCCTTCATTGCATTTGTAAATAACCATACTGAGATAACCAACTGAATTGTTAACCAACTCGTATGTGCCATGAGGAATCGATGCAGGAAAGCCACATTCAATATCTATAGTATGCACATATAAAAAAAAAGAAAAGAAAAAAAAAGATAAAAAAATGCATTAAGTCATTGAACCAAAGGTGATATTTGATATGTGAATGGATAATTGATACGTCTTCATCTCATTTACATTTACAAACAGGCGGGAACTCATTATAAAATCCAGTTTCCAAACACGTCCTTGTTACTGGGCCCACTAACAAATGACCATCATCACAACGATATTCGACGGCAGCACCAACTTCGAATCCCTGTGGTGCAATCATTGTTGAATTCGGAGGCTGTTCAGGCCGCCCACAAGCTTTTGGTTCTGTTGTTTTTTTTCGATTAAGTAAACAGAGATATTAAAATGATTAATTATCTACTTAAACGTTACAATTCATTTTTCTATAACAAATGAATTTAATTAAATTTTTGTTTCGTTTCAAATTACTTACGATGTTGACATATGAAATTTAATTGAGTTTCACAATCTGTATCGCTCCATAACCATCCTTTCGAACCATCGTATCTTGCGCAATTTTCATCTCCACCTGGATGATTCCAGAATGATACTGTCACCTCCTCACCACCAATCCATTTCCAAATGTTACGATATTGTGGATCACGTACAGCTCCCATCCAGTATTGTGATGAAGCATCACTGCGATGACGTCGCCACAATTCCCAACTAATAAAACCTTGTAAAGCTGGATTACTTTCGTTAATTAAAGTTCCACCTCTTGATCTACAAAACTGTAATGCATCACGGAAATTTAATGGCTGACGATTATAGAAAATGTAACATTTTCCATTGTAAGATGCTAATGCACCCGGTGGTTGATCACGAAATGATGGACATCTTTCGATCGGTAATGCTTGATCGGTATAAACGAATGCTTCACAAATCGATAATGGATTTGGTGTATTAACTTCTAAATGAACTGAAACAAATGCTCCTGGCATCGGTGGATTACATGGAAGGAATAACGGTTGTCCTTCTTCTAGAATACCAGTGAATCGATTACATATCGGATTTGTACCAAGATCTGGTCGATTATTTCCTACACGAACGATTATCGTAGCTGGCTTACTATTGCCTATTTTGTTAATTTTAAAAGAAAGCAAAAAGAAAACAAAAATTAAAATGTTTTAATTAAAAATAAGATAAATTGAGTTATTTTTACGTTCGTATGCAAGAGAAATTTTTCAAAAATCAAATGTATAAGGGAAATGAAATAAATACAAAACTGATAAAAACTCAGTATATAATTATATGCGTGCATATGTATTTAATATATTATATCGATCAGGAACAAATTACACATCATCACAATTCTCAAACATTATACACAATTTAGTTAGTCATCATCATCATCATCATCATCATCATCATGTGATCATCATTTTAGAAAACGTCAAAATATAAATAAAAAAGAAAACAAATTGCAATTTTTGATGTCATTGACTCAATTCCGATGAACATCTAGCACATCACATAGTACGAATATATTATAATTTCATATTTTTCTTCTCAATGTGTGTGTATATGTTTTGTTTCCTATTTTCCATATACACATCGAATCGTTTATAATTATTTTTTCTTAGAAAAATAAAAACAAAATAAATAAAAATGATCGAATAGAAAATTCATTTATGTAAATATCACACAACAATTAATCAGAAATATAATGCATTGCAAAAGTCCAATGACCTGCGTCTATCTACATATATACACGTATATCAACAACAATTACATTATGAAAAACATATTTCAACAGTTCACACACTATTTACATTCTTCCACACACAAAACATATGTATGTAACATATATATGTATTTTCTTATTCATGTAGGATCGTGGTATGTTGTATATGTACGATATTTACATGGAATGCACGTATACACAAATCATTCAAAAAATGCCACTGAAAAATTAAGAATAAAGGTGGATCTGATATGAAAGATGTGTACTGTATATACACATATAAGGTACACATAACAACCAAAGCGATTAACCAACATAATCCGATCAAATTTAAATAAATAAACAAATAAAAATAAAATGTATAAATCCGTATAATTACTCGTATCTTACATATCTCCATATACGCGATCAATTCGATCTTTGTTTCTGTTATTATTGCTGCTATGTTATTTTTATTATTGTCATTGAAATATTATATCCCGAAAAAAAAAATACTTTCACTTAACAAAAATGAAGCTATCAAACTTATTCACATAATGGTATATAGTATAACGTAGGCAGGTAATTATACGTATGGTCCGTATCATATGTGTATAGGATTTTGATCTTTTCTTTAAATTGTTTTTTCTTTCTTTTTTTTTCTTGTTAATTTTGATTTTTCTATTATTTTTTTCTCGATTTTTTTTTTGTTTTTCTCTTCTTTAAAAAAAAAAAAAGCATGCGCCATTGAAAACGAAATACAGATACTCATATGCATGCTCGGTACTATATATACTTATTTATTTATTATTTACTCAGCAAACTAACAACAACAGTCATTCATTTTCATTCATTTTATTCATTCATTTTCAACTTTCTCCAATTTATATATATAGTTTAGATATCATCATCATCATATCGTCATATCCAATAAAAATTTTCAAAATTGAAAGAAAAAAATAAAATCTCTTTTCTTTTCTTCTCCATTTTTTTTTTTATTTTCTGTTCCTATTTGGAAGAATTTCAAATGTAATCACGACGATACAATGTGCGTATTTAAAATATTAATTTTTATGAAGAAAATGTGTTAATAATTTCCATACAATTGAAAAAAAAGAAATTCCCATTATATGATCAACCGTCAAACATTATCATCACACATCATGCTGGTATCATCTTCATCATCATTATCATAATATAATCTGATATAACCTATGATAATATCATTGTGTACTATAATTAGTTGGTCTATTGAATCATCCACTTGGTGTATATGTCAATAAATGCCATCGCATTATGAACATGTACGAGTATGTACGTACATAATATCCATTCAGATAATACTTTTGTATAGTTACTAAGTATATGCAGTTATTGATGTATATCTACCATTGTTGTTCAATCTCCCCCTAAATATTATATTTTAGAGGTATGCACATCATAATCGTAATCGCGTAAGGTGTACAATAATGAAAAAATTACGATATCTTTTACTTTATACGATAATGAAGTCTTCAAAATGATTCACAATTTTTCGTAATTCATTCATTTCATAGTAGTATACTCGTGTTTGTGTGTGAGGTTGTAGTTTGTATAGTAGAATAGGTACCAGAGTACTATCATATGTACATAATACAAGAGTAGGTATTATGTTTATACGTATTTAGTACGTGTGTGTAATCTTTTAAGATTGAAATCTTTTATTAAAGCATTACATTTTAACTTACATATTCATCTTTAACCGCTTCAATTTAACTTCAAAACTTATAAGTGATCTTTCTTTGATGATATTTGGATGATAAGCATTTCAAAATGTTTATTTCCCGATTAAACATTTTTGTTTTTATCTTCTCTCTCAAATAATATAAAGATATTCATCTCCGCCGCATTTTAAACGAATTTAATTTACTTATTACCCATCATTACAATGCATATTTACTACATTACAATTTGTTCGAATAAGTAACGAAATTATACATGCATATAGCATAAACCTATACGTGCATATGTACACATAATAATTGGTTATAATTTTTTTATGTACTTTATATACAACAAAAATAAAACAAAATATCAAAGCTATAATTTATAGCGTCTTATAATGTAAGGACATTAGGTATACACTGATACTCATATTCGTATATTAACTTACCACAACATGATTTCCCAAAATCTAATCGAACTAACTGCACCATATATGGTTCCAATAAATTAACATACCACCATGGTAGACGTTCTGCTTTTGTTAAACTGCATGTATCTGGACTGAAAAATGCTGATGTCGAACCATCGATCGCCTTCTGTGGTATACCGGAACCATCTGTTGATATTTGCATTGGTGCTTTACCAGCGGCTACATTTAAAACTGTTCAAAAATAAATGAAAAAATAAATTACATAAATTAGATACATATGAAAGAACGAAATAAAAAAAATGAGTAATATACAATTTTTTTTTTATTTTTTTTTGTATTTTCAGGGTTTCATCTCTTAATTTTGTTCAATAAATTTTTGAAATTTTCCATTTGAGAAATGTCAAAAATTGAAGTGACTCTTTTAAAATTTTTTGAGAAGAAAATTCCTACTTGGTATAGTGCAGTGTTCAAACAGTCATCAAATTCCAAAATATTGCATTTTGAAGACACATTTGGAAAATTTCCAAACTAATTGGATTTTCACGCAGTATAAAATGTGAACGTAAATAAGATCTGATCAAAACTTATTACAAAAAAATTACGATTACAAACTTACTCCTCGTAAGTACTTACGTACCATCCACCTTATATTAATTAGTTGTATACCGCATTGTTGTATATATGACGTTGATTATATTGAATGAATTTATTACGAGCAATCTTTTGATTTTTACTGATCATCATCATCATCATCTTCTTTTTGTTATTCTTCAATCAAAATATTTTTTTTAGATGAATCTTTAAAGCTGCTTAAAAAGTATTTATATATGTATATATAGGTACACAAAAACACAGCATATTTAATTTAATTTCATTTATAATACGAATATGTATTTGTGTCTATTGTATAGCTACATATTAATTGAAGGAATTTCATTGAAACATTGCGACTAAAATGAAAAAAAAAAAAAAAAACAAAACAAAACAAAACAACAAGGAATTATACAGAAACATCTTGAAGGTTTCAATCGGATTGATCTGTGATGTTTGTGTGACTTTGAAGAAGTACTTTTTTACATCAGATGTATTACAACGTTGTCATATAAGTATGTATATTATGTTTGCCTATCCTATAGTACATAAATAGCATTTATAGCACCTCTTTTTGATGTGAACAATTGACTACAAGAATTTTCTTCAATATACAATAAGAGCAAAAATACACAATTGAAATAAATAAAAGAAAAATAGTAAAAAAAAAGTGAACTAAACAAATTATATTCGAGATTGAATCAAAAGAATGAAAACAATATAATGCAAAAAAAAAATATATATATTTAAGTACATACATGTTACATATGTAATGTAATTCAATCTGACACAACTAATTTATCATCCATCCTCTATATATGCTAGATAGATGCTGGATAGATGCTAGTATAGGTACGTACATAAAGTTATAATTATGTACTTATGCAATGTACTTACTTACTACGTACTACTAGTACTATACATTCGCTATGTAAGTACATAATGTTACATATGTACTTCTGTATAATAGAAAACCTTGGTTGGATATTACTTGTTGATTTTTGTTTTGTTGTTGTTTCTGTGTTTTATTCGTTTCAATTTTTTAAAGCGTGTAATTTCTTAAATTCACATATTGACGTGAGAAAAAAAAATTGTTTTTGTTTTTTGAAGAATTTTTAATTAAAATTAATCAAAAGTTTTTCTCCTATATAATTGTATTTTTTTTTTTTTTTCATTTTGTTCAAAAATTTGAGATGTTTTTGTTGTATAATTAATAAGTCCTTAAACACTTATATATACATACATACATAAGAGCAGAGCAGCTTTTGTTATCATTGCTACTATTTACGACTCTCGTATTTGGAACCATCCAATTGGATGATGATTACAGTACAGATTTTATTTCTATTAGGAAATTGTTCTTGTGTTTTGTTTTGTTTTATGAATGGATTTTCTTTGTACATATTATCATTTACCATGACGCCATAGTTCGGTATATAAAATGTGTGATTGATTTTTGTTTTTATTAGTGCTCATTCGAAGGTAAAGATTTTATATATGTATGTATCTCAAACTCTGCGTATAGAGTTCCGTCATTCAATCTATTCAAATTCAAACAGATTCATTTTCATAATGAAATCTTTGCTGAAAAATAAATTCATTTTTTTATACATACTACTGCGGCTACAATAAATTGCAAAAATTCATTCATTCCTTGAAATGAAATAACTTTCAATTGAATATAACAAGCAAGCAAGACAATAACAAAACAAAACAAAATAATTGAGAACGAAAAAACGAACGATATAGAGAAGGGAAAGTGAATTTAAATTTTCATATATACAAACCCAAAACAATTACCGCATCTTAAAGATATAATATAGCGGAATTATTTAAAAAAAAAAAAGGGAAATATGTACTTATCTGAATAACCAAAGTATCTGTCTGAATTTCCATGAAGTACTTATCTGTACATACATTGCAGTCTATAATCGATTAATAGGCAATCAAAATCATCACACAATCAATCCATTCGCCGCATATTCAAAGATTTCATACAAATTTTAATTAATATTAATTTTTTGGGTTTTATTTTTTTAGTTTTCAATCGATATACGTATGTCACGTAATTTCCTTATTTGAAAAATTTTCCTGGAAAATTAATGCATACTACCGTATGGCTATTAACATTATTATTTATTGATAGATGGAATAGGATGTAAAATGTAAACGAGTTTTTTGTGGATGAATTTCTTTTGAAGAAAATAAAATATTGTAAATTTCTGACATGTAATATATAATGGTCATGATTTAATTTACGTGACAGGAAAAGATCTGAAATAATATTTATACGTGTGTGGACATTGTATGTGTACATAATTGATACTGTAACTGAATTTTCTAATTTAAAATACAAAATTTGAAAAATTAAAAAAATATAAAAAAAAAATAAGAAATAAGTAAAATTTACATTATAAGAAAAATCACTATACAAGATTTATAACCAAAAAAAACGATAATGGGCATGCGTATAATACGCATATTGCATCTTTTATAGTTTCTGTGTTTCTTTATAATAAATCTTCCGAAATCAGATTCGGTTACCTTACAAATTGAATTTCTCGTTTGAAATCACTCTCATGTCCTACTCTCTTGTTATTTTGAAAATAACAGCAAGATACAACACAACATACAACTGAATATTGAATTATTAAATTTCAACACTGCATACGTGAATGCAGATTCACAGCAGAAGGTCCTATGAACAAAGTGTCAGACATCGTCTCTATATAAATGGCTGGAAAAATCAGAAAGAAGTTTTTCCGAAATTTTCTCTGGGTCAACGCCTCAAATATCCAAAAGAAATTATTAAAAAATTGAAAAAAAAATATAAATAACAGGAATAATAAAAATTTTATGTTGCGAGACATTTTCATAAAAATTAAAAAAATAAATAAAACAAATTAAAGCATGTTCTATAGTATATAGGTACAATATTGTATCTTTTTTAATTGCGAACAGTATCTGTAGAGTAATTAATTTACTGACATTACTAATTGTTTACTTAGGGCATTAGGGCAAAGATTCAATACGAATTTCTATACGCGAATTTTGTCACGTATTCAAGTGGATTCTTGAAATGAAATGTTTATTGTTAAGGAGGAAAAAGTTCAACATTTCATTATACATAAGCACCGATATTTTTTTATGTGTGTGAATATTAAAAATTAAATTTCGATTTAAAATGAAAAAATAATTAAAAAAAAAATTTTTAAATAAAAACGAGTTAAAGTACATGACAAAATTTAATTTTATAAGAAAATAAAATGGAAAAAAAAACTACAAAGGTGAATAAAAATGTAAGAAAAAAAAAATAAATGAAAAATAAAAAATACTGAAACTTTGAAAAACAATAAATTATGCGTGAAAATAGCTGCGACAATAATTTATGTAAACAACACAAAAATCACATCATATCACATCACATTACATTGCTTGCATTTATTTACCTTACCTTAAGGGAAAGTATCATATACTTACTATATAAATAAAACGTCGTACAACAGTTGAATTTCACTTTTTAATATGTACATTACGATTACCTATACGAGTGTGTATGTAAAAGCAAATATGTATATTAAAAAAAAAAATTGACAGAAAAACAATCGTTATACTGATCTATTGTGATTGTTTGTGATTACATTCATCATAATACGAGTATATACGCGACAAAAATTTTCATTGAATTTTTTTTGTTTTTCTTTAGTGCGACTTTATCGTTATTTGTGTTTTGAATTTTATTTTTCATTCTATTTCCCCATACCACTATGAATATTTTTGCAAATTGTCATGTACATATACCGTGTATGGAGTTTAGTTATTGACCATTTCTGCATTACATCTAGACAATTTAGTTATGGTATACACCCATACCATCCCATATTATTACAGACCAACACTACTATTTACTGTTATAATAAATATCTTCAAAAAGAAACAAATAATGGAGCAAAATATACAGAAGAAAATTCAAATATAAAAAAAATATATAATTTTTCTTGTTTTTCTTAAACTTTCACGAATCCAAAAAATAAATAAAAATGAAAATATAAATACAAAAAAAAATAAATAAATAAATTGAAGGTATTTATCTAGATGTAAACGTAATATATGGGCATTACTATAATAATCTATACAACGAGGAAAGTAATTCTTTGTTTTTTCGATTTATACTTTTTATTATTGCTAATAGACAGTTTTTCTTGAAATACGATTTTACAATTTACATTTTTTTGTTATTCCGATTTTTCATGGGAATTTATTTGATATTTTTTTTTTTCAAATTTCCTGTTATCTACAATCTGAGAAAAATTTGTAATTTTTACTTGAAATTATAATTTACACATTAATATCAATATGAGCGTTACCGTTCGGATTATTTTCTAACAAGACTGGTGTAGAGAATCATTTCAGTGTGAAAGTTTTCTGAAAAATAAAAACAAAAACAAGAATACAATTTGGTGACTTATCAGTAGCGTAGATTACTGAGAACTAATCATTCCCACCCACCAGTTAACTATCAATATCAACACCGCTACTATGTGACTAGTTCTTGTTGTTTTCAACTACAACTAGAGAAGAGATAGTAAAATTTTTGTAGGTAGCTACCAGCTAGTAGCATACTAACTAGCAGTAGCAAGTACTAATAGCTACTCCCCTCACACTATAGTCAGATATTAATAATATCATGCGCATTTACTACCTAGCTAGTAGCATACTAACTAGCTGTAGCAAGTACTAATAGCCACTCTCCTCACACTATAGTCAGATATTAATAATATCGTGCGCATTTACTACCTAGCTAGTAGTATACTAACTAGCTGTAGCAAGCAAAGTAAAAAGATATTACAAGTATTCCCACTCTCAATAAAACCGTTATGTAGGTAAACAAAGGCGATACTAACACTGTCTCAAAAAATTAAAAGCTTTTAAAGTTTTGTTAAAAGTAGACAGAAAATGTTGGTTTGATTTTGAAATAAACGAGAGATAGAGAAAAAAAATGACACATCCTTTTGAATACATCTCGTCTTTTTTTAGGTAGAAACATAATATACAGGGTGTATTCGAAATATTCGCATAATATTTAGATTCCAAATCCTTAATTTGTTCTGCTTTGTATATTAATAATAATATTAAACAAATATGTAAAAAAACAAAAATTTTAATCAACTTATTTATTAAGAATATTTTTATTTCGAAACTTAAATTTAGACTAAAATTACATAAAAAGTTATTAAATTGGTTCTTTTTGATGAATTATTTTTATTTATTTTATTCGTTGTCCATATATACAAATTTTAATATAATCAAAAAAAATGATTTGTCAAGTTATTATTTTGTTATTTTCATTATCAATTTGTTGTTACATTTTTCACTAAATTAATTTTAATAGAATTCTTTTGAAAAAATACATATGTACATAAGGAAATATCTTTAAAAAAAAATAAATATAAAAAATTAAAATAATAATAATTTATTGCCCGTTGTTAATTTTGATTTCTTACATTATAATTGACCTTATTGTTTTTCTATTAAAAAAGTTTTACAATAACAATCCAAATCCAACAAACAGTTTTTCTGCGGGCGAACCAGAAAAATTATTTGTTAGATATATTTCATACATGAAATTACAAATAAAAATCTTATAATTTTTATGCACTAACTATTTATATACAAAAATTTATTTACAAATGGGAAATACAAAGAATTTTATTTCTCTTGTCAAAATTTTTTACATCTCTATTAAATGTTTTTAAAATATAATACAATCTAACTCGTATAAATAAACATATTACATAATTTCTGTCTAAATCATTACAACATACATAATCAAATTCATCCTGAATTTCTTCGAATAATTTTTTTTCAATATCGGCGTCAAGTACAAAATTATTAAAACTGTTAGTAAACTTATAATCTAATTTTCTTAAATTTTCCATGAAACTATTACTAGGTATAACTAAATTACAATCCTTATATTCTTTAAAATAAATAAAAGTATGTTCAGGAAGAGGATCGGATTCAGCGTCGTCTAACAAGCAGTTATGGTTAATTTTTAATTTTTTATATAACCAACCACCAAAATAATAAAAAGCGTTTTGCTCTCCGAAACTGATGTGCTTATAATCTTGTGTTAATTTTACGTATGGAACAGACTTTTTGAGAGGTAAATTACTATCTAAACCTAATGAGTTAGTAGGAGTTGGTAATACAAATTCGGGATATGGTTCACAATTTCCATCATTAACCAGTTCCATATACTTCACGGAAAATGACTTTCTAAAGGCACATGCAAAATGATAGGGAGATAAGGTTCTAGAATTACCACCTTTTTTTCTTAAGGTTCCAAATGCATGTTCAAGGCCATCTTGATTTAAATGTCTAGTACAAATATATTTGACACCTTCAGATTCTAAATCTTTGAACAAACTTGTAAGACTACTGATATTCAAAGTCCAACCTAACAGGCATTTAATATTTTTCGTGACATTTTTTCCTAAATTATCTATGACCATTATACTTTTTACGAACTTATTCATTTCCTCTAACTGAGAAAGCTGAGAAACATTTGCATTAAAAGGTCTTCTATATTCTTTAACATCAGAATTGGTGCTTGAATTAAAAATATCGAACAAGGTGTCAAATTTTTCTAAAAATTCAGCAGTGTAGACTGCGGTTGAAGAAGCTTCATTTCCACTAACGGAAGCATACAAAGCGCTAGCCACTGTTGCACTTATGACTTGAGTCGCATATTTAACTCTCATCTTTTGAAACGTATTAGGGTAAATGTGATCGTCAGTTAGTTTTGGAGCTAATCGAAATTGTCTTAACTTGTCTTCTTGATAAAAATGTACAATATCGTTCCAAGAAGCAGTTTTATTTTCTTCAAACTTAATATTGTATTTTATTGTATTGTTTCTAACAGACTTAATTAAATGTGGTGGGTCGAAAAAGAAATGGATTTTAATATTGTCTACTAAGAAGTATGGCCTACTTTCACTTATTCCTAAAAGTTTTGGTAAATTGTAGAAATTTCCCCCTTGATCACATACAACAGCTTTGGGTTCCATGCCTACACTTATCAATTCCCTGACACATTTTAATATATATTTTTGTACTTTCTTCGACTGGCATGCGGAAGAAATGAAAGTATAACCTAATAAGTGCTTATACTTATAAGTTATACCCTGAACCATTATGACAAAAGCATACCTAGCAGCTTTATTTGCACGTTCTTCTCCATCATCTTCAAAACCTATTATTTGACCCCTAGATCTATCATAAAATAAATGGGATTTCAAGGAAATTTCATCAAAACATAAAATGCATTTTTTTGCAAAGGAAGGCAAACTTTCTAACTTAAGTTTTAAAGATTTGAAATGAACAGAATGGAACCCTGGCCCAAAAGGCCAGGATTCAATATAACGCATTAATGACGTTCTGGAAGGCATGTTAATAGTTTTAGACAAATAATTAAAAACTGAAGGGGAAAAGAAAAATAAACTTAAAGAAAACTGCTTATGTTCTTCTGAAAAACGCCATCCTTTCTTCTTCCTGTCACTATTCACTACATGGCATTCTACTATATTTGCTAAATCATTCGGCAAAAACTTATAAGCTAAATCTATAAAATGCGCTTTACTTTTTACCTTATTTTTAAGCTCCTGTAGTTCTTTTTCCTTTTGTATTTCTTTTTTTTTCATATTGGCAATCTCCTGCAAAAGATCTTCAACAGACAGAGTTGTTTGTGTTTCTTGATTCCTTGAATGCCTAGAACTGACAGCTTCTTCTTGAAATATTTGTTCCTCTTCATTATTATTTGTGATGCTAGAAGCAGGCACGATGATGATGTCTTCTAATATCTCAATCTTCGGACGTTTATTTTCTTGATGAACTGATGGAAAACTTCCCTTTCTCAACTTCCTACCGCTTACGCCGATCATTTCTTTTTGGAAATGCTCCTCACATATTCTGCTGTCCCTTGGTAAATTTTCAAGTAAATCCAGTCGTCCAGTATTTTCTAGCCATAATCGCCTTCTGTAGACAATTTTTTTATATTACAAATGAAACAATTATTAGTAGTTAATTTAAATTAACTAAACTAAATTAATTGAATTAGTATAGTGAAACTACGTACCTTGATTCATTCTTTGGAAATAAAAACCAATTTCTGTCTGGAATCATTCCTTTTGTCCATCCACAAACAATACACTTCAAATTATGGTGATTTCTCGAACTCATTTTTTTAAGTTATTTTTGAATTGCACTTAAAAAAACACTGAATTTCACTAATGTAACACAATTTTTATTTTTAAATAAAGTAATTGATTAAACACGTATGCTTCCTTCGTCCACAAAATATGGTTTGAAAAATTGAATTACAGTTTAAAAATAACCGCATTAAATTGAAAATCTGTCATATGTTGAAAGAAAGAGAAGGTAGTGAGTTGGTTAAAATGAGATAATCAACTCTAATACCTGAAACGCATTAACATGCAGTGCAGCGAATGTGAATTATTTATTATTATAATTACATACATATATTCACGATTTCTTTATAAAGCTAGGTGAAAATGTAACACGACTACAACTTTAGAAATTTACGAGTACATTATAATCAAGTCAAATAAATTTAAAAATTACAAATTTTATTTTTAATCAAAATAAGAAAAGTTACAATTTGATGACATACCCTGTAAAAATTATTTGAATAAAGCAAGAATGAGAATGTAGTTGTAAGTTTTAATATGATTATTATTTAACAAGAATGACAGTGATACCAGTCAATACCAGTCTTACTTTCATAATTGTCATATCGTTATTCTTTGTTGTGTACAGAAGAATAATATTGTACACGAATCTTAAAAATTATGAAATTTGAATATTAAAAAGAAAACCTAATAAGGTGTAAGCATTTTTTAATTTCATTTGTTATTAGTACCATTAAGTACGAAAAACTTCTTAGTTTATAAAACTCAGTACAATATTTAAAAATATGAAATAGATGAACATATAAAATTTTTGTAAAACTATGGTAATACTGGGAGAAATTTAATCTATGTTCATCAGTGCTACCATTCTTCTTAACTTTACATTAAACATAAAATCAATTATTATATACATACTTATATAAATATAATAATAAAACACGAAATAAAATCATTAAATTGTTTAAGTAGAAATATATATCATTCTCCAGTACAAATTCCGAATTAGATTAAATAAATCAAGCATTATTAGAATCAAGAGGTAAAAAAGAAATATTTCATGAAAATAAAAATTATTAGTCAGACAACTGTAAAAATTATATACATTCGAATACACTATGGTAGCCCTTATCCGTAATCAGAAACATCAGAAATGCGTTTTTGTATATTAAACTTGTTTTTCATATTATTTTTCTGCGTTATTATATCTGATATCTGATCCTGATGCATGGGTGTATATGTTAGAGGTATATATATATTATATATAATATATAATTTCAACCAATTACCAATACTTTTAAATTGCTCGAGCCCGACTATATTTTTCAGCATATAGAAATAAATAAAGGATCTACGTGTGCAAGAACAATGTTCTGTGTGTATACATGAAATTTCTTACGTATAAACAGTTGATTTTCAAATCAAAAATCATGAATAAAAAAATTAATAATATCATATTATACGAAATGAATCATGAAGAAAATGCATGAAATATATCATATATGTCATTTTTTCATTAAAAATTAGTTAAAAATGTATAAAAAAATATACTAATTTCTGCCCAACTATTTTAAAAATGTTTATGTGAAGATCAAGTCGCATAGTCGGGCGTGTATATGATGCGTGAATGTATATGTTATAACATGTTTATTATATGTTGTATGTTTCAGCATGGAAAATAAACCCAGTTAACCAAGAATATATCATTGATATATGAAAGATATATCTAACTGATATAAAAGATATATCCTTTAGATGCACCTTTGTCATATGAATGATATATGTTTTTACAAGGCAGAATATCGCTTTTTTCGACAAAATTCAATAAAATTTGTCAAAGCACGATTGTACTTATCAAAAACGTATCATTATGATATATCAATAATATATACTTTTAGATATCTTTTAGATATTTTTTTAGACATACTTTTATGAAAAAAGAGCAAAAATGTAAAAGAAATAGAAAATGATCAATACATTTATTATTATTTATGAATATGCATACTCACTAACTTTTATAAAATTTCCATTTCGTGGTCTAAATAACATTTTTCAAAGCTACGTAATGAAAATTTATAATTAGGTGAGTAATAATAATTAACAACCAATATCCGTATTATCTGCTTTCTATTTATATATTTGTAAAAATTATATTTATTATATTATATTACCGATTGAATATAATTTATGTCGGGCTTAGACTATAGAGACAGTTATACAGACGAATTCTGAAAACACGATCAAGCGACAAGTGTATATCTATTATGACATATGAATGATGTATCAGAAATACATCTAAAAGATGTATGTCAACAAATTTACTCGGGAATCACGACTACGTGACGAAGCAATGTATCAGAAAATAGACACATAAGATATATATCCACTAGAATACATAAATGATATGTCTAAAATATATCTAATGGATATCTAGTAGATGTTTATATAGGAAAAATCTGATCGTGAGACCCGAGAAGATAACGAAGTCATATATCTAAGATTAGATAGGTGGAATATATATCCTCGTTGGTTAACTGGGATGGATCTACGTGTCAAGAACAATATATGAAAAATATACTGATTTCTGCCAGACTATTTTAAAAATATTTATGTGTATATAAAATCATATTGTCGGGCTATTTGAAAAGCATGAATTGATGAATGTGTATATGATGAGTGAATGTATGTGCTAGAGATCACTTTCAGCATAGAAAACGAAAGCTCTACGGTGTAACGAACTATGTTTCTGTGTGTAAAAAAATTATATAGGAATATATGAAAAAATATATCGATTTCTGCCCGACTATTTCAAAATTGTTTATGTGTAGGTCAAAAAATATTGTTGGGCTATTTGAAAAGCATTAAAACTTGAAAGCACCTTGTGTACAGATATGATATGCGTGAATTTTGCTGCTGTATAGTTGGGCTATTTAAAATGCATTATAAATTTTTCGTATATGTACATGAAGATTTTCGAACGTGCAATTGTGTTGTTTGAATGATGTATAATTTGTCTCACTTATAACCTGAGGAAATTTCATTTAAAATTTTTTTTAATGTAGTCAGTTCTTCTAACTAATGGGAATTTTTTTGTCAGGGTGTGTGTGAGTTTCTTTTCCCCGAGGGAGGGTGAAAAGTAAATATAACGGACCATTTGAGAGTGGACCTTCTTTATATTCTTTATTCATTGGTAGCAAGTACTAATAGCCACTCCCCTCACACTATAGTCAGATATCAATAATATCGTGCGCGCACCAACTACGCTTACTATACGAATACGAAAACGACTAGTTCTTGTTCTCAAATCTTCGATAGTGTGTAGCCTATAGCGTAGAGTAAGTAGTATACACAGGTAGTATATGTACATATGTTATTAGAAGATATTTCCTGTTTCTCGTATTTTTTTTTTCGTGAGAAAGAACATGAATTTTTCTAGTGATTGAAAATAAGAGGAAATGGTGAGTGGGATGCTGCTAACAACAAGTGTAGCGTACTAGTGACTGGTACTAGACTAGTTAGTTGTCAAATACCTCTCTAGTTTTTCGTTGTTTTTTTATACTGGGAAAAAAATGAATTATTCTTATGAACAAAAATACGAGTAAATTGTGTGTGAGGTGATGATAGCAACAAGCGTAGCATACTACTTATTTAGATACAAATGGCCTGCCTCTTTTATTACTTAGTGTTCAAGTTACAACTGTAAGACAGAAAATTTGTGATAATGAATGAACTCTACTTACAATATACGTATTCAGTAAGTATTCAAAATAAATTTGTGTAGTTATGGTAATACTAATGAAAGAAAATGCATAAAAATATCTTTCCTTCAACACTTTTTCTTTTCAAATAAACAGAACAATGGATTTTTACAACATAAATACATATGTAATAATATATAAGTACATACATTACATTGAATACATATACAATTTACAAATAAAGACTGAAAAACTTGTACTTTTTTATCTGGAATTCTCATAAAGTAAATTAAATTTTCTTTTACGTCAACTTTAAAGACTCTCTCCAAAATATTATATTTATATACATATAGTCATCGTAATCTTATTACAAAGAAGATATGATGCGATATGATTCATAATAATATAAAAAATGAAATTCTATGCTAACAAAAAAAAAAAAACCAAACAAAACAAAACAAAAACAATAAAAAATTTTTGAAAAGATAAACACCAAAATCCGGAAAAAGTAAAATTAAAAGTATAAAAAAAAATAATAATTTTTAGAACAATTTAGATATTCAACCGTTATGGTAATTATACTCTAGTATATATACATAATCATATTCAATTTATCTAGATGCTTAGGTGTTTAGTTTTCCATTAAAAATGAATTCAATTATGACATAAAATTATGTATGCGGTCGTATATATGTACACGACTCCCTATACAGAGTTACAAGTGAATTAAATTTGAAACAAAAGATTTTTTAGTAAAATTTCACAGCAATTTTTGATTCTTTAAATTTATATGAAGATCATTTGACCCCGCAATGTACATACATACATACATTATGTGTTGGATGCGGAGAGTGAAAGGTAGTCCACCTATCAAAATGTTCATTTACGAAATATTTATGAAGTAAAAAGTAAAAGTAAAAGTCATTTTATTTAATTGATTTTCTTCTTATACGAATATTATTCATTTTTTGGATTTTTTTTTTTTGTCATTCAAAACAATTTAGTGGAAAAAGTTTTCTTATATTTGTTTTTGTTCCCTGCTTTTTTTTTCTTGGGAGAGTTTCAATTTTTTCAAAGTTGCATTGAAAAATAATTTTAGAAAGAACATAATTTTTTCTTCTTTTTATATTGCCTTTCAACTTACCACAAAATGGTATTCCTTCTGGTATCCAATTACCCTTATCGCAAACTCTACGTGACGGTCCCAAAAGTTCAAAACCTCTTTCACATGAATACGATGCAACTGTTCCAGTTATAAGTTTTTGATCTGAGAATGTTATTGTACTGTGTGCTGGTGAACCAGGAAAACTGCATGTTTGAGCTGTAAAATATATTTAAAAAATTATTTAGATATTAAAAATAATGAACAAATTGTTAAATTAGTTGTTTGAAAAATATTACAAAAAAAAAAATACTTCAAGTAAATTCTGATTAAAGACTCATTGAACAGAATTTCAGATTATTGGTTGTAACTTAAATTATGAAATTTGAACCTTTCCAATCAAACATTGATATTGAGAAGACTTCAATCACGGTCATTCAATAGTCAAATTTATTCAAGAAGATTACTTAATTTGTTGTTGTTGTTGTAAATTTCATGTCTTGTAATAAATTTTGTAATTTAAAATCTTTTCAGATTCACTTGACATATTATGTATTTGAAAAAAAAAAAATGTCATTGGAATATTGCCTCAAATTGGCCTCAAGTTGTGTGTGTGTGGTTTAATTCATCTCTTTTGGTCTGTATTTAGTGGATCTGTAAAAAAAATTCAATTTACAATGTATGCGGTTGTAGAAAAAAAATATTAATGGACACATTTTTTCTTCAAAAATAAAACTGTTTATGATACTTTAGGCGATATCGAGTATAGTTATGAAGTGTCTTTCATACCTCGTATACATATACATGCATGTAAGTAATAAAAAAGTGATAAAATTATTGTAAATTCATCAAAAAAGTTGACTTTTTTTTACTACACCTAAGAAAAGTGTATACTGAAAATTGGTTAAAGGTCGTCATCAGATATTACTCGCAGTTTATCGATCGATCATTAAAAATATAAAAATATCAGATTAACAGATGCATTTTTTCTTCATTATCTCGTCAAAGAAACAATCGAAAATAGTTTTTGTTTACTTTAGAAAAGTTGTATTTAAAATCACATAGTATGGTAAATAAGTCCTTGAACTGTATAATTTCACGTCACGTCTACTACAAAATTTGTACTTACGTAAAACATATTTATAATAGATGAAAAATTGAAATATGCAATGCCAAATCGCAACTAAACTTAAAACCCAATAAAAATTTCAGTGTTTACTTCATCATTTTCTTTAACCTTTGCACCGCAAATTCCTTATAAAATTCTTTCATTTTTAATTCATTAAAAGGATTTTAAATTTTTTGAATTTTTAGAATTTTTCACTTCGTCATTAGTACAGTTGAAAGTACAGCAGTAGAGTGTAGAGCCATAGAGTCATCTATACAAAATTCTCACAATTAATTCCAAAACAAATTCAAAATTTAAATTATTTTCTCTTCGTTTATACAATTCAAAGTTTATCCATGTATTATCCGATACAAATGCACTTTATTTATCGACTCTGCGATTACATATTACACAGATAGACACACACACTCTCATGTATGTTACATACATGCATGTATATAAATTTTTCTTAACTCACATTTTTCTTATGTTTTCTTAAAAAAATTTTCTTATTTTTGTTGGTTTTTATTTTTTTTAAAAATATTTTTTTCAGTTTTTCTTTTTTTTTTGTTTTTAATTAAAAAAAAAACACAAAGATACCATCAATTTAAAATTTAAATCTAGTTGAACCGGAATTAATTTATTTTTTTTTATCTTAAAAAAAAAAAAAACAAGAAGAAAAATGCAACAACCAAAGATAAGTAGGTAGGATGGTAGGATGATATGATATAGCGAATTAAAAATTGATATATGAAATGAAATGCATAGTAATATGCTGATAGTTGATCGCGTATATAATATAGAGTTTTGTTATTGCAATGCTATAATGGGTAGTTCATATTTATTTTTAGTAAAAAGTAAAAAAATTTTTCTTGAAATTAAATAATAAATAATGTATATTCATAATCTCGTATATAACTCACTGGACAAATGCATATAGATGCATTCACTTATACGCACACATTACAAAATCTTTTATAAACGTTTCTTAAAATTCATAAATTTTATACTAACTGCTCACCATTTTATGGAATATTTCATTGATATTTTTTTTCTTTTCTAGTATTTTCTTTGATTGGTGAAATTTTTTGTCTGTTCGTCTGTTTATTTTTCTGTTTATGTTTCCACAGTACGTATACGACAAGTATATCGGGAAAAGTTATCTGATGGAATTTTATACATTTTTTAAATTTTTGCCGATCTATAGTGAACAGAGGTAGACATTGAACTATATAATTTGCCTCTCTATATTTTATGTATAGAAATTCAATTCGACATAGACTGATTGTGACCAGCTATGCAGATGGTTAGCAAAAATTTTCAATTTTATTAATTTTAATATTTTTTATTTATACTGAAATTAAATTTTGATTTTTGGTTTTAGTTCAAATTTTTTCGATTTAACACCTTTTGATAATTTCATCACATATCAGACATTTATCTATATATACGAATGATATTTTGGTATGAATTTTCAACGTTATATTCAGCCACCACCGAGCATTGAATTGTCATTATTCTGAAGGTTATATAGACATTTAACTCTAATTAAATTACGTACATACATACGAACATTTGTAATATTTATGACATTTTTTGCTATTTTTCACAAATTCGAAACACATTAAAAATTAATTGGTGATCAAAATTTAATCAAATTCTAATGTTTCACTTATCCAGTATATCGATATTTTCGAACATAAACTTAAGATTTTTGTTCTTCTTTTTTTCCCTTTCAAAACTAAAGTAAAAAGTTGAACATTTGAAACATTCTAAAAAAAAGTATAAAAAAAAAAAATAAAATAAAGTTTTTTATGAGTTTTAATGTTAATGATCATACTTTGCATATTTTACAGTATAATACCGCATGTCTGCAGTATTAATAGTTTAAGTTTTAACATTTTAAACTTTCAATTTAGGTCAAAATAATTTAAACATTTTGTATATGTGATTATATTATATTAACAAACACATATGTACATGAAAATGAACACATTATTATGATGTTAATGTATTTAAATACATTATATAAGAACATATATTTAAAGTTGAATACAATACAAAAAAAAAAAAAAATGAGTTAAACCAGTCTACATTTATGTATGTTGGCATATTTCTATGGAAATCGTAAAGAAAGTCCAAATTAAAAATTTTCTAAAAATTTGTATACTTTTTCACTTATTTGTTTTTTCCTTTTAAAAAACCAAAAAAAAAATATTTTATGAATTTTATTGTTTTCTTAACAATAAAAAGATGACAAATTATACGTAGTTATAGATTGAAGACTGTATAGGACATAAACTTTTACTCTTTTGTTTTTCATTGGTTTTACATTTTTTTTTTTTTCATAATTATCATAAACTCGAGTAAAAGTTCATAGCGTTCATATAAACACATTTTTGTTTCTATATAATTCTGATTAAAAAAGAAAATATAAATTTATCTAAAGAAAATGATTTCTTCTTGAAGGAAGACATAATGCACACATTGTCCATTACTATATAGAATGAAGACATCATCTATTCTATATCTTCTGCAATATACATGGGAGATATTTATCCGTTTTAATATGCGTGCATATAATGTTTTAAATAACATGCAAAAAGGTATGTAATTAAAACTCATGATGTTCATATAAAAAGTATTTAAAAACCGTTAATGAAAAACATATAGTATTATATTATGCTCATATTACATATACATCATGCATATTATATTCTAGTACCAGTACGTTGTGGTTGTCTGTTTTGAAAGCATTAAACTATGAAAATTTAGAGAGAAATATAAAAAAAAAAAAAAAATTAACAAAGTTAAAATTGTGAAAATATGCAGTGTAATATCTAGATACAAACAACACAGCATGTGTACTATCAGTACAGAACACATTCTACTCGTACATCATAAATATCTTGGACTATTGTAGATTAACACTATATTATTACAGCAAGCAAGTAAGCAAAAAACAAAAAAAAAAATGAATGCAAAAAAAAAGTATATATGTATATAGAAATGAAATGATAGCCAGACCAGCAAGATATTATAAATATTACTTATTATAAAGGTATTTTTATATGAGGGATAAATACCGTATATAATGCATGTTTTTTTTTCTATTATTGGAAAACTGTCATAAAATCAGTCATCATCATCATAATAATCGTCGTCATTCATTATCGTATGGTATCGGTATCGTATTATAGAGATTTTACATACATACATATATGTATGTATATATACGAGTGTCGAGTGTACTCGAGAATGTAAGGAAAATAGTACATAGTATATGATAATACCCGCACATATAGTCACAGTCACAGTATAGTGTATAGGTAATATTCTTTATTATGCATCTCATGTGTGTCGATATTCGTTCGATTTCAAGAATTCTTATCCAATAAATTTTCTTTTTAATTTTTTTCTATATGAGTGTGTGTGTGTGTATATAATATATTTTTTTATCTATTTTTTTTTTTTTTCATTTTATCAAGTTGGTTTTATCTATAGAAAAGCTTTTAAAATATTATTAACGTGTACTACAGGTACCAGGGAATAAAAAAAAATGAATATAGAATTTTTATTTGAAAAAAAAAAATAAATTAAAATTATAAATTTACACAAACACACACTTAGAATAGTATATATATATATATACTGATAAGAATGTGTGCAATAGAAATATTATAGTGTGTAGTCTTTGGATACACATATTTAGTACACATCTATAAGATAATGTGCATTAGAAAAATATATAATATCTTATATCTTATGGAGAAATAATTTAAAACATGTTTCATTTTTATAATAAAATAATGAACATGCAAACATACAAATACAAATACTTGTACATATGTATATACGTACATACGTATATGATACTGAATACTGATATTGGACAGCTCAGCAGCTATGTACATATGTATGTACAAATGCATACAGAGATTGTTTATACAATAATAAATGTTATAAAAATTATTATTATTGATATAAAACGAACGACACGTCGAGCAGGTAACAGGTACATATTTTCTTTTATCTAACTATCCATATCTTTATAGCCAACATTTATGTATAATAAGCACACTCATATATACATATCTGCGTGTAGTATACAGGGTGATTTTTTTCTAAGTGCCAATATTGGTACTATGGTATTCTTTGGACTGTTTTATGAAAAAAATTGTACAAACAAAAATTTTTATCGACCCTATTTCTTCACTAATTTGATCCTTAATAACTCAATAACGGATAAAGACATCATGCTTCTGATTTTCTTTGTTTGAAAGAGAACGTTTTTATACTTCGATTCCAAAAATAAAAACTTTTTTCGTAGTGCAAATATTTTTCAGGAACCCAATTTATACACAAAATTTTTTAAAAAATTCGTCATAAATTTTGAATTTAGGATTTCTTTTTATTTAGAACCAAATTCCAAAATACTTGTTATAGTATATGAAAAGAAAGGTCATTTAGTTTCCTATTATTCTCTAGAACACTAAATTTTTGAAAGTAGGGTGTACAAAAAGTTACACATGATTTTGTATTTGAAGGTCCAACAAAAAAATCAATTTTTTTAGCGCCCTCTAGCGTCGAAAATAGGGTCGATAGAAATTTTTGTTAGTACATTTTTTTTCATAAAACAGTCTAAGGAATACCATAGTACCAATATTGGCACTTAGAAAAAAATCACCCTGTATATACAAGTATAGTATGTAATGTACGTACATATATTTTATCATTGCTCCTGCTATAACATATTTTATTAATATATTTTATTTAGATACTATTTATATATTTATTTTTATTTTTTCTATATTATTTATTATATAAATATTGAATTATATGTATTACAGTTATAATTTGTTTACGGTGCAATGATTTAAGTTTGATTTCAATTCTCTCCACATTACGTATATAGTATGTATGTACATAATATGTATATATAAGAGTCGAGTCAGTACATTTATATTTATGTGCATATACATATATATATTTTTCTATATTTTATTTCATTTAATAGCAATTTAAAACGAAAACTAAACTTTAAAAAAATAATATTTGAAAAAAGAGAGAGAGAAAAAAAATCATAATAAGAAATAACGTTCATTTGGATTATTTTATATTTAATGTTACGAGTAGTTAGTATGTGGATATTTGGATAATTTTATATATTCAATGTACTCTCGTATATCTGTATAATACTCGTACATATGTAGTGTTTATTGTATAGAATATTATGCACATGTATTGTGTTATAATGAATGTAAAGTTAAGTATAGTTATTATTCTACTGTTAAATTTTTGCTAAACAAGTTTAATATATTTTTTGTTATTTTATTTTTTAGCAAACATACGAGTATTTATATATGTGCTAAGAGTTCTATAAACATTTTTATGAAATGCATTTTATAGTATATGTGCACATGATTTATACTTTAAGTACTTCAAAAAACTGCAACTATTATCTATCTATTAAGTATACATTTTATATATAAACACTCTTTCAAAAAAGTATTGAAACAAATTGAGAAATTTTTTTTTAGAAAAATTTCAGTGACTATACTTTATAAGAATTTTACAAACATTTAGATTTTACGTAGTACATTGTACCTTTACCATTAAACTTCCAAGTAGCGCTATATTCATTCCAAAGAGTTTCTCGTAGCATATCTAAACTATTTTCATTAGGATGCCATATATTTTTGTCCAGATGATCTCAAAAATGTTCGTTTTCCAAAAAAAATTTTTGTCATTTGCCTTAATACATTTTTTGGAGAGTGTATGTCTACCAGTCTATCAAAATCTAAGACATACCCATACATTAAATTTTAAATAAAATGCACATCTAATAATAAAATGCTCGTTGCTCATACATGTACTCGGACAACATGTAAATTTTTCCAATAAATTGCATAATTTCTATAATCTCTAATATAACAGATATGTATGGATGGATATGTACAGACGTATTGAAAACATATATTATTTAACTTCAACTACAAATTTACATATTACCTGTATCTTTTATTGGTATATTTGTATAATAATTGTTACTTTCTTGGTATATTTGTGATAATAATTTTTATATAGCATCAGCGTATAATTAATACTGTTATTATCTGTTATTTTGTTATCATATATAGTAATAATTTTAAGTATGTAATTATTCTGTGTATTTCTTTGAATATTTCGATACTTGTGCGTATTTGTGTTATATACAATTATAAAAGAAAATCTAAATTACTCGCGTATGCCATCTTTTGCATCTCTTTCAAATCAAAACAATATTTTTACTTGTTTAAAAATGATCAAAAATAAGAAAATAATAGCCGAAGTAGGTACTTGTATAAATTTATCTTTTAACAGCATAATAATGAACTGTATATTAAATTCATGAATAATTATTAAAATTGGTATTCATGCGTACGAGGATTATAATGTACGATACGAGAAGTATATAACAGTTACTTGCATTAATTTGTAACAATTTGCAATATGTATGTATGTAATCTCTAAATAATATATGATCGAAAATATTAATTCTCATATAATTAACTTATTAACGCGTTTAATTAGTAACCACATGTATGATGTATGTACTATACTCACACATGATACATCTTAATTTATTTCCAGGTACTCGTTTGTCAATTCATAATAATTAAATAAAAATCTTCTTTTCAATATAGGTAATTTGATTTCATAAACATAATATGCCTGTCTATAATGTGCGCGTCTATGTATCGTATGTACGAGATACGAGTACATATGAATATGTACGTTATATAATTAACGTATGTATATACAAATATATAGCTATGTAAGTATATGTGTGAATGTAGTATAATGAATATAATATCAGATTAATTTTAAGTTCACTGTGCTTTGATTTTATTCTCATTTTATTCTCTTGTTTTTTACTTTATTATTTTTTATTTTATTATTGAATATCAGATAAAATAATAAATAATTATTTATTGTGGATATTGATTTTCATGGGAATTTTATTTTTTCTTTTCATTTACCAGAATATAGCAAAAGAATATATATGTACATACCATATGGAGAAATTTAAAAAAAAAAAAAAACGTTATGTAGTAAGATATATAATCAAGAATACAATACAAAATTACGCGTCATTCAAAGAATTTTCATTTTTCATTTTTTTTTTTTTTTTTTTTACTTATACTCGTATATCATTATTTTATTTAGGCTGGAGTTCCGAAAAGGTGTTCCCTCTGATCCTCTTGAAATTTTGACCACAGATAGTCCTTGTGACGCAAAGCACAGAACTATAATATTTTTTGTCGGAAAGCCCTCTATCGGTCACAATTCGCATTTAAAATTTTTTGTCAAAATTCTTATTTTAGCAATATCTCTGTAACGGTACATGATACAGGTATGTTTTACATCTCAAAAGATGCATCTTAAGATGCTCTATATTCTCAAAAAAGAAATATTCAAAAACTCCTAGTAGAAGGATAATAAAGGACATTTTGTGATTTTTGGCTATTTTCACATTTTTGACAATTTCTCAGAAAGGAGTAAGGACAATCGGTTCAAATTTTTGCAAATAAAAAAGGACATCATGAGCAAGATTTTTCATTCATTACTTTGATCCTAATGAAAAAGGAAAATGTCCTGCAGAGAAATAATTTTATTAATACTGAATTTTGCAAATTTTATACACGTGTGCACGTGTATGTATGTGAGTATGTGTTTTTGTAGAAGTCAAATATATGATAGTTTGTGTATGTGCGTATATATGCGTGTGTATGTGCATTTGTAGAAGGTAAATCTAACAGTGTGTACATTAAGTATTTTCTATACAGGCACACATATACACTACACGTATATCGGCAAATATGATAGAGTACGCTTGCGGGTTTGTGTGTGTATGCATTTGTAGAAGGCAAATCTGGTAGTGTGTGTATGTAAGTGCATGTGTGTGTATGCATTTGTAGAAGGCAAATATGGTAGTGTGTGTATGTAAGTGTATGTGTGTGTGTGCATTTGTAGAAGGAAAATCTGATAGTGTATGTATGTAAGTGCATGTGTGTGTGTGCATTTGTAGAAGGAAAATCTGATAGTGTGTGTATGTAAGTGCATGTGTGTGTGTGCATTTGTTGAAGGCAAATCTGATAGTGTATGTATGTAAGTGCATGTGTGTGTGTGCATTTGTAGAAGGAAAATCTGATAGTGTGTGTATGTAAGTGCATGTGTGTTTATTACTATTATTATTAGATATAATTTTATATTATATTACATTTATTTCAATGACTGGAATAATACTCTACAAACAATCTGAAAATACCAAACGCGCGCGCGTTTGAGTTGTGTGTGCGTGCGTGCCTGTGTATATGCGTGCGCGTATGTCCATTTGTAAAAGGTAAATCTGATAATTTCTGCATTAAGCATTTTCTATCAGATTTGTTTTCTACAAATGCACACACACATGCACTTACATACACACACTACCAGCTTTTCCTTCTACAAATACACACACACACATGCACTTACATACACACACTATCAGATTTTCCTTCTACAAGTGCATATGCATACACACACTATCAAATTTTCCTTCTACAAATGCACACGCACACATACACTTACATACACACACTACCAGATTTGCCTTCAACAAATGCACACACACACATGCACTTACATACACACACTATCAGATTTTCCTTCTATAAATGCACACACACACATACACTTACATACACACACTACCATATTTGCCTTCTACAAATGCATACACACACAAACCCGCAAGCGTACTCTATCATATAATATTTGCCGATATACGTGTAGTGTATATGTATGCCTGTATATAAAATACTTAATGTACACACTGTTAGATTTACCTTCTACAAATGCACATACACACGCATATATACGCACATACACAAACTATCATATATTTGACTTCTACAAATACACATACTCACATACATACACGTGCACACGTGTATAAAATTTGCAAAATTCAGTATTATTAAAATCATTTCTCTGCAGGACATTTTCCTTTTTCATTAGGATCAAAGTAATGAATGAAAAATCTTGCTCATGATGTCCTTTTTTATTTGCAAAAAATTTGAACCGATTGTCCTTACTCCTTTCTGAGAAATTGTCAAAAATGTGAAAATAGCCAAAAATCACAAAATGTCCTTTATTATCCTTCTACTAAAAGTTTTTGAATATTTCTTTTTTTCAGAATATAGAGCATCTTAAGACGCATCTTTTGAGATGTAAAACATACTTGTATCATGTACCGTTACAGAGATATTGCTAAAATAAGAATTTTGACAAAAAATTTTAAATGCGAATTGTGACCGATAGAGGGCTTTCCGACAAAAAATATTCCGTGACTTTTCTGATATTGTCGAGTAGAATCTGTGGTCAAAATTTCAAGAGGATCAGAGGGAACACCTTTTCGGAACTCCAGCCTTTATTTATTATTTAACATTCTATACATAAAAAAGAAAATTTCTAATGTGTCTAAAGAATAATAATTATATACCATCATCAATATATCTTTTGATTTGATATTTTGTTATAAAGAATGAGAAATCAAAAGAATTGAATTTTTTTTTTTTTTTTTGCATTATATTCAAATAGGTAACTCTACACAATATATACATACGTAAGTAAGTAATATGAAAATGAATGCTTACACATATCACAGAAGAACCTGTAAATAAATTGTTTTTGCTATTATACCGTACATTTATTACAATTTTTTTTTATTTTTTTTTTGTAGTATTTTTATGCGTATAAATTTAAAAAAAAAAAAATTTTTTTCTAAATAGAAATATTTTATAATTTTACAGTTTTATTTAAATTTTTAGTTAAATTAGTTAAATTCAAATTAAATGCATAAATAAAAAGAATTTTTTTACTTGAATATAAAAGAATTAATTCGATTTTACAGTTACTATATAATGTAGCGTAATATGGTAAATGATAATTGTGAATTTTATTGTTCTTTTATTATAAGTATTCTTCGTATTAGAATCGTTAAATTTTATGAATTAGATTTTGATTATTATTAACGGAAGATGAATGAAAATATTCATATAAGTTCATTCATCGTTTATGTATATATTAGTATAGGTAATTAGTGTATCATTAAAATGCTATGTGTATTGTATACTCATGATGTCTTATTTCAAAAATTGCTCTCATGTATAATTATTGTAATTTTCTTCAAAAATAGCCTCAGAGTTCGAAAAATCAATTAAAAATTAACACAAACTTCCAATAATACTTTTTGTTTTCATTTCATTGGAATACATATTGAATTTTTTGTTATTGTGAACTAATTTATTTTGTTGAATTTTATTGTGAATTGTTGTGAATTTTATTGAATTTGGTTGAATTTACATTGTTGTAAATGCATGTAGTACATTGTTTGTATCTTATAGATTTTAAAATAAAACTACCAGCAGTCGCATTAGTATTTAAACAAGGAAAAATTCATACTCTAAAAGATACTCGCGTATAAAATCTAAAAAATAAATAAATAAATAAATTGTATAACAAAATTTCAAAGATACATATGTATTAATCAATATATGTATATTCATTTAATTGTATTTTGGTACTTGTCTCGTATACGAGTACTTTATATTTTCCAATTGACTGAATATATTTGACAGTTATTTTATGAATCGTCTATAAATCTTTGAATGTTTTCTATATACTCGTATTATGTACATTATCATCCAATTTACATCTATACATTTTTTATGATTTTTGATGATGATTTATTAAAACGATTGATGACTGAACTGATTACAATTGAAATGTATTGCTCTATTTATGTGAAACAGAGTGCATATGGCATGGCACATTTTCGTAATTCGTTTATATTGTACATATACATATATGTATACATACTCATCGTTACATTTTACATCCGAACAAAATAAACAAAATTCACTGTTATCTGTTACAATTTGTATAAAATGAAAATAAATTAAAATCGAAAAATCAATGAACCCATAATTTTCTTTTTTTTTTAATCAAATTCAAAGTTTGCTTGGCAATCCATTCATTAAAAGAAGTTTTTTTTTGTATATACGAAACGAACTATCTAATTTGAGTAATTTGGGTAAACATCGTAGTGTAGTCAATGGTAAAAAAAAAATGTAAATAAGAAAATCTTTTGGAATAATTCCAAATTTAATGTGAATAAACAGACCATGAGTGAGTTTAAATGACACATATTCAGATGAATTCATTTTTAATATAAGAATTACAAGTGAATTTTAAAGAAATTCTTTATTATGCATGATCACATAAATAAACAATTAATTTTAGATACTACTTTTACATACCCCGTATGCGAATTATTTTTTTCAATTTAAATGATTTATGATTAAATTAATAATATCAATTAATTTTCCGACAAAAAATAAACAAAACAAATCTTCTTAAATAATCTATTTCAATGTCCTTGTGATAAATTCAATGTTTTGTTTATGAAACTAATAACATTCGAAATATAAATGAAATAATTAATTAACCTATATGCATTTTGGGTATTTTAAATTTTTCACATCACATCAGTTATGGTACAAATAATGTGATACTAACAAATTTTATATTATTCATACAAAAGATTGATTGTATTTTTATCTATACATTGATTATTGTATTTATCTGACTGACTTTGAAAATATATAAAATACAAAAATGTTTTTCAAAGAAATTATAATTGCCATCATATACCTATACCTATATACAGCTATACACATATATAAAATATCGAAAATATTTATTGAATTCAAAATATATCTGTATACACACTATATGTATTCTTATTTACAGAAAAACAATCAAAACAATCAAAAATGAAAAATATATTTCATTTCTAGATACATATCGCATACAAGTAATGTATAAATATTAATCATAAAAACAAAAAAATTTTAGTAACCTCTAAATTTATTAATAGCCCTGTAATTGTAATATTCATTTAGTATCGGTAGATATACTTATTTAAAGGAAATATATAACATTTCAAATAAATCTTTTCGTTTTCATTTTTTTTTTTTTCAATTCATTTCATATTACAAATTCACTTTATTCTTTAAAGTTTGATTTTATGTAAAATACAAAAACATAAAATTTCATATATCTGGACCATTGTAGGTATGTTTTATGACTTTTAATTAAGTTAAATTATCTCAATATCTGATGTAACAAAAATAAAATATAAAAAATAATAACATTTAATTTTTTGAATTCTTAAAACAAAAGACATTAAAAAAATTATTTTAGAGTAAGTAATTAAAAAATACACATATGCATTTGTACGAGTAGATATAATATACATGCATAGTTCGTATATATATACTTAGTTGTAGGTAGATGTGTTACCTTGAAACTAGAAATCAAAATTGAATAAAATTCATCATTTAATTACATATCTTATGAACATAATACTTAGATATATTTTTAAAAGGAATTTTAAATTTTATATATTTTATACTAAGAGGCTAAGAGGTTATAATTAATTTTTTCTCATAAAAACGATTACATATTACCTACATATTTGTAATTATGATGTGAGAATGTGTTTCTTAATATACAAGTATACGAGTATATAATAATACAAAGTTATGTATTAGCTTCCATTTACATCATTAAAAAGTTTTGTTTTAATTAAATTACAAGAACACAAATACATACATATGTATATGCATACAATTAAAATTATTTCTAAATCATTTGTGTTTTATTTCACAACTAAAATTATGCAAGAAAATTAACTTTGTTTTTCCAAAAAAATTAATAAAGAAAAAATAATTATCATTAACATAAATTATATTTCTTTGAACAACTTGTTTTCGTATACACCAGAATTTCATTCAAACTTCTCTTTAATTCTAATTTTTATTAACTAAAAAAAAAAATCTCCATAATAAAATGCTCTAGATATTCCATTCATTGTCGCAGGTCAATAAAATTTCATTCATCATCCATTTCATTTAGTGAATCACACTTTCTGTCTGCGCATAGCCTAATAGATGTGTTGAAAAGCTTGAAAATTACAAATTATAACATTAATTGCATACTACTTGCTTTCTCCTACGATGTACTATGTAAATGTTAAAACAAATTTTGAAGAAAGCATTAGAAACATTAGTTACATAACTTTTTATGTTATCTTCAAATCAAATCCTAAAGCAAAGTCAAATCACATTACAAAATTTCCTAAAGGTGATTATAAAAAAAAAAAATGAAAAATAAAATTAATTTAATTTATCAAAAATACATTCAGACATTTGTCTCTGTAATTTGTAAGTAGTTTCGTCATTTCGTAATAATGAAACGATAATTTAAATACAATTAACAATCAATCAACAAAGTGTCAAAAGTATGCAATAATAATGTATATGATTGGTCTATGGTGTAGTACACTACAGGCAAAAAGTAGATTTATTAACTCTATTCGATATACGATACACTGTACACTGTTGTAAAAAAAATTGTCAGTGATTTTACAACCGACATTTATGATTTTTTTTTAATTTTGGTGTAGTGAACAAGTAACCAATTAACCGATATATTTTGTTAAATACTTTAAATTATTTTGTTATTCAATACAAAGTTGAGATATAAAAAAAAAACTTTGTTATCTCCATACCAGCGACAAACACATAAACGGTTCTTTCATAGGTTGAAATGGTTCGCTAAAATTGGGTGTCAATCTTGGGCGCACGAATAAGGACAGAGTGAAAGTCACATATCCGTTTTTAAAAAAAAAATTTTACAAATCAATATTAGCACGGAAATATATATATAAAGAAAATATGTATGGTTTACAACTTAAAAAGTGTTCCTTACTTGCTCTGTCCATATGACTATAAAATAGTAAAATAGAATAAACACATAGCCACGCATATTTAAACTTCATTATTCATAATATAGAAACTACTATTCGTGCATCTTTCCACTTTTCTTTCTACTTCTCCTTCTACATTTGAAATACTCAAGAGTTCAATGACCATGTTTGTTTACAAATGAAAATATAGATCAAAACATTTATCGCTTTTCTTGTTTATACACATCTAGTATCTTTTTGAAATTCTGCTTCCTACCCACCTACTATACTACAGTGTAGTTAAACATAATTTACACAAGAAAGGGGAAGAGAAACTTCTATTCTCGTGTCTTTCTACTTCTTTTCTTCTATTTTCATGTGCAAACAAAAATATTTATTTAACTCTTGAGTATATGAGATGTAGAAAGAGAAGTAGAATGCAAAGCAGAAGCATACGCGAAGAAGTAGTTTCTCTTCTTATTTTATTGTGCATATTAGGTACTGGAATAGTAAAATTTCAACCCCCTTTATGACGAAAAGTTTAGAAGTGCACCGAGCGCCCAAAAAACTAAAACTGGTGCTGATCATGCATGATCGTAAATGAGAGTCATAGTAACTCGAATGAGTATTTTATGTGTGTATGCATAGTTGCTTTATTGTTATCTGAAAAAATTTCTCTAAAGGTGTAGGCCTACAAGAATTATGAAATTAACGAATTCGACACACTTACATCTCTCTGGTATCTACATTTATAGTGTTTGGTACATAATAGCATCATATATGGCATCTGTATATAAGTATTTGAGTTTATATATGTATTTTTTTGTTTTTGTTTTGCATAATGGTTTTATATACGATTTATTAATCAGATAAAATTATCATTATATTCAAACTGCCTTTTAATAAAATTTTATTTTACAATAATACAGTACAATACATTTGTATACAGTCACATTATATAGTTAACGTATAATAATTCAATATCATATCAGATGCTGTATAGGTACATACATTACTTTACATTACCATGACAGCAAGTGAGATTACACCTTGTCCCAATTCAAAGTATACCATATATACTTGTACATTTTCGTTTACCTGTGAACAATTTGAATTCGTATGATATACGCACCACGAAATTTCTCTAGGGAACTTTGACATTCAGACGAGACGAGGATTATTGTGTGATAAAGTTATAAATGTACATATAAATGGGAGAAGAAAATAAATAAAATGAAAAGAGAAGAAGCTGAAAAATGTGATATTTCTTTTTAATTTTCTTATACGATTTGTGATGCTTAGTCAGTTATTGCGTGTGATATTTAATAATTTTCACTTTTAATAAATGAACAGGCTAAATGAAAGATATATATCTGTATCTGTACTATTATAGAGATCACATACGTGCATTGGGAAAATTATGTAATTTTTTTTAATAAAAGGATAAAATACGAAACAAATACTCGTATATTATTGATTTCGAAATATACAAAATTTAACAACATTTTAATACCGCGTGCAAGTAGAGATTAATAGTATCGTTGATATCCGCATTTCAATTTTTGATTACGAATATGAATACGTTTGAAAATAAGGTCAGAAGGGTAAATAGTTGAAAAGAAATTGTCTATTTTAAATAATTATATAATATATTACTCGTATGTATGTATATACAAATAGTTGTACGTACAATAATTTACAATTTTACAAATCTGCTGCTATGTAGTTCACTTTCTGAAATTCATTTTTTTATTTTTTTTTTGCCATCGAAAATTTGAAATTGAAATTCAAATGTATTTACATACCTCCAAGTTGAGAAATTATCTATTAATTTATTACGATTATACATAGGTACTATAATGAAAATGTAAAAAGAAATTTCAATTTTGGCACGCGTTTCCTTTATCTAAACAATAATAATTTTTATGTACTGTACCGCATTATATGTGAAAATAATTTAAAAATTTAAAAAGAAAAAAAAAATAAAAATTTAACATGAGCATTACTATGTTTATTATTCGTGTATGTATGTAAATGGTAGGTATATAATACTATATAGGGAATTGGAACAATAATTATTTACGTGCACTGCGTACACTAATACAATACACTTTTACATATAAATTGTAAAAAAAAAAGTAATAATAATTTTGTGCAGATTATTACACTCTCTATTTGTTTTTTGTTCTATACAAACAATGATTTTTCATATAAATGCAGTTACTAACCAAACTACGTACACCAACCTACCTAACTACCTGTGATTTTTATAAGATACTACACCTTTTATAATATGAAAATGCAAACATACTAAAATATACAATAGGAAATAAAAGAAAATAAAAGCAATCTTTGACCGCAATTTAATTGTTCCATTTTTGTGTTTATTTCTTCATATAAGAAAACTAGAAAACTATATAATATACTTAAATAAAGAAACGAAAATTACAATTAATTTAAATTTGCTACACACACTCTTACTCAAACTTACTCATACTTTGTGTGTATGATTCATGAATTATTTTTCTTTTTTTAAATGTAATGTAGAAGAATTATTATATAGCAAAAAAAATACAAAACCTACAAACCAACCAAATTTACATATTTTTCCTTATTTATATTTTTATATGATTTATTTTTTTGTTTTGAATATTGTGTATTTGTATATATCTTCTTAGGAATTTTACCACAATTATTGGTATATGATTGTATAGGTTGTTATACGTGCCGACAAACATTCCATCTTTAACAGACTCTCATCTATTTTGGAATTAAAAAAATATTTATGTTATACTATGCTATGCTATGCTTTTGTTCATTGCACTTTCACTGAGTTCAAGGTTTAAATACAATAGAAAACAGATACAATTATGATTTGTATCTTATTATAATGTATATTACATACGTTATTTTATTGTATTATTATTATAATTTTTTTTTCCTTTTTTTGAAAATAGAATATAGAAAAGATTTAACATACATATTTACACGTATGATGTACATATGTATTAACGGCTTGTACCTATATTTCTATATGCAATACTTGTATGTGTACATTATTTCGATGTTAAGTGGAATAATTTAATTTTAAAAATCGTACCCGTACGCGAGTATGTACACTTATCATGTACATACGTAGATATAATACTTGCTTATATGTGTATGTAAGTAGGTTCTTCATATACTCGTATATGAATGAACTACTGCTTTGTCTTAAGAAAATTATATTGCATGTTGTACGTATACTCGTATACTCGTACACCTATAATAGCAAGTAAGTAGTAAAGGTAAATTCTTCTCTCTGATATGAATGATTCGAAATAGAAACACGTAACAGATAAAAACCAAAAACGAAAAATAAAACAACAACAAAGAAACATGGATGAACAATAATTGTGGAAGGTGGAGTACTTATATAGTATGTATATATATAGTATCTACAAAAACAACATCAAAAAATTAACACCGTCAAATAAATGTTTGATATACAGAAAATTTGTTATAAATGTTATATTACTCTTGTATGTAAGTATGTATATATCTGTGTATAAAGAAAACGCGAAGTCAATAAAAAATAAATTAAAATAAAATATAAGTGACGATAAAACGTTTCGATTTCTCTTTGTAAAATACGTTTATATAGAATCGTATCTGTTCGATGATGTATGTATATGTTCGCATAGGAAACAGTACAAGATCATAGTATACATCAATACATCATCAATAAAGGTAAAAAAAAAATTAACAAAACTAATAGTCATTACAAACATATATGTATGTATATCTTTTTAATTTCATCTTTAATTGAACGAATTCCGAACCAAACTGAAACTACGGATGTGGTGTATGTATTGGCTAAAAACTAATACACTACACTGTACAAGTACACTCTTCGATTCTAATGATCGTATAGTTGATATGTATGGTTGGATGTAATGTAATCTTGTTTTGTGTCAAAATCCTAAATAAAATATGTAATGTAGGTAACTAAGTACTTGAAGAAGAAAATTTATATTCAAAAACAAGGCACAACATAATCGTATGTAACTCGAGGTCGAATTATTTGGATTTTACGTACAAGATATACTTTGTTGTACTTCGTATAGTCGTACAAAGTACACACATACATATGTATATTCAAATTCATATGTAGATAAATATAAATGTGTGCATTAAAAATAATGGATAGTAGCGATATATCTGTTTGTTGGCTGACAATACGATGATGATCATTTTTCTTTTAGGGAATTATTTGTGGTAGGTTCCTTCTCTTACTTATATATTGTATTATATGTCGTATATTACATACATAATAACATCATCATCATCGTATAATATGATTATCATTTTAAAATTTGAAATGCGTGTTTATACCTTAAACTAGGTTTTAACACTTTATTTTATTTTCATTTCATTTCTTTTCATTTTCAGTTGTTTTCTTTTCTTCTGTATTTTACGTTTTTATTTTTTATTTTCATATACATATTTAAGTTCATCATATATACATACCTACCAAATTTGTTGTGTTGAAAGAATTTAGGTTTTTGTGCAATATACATTTTATGAATACCAAATAAGATAACAAAAATTTGTAATGTAATTTTTTCTTCTTTTTTCATCTACATACAATTCCAAGTTTGTAAGTAAGTTGAGAATTCATTAAATACGACGAGTATTGTATATGCAAATGTGTGTGTGTATTTAATACTTTTATATAGAAAAATTATGATAATAAAATGATATAAAATGAAATGTGTGTAAAAATAAATGAAAAAAAAAATATACATATTTTTTGAGTATGGTAATGGTTTTAAATATACCTATCTATACTCGTTGATATTTTATGTAGTCATGTCATGTTATACACGTATAATATGGCACTAATTTTGATCATTATAATGAGGATAATGATGATGATGATAATAATAATAATGATGTTACGATCAGAAAATGAAATGAAATGTTGCAATTTCTTTTTATTATTCATTCATTTATTCATTTTGATTTTCTTTTGATTAGAAATTATAAATGAAAACAAAACATTATAACTAGGTTATTGACCAAAATATGTATTGTCTACATGACCAAAATTAAATGTTAACAGATACAAAAATATCGCGTTATAAATTTTCATACGAAATGTAGAAATTAAAATGATTTTTATTTTTTATTTATTTAAAATGCACATTACATATGTATTGTGTTATCTATTACCACACACACATTTATTTACGTCAATGCAGTCATAAATATTTATTTCATTTCAATTCAATGCATAATAAATAAACAAATAATTGGAATAATAAACTAAATTCCTTTTTTTTTTCTTCAAAATTTTTATCATTCAATTTAATTTGATAAAAATAATTAGTATTTATCGTAAGTTTTAATAATTGTGGCCCTCTAGTATCATAAACTAATTTTACCTTTCTTCTGGTATTACAATTTATATTAGGTAATCAAAATAATTGGATTAAATAAACTGTTAAAATATGAACTGTTAAAAACAAACGTTTACGTTAATTGTTCATAATTTTTAATTTTTAATTAAAAAATATTTTATTTCTGTTAGAATAGGTAACCGTTTAGACTTAATCTTAGCTCAGTTAAAAATTTTTGTTTTTATATCTAACAATTAATTAATCAAATATTAATGAATTAATATAATGCTCATTCGATAATATCTTATTTGTAATTCCATATACTAAATAGAGGTCATATACTTAATTTAATGTATGTACATATTTTTGATTTTTTTAATTTGAAACGCCTACAAAATCATATCGAATATACTGTATATTTCACGTTCATATATATATATATATATATATATATATATAGTTTAAAATCTTGAACTGTAGAATTCAAGGTGAATGCTGAACAACAAAAAAAAGCACAAAAATTATTTAGAAAAAAAAAATATTTTTTTTTTAATTTGTACCAATTACCTAAAATTGTGTTTGATCATATACGGTTAATCTCAGATCATGTGGGAGTATTATGTATACTAGAAAAAATGTGAAGATTTCGAATAAATATAAACAGCAGTATGTATTAGTATTAGTTATCTACGCTTTGCATCATATGAAATTTATACATCACTTGCGTGCGTTTAATAACGACATTTCTAATATAGTACAACATAGTAATTAATTCTAAGCGAACGCAATATGTAATCATAAATAATTTTCTAAACACTTTGAAAACAAGAACGAATTCAAAAGATTTAAGCCAGTAACTTTACAAATTCACATTTATTAAAAATAATTAAGCATTTCGAAATTAGATTATCAAATGTGTGGTTAATAATATTTGTTTTCAAATACATGCCATTCTTATTTAATATGTGACGTGTAATTTGCAGATTCCATACAAAAGTGACGATAAAATTCAAAAGATTTAAGCCAGTTACTTCGCATGCACACTCACCAAAATATCAAAAATTTCTCTTTAGTTGATGAAATGTTGAAGCGCTGTAAATTTTCTCTTAAAATACTAATTCTAAGTGAATAATACTGCTTAGAAGTGACGATAAAATCAAAAGATTTAAGCCAGTTACTTCACATGTACACGCACCAAAATATTAAAAATTACTCTCAAGATGATCAAATGCTACAGCGCAATAAATTTTCTCTCAATTATTAGTTTTAAGTGAATAAAGGAGATTATTTGTTGTCTGTACACTGCTTAGAAGTGACAATAAAATCAAAAGATTTAAGCCAGTTACTTTGTTCAATGCACTCTGCTAAATAATTGAGAGTTTCCCTTTAGATAAAATTTTATTCTGTAGTATATTCTCCCTTCAAGCACTAATACTAAGTATAATTTGGTGGTTATGTGTAATTTTTAGACTCCTCAGAAATGACGATAAAATCAAAAGATTTAAGACAGTTACTTCGCAAGTACACTGTACTAAAAGTTTAAGAATTTTCAATTTCACTATAAATGATGATTTTGCAATATACTTATTCATTTTAAAATATAAGTTTGTATGAATAGTTTCCTTGAAAATGGCAATAAAATCAAAAGATTTAAGCCAGTTACTTTGGTCGGAAATTAAATAAAAACGATAAACAAAACATTTTAATTCAATTAACGGTTGACTAATCAAAATCGTTTCAAATGTATACCTTACACCTTAAACCTTACTTCTTATATAATTACATCATCAATACATACAGAAAAAAAAAATTAACAAAAACCAATTTAAATTTAAATTTTTATAATGAAAGTTTATTTTTTAATAATTTTGTACAAGCATTTTATTTTGTGTGTTTAAATGTACGTTTTTACTTCACAGGTCTACACCCTCTTTCTATATGTAATGTACGTGTATTTATGTAAATAAATAATTGAAGGAATCAAGTTGAAAAAATTCAAATAAATACATACATATATGTACGATGGGTATTAACAAGAATTTCACAAGATTTATATTTGTTTACATATATTTTGATTCAGCGTTACAAATCGACATGCAAATAAAATGTTAACTTTGAAAACGTACTTACTAAAATGCAGTACATTTTTATGGTAAACTTTTCCTTACAACATTTATTTACAACGTAAGTACTTGATGTTATGTGCATATATGTAGTTCACATTTAAAAGTATCTATATACTCAACAATCGCTAATTTTATGTTATTGCACTTGTAATAAAATGTATTTTTTTTTTTAACTCAAAAATTTTCCGTAATAATATACTAGCATACTTTGTTGTATATGCAACGTCGGTTTTATCTATGTACATACCATGTTGTAAATTTACAAAAAAAAAATTTTTTTCAATTACTTGAATTTTACTGAACTTTATGAATAAGGAAATTTACAATATATACTCGTATTTATGTGTGCAGCGACAGTTAAATTTTTATTTTAACTACAAAATAAAAATTTAAAGAAAAAGAAAAATAAAAACTTTTCAATTTTATATGCGTGTACACACTCTGTATATAGTACTGCCCAAATATATAATTGTTAGGTTTTTAATATAAAAAATTTTCTATAATTTAAAATTTGTATAGGAAAGGGAATGAAAATTTTCATTTTCCATTTAATTAAATTCAATTTATAATGGCTATAAATTTATCATTGTACATTATATGAGTATGATATATACATAAATTGAAATATGTACTTAATAATGTTTTTAAATTTTATTTATTTCTTTTTTGTTTTTAGATTTGAAATAAATTTGAAAACGATTTTAATATGTATTTTCACCAATTTGTCAGTCAATTATTACATTAATAAATAATGATATTGATGTGTGCGGTGATATGATGCAAACAGGAATTTGATTTTTATTATGTAGTTCACAACAACCAAATCAGAAGAAGAAGAAGAAGAAATGTAAAAATAATAATCAAAATGCAACAACAACAACAACAATAGTAACGAAAAGTATATTGAAAATGAAAAAATGTGAAAGATTAAAAAAAAATATGCTTAAAGTTTATCGAACTAACATATTTTTTCATTATTAATTTAAATACCTACCCGTCATGTAGTATATTTAATGAATTTTCAAGCTATAGATATTTTTATTTTATTATATTTTTTCTTTTATATTTTGAAAAAATTTTTTGTTATATTTTTATTGCATTTTTTCGAAAACAAAAAATGTTTTTTTTTTTTTTAATTTAATCATAAAATATTTATAATAACATGAGTGCATACATTTTAGAGAGAGATGAAGAGAGATACATTCAATTATGTGCATACATTTTCATCGATCCATTTATCCCATAAGCCATAATAACAATAATCATTTGCGGTTAATAAAAATGTAAATATACTCCTATATAATACCTACACATATATAAATACGTTTACAATCATTTCAGTTTATCATACAGTATAACATCACAACACACAAACATCATGAAAATATTCAAATTTTTCCACGTATAATTCATAGTGTATAAACAAAATAAAGAAAACTCAAAATCAAAATCACCTGTAATATAAAAGAAAATGATTTGATTTTTTGTACAAAAGAAACGAAATAATTTGATATAAATGAATTTAATGCGGTGGACATAATACATATGAATACATATTACCTATACATTCATTATACATACATATACCTTAACTCGTATATACATAATTTATAAGTTTGAATCATTAATTAATTATCATATCACCATGCCAGTAACCTGTAGTATATACCTACTTGTATAATTTTTTTTTTTTTCTATAAGGAATCGTTAATAATAATAATATTTTTTTTTTTTTAGGTATAAAATTAACAGTTAGTATCATCATTTCAAACAGACATCCATACCATACGTATATGCACTCACATGTGTATACATATAATAATATATATATGAAATAAATTATCTACCAATCTATAAGTCTCAATTTTTTATATATAACGTACATACATACTGTTACATTATGTACATTATATGGAAAATATTTTTAAGGTTAAAAAACTAAAAAAAAAAATTTAAAGAAAAACTTGTACACAAAAACAAAAAAAAAATAATTAAATTTATAAAGCACACGCATTTTATATAAGTGTTCATTTCGTATATATAGTAGTTATATTATTGTTCATTCTCTGTTCATTTGGTTTGAAATTTTTATTTAATTCAGTTTTCAGTCAGTATTCTCATATTCAACGATTTGTTTTATGTTTTCTGTGCATAGATATAAGTACAATGTTTTTCTCTTTTTTTTTCAACTTTACTTTGCTTTTGATTTGCTATTGGTTGCTTTACTTTTGCTTTGCTGTCTGTTTAGCTTTGCTTCTTTATTTTTTTGTTTTTTTTTTTTTTTTATAAAGTAAAAATCACTGACACAATTACATTATTTAACGTTCATTTTTTTTAATGTTTTTGTTTTTTTTTTTTTTAATTTCAATATTTATCTTTAATTTTCTTGTTGGTTTTTGTATTTTTTAATTCGTTTTCTTTTTTTCTTTTTTCATATATGTACTATATACATATACAAGACATGTATGTATATTTTCTTTTAGTACTTACAATTCGATTTGATTAAAATTTATTTATGCGCGATCATATCTTTATATTATACATACTTTTATGAACTTTTATGTGTATTGCAACAACAACAACAACAACAACAAAATATTAAAAAATAAATATAAAAAGTCTAAATCAAAAAGATTTTTAAAAAGAATTATAAATATTATTTTTTATATACATATGTACTCGTATTAATACTTAACTGTTATTTTATTTTTTTATATTTTTTTTTTTTGTATTTTGGAATTTTCTAAACAAATTTGTAATTTTGCAATCGACATATTTTTGGAGTCTGCGTTTAGGTATACAAAAATGATAAATGCGCTAGAGCTGTTTGCGCACATATAAAAGAGTGTGTGAATGCGTATTTGTTTATAAGTTTGGATTAATCGTCGTATCGTAGTTATAGAAAATTTCTAATCACGTATATATTCCATCTCAATATAGATGCTTTCGATTTGGCAATTTCAAGTACTTGCGAGTATTAAAATGTGTCTAGGATGAATTGTTATAACAACGAACGACACAAAAATTATTCGTAACTAGGTACTTGCATCTACTTCCAGCTAAGTACTTGAAAAATTTTTCATGAGTATAGCTGCGAGTATAGATATGCGGTGTAGCACAGACATTTTACCTTTCCTACTCGAAATATAAATAAATTTAAACAAATTACAAAAAATTAAAGAAAATTTAAATTTAAATGTATTCGTACTCCTCATATTTTTGTGGGGACCTACATATTTCTTCAATAATACTTATTTATACACATATCTTCACACACATATCGTTTTTAGTTCACAAGCAAAAAAAAAAAAAAAAAAAAAAAAAAACAATTACACGAAATACATGTTGTCGGACATAATAAAAAAGGAAAGAAAAAAAAAAACAGGGCATACATTTATATACGCACATCTAAATATATACACAGTATCTAATTATGTCTATGTACTATACGTATATATATTATATACATAACCGCGTATATTTAATTCACATTGTGTGTGTGTATCTATATACATAATAAGGTAAGGTGTCTATAAATTTACAAACAAATACTGCACAGTAATTTTTTTTATATTTTACTATAATACGAATATTGTGTATATACCATATATACACATACATATGTATATGATTATAAAAGTAACGGTATTCAAGAACTTTCTTAATATAATAATTATGAAAGCTTTCACTTATAATATCTTTTTTTTTTTTACATATTTGTTTTCAAATATCTCATAGGTTAATATGCATATACTCGTGTATTATACATATATGTAGATGTACATATGTGAGATATGATGTTAATATAAAAAATGAATACAAAAACAAAACAAAAAAGATATGTTGTGTGTAAAAATGAAGAAAAAAAGTCAACAAAACATGAAAGAATAAAAAAAAAAATGAACTTAAATGAAAAAACAAAAATTAAATTATAAAATAAAGATATAATCACATACAGACATTTATAGGATACCAGTGAGTGAGGTACAGGAACCTATACGAGTACTAAATACATATATATGTAATATGTTTAACTACAATATACAAACAGTCACACCTTCTGTCTTATAACACCACCATCAACAGACACCACCAACCATCATTCAAATCGCACCTTTTAATTATGTCTAAATAGAAGTTAATTCACGCTCATCATCGTTAGTCATTATATCAAATTCACTATTCTTATTATATACCTACTACCATTACATATTATACGATAAATTCAATTTATAAAATTTCATTTTTATTTTTTATTATTATTTATTTTTTTTATTTTCAATTTAAACTTTATCGTTTTTTCGTTAGTTTTGTTTTGTTATGAGGATTTTATTTTCTCTTCATTCCTTCATATATGTACCTATACTTACGGATACACAAGATATTCTCGCGCATATATTGTTTTGATTTTCTTTACATATTTTCTTTTGTTTTTTATTCAAAAAAAATAAAATAAAAAAAAAAATAAAAAAAAAATATAAATTTATAATTTTAATCACCATCAAAATATGGACTTTCTTTTACTTATTATGATTTTTATTAAATTTAATTTATTACCTTTGTTAAATATATGTATATTTATGCATATAAATCTATATGATTTTATATATCTATTTAATGTGCCTCCATGACTAATATATAATCTATATTCACATCATGTATGTGTGTGTGTATAAAAATATAAATTTACATATTTATGAAACCTCTCTGTTTGAAGATTTTTCTTTTTTTCTTCTTTAGTTATTTGAATTTCTATTTTTACTATATTATATTTTCGTTTTTTTTGTTTTTATTTGAATTTTATTAATTTAATGGACAAAAATTTAAAAGCATGAGATTACAAATTTCTCATGAAACACCTACATGCATTTTTGTATACATTTTTACTAGCACTCATTGTAGATACATATTCAGTCAATCTTATGCATGAAATTTTAAAATCTAAGATGATTATTGGAATTTTTTTTTTCACCATCAACACACATACAAATGCATAAATCAGTACCTCAGCACTCATGGAAATGTAAAAAATGTTTCATGTCTAAAATAAAAAACGAAAGTATACTGTGACTCTGCTGTGAGTGTGGTCTGATTCATACTCTGGAAAGCATAGTTCAATTCATTCTTATTTTCATATGTTAAAATATATACTAAAAATTTTACACTATAATACATATGAATTCAATGTTTATATACATGCACTCACTGGAGTACATATTAGGCCATATAAAAATTAAATTAAAATTTGATTCGATCAGTATTCATGCTACATGATGGTTTCTTATATAATTTTTATTCAAGACTAAATTAACTAAAAACAAATCACATCCATAATAGAATTACATATATCTGCTTGCAATTCCCACTCATAAGATAAATTTCAAATGAAAATAATGCCGATGAAATAATGATAATAATCGTTTGAAAACGCAAAAAATTTGAAATATTTTAAAAGGAATTTTTTTGCCGGCTTATAGTATACGAGGAATAAGCGAACATAAGATGTGTGGTGTGTGTGAATAGGAAATAGATTTTGCCGTACAATAATTGAAAATTCTTCACACCTGATAATTAAATATTTAAAACAAACAAGCAATTAAATAAATTGAAGCTAGAAGAAAAACATTTTTTTTTTCAACAAAATGAAAATTTCTAATGTTTAAAACAAGAGAGAAATCTTTCAATTAAAATGAATTATCTTCTAGTTGGTATACTCGTGCATAATAACAACCGTCGTTTAATGCTTATTATTTGCAAAGTAAAGATGATGCTATATAAATGTACGGTTGTATGTATGTAATATACTTACTAATAATACTCATATTCATGTTTTTTCAAAGATACTTTTTGTACATGACGATGACATGAGACATCTGCTTCATAATATTTTTTTATTTTTTTTTTTTAAACATTTTAGTCATGTTTTGCTCCATTTACTTTCAAATAAAATTGCAAATTAACCTCCATTTACAACAAATTATTTAATTTTATAATTATTTTTTTTTTATATATATATACTTGCTCGACGTAGTTGTCATTTTTCTACATAAATCTTATAAATTATTATTAAGAAAATAAAATTACTATTATCCCTCTATACTTTTGCATATCAACTAATCTATAGAGAAAAATTTTTTTTATTTTATTTTCGAATTTTTAAATTAACTTGACTGCTATATATAATATGAATGAATACTCATTAGTATATGAAGTAAGATATGTATGCATGGAGATAAGTAGTTAAATATTATAATAATTCTAGTTTAAAGTTACTTGAACAAATTATGGTAATTATTTATACTACAAGAATGCGTGTATATGTGTTGGTATAATATTAGTATAGATAAAAGCATACAAAGTATACGTTTTAAATATTAAAATAATGAGGGATATCATTAGAGAGAATAAATCTCTATAAAATTAAATTATTTAAAGATGCATAAATTGCAAAAAAAAAAAATTATGAGTATACACACACAGCAGTATAATATTCCGAATTTATATTCTGTAACACGAACTCGAATATGTGAATTACCAGCGCACGTAAGTTGAATTAAACGAGTACTAGACTAGAATGAAAATGATGAATGAAATTGTTCATATGATTACGAGTATATGAGTATGTATGTATAGAATTTACTTCAACACTGCTGTGAAAGGATTTTAATTCCCTTTTCTTTTGCTTGTACTTTTATGTGTGTCTTCAAAAACTTTCACATATTTACAGTACTCGTATATTCGTAAGTTGTAACATTCCAAACTTATTCCGTAAAGTTTATCATTCATTCATTTACTTTGTGAATATCTTTCTACTTTTATTTTTTCTTCTATATTTTCACATCTCAAATATAATAGTTTTTCTTCTCCTTTTCTTGTTTAAATTATGTACTGCACTGTAGTAGGCGTGTACGAAGGAGAATTTCAAATTGAAACTAGACCCGTGTAAACAAGAAAAACTCGATAATTGTTTTGACCTACATTTTCATTTGTAAACGAACATGGTCATTGAACCCTTGAATATTTGAGAAGTAGAAAAAGAGAAAGAGAAGTAGAAATAAAACTAGAAAGATCTCTTCTTATTTTCTTGTGTGTAGTGTGTACTGCATTGTAGTAGGCGAGTATACAGAATATAATTTTAGATTAAAACTAGATCCGTATGTAAACAAGAAAATAAATTCAAATCCAAATTTAAACATTGTTTCAATAAAACGTAAAAGTGTGATGTGAAAAGGATGTAATTTTTTTCGTTAAAAAAACATAGAAATTGAATTTTTGTACTGTTGCAATAAAAACAATCAAATTAAAGTTTAAAGTAGCAAAATTTAACCTATGTAGAGGGCGAAAAGTTTAGAAATGCGCACCGGGCTCTCAACAGGCTAAAACCGGCACTGCTCGTATTAAAAACACCGATAAAAATCATTATATACTATCTAGATTTTAAGATTTTAACTGATATAATTCGATAAAATTCGACATTTTTAGATTATGAACAATTTATATAATTTGAGTTGAATCGCACTCATAAATATTTAATGCATATAGTATAGATGTATGTTTTGAACATATCCGCAATACAAATAATTGTGTTTATATACATATCTATAGATACGTACATTATAAAAACCGGTCAAAATATTATCTAGTTCCATAATTTAAATTTTCTAAATCAGAAATCAAATTGAATTTCTTTAACCTAATTTTTCTAGAAGGGAACACTTAAATAAGTAGTGTAACATATGTAACAAAATATGTAAGTATGTTTGTATATATTATATGCCCAGTCTCGGATATGGTGCCATAGCAAAATAAATTGAAAATAAAAAAATTTTTAAAAATTATTTTTAAAAAAAAAAAAAAAAAAACTTTGCACAAATACAACATTGTAAATACCAGTATTACTCTATGTAGCAATGTACATAAATCATCGTAATTAGATCAAATATTCAATTGACTGTTAAAATCATTAAAAATTTATAAATCATGAATTTTGTGTATTAAATATTTATCTGTACGTACATGCATATATACATATAGATATAACATATGTGTGCTATCTATGTACGGGTACGGTCGTACGGATATACCAGAAAAAATTAAATCTATGCACCAGACAAAATTGTATTATTTTGTGTGTCTGTACATTGTATAGCTACATAGATGGCAAGTGTATTATACGAAAATTTGTAAATACATAATGTATATATCGTACACCAATAATAATTTTCTGTGTGCCTATAAACTACATAATAAAATTTATAATAAAGAAAAAAAAAATTTATAAGAAAACTGTTATGTTATAAAATGTAAAAGTGTTATGTTATTAAATGTACGTACGTAAGTAAAAGGTAAAAAGTACCATATATTACATACGTTTTCACACTCATGTATACGTACACATAAGCATTTACCTATACATACATATATACATATTATTACATACGTCCACTTGTTATTCTACAAATTGTAAATTTTTGATATTAAAAAAAAAAAACTGTAAAAAAAATACCATGAAAATAATGAGAGTACAAAATTAATGATTGACCAAAAAATTAAACAAAAATATACGGTATTGTAGTTTATGTATACTACTCGCGCTATTCGTGAAAAAAAACAAAAACATAATGAAATGTTTTATAATAAATTTTACATATTCAAGTACCTAATAACAAATTAAGTAAGAAAAATATATAAATAATGTGCCACTTTCTTTGAAATTGTTGTAAGTCCATTTCATATTAAATGGAAAAAGATATGTCAAGATTTGTATTTGAATAATAATGTAATTTCAATAATTACGTTAGCTACTATTCGGTTTCTGTTTATGATAAGATGCATAACCTCTCTATGACTATTCCGAATGATGACTAGTAGTGCTAGCTGCTCTGCTGGTATCTGGTACGCTACATTAATAGTAAGAGTAACTGTCGAGTGACGACCTGACGACACACCATAATATTCGTATTTTCATTTACGAGAAAAATTTATTTTCTCTCATAGCAAAATATACGAGAATGAAAAACATGAAAAATCAATATTTTTTTTACACTTGCTCTTCCTCTCTACATTCCTCACAAGTATAGCAGCAGTGCAGAACAGAATTAGAAAGAATGAGAAAGAGTGGTGTAGTAAAATGGTGGCAGTGCTCAGTGCGCAGTGCGCAGTGGGATCATTGTCTGTTAACTTGTAGTCTATGTAGACTAGTCTATGCTATATCAAATCAATAAAAATTTTGTTTTCTTTCGTGGATTTACATCAATTTCAGAGAAAATGAGTCTATTAGTTACATAAAAGTGTAGTGTATATTATATAGTAAGTACCTGATATTGGTATTTTTGTAACTGCTGCTGCTTCAATTATTTCTCCTGTCGATAATGATGATGATAATGATGCTGCTGACGATGATATCTGTGATGATGATGATGATGTTATTACTGGCTGTGTTTCAATTTGTGTCTGTGATGATTGTGTTTGTGGTGTTGCTTGCGTTACAATATTAATAACGCCTAATCCGTTATAAAGTTCAAATATAATTGTAACTAATAGTATAAACATCATGATGTACTATATGTATTTATAATTTTCTATATTTTTCTATATTTAAATTTAACAAAAAAAAAAACAATCTAACAAACAAAAAGAAAATAAAGAATAAAATAAAATAAATAAATATTTGTTTCTTTTCCTCTCTCCTTTCTCTTATTCTTCTTTTAAATATTTTTTTCAAGTATTTATTTTAAATCAAATTATTTTGTTTGTTTTGTAGATTTTCTGCTTTTATTAACTTATAATTTTTTTGTATATATTTTCTTTTTTTTTTTTTCTTTTTGCACGCTCTATATTTTTGTAATAATTATTATTACATCGCGGTATCAAAATTTCTAAAGTACTATGTATACATATACACTTTAAATGTGACACCATATACTACCATAGCAGCGCACGAATACATTCAAAAAAAAAAAAAAAGCAACAATAATTTCTTCTTTCTTTTCTTCTTTCAAATAAAACGTGACAAATACACTGCAATAATGAATAAAAAAAATATTAAAGAAAATTATAACAAAATTCGTAAAAGTTTCGTTACAGATTTATTGACTTCAAAATGCACTCAATATTATTCGTTCGTTTACTATAAAAAAATAAATAAATAAATAAATAAATTTATTATTTAGATCGAAATATAACTGATGTACTAAATGATGATATGTTGATGATGATGACGATGATAAAATCTATATAGCAGCAATAACACACATAGTAATACGCGTATATATACTTTGTAAATTGTAAATTGTATACAGTAATGATTATTTAAGGTTGAAAAGAAATTTGAAAGTGAAAAAAAAAAAATCTAAAATCAACAACAATCTGCTTTTTTATTTTTCACATTTAAACGAATAAAATCAAAACTTTTATATTGAAAAAAAAAAAAAAAAACACAAATACACACGAGGAATTATTTATATGTAGATATATACGTATATAGGTATTTGAAAACTTTTACCTTTTAATTAATTTTTATTTTTTTCTCGTTTACTTTTTATTAAATATTTTATTTTACATGTATACCTGTAAAGGTTTATTTTTGTTTTATGATTCAATTTTGAACACTTGTACGCTTCTACCTTATCTCCATATCTTCTACTTGTTTCGTAATTTAATTTGATTTTTTTCGTGTTTATTCTTTTATTATGTGTATACACATGTGAATAACACTTATTACTTATGTTATTATGCTTTAGATTTCCAAAAAAAAGCGAAATTTTAATTCATCAAATCATCGAATATCTTCTTCTAAAATTCAAAAAAATAAATGTGAAAAATATATACATAAATGTGATATAATATTTTCCCAAATACAAGCATTTAAGCTGCATATTTTCATTCATTAACTCATTCGAATTTATATACAGATATATTATATAAAACACGATAAAGTTACAATAATCGCATAGCTACAACAGCATTCTCATGTACGTAAATGTAAAAAATCTCATTTTTTATTTTTACTTTTGTTAAATAAAAATCGTAAAGTGTAGATGCAGATAATTCGTATAATTTTTGCACATATTTGGTGTGCGCAAGTGTACAATTCTTTTCCAATTTAAATAATATGCGCATTCGAAATGTTGTACCTGTTCATTTATATACTCGTACATATACGAGTATGTACATATAAACGAATACAAGTTATGTGTATGCGAATTTTTTAAAACATATTTTAAGTAAAAAAAAAAAAATTGATACAGCAAAAATGTTTCAAATTCTTATTGCTTCATAAATAAATAAATGAATGAATGAATGTTTGGTTAAAGTTAAAAAGTTTACTTTTACATTCATTCATATATGAACATATACGACGAATATGTATAATAAAGTATATGGGATATAAAGTACATACACAATAGTTTATAATACTAAGACTATAAGAAGTATAGACTGCGCAGCCGACTATACTTTAATCGGGTATTTTTTGTTACAAAAGTATACAATCATACCTATATCTGAATTTGAAGTATTATCTACATATATATACATAGTTAAATTTATATTATTTGGTATCGGCAAGTGTGCATAGAAAATATATCTTACATGTGATAAACTAAACTACACAGATCTAATGTAATATGGTGGAGTATATAGAATGTTGACTGTAGTAAGCAATATTTGCAATAACTGTGGTGTGTCACACATAATTTCTACCTTACAAGTAAGTATAATAATTTTTCATTATTATTATTATTATTGTTATGATTATGATATTTTTTTACTTATAAAGATTTTTTGCATTACAGATTATACACTCAAACAATATATGTATGTAGGTATATACAGGTAGATAAATATTTATATATGATTTTATTTTCTTCTCAAATATTTACACATACATACATACATACATATACATAATCATATATCCAATTGTTATACGCTTGCATCAAAAAAGTGTGTCACCTAAATGAATTCTGTGTATCCACCACCATTGGTGTGCTGTCTGTACATCATCTTCGTGTATCTTTTTAACGGGTCAATTGAAATTACAGAAGAAAATAAAATGTTTATAAGATGATGAACAAGAAGAATACAAGAAAATTAAATATTATTTATATATGTACACACATAAATGTATATGTTTGTATATTACGTACTTATGTATTTGCGTGTGTGTGTGTCTGCATACACGATCAAACATAAATTTATTATAAAATAATGAATTATGTATATAGATTTGATTAACCGTTATTACGAATTCGAAAAACGAATATCCTTTCAATGTAATAATAAAGGAAAACGATCAAATTTAAAAATAAATCTTAATTTTCACATCATAAATCGTTTAAAAAACAAAAATGAAGAAGACCCAAAAAAAGGGAAAGATTTTCTCTTATTTTTTTTTTTCGATTTTCTTCATTATATCATTTTGTTTCGTTACATTTTTTTTTCTGTTTTGCGTTAATTTAAAAATTTGTAAATGTAATTTTTCCTTTTTTCGAATGTATTAATGAATAAAATCAGTATTAATGAAATTTTGTAATAAACACACACACAATCGTAATTTTGTTACAATGAAAAAATGGGAAAATAAATCACAAATACTCGAGTGAATATTATTATTATGAAGAGTGCAGCACTTATGTACAATGGCAGTCTTCTGTATAACGAAAATTATCGGCAGTTTTCTTTTTGCTTTTAAATTTTATTTTTAGCTTACTTTTTTTTTATTTTAAATGTTAAATTAAATGTTTAATTAAAAATCAATCTGTTTTGTTATGTGTTTCCTTTTTTTTTTGTATTTTCATTCATTGAATAAAATGAAAATTAATTTTTTTATATTTTCCGTTCACAATAATTTTATTACACTTACAACACAAAAATGATTTTTTTTGTTGTAAATTTTCAATTTTGAATTTTTTCTTTTTTTAATATGTTTCGTTTATTTAGACCTTTTTTCTATTACATTTTATTTTGTTTTGAATTCACCGATTCAATTAACCGATCTATCGATTAATCGATCGATCTATAGATAATTATAAATATCGCAACTGCTTAAATTATAGCGTTTACAAAAAGATATATTTACTCGTATAAAAATAATTAAATATTAGTCTTTTTGCACTAATTTATTGCACTGTAAACTGTTAATATAATTTTAAAAAAAAAAAACAAAAAATCACGAAAAGCGAACACTTTTTTTATAATGTACCGAGCGCCGAATTACGAATACGAGTAATATACATTTATAAATAACGACTATTCCTGTTCAAATTCATTTAACTACTAAACCATTACTAAACTTTAATTTTCTGGTAACGAATTTTTCACAACAAAAAGTAAAATGAAGTTTAAAGTTTTGTGTTCCACTATTTTGCGATCACTCACTATTTAAAAAGTTAGTTATCGAGTTGTAGATATACTTACATAGATATACTTGGTTATAGTGTTATATAGTATAGAGCCAGTTATAAAAATTTACTTTGATATGTGCATATGTGTATGGACGTTTATAATGCATTTTTATTCACAAATATTTATTTATTTTATTTAATTCATTTTTCCACTTTAATTTTTCCACCACTACTACACAACAACATACTATTATTAACAACACTGCATTTCTAATATTCGAATAAAATGTAAACTACTAGTATTCACTAGCTTCATATTAAAATACGTTAAATCGCGAAATATACTAAATGAAGAGAGTATAGAGTTAGAGATACCTATATTCATGTATGTATATGGTAGATAATAGAATAGGTACTGGTAGGCACTTACAAACACTATATAGACAATTGGATACTCATTATGTTTATGTACATTGAATTGAATACATTTCGAGTATAATAGTGGAGAATCTTTGTATATGCATTAGATATCGATATAAAATTCCAGTAACTATAGTAAAAATTTTTCTTTGATTTTTTATATTGTTTTCATTCATCGTAAGTACACGTTTGTACTATGTAAATACCACTAATCAAGTATACTTATATATATACGATGTTTATATACGATGTCAACAAACGCACCACGTACTTATCTTACAAAGTCAGTTAACAGTGATACGAAAATTTTTGAAAAATCTTTTAATGAAAATCAAATAAGAGAAAATAGTCGAAAAAGACCAAAAGATTGTACTAAGACGGTGGCACAGGCGCACAGGTTCATTTTTTGCTCAATGTGGCCGCACTTTACTTTGGTTATTTGATTGTTATACTCATCGTAATGATACTGTTACAATCACGACTTCTTTGCTCTTATACGTTGATTATGACGACAACGATGATCATGATGATAATGTTGTTGTTATTGTTACTGTTAATTATGATTATGGCGATGGTAAATACGAAGACGATGAAGATAATGATGATTATGATGATGGAAAGGTATAAAATGTGGTTATAATATATGCTCACATTCATGTTCATTAATGAAATACGCTGTAGTTGTCGTTTGTCGTTATATCGTTCATATATATTTGTATCTTTATTTCAAAAGAAATACCTGTAAGTTTTATAACGTTTTATTAAGACTTTGAGTTTAGTCATCATCATCATCAAAATATACGACTTATGATGAGTAACTTTTGTGACTTTATATAGATACTGTAAAAGACTTTACCTACTTTTTCTTCTTTCATGTACGGGTATATACCGTAAATCGCGAACATATACACACACGCATACACATATACTCTTCAAATAAATTTAACTAATGTGGTAAATTTAGTCTTAATTTTTTTTTTTTTCAATTCGTTCTCATTTTCTTAACTCAATTTTGTATACCTATACCAACAAAATATTGACTGACTTGATTACGTTTATATATGAATGCATACACATATTATGTTAAAATGTATGTGTATGTATACTCGTCTCGTATATAATGTATGCATGCCTTCCAGTTCGGATAACGTTTTTACTCTTTCATTATTTTATTTATGGTGTATACTATCATCTCAATACGCTAATAAAATATTTAAAAAAAAAATTGGTTTTTTGTATAGATTTTATAGTAGATTTTCTTCTAATCGTATAATGAACATATACTATTACATTTATTATACAAAACTTCTTGTGCTTTTTATATTAATAGTTTTTCTATTATACTTCCTATCTTATAATACTCCTTTGATCATTTCTTTAGCATCTTATACAGTTTAAAAAATTATAATGGCTAATGAAAAAGAAAAAAAAAACTTTCAAATATGTCCAAACATGATTTCTATTTTGGTCTTTTCCATGAAGTCATTCTGGAACTGGCCTAAACTGAACTGGACGCACAGATAATATCCAATTTGTATCTGATGTACATAAATGTATATACAAATGCCTCTGTATGTATATTGCGTTATATCAAGTTATATATACTTTCATACATTTGTATATTTAAATGAAGTAAATTTTTAATATAATAAATCTGTGGCACATCTTTTATTAGTATTCTATTTTATATTTATCTTCTGGAATGATATATGATACATTTTATCCTGATTCTGTTGGTTATATTTATACTATATGCGAATGATTCATATTAATTAAACCGCACACATCTTATATCTAAATATAATCTGAACTTATGTCCTATTTATGGAAAGTGGTTTTAATGTAGGTAGGTCAATTCCTATTTAACTATATTTCTCTATTCATTTTTGTTTTTTATTTTTTTTTTTAAAGAAGATTTATTATTTATCTAATTTCTTCTTGATGCATCAGAGACTTACATAATCTTAGTAGTTCTTTCTTTTTTATTTATTAAACCGTAATTTTACGGTTCTAAATATCTTTGTGGGAATTATGTAGAAAATGAAGGAATATAATAATAAATTATTCTACTGTGAGCTACTTATTTTATTATACATACGAGTATATACAAAGAGTACATAATTTGCATGATCATTTATTATTTTTATCCTGTGTGATATTAGTCGATTTTGTTCATTGCTTCATTGATCAATACAATACATTGTACATATAGATTGAAGTATTATACAAGTAGTTCGTCATTATTATTGATGTGTGCGTATTTTTTAATTATTAATTGCTTCACGTTCACTTTCATTTTACCATTTACCAGATGTTAGGTTATGCAGGAAATTAATAAAATATGACATAGAATAGCTGCAAGTAGATTAAGATCAATCATTCCGAAAAGTAATGTAATTTTTTTGAATTTTGACAGAGATTCTGAATTGCATAATTTTGGTAATCTTTATGTTGTGTCTTTAATTCATAATAGTAAAGAGTTTTAGAATCGAATACCCTACTATCTCTTAGTAACACAAGAGTATATTTCGCATACTGACAGTTCACCATAACGTTAATCATCCGGATATATATATTTTTTTCAGTTAATACGCACTTGTTAATAATTTAATAAGTGATTTGATTATATGATACATATAACAGCAACATCCAGAAAACACACCTGGCGCTGAAATATTTGCCTGAAGAAAAATAAAATGCAAACAGGTAACAGTTGCGGTGCAATGTACTAAATTTTTTTTATTAATTTTTTACATTCTTGTTACGTACATTACATTACATGTCTGTAATCTGTATCTATTTAAATTAAAAATGAGCGAGTTTTGTTGGGTAAAACCAGTAAAACATATGGAATCGATTAAGTTTTGAAATCAATAAGATAAAAATTAGTGAGTTTTGAAGATGTTTTGAAGTTTCGCATGATATACTTATTATATTATCAAAATGAAATTAAAATAACAATTCAAAATTTTATATTTAAAAAAACAAGTAATAAGATACAAACGTTTTCATACATAAAAATCCATCACTTCCCGCTTCGTCAACCTCGTGCATTTTGTACTTGTATAAAATAAATGCAGTAACTTTTTGAATGAGTTTTCAAGTAAACTGGCAAATTATAAAAAAAAAAAAAATACTTAAGACATACAAAATAACACAAAATATAATATGCAATTAAATAATGATAGTGGTATAAGCGCACAGGAGCAGCAACACAGCAATATATAATACATAATACTTAATAACAAGAACAACAGTGCAACATCAACAACCAGCAGCAACAGCAATAAATGATAATAAGTAAAGAAAAATAATTCAACCGCAACCAACTAAAATATAACTTGAAAATATATAAAACTGCACCTTTACCTTAAAATTCAACGTAACATACTTTAAATACAATAATCATCAACCTGAGAATGTTGCGCATTGTTAAAGTTGACTATATAATAATGTACACATTAATGCACATCATAAATATACATACCTATAACCGTCCCCGTATACCATTTATACCAAACTTATATGTGCGTATATAGTATAAACTCACATATGCTTGCATGTGCATATAATAAGTAAATGACTATATGGTATGCACTTTACCTTGTTTATTGCATGCAGATCTTTTGCAAGAAAAATCTCCATAATTACATTATAAAGATTCATCATTGTGCGCATTACTATATATATATATATACAATACTTGTATGAATCGTATGTGTACATTTGTACATATGTACATACATAAAAATTTATTATTATTTTGTACGTTGTTTGTAACTGTATGTAATTTTTTTTTTTTCGTATATAAATATTGGAGTATACAAGCAAATTGTGCAATCAATCACAAATGATAGAATAATAGAGATTCTAGAGATTATTATTTGCACATAAGGTGCCCGAATGGATGTTTTTTTTTCTCTTTCATTCTATGCAATTTTATGAATAAAATGTTAAATTAAATACACACACACACACATACACACATTATGAAGGCATATAGATATGGTTATGCATGTTTTATGAACATAAATGTATGTACAATTACTGTATACGAGTGTATGTAATATATGCAACGTGTATGTGCATTTATCTTATGAATAATGGAATTTATGAATTTGCGCATCCGCTAGGAAGTATTTAACAGGTAAACTTTATATATGTATATAAAGATATACACACTGACACATATACATACACATTCTACAAGTATGGTTACACATAATATGCAATAGGCAATAGCCAATTTTCAAATTGAATAATGAATATAAATTTTCACAAAATAAAAAAAAAATAAAAATAAAAACAAAAATTGAAAAATAGAAAATAATAATACCTACTACCAGAAGATGTGTATACAAAAATAAATTAAAGATTTAGTAAAAACAAAATTTAGTATAGAAAAATATTTATACATAATAGAGAATTTAACATCAGAGATAAAACAACAGTTATGTATATACATATACCGCTGTTGATTATTTGAATAATCAATTCATTTATAATTTTGAAATTTGACACTTATTTCTTGTTCCTAATTCTCAAAATATTAAAATGTTAAAAAGAAAATAATAATTTACAATTAATTATGAAAATTAAAAAAAAAATAATAATAATAATAATCAACAACACATATTCACATAAAATGAGGAAAAATGCATAAATATTAGTTGCGTTCCTTTTGACCAAGTAAAGTACTCCGAAGTACTTGTAGTCGTTATCATGTACACCACCTCTTGTATTCGAGTAATTTACTTGACAGTTGCATGGTTAGTTACGCCAAAATTCGTTAGAGATTAAAGAAATTGGTTTAAGTATATAATATTTTTATTATATTTGTTATTCAATAGGTGGCTTTTTATTGTTTAAGGTTATGGAGAATCTAAAATCAACAACAAAACAAATTTGAAATACATTTGAAATACAGCTGAAATTTGAGCACGGGCAACTATCACTCCAATATTTACATATTGCCTTAGAAATGTGTATGCCTTGAAATTTGAGGTTACTTTTCACTTCCAAGTAAAAAAATTGCGTTCCATTTACAATCTATACTCCCGAGTACTTGGGAGTACATACTTTACTTGGTCAAAAGGAACGCAGCAATTAATAATTAAAAATTAATAATAATAGAATTGTAAATAATTATGGCTGTAATGAATCATAATTACAAAACTAATTAAGTTCAAAATTCTTGAAAATTATAAATCAAAATAATTAAGTATGTAGCGATATTTAGTTATTTTTAAATGCGCTCATAGTACATCACATTATAACTCGTACTCACATGTATGTTTATATTTCTTAAGTATAATATTTAGATAATTTTTGTTTTTTAATTTATATATACATATGTACATATCTATCTATGCGTACCTACACATATGAATATTTGTGCATAAAAATAAAGATAGAATAATTGATATAATCTTTAAAAAAAAACTTGCAACTTCTTTCACCTTTGTAGTGCTAACCGCTTTAATAAAAAATTATTTTGTACCTAATTTCACAATAAAAAGTCGACAAAATACTCGTATGTATATTGTTTATTAATAATGATACTTGGTTTGAGGTTTGAGTTTGTTTTTTGCCAGAAAAAAATAAATGTTTAGAACAAAATATGATACATAGAAACTGCTCGTACTTGTACCGTTTATGTAATGTAATACTTAATTTAGATACAAGTACATATTTTATATTTACAGTTTGTTAAACATTTCAAAAATTTATAATTGGTCTTTTGCAAGAAAATAACGATAAAATACAAATATACAAGATCGCGGCATCAAGAAGAAAATATACAAAACAAAAAAAAATAATTGAAAAAAAAAAATTGTTTTTCTTTTCAGTCGATATGCGTGTGTGTATACAGTAGGTAGGTAGGGTAGATGAATAAAATGCAATATGGGTGTATGATTTTATCAAAATATTCTATGTTAATATCTAATAAAAAAAAAAAAAAAAATAAATTAAAATAAATTTATTTAAGTATATATGTATGAGTATATGCGAGTACTCGATTTTCTATTCATTTTATTCATAATTTTTTTCTGTACCATATTATACGAGTACATATGTATGTATGCAATGAAAATAATTGAAATTGAATTTTTTATTTCTGGACTTATGCTTCTGCACATAAATGCGCACGCTATGTTATTAGGATAAATTTCTTGTTTTTTTTTTACATTTTTGTATAAATTTATTTTTCTTTCAAAAAAAAAAAAGAAAACATGAAAAGATAATGTATAATATGAATGCACACAGAGGTCAATTTCCTCGATTGGATTTAAATTACATATGAGAATAAGAATAATTAAGAACTGCAAAATAGAAATTGCATCTCATGTGATAGCAGTAGTAATATGAGTTTTTAGCATGTAGGTGTGGGTATGCATTTATTTATTTATTTATTTATGTACCAGGAAAACTATAAAGTTTTTTGATCTTTCAATTTTTTTCATTATAAATTAATTTGAAATGAACATGATAAGAATCAAAAGTTGAATATAAATTACAAATGAAAAATAAAAACTAAAAAAAAATTAGAAAAAGAAAAGATTTATTTTAAGAAAATTGTAAGTTTTGTATATACTATTTCCAGTCGATACCAAACAAATAATGAAACTTTAAGGTTGAGGAAGAATATGTATATGGAAAAGAATGAAATTTTTATGAATGATCATGATCGAATTTTGTCTAAAAATTTGATATCATAAAAATCACTTCTAAACTGAATTATCGCTGAACTATATACAAATTTGAATTTAAAAAGGACTCCCCAACATTGTATATAATAAAGGCTGTTAGTAAAATTGAAGTCGAGTAATTTATGAAAACTTTTATCAATTAGTATACATAAGTTTATTTTAAAATATTTTATTTAATTTTTAAGTTACTCTTGTAAGTTACTACTGTGTTTTTTTTTCAAGATTTATCAAAAAATTATTATCAAAATATAAATTGTGAAAATGAAGATTATTTTATTATATACGAGTATAAATAATATATAAAAGTATTTTGCTACATTTTTTCAATTAATTTCTAGACATTTTTTTTTTCACTTTTATTACTTACTTGCACTGTGCTTACACACACTTTACATATCTTTCTCCTTTTATTATTTGTATTTTTTTAATTAAGTATAATTAAGTTGGTATGTTGTGTTGGACAATAATATAAAATATAATAAAATGATTAAAATTATATCAAAGTTGTATCTGCCTTTTACGTGTCACTTAAAATATTTATGTACACCATTAATACTCTTATAGTTTGGTAATGGCAGTAATGGTAATATAGCTATACATACACGGAAAAAATGATAAAAATGCGATTATAGTTTATACACCTTTCTTTCATTCATAAAGTATTAATATGAATCATCCATTACGCATGCGTATATCTGCATTACATATGCGCATGCGTAAATGTACATAATATGTAACTAAATACATATGTAGTGTGTAAATGTGTATTTATTAATTTACTTTAATTCATTATTATAAAAAGAATGATTTTAATTAATGAAGATATATAGGAGTAAATTAATTATGTTTTAGTATTTTATAATAAAATATATTTAATTTAAATACTTATGTTACGATTAATAAATTATAAAATAAGATTTTATGTACATTTTTATATACATAATATTATGTGGTCTGTAAAATGTATTTAATATGTAATAATAGTGCGATACTGGTACATAAATAGTATAGCATATGTACATATGAAGAATATAACAACATATGAAGATTACATAAAGTGTATAAAAAATATAATTCATACGAGTATTATGTACAATCAAAAATAATTATTTTTATTTCTTGTAATTTTATTTAGTTATTTTTTTATCTCTGATAATAATAATAATGTTTAAAACTGAACTGAACATTTTATTGTTCAGAAATTTCATCAGGGCTGGATTTAAGCATATGTAACATATACTGCTATGCCTATAATTAACACAGTACTTATAGTATGTGCTACAGCAGTATACACTAAGTAGTAATATTATATATACTCTACATATTATATGTACTCGTATTTTCACTCTACAGAAATCTTGATTTTAGATTCTCTCAGTAGAATCTACGGATGGTGTATATGAAAAACACGAAAAATCAACGAACAACATTTTATACTTGCTCCTCCCTCAGTATAGAATGCGAATATTACACAAAACAAAAAACAGAAAATCAACAAACAACATTTAATACCTACTTGTTCTTCCTCTTTATACATACTCTAGGTCTAAACTCTAGAGCATTGAAGGTTATTAACTATATAACAGTATCTATGGCTATGGTCTATAGTATACGCTACGATAGTACGAGCAGTACGATTTCACTACGATTTTACACATCATGGTGCACTCATTTTTGAATTTTCATTTTGAAGTTTCGAGTGATGTCTTGGAGTAATATTAATCGGAAAATCCGTCACTGAATCAAATACATATTACGTATTACATTTTTACACAAACTAGTATCTAGTATCTAGTATATGTAATTGGTAATATTTATCTAAAAAATTTTTATTATGTACATTACTATATCTTAAGTGTTTAATTTAATGTGCGGGAGGAAACATATATACTTATATAGGAATGTGAACGTATACTTTTATTTTTGATTATATAGAAAACATTATATAGAAGTTAATAGAAATTACATTATTCTTTATCTGCCCTATCCATCTACAAATATTCGTATTTCCTATATACCTATCATTTATATTAAGCATATAAAATGTTAATAATTTTGTTTTATTTGTTATTGTTCATTTTTACTATTTCTACCTTTTCTAGAAATAAAAGTCCATTTATCTTTATAGTTAAAAAATTATCTTTTTCAAATAAAACAAAAATTTACTATGTCATTTTTATCTGTTTTCATTTTTGTTTTTTTTTTTTTTTTGTTTCAAATTACATATACTCATATAAAGATTTATCTTCCGGTTCGTTTACCTTTTCCTTTATACATAGTACTCGTATTGTATTCTGTCGATTTTTAGTTGATGATTGAAAAAGAAAATGTGTTTTACGTGTACCTTATGGATTTATGGTCAGTTTTACTTACAGTCGTACAAGTGTATAGTTTTCACCTTAAGTATAGAGTTTGTTAAAGTTAATATTTCAGTTTTACAGTATTCGTTAAAGGAAAATTAAACTTTTTCATAATTAACTGAATAACAAACTGAATTACAATAATAAAATTCATTATTTCAATCGAATTTTATTCAGAACACAAATTATGTCTGATACTACACGGCGTCACCTCAATTTCGTTTGCCATTTTTATCATCACGATTTAAGTTGAAATGATTATTGACTTGACATTGTCATTCTAAATTCACTTAAGCAATTTAAGTAATTTCGAATCAAATTGCAGGAATTTCATTCACTGTTGTATAGAAATAAGAGATCTGTTATCCAGAATCGCACCGGAAGATGATTAAATGGAATTTTACAGTGGTGAAAAAATTGACAGTCCCAATATAGATAGTGTCATGTCAACAACAATCACGATATACAGATTACAAAAAAGTAACAATAACAGAATGCGATCATTGAATATTAGTGTCGTGTATCGGGGGTATAGTACTTATTATAGATAAAAAAAGGAGACGATTCGATTTAACCAAAAATATGTATATATAATAAAATTTTGAAATTCTTTTTATTTTCCAGGAACATAATTACAATAATTTTCTTTTTTACATGACTATATAAAATGTCGAAATTTTTCTTTTTATTATGATTTTTAGTTAACATTAAAATACATTATATTTATGTACATCTTTCTGCTTTGCTCATATCATATATCCATTCATATGTGTAAATAAACTGTTAAAACATACTCTGACTCTGAATATTTTTTTAACCATTTAGTCATTTGGATCGTATATGAAGATGTATACATAAAAATATATATTGAGTAATGGACATAATATGAGTAGTAGTAGTAAGTATTATTATTATTATATCTTATACATTTTATATTTTATCTACATACGAGTATTACATATAAAACATATATTTTTAGAGCGAAATTACATATGTTGTAAATAGCATTATAAGGATGAATGATATGTAAAAAAATTAAATAAAATAAAATGTAAATACATACTTACAAATACCTATTATAATCAAAAAAAAAATAAACTTTCACTTTCTTAAAAGTTAAATACACTTTAAAAAAAATTTTATAACGCTCATATGCATAATATACAATATTTACTTAATATGTTATTCATTCGAATATGTACATATGTTATATGAAAATTCAATAAAATAAAAATGAAAAAAAAGATAATCAAATAAAGGTGGGATCTATGTACACAAATATGTATATTTAGATAATAGGATGTGTGTATGGTATGTAATGTATGTACATATAGGTGCGAGTCCATTAACAGATATATATCTATAGATTACAATATAAAAGTCAAAGATATTATATATGCATAAGTGTACATATGTAAATGTTTATGCATTTAAAACAAAAATTGTTTTATTTTTATTTTAAATTTTTTCTTTTTTACGAAAGAAATCGTGTAATTTTATTGTTAGTAGACTTTTTTTTTTTTGGTTATGATGACATGTAAAAAACATCACCATTTTATATGTTCGAAATGTATAGTAGGTATATATAGTATCGATAATAAATTTTATCGATCGATTTTTCATCTTTCGACACCTTCTGGTATTTTTTTTTTTTTTGAACATTTTTTTGTTGTTAATTTTGTCTTTATAATAAGTGTAAAATGTAAAACTTAACGAAAGTATAACGTAGTATTAATTTGTTATTTATGCAGTTTATAACGTCTCTATTATGTACATTTCATCAAAAATAATTTATATTTAAAGTGAAATACTTACAAAAAAAAAACAGTAAGTAAATAAAGTAAGTAGGTACATACCAAAAAAAGCATTGAGTATATTGAGCTGATATATTTATTGAAAGTGGTGTAAGTCCATTTTATAATTTAATTTTTATTTTTTAAGGATATGCATTTGAATGATAGTGTAATTTTATTGACTATATTCTTCTTCTTCTTCAATGGCGCTACAACTCGCTATGTCGAGTAGTTTTGGCCTCCAGAATTTTACTCCTCTAACTAGACCGATCAGCAGCAGCAGCAGCTCTCCAACCACGGCATGAAAGTAATTGTTTTGCATCAGCGTCGACTGACTCTTCCCATTTTCTTCTCGGTTTACCAACTGGTCTTGTGCCGAAAACCTGTGACATAAATGTTTTTTTGGGAATGCGGTTATTACTCATTCTTTGCATGTGACCTGTCCATTGCAATAGTATTCATTGACTATATACCATGCATACGTAAACTTTTATTGACAAAATAATGAAAATTTTCAAGGAACTTTTTTTGGACAATTATTGTTTTTGGAAACTGTTTTTTAGGAATATTTTTTTTTTTGGAAATTGGTTTCCAAGGAATTTTTTTAGGGAAGTGAATTTTTGAGAACTTTTTGGGAGCTGGAACGTATTATGGGAAATGTTTATTTAAAAAAGTCATATAACTAGGCTACATTCATTGTTAACTTCCTATATATCTATAACTTTTAAGTACCTAACTTTTCATTCAAAAGTGCATTTACACCACTTTCATTCAACCGAAAAAAAAGGCTCAATTTTAATGTCTTTGGGTAATACCATACATTCATTTTCTTCTTATTTCTATATTATTACATTTATTTCTTTTTCTTTTTCTACTTTAAAAAAATTTTTATTTTAAGACGATTAGGTATTATACCACATTATTTTATTATGTATACTCGTACATATTTTGTTACACAATATTATTATTATTACATTATTACAATGTTTAAATACCTATACCTATGTAATAAAAATGTTTGTTCTCTTCTCATCGAAAAATGACAAAAAAAAAATAAATAAATAAATAAATAAGTAATGAAAAATGAACAAAAATTTATGGAAAAAATTAAAGTATTTTTATAAGAAAAATAAGAAAACAGTGGTCTTTACATATAATATAAAAGAGCTATTATAACGGTTTTTTTTCGTATATTATCAGGTCAAGTAAATTACACATATATTATTTATAAATACATTTTATCGAATTTAATTTTTTCTTTCTTTCTGCTATCTGGTGTTTCTCCATCCATATTTATATAGGGTGAGTTTCAAAATGTTTAAAGACCACCTCGATGCATAATCAACAGTTTCAAAACGATAACACTTAAATCGATGACAATGTCTACAGTTACAAAACTCATTGCGAATGCATCTAATACGCATCTGTCAAGCAATCTTTGCATCCAGAATTTTTATGATGCAAAATAGATTTGAATAGATTTTTTCTTCTCAGTAGCATTTCAATGATTTACTTTTATATGAATTTTGTTATATGGAACCAAAGATCAGTCTGTTTTAAACAAAAATTTTGTACTTTTATGATGATAAATTGAATTTTTAATGTGTAGTGCTTACATAATATTAATGACAAATTCCAAAAAAAAAAAATGGAGAGTATTATATCATACGAGTACTTACACTGAAGGTGTTTTTGCTCATTCGAAAATGGCTATAAAATATGTCCATTCTGACATTGTTTAATTTTATTAAAAAATTATTTCACCTTTTTTGATTTAGTGTAGAGAAAATGAATTAATTAAATTTTAAAATTATGTACTGCAGGAGGTGAACCATTTTTCTTGTAGTCAAAACAAAGCAACAAATTCGTTTCAATACGTCAAAGTTGTAGAACTGCAATATCGAAGCGAAGCATTAATGCTGCGTTTTAAAACTTTGCATCACGACTGTTTTGTTGCCGTATCACAACACATTTTTGAGGCGTTTTGAAACTCACCCATACTTAGTATATTTTTGAGTTGAGTATCTATCTATTGAATGAAAAATATTTGACATGCGATTACAAAAATCTTTTTTTCAAACAAATTAATGTCTAAATAATGAAGACAAATAAAAGTTAAATTTGTACCTACATATACATACATACATATTTTATCATATTATAGGTATTTATATGTATGTATAGTAATTTATTATTTTTATGTAATGTACACATAACATAAATTGTATATGAACATTAGTTTTATGGTAATAATAATGCTACTAAATACCAAACCAAATTGCTGTAAAATATTATTACTTAACTTTTTTTTTCTTTTCATTTTTATTATAATATTATTGAATGAATGACATGATAATGTAATTAATAATGAACATATGCGAACATATACGAACATACATATATGAATAAATATTAAAAATTTAAAAAAAATATATAATATTATGCAATTTTTTTTGAATTATTATTCTCTAAATTTTTCTATAAATAACAAAAATATTCATAAGGAATTCATGAAAAAAAAAAGACTACATAGTAGATACACAAGATGGTGTTTTGATTAATTAATTAAATATGCGAATAATTTAACTTATATATACGACAAAAATGTATACAAAAATTTCGTAAAATGCAATCAAAGACGATAATAAAATATCTTATTATCGTCTTTGGTTATACAACAAACTCCAAAGGTTAAAGTATCGAGACCCATCTCGAATTTATCTTAATATTGTAGACACACAGAGATTGAAATTAAGTATTTTGCTAATTTCAGTCTCGAAATCCGGAAAAAACGACAGATTTGGGCCGAAATCTAGTCAGCGAAATTACATAAAAAATACGTAATTATCGCTCGAAATCTATTCATGTTTCGCTCTTTACATAGAACAGAGACATCTACCAACAAATTGTAAACCAAAAAAAAAAACATGTTTTTTTACAAACTTTCATTAAGAAATAATTGAATATAATATTGACAGTTAAATTTAATACAAGAAGTAGGCTATATTCAGGTAAATTAAATTAAAATTAAATAAATTAGACAAACTGTCAAAATCGCTGTGTGTCACCTTCGTAATTTCTACTCGAAATTAAAATGAAATCTACTTAATTTCTACCTCTGTGTGTCGAAGACATTAGATGTAAGAAATACTCTTATTTATTGGATTTAAATTTAAGGCTGCTCCCATACAATGTATCAGAATTGGTGCGGTTTTTTTTCGTCAAAATTCTGATGAAAAATTGTCTATAGAATTCGTAAGTTAATCGCGCATAATGCATAAGAAAGAAATCCTACTTTTCAGTTACAAAAAAAAAACAATTGAAATGAACAAAGTTCTTCTATTATTGGAAAATGTGTATACCTCGAATTTAACTAAAATCGCAATAATTCGTACGTCTAAATCCAATAAAAATTGAATCGTTCAATACTCGTTAGATTTAGTACTAATTTTTATATTTCTTGGTATTTGAAAACTGTTACCAATTAAAAATAAAAAGAAAACATACCAAGTAATGAAAATATTTACAAGTAAGAAGATAGTTAAGAAAATGTAAATAAAATGAAGTAACATAAAAATACAAATACAATTTACTTAAACACAATTTGCCTTGCTATATGGTCTTGTATGTTATATTTTTGGTGTACAAATTTCATTAATTCATTTTTACATTTTGATCAGAATTTAAATGGTAGCCCAATTCAATCAATCAACCAGTAAATAAAATCATATATTAAAAGTTTAAATTCACCTGTTTTACTGTATAAATTTCTCGTTACATGTACGCGAATATGTACATACTTAACTTATACTTAATACGTTTACTTGTACCCGTACTGCCCGTATTCGTATAAGTGCGTAGCTTATGTATACCATTTCAGTTACTTTCAAATTTTCAATTTATCGTGTCGGTGTCGACTTAGTTCATTTCATAATCCCAATTTTGATTGAATTCAATTTGATCAAATATAATGGCAGCAAATTATGCATTCAAATGCTCATAGATAATTATTATTTTCACCGCACCAAAAATGCTATAAATCAGAAACTTCTTCAACAACTCAACTATGTAATTTTCTAGTTCAAATTATTTTTAAGGTATGTATAGTGAAAACCATCAAATTAGCATACCCTCTAGAGTAGCAGTAACAACAGTAGATATCGAAGCAGAAGAAGGTGTATATAGTACAGTAACAATATCAATTTTAAATTTTAAACACATTCTAAATATTTACCCATTTATGTAAATTTTAATTTTCTCTTTTTACCTTTTGTAAATTCAAGGGAAACAACAATATAACGAGTATAACGTACAACTAATCATTGAAATTTTAAAAAAAAAAATATTTACCTTCAAAATACAAAATTATATGATGTGCTATATAGAATATGTCTGTGTTTTAAATTTCATATTTTATTCGTTACAATTATTACAACAATAAAAATTCGAAAAATTCTTGTTTATTGAAAAATTCTTTTGAAGCTATAATAAAATTACTATAAAATAGACTGTCTGACATGTGCTCGTTAAAAATTAGTGTCGTTAAAAAAGAAGAGAAACAAAAAATCGTGAGGGAAAAGGATTTACGCGAGCACGAACGAAAAACTAAGGCTATTTATTATGATCTTAGAAACAAAGCTGATCAGTTTACTGGTAAGTATAGAATATAGTGGAATATATTACATTCAATTTTCAAGAAAACATGCCACTCTTTGAGTGACGTGTTCTGTAAAAGACTGTAGCTCGCAAAATAAGAATAATGTGATGATATATGTGCAATATTTGAATTTATTAGTGAAATTTGGTCGGTTTCAACGTATTCTCCATCATTTCCTGAGCCAGGACATAGTTATTTGCTTAAAAATAAAGGCTCACTTTTTAAGTTGTAAACCATGTACGTTTTCTTTATATATTTACCATGAGATGCGAGCATTTTACAAGAAAATTTTAATGTGGTTTGTAAAATTATTTTTCTAAAAACGAATAAATGACTTTCATTCCTTCTCTATTCTCTCTCCAGAATTTATCTATAAAAGTACCAGGAACAGCAATTTACTGTACGCATAAGTATAGTGTACATTATATTAATCATTATTATCCATGAGTTTTTGAAATAATTAAATAACTTCAAATCAGTTAGACGAAACGAAACAAAATCAAATAGTAAAAATGATCAATTTTCATTCATCATCAGTTGTTAAATAGTTACACAAAATATGCAATTCAATTTTAAGATTATAATGATGATGATGATAAAGACGATGAAGAGATGGTGATGGATAAAAATTATGATCTTTATTAAAATATAAATTGCATCGGTTTGGTATATATTTGTAGAATAATTGGTATAATTCCTTAGGCTGCGATCGATGTTGAACAATATAATATTGTTATGTATGAAGATGAAGTAATGAATGTGATTGTATAATATGTGGCAATTGGCATACATTCTTTTGGTATTTATAACAGCTACAATGAGCTACCTACAATCAACAATATGGAAGTTGAAAGTTATAGTCCACATAATAGAATGTTCATACATTCGAAAATAATCCATCACATATACTTTATAAGATCAAACACCTGTATACAAAGTGATTTTGTTCCGCACTATTAAAGAAAATTCATTAAAATTATTTCATCTACGATTTTTGTTCAATATCATTTCAAAACCAACAACGAACACTTATACATTGGTACAGCTAGTGTATAGGACGAGTATTAAGAGTAGGTATCGACTTTGAAAAATTTCGAAAACAGCAACAACGATTTTACATACAAAAAATTTTAAAAAATTACTTTGCATACCTTTTAGGTGCTAATAAAAATTGATTTTTGAATATTTTGTGAAGAAAGAATATAATTTTATTTTGTTAATAAAAATGGTAATATAACAAAGATTTTTATACTTTTTTTTTTTGTAAACTCTTCAGAAAAGTCCAAATTTTATTTTGATACCAAAATCATATAAATATATGAAGATTTAATGTATGAAAATAGATGTCAAAGTTGAATGATTTTTCAAAAGAAAAACCCTCTCCTTTTTTAAGAACTATAACTAAATTTCAGGACCTAAAATCAAAAATGTGTTACATTCAAGCACCACAATATCCTTCAGGCTACCTATATTCAAAATTTCAAAGAAATTTGTCAATCAGTGATTGCTGTAGGAAGTGCATTTGGAAGACGAAAAATCGCAATTTTGACAACTTTGACACCCTGTAAAACGGAAACAAGGACATTTTTTTAAAAAAACAAAACGCTCCGTTAAGCACCACAATTCCTATCAAAGCATTTATGTTTCAAATTTCATTGAAATCGGTTAAGTAACTTCGGAGATAACTGGTGCACAAGATAGCAGATATCTCGAAACCTATACTCTTATGTCGAAAAAAAAAATAATAAAATTAAAGTTACTCAGAGTAATTTAATTTTTTTGTAATTATTTTAAATTAAATTAATCACACGATTTAGTCATGAAATTAAGAGAAATTTTCCACCCAAAAAAAAATAAAAATATAAATTATACAGCTTTTATCTTGTTATCGTTAATAAAATATACAAATTAGAGATATTTAATTTTAATTGAAATACATAACACGGTCACCTGTGTACGTACTTATACGAGTATTAATACATATTTTAGCCACCTGTAAACTGAAATATCAAAGCACATGTGTTCATATGTATGTATGTACGTATTGTAACTGAATAGTATATGTACGAGTATACGATGATATTCATTATAGAAAATTTGAAAAGATTAATGAAAAATTTTTGACATTGATTTAGTAATTATGATTACGCGATATGTGCGTGATATTACGTATTACGTGCTATTACCATTTATTATCGAATAATGTTATGAATTTCCGTTACACATATGTATATCGATCGCACGATATCATACACGACACACAATAATAATGATGTTGGATAAAATGATGAATGATGGATTACGATCACGATCAATATTTTCTTTTCAGATTCATTTTTTGTTATTATTTTTTTCTCTATTGATTTTCGATTTTCACTTATAAAATATCAATATTACACATACTATTGACATGTCTTTTTACCTATTAAAATTAAAAAATAAAAATTTCTATGACACATATATACATATTCAGTCAGCCATAATTTTTTTTTTTTTTTTTTTTGTAGTGTGAAATCATTTTTTTGCAATCCAATTACCTAAATACCTAAATTCAATTAAATATTATATTCTTTCAAAAAGGAAATAAAGAAAATAAAAAACAAACAAAAATATTTGTTCGTGAAAATATTGATGATGTCATGATACAGAATTAAATATTTTTGATCGTGAAAATATTTCTGTGTAATTTCTCTGCCGCAACCGCAACCATAAGCGATAAGTATTTGTTTTGAAGTGATTGAAGATTTAATTGATCTTTGTATTAAATTGTTATCCTTCAATAATATAAATGTATGCGTATTTATTTTGAAATCTTGAATAAAAGATCGTTTCCATTTCCTCTCCTAATCTAGTTTTGGGCTACAATTTCTATTGAATTATCGTTGCAGAACATGAAAAATCTTAGTGTCCTAGACAGACAGACGACGATCTGTATTTTTCGTTCTGCTGCTATCGTTTTCATTACCATATTTTTTGCTTATCGCATTTTTACAAGGCTTTGATGAGTTAAGATAGAATTGTCTTCGTTTGAAATAAACAGTACCATTGCGTAAAAGATGAAACAATTTATTCACAAATAGCAATATGAATCTAGCCACATATGTTAACCACGAATGCGCCTAATTTTAAAACGTTAACGATAATCAAGACAGCAGCCTATGTAAATGCATCCTCTTTGCAAATATTGAAGAAAATATACCGAAGGGGAGGCCAAGAAGCAGATGGTGGGACGCAGTGAGAAAGGATCTAGATATGCTACAAATGGGCGACTGGAAAAAGATATCCACAGATAGAGAACAGTGGCGGCTTTTCCTCGCAGAGGGAAGGGTCCTCTTAAGGACTGTATGGTCGTAGGAGAAGAAGAAGAAGAAGAAGAAGAACGATTATCAAGAGTTCGAAAATTCTAAAACATCTCTAGACCATCGTTGCATTTCTAGTTTCAGTTAATGTGTGGATCTGGATCGTCAAATCGATATGATAATTTAGAACTCAGACACTTTAGAAGAACTTCATATTTCGTATTTTCTTTTTCTCTCACATTTCTAGTAATTTATCTCTTTTGGCAAAATATTCAAAAGCAAAATATAATTATTTTTCATTTTAAAAATTTTTATTTCAAAAATTTTCTCAACAAAAATATTATTCAATTTTTTTTCTTTTTCATTTTTCTTTATAATAATAATAATTCTCGATAATCAATTTAATTATCATTATTATTATTTATTATCAATTTAAAATAATTATTAAATTCATTATTAATTTTTCATATAATATATATGTATATATATATTTTTTATTTTTAATTTTCATTTTAATTTTCTTTTAATTAATCCCTGCTCTATAACATTTTTTTAGGCTTTTAATTTTTGTATTAATTACATTATATTATTTTCTTCTTTTGCATTTTTTTGATTTTTGTGTTCATTTTATATTTTTTTATTTGTTATATTTTTCATTTTATTTTATTTTATTTATCATTTTTAATAATAACATGAAAGACATTAAATATATATTTATGTACATTACATAATAAAATGTAAAATACTTACATATGTACACATATATATATATATTTTTTTGTTTGTACCAATTAATGTGACAATAAATAATAAAAACTAAAAAACTAAAAAACATAAAACAAAAACATTGGTATTAATATCAATTATTATTATTATTATTATTAAGAGTGTGAATAAATACAGAAAAGAGATTCTTTATTATTTCATTGATTTTTGTTTTTAATAATAATTCTAAATATGAAAAATCTTTTATTTCTTCCTTTTTTTTTTGTTAAATATATCTCTGTACATATACAACATTTCTTTATTATTTATTCTTTTATATATATATATATATTCTTTTTTAATTAAACAAGCATCATTATTAACAAATCAACAAATTTTATAAACATTTCAGTAAATATTATTAAAATAAATAAATGAAAAATTTTTTGTTAAATATCTGATGTTATTTTACTTTCTGACTTATATAATGTTGTGGTAGATGTTGCTGATGTTGGTGGTTGTGGTGTTGTTGGTGCTTTATAAATTGGATTAGATTTAAACGATGATTCATTATGATGGCTATGATGGCTATGATTATGATTATGATTTTTATGATGCTGATAATAATCATAATCTTGTTGATTTCGTGGTGTTGTTATTGTTGATTCTATTGTTGCTTTTAAACATTTTGAACATAAAAAGTTTGTGCTAGAATTTCCATAGAATGGACAACCTAAAGTCTTACAAGGTTTTGTAATTGGTATTGATGGTGATGATGTTATACCAGTAACAATTAACTGATGATTATTATATGGTTGTTGCTGTTGCTGTTGTAGATGTAAATGTTGATGAAGATTATTTTTTCGATTCCTTTCAATATCATCATTATCATCATTACTAATATGAATTTTTGTTATTGATATCGGAGATAATGATAAAGAATTATTTTCAGCACTTAAAAATTTTTTATTATTAATGGCATTATTATTGCTGCCATTCGATGATTGTGATTGTGATGGTGATGGTGTAGTGGTTGATGATGATGATGACGATGATGATGCTGATAATGGTTGATGTGATGATGAACTGACTGAAGTTGTATATTTTCGATGAGATTCTCTGTTATTCAAATGTTCCACCTGTATATACATATGTTTGAATTGCAAGAATGAAAAAAAAAGAATAAGAAAAATAATTAGATATTATGTATTTAGAATGAAATTAGTGTAAAGTAAAAAAAAATAATTTTTTTTTTGGCCAAAAGTTACCTCATCATATGATGGTAGAACATCATTATAAAAAGTTGAATTCGATAAATACAATGTTTGATCTAATTCATTTAATTTCTTTAAAGACGGTAACTTACGAATACTGTCATGACTTTGAATATCAGCTTGAGTATAAAATTTTGAATTACCTGTACCATAACGTGGTGAACTATTAAAATATTGTAAATTTTCATGTTTTTTCTGTTTCTCAAAACATTCTGGACATAAATAACTTGTTTCGAATGTTGCTAATTGATTACAGCCAGCATTTATACAATAACTATGTTCATTAAATTCTTGTTGCTGTAATATACTCATATTATTATCATTTTGTGTAATACTGAGTGAATCCAATTTACTACGATCATTATTACGATTGCTACCATTATTGCTACATTCATCTTTATTCAATGTATTTATCCCTGTATTTATTGCTACTACTGTTGATTGTTGTTGTTGCTGTTGTTGTTGTTGTATTGTTGTCCCTGTTATATTTCCAGTAGATGATAATAATTTTTGCTCTTTATTCTTTTCAACTTCAATAAAACGATTTTGGGCACATTCCAAATAATTACGTATCATTTCCTCTTGATATTCGTGACGTTTCAAACGTAATCGAGCGCATAAAATTCGAGAACAAATGTACGGGGGTGATAATGATGTACCACCCATACCCGTAAAAGAATTTTTCTTTTGAAAATTTTTACCACCTAATTTTGCTATTGAACCGATATTCTTTTTCAATTTTCTACTCATATTCTTGCCAATACTTCCGAACTGTTTGGCAACACTATGCAATTGACGTGATGCCTTACTCTTTCCATTACAATTATTATTGTTATTGGCCTCCTCTGATGTATTTGTGGTAATGTAATCAGCTGATGTCGGTATTATTATTTCACTTTCAATAAATTTCTTTTCAAATTCATCTTCAATATCTTCACAAATTTCATCGTCTGGACTACGATTTGTTGCTACATAAACAACATCTAAATATTCTTTAAGTAATGCGATATGTTCACGTTCTGTCAGTGACCAATTATCTTCGTTTCCATTATACAATTTCCAATCGAAATCTTCCCCTGGATCAATACAAAATTGTATCGGTAGTAATATATTTTCGTAATCAGTTAATGGTACTAGCGCTGGTGGATAATCACTGCCATTTTCCATTGGTACCAATGCTGAAAAATGTGCCATATCATATGCTAACAGTAATGGACCACGATTACATTCTTTCGGTTCAATTTCGAATGGTAAATAAATTCCACCAAATGTAATCGGTGCCATTGCTTCGCCGTGCAGATCTTTTAATACCGTATCAGATATTACGATAATTGCTCGTCTCAAAACATGTGCCAAAGCCAATATATGAATCTCTTCTAAACTTTCATATACTGCTGCTGTCGTTGCTGCTGTTGTTGACGGTGATGATGTTGACAAATTATTATCCAATACTTCATTTTCTGTAATACTATTTCTACCTAAAAATGATATTCTTCTCCTGTAATCATCGTTATTTCTTGTTGTTGTTGCTGCCGTCGTCGTCGTTGGATTATTATAATTATGATTATTAATTGATTTTCTTGGTTCTGGTGATGCCATTGATATAATATCATCCCATTCTTTTGACCATTCTGATTCTGAATAAACGAAACCAGCTCTCTTATTGAATTGCGTCTGTTGAAAACGCCATCTTCTACGTAATTCATCTTTAAATTTACCATCTGATAATACACTATATAAGGCTGTACGTAATGTTAACTTTCTATCATGAAATCCCCATATACCCAAAGATGCTGCATGCAATAAACAATTACCATCACCAGTAGTTGCTAAAGGCCAAAGTTTACGGCATACATTCGAATCAGCCCACCAATTTAAACGTTGTGACTGTTCTAATGCATTCAATGTTGACATTTCAATTAAATCCTTTTCAATAAATATTCTAAAATCTTCTGGATAATTATATATATTTGGTAATATGAATGTACTATCTGGTGTATCGACTAAATATTGAAAATTATTTGTATTATCATTTCGTTTTAAACTTTTATAAAAATCTTTAGCGATTTCATGTCTGGCACGTGATACAATACCAACATTATCTGTTGCTCTTGATATACCACGAAATAGCTTTTTACCTATAAATCAAAAAATAAATAAAATAAATGAATTAAATCAAATTGAATAACCCAGCTGCATTTAAGTAAGTATTTTAAAATTAAATTCATGAATGAGAACTTACATTCAGTTAAATCGATTGAATCTTGTTTACATAAAACTGGTGCTGTAGTTTTATTAATTTCTTGATATTGTTGCTGCTGCTGCTGCTGCTGCTGCTGCTGTAGTTTATATTTGTTATTTAATGATGATGAATTATTTCTCAATACAACTACAGATTCTTTGGAATTATCAACATCTTCATCAATTAAATCTATTAAATCTACAGCACATGTATCTAGAAAAAAAAAATACATACAAATTTAATTAAATAATTTTCAAATGAAAAAATAAAATTTTATTCATATAGGCAGGACGAGATAAAAGACGTGAAAGAAAAGAAAACGAAATCATATTCATTATTAATTTATCATAGACGTACCATTATAATCTGTAAGTGCTCTTTTCATATCCCATCCCCATGTTTTAAGGCATGCCAATGCATCATCAGGATTCGCTCCAGTTTTTGATATGAATTCAGAAACCATTTTATATTCAACATTTTGTCTGGTATCCATTTTATATATATATTTTTTTTATTAATATTTTATTGTGTTAATTCTTTTTTTTTAAGTTAATTTTATGATTAGTTTTTAGTAAAAATATTTAATAAATTTTTTTTTTTTTTACTTATTTGTTTTATTATTAAATAAAATGATTGCCTGTAAATAAATCAAAAAATAAATAAATTAAAATTAAATTTACAAATGAAGATCATTTTAGAAATAAAAAATAAAAACTAAATGAAAAGTTATGAACCACCATAAAGAAATTGCAAATTAATTAAAACGACTCTACTCTACGAATGTACAATTACTGTCTCAACAGTCCTAAAAATACTCTACTACAAAATATGAATTTTATCTAGAAGCCTATTATCTAGAATTAGAAGTAAAGTATACATCGTCATCATGCACGATCACTGTCTGTCTATAATTCAATTAATTGCCATATGCTGTTGCTCAACTTAATGTACAGATTAAAGTTTTTATTTATGTTCTGATTTCATATTTTTTTTCCAATTAATTTTTCAATTTTTTAAAATTTTTCCAGTTAATTTTTCTGATATCTACTAACAAATACGATATTCAATTAACTATTTTGTTGGTTATTTGAATAAACTGTAATAATGAAAATGGATGTTAAGTTAATCATAAAATATAATTAACAGTCATACATTACCAGTCAAAATTATGTAATACATATTATAATAAAAAATTTGTATAATTAAAATGCATTGACCGTATTTTGTGCATTTAAAATAAATGAAATATACAATATAAAAGTGCATATACATATGTATGGACATCAATTATTCATATGACACATTCATAAACCACATATAGAATGTGTAATGTGATGTGAACAAGTACATACATATATTATTTCAAAATAAATTTAAATACACACGAAAAATTATTTGTTATCATCGGTATCGGTATCGGTTCGTTTGTTTAAATCAAGTTTAAAGTATGACTTTGTATGACGTATGTATTTAAAATACAGTATTGTCCAAAAACAATAGCAACAATTCGAATTTAGAATTCTTCGTCTATGACATTAACTCTCGTCTATGGGCATAATAACTCTTTAGCCAACTTCCTAGTCCTTATTGACAGGGATTTTATCATTTAAATGTACATTTATTATAAAGTAAACACCCCTTCCTTCCACCTACACCCCTTCCCCCTCCTTCATACCTACTGGTCGTCTAGCATAATTCATTCGGTTTTCCTTTATCTCACTTCCACCTACATCACAATAATACAACTTCAATCAAATGGACATGGGCACCAAAATTCGAATATTAACCTAACACCAACCAACTCCCCTATAAGTCAACAGCATCGACCTATCAAGTTTTCGAACATCAGTAATAATTCACCACACTTTCCTCTACCTTTTTGGAGAAATTTTATCTAAATTGGAAGTACGACTCTTACTCCCCAGAACCTAGACATTTAACTTTTATCTAAAGAAATTCGAATGGTTGTTATTATTTTGCATAATACTGTTCATAGTCGCACTTATATGTATGTATATGTATGTACATCATTCAGTGTACGATCAGAAACACATTAGTAAATCATAATAATAAATTCACATACATTTCATTCATCATGTGTACATTTTATATTTTATGTACGTTAGTAAATCAAATCGAATTTAAATGAAATATCGAAAAGTTATTAGGTAATTAAATTTTTTACTCTTTGGCATGTGTATGCTTGTGTGTTTTAAATTAAATTTTGTTTTTGTTTTAAATTTGTTTCGGTTTTTTTTCTCTAGTTTTTGGTTGAACAAAATAATAAATAAAAGAAACTTGATCGCATGATATATATGAATATATGAATCTTATATATATGAATCATTTCCACCTTTTTTTTTTATTTTGTTTGTGTCGTTTTATGAAAAAGTTTTTTTCTTTCTTATAAACAGAAATCAATAAAAAATAAATAAAACTAAAAAAACAAAGACAAAATAAACAAATAAATTATTGAATAAAATTATCAAATTCAATAATATCTTCCTTCTTAATTAACTGATAAGCCAGAAGGAAATCTGTTTTAGTTTATTACAATTTTTTATTTATTTTCTTTTTTTGTCATTTAATTTTATTAGAAAAATAAAAAAATTTTTTGTAAAATATTTTTGATAAATAAAAATTTTTACAAAGAATTTATGTACATAGATACACATCTAAAGGGTGATTCAAGCGAGAGCTATAATTTCATATATAATTTAAGAGCAAAAATGATCCAAAAAAAATTTTTAACTTATTTGAGATCACTTTTCTTTGAGTTCCTTTGGTATTTTCAGTTCGAGAGGGAGTTTTTCTAATCAAATAATGCAGTAGGGAGGAACTATTATCAGTTTGGAGCTCCAATTGTAAATAATTATCGACTTTAATTGATTCTGGGGCGCAAATTTTGAGTTACCATTGAGTGTTTGTGGATGGTTTATCAAAGTAAATCAATAATTCAGTATGTAACTTAGGAGAACAAAATACCCATGGTACCTAACTAATTCAAAATATGAAAATGGATGATTTTTCCATGAAATAATGAATCTGTTTCAAGATCCTTCAATGCCTAATTCACAAAATGTGTGCTGGAAATGTAAATTTTAAAGGAAATCTAAATAGCCCTATTCTGTTGAGTATCAGTGACTAGTCATAAGTCATAAGTTATAACATAAGTCACAAGTTGTGACTTTTTGTATTCCGCGGTAAAAAGTCACAACATGCCAAGTCAGTCACAAGTTGTGATCTGGTTCTTCAGTCGTCACAAGAATAATTTTAAGGTTATGTGAAATATATAAAATATATCATTTTTCTTGAAAAAATTTGACGTTTCAAATTCACCACTAAGAGGTGAAATTTTTGTGATTTTTCCTTGTGATTACTTATTCAGAATACGAAATAGTTGATTAGTCACAAGGAAAATCACAAGAAAACCAGTCACAATTTCGTTGTGACTTGTGATGAGTCACAATATCAGAATAGGACTATAAAACAAAAAAAAAAAACATAAGTGGTATATGATCTTTTTTTAAAAATATTTAGCACTAATTCAATCACCCGATATACATATCCTATCTCCTATGTGCATGCATGTAATACAGGGTAAATACTTAATATAAATTCAACTTTCAAATTTCAAAAACAACAAACAAAAATAAAAACAATTTTCTTATATTATATGCTGGAAGCTATGCCATATACCTAATTTACCTATACGAAAATAAAGTGGGAGAAATAAGTGTAAATTGTACAGTTTTATTGATAAAAAATGAAAAAAAAATTTATTTCACGAGCAACATTTTGATTTTATTTTCTTCTTCTTTTTTTTAGATACATATTTATATCTTTTGGCATTTTTAGGCACTGGATATTTGGTTTTTGTTGACATTTTCTTATCATAACTTGTATATTTTATCAAAAAAAAAAAAAAAAAGAACTATATTTAGAAAGAAAAAAGGTCAAATTCAATTCAAATGTAATGATGATTTATACATTTTGTTGGTTAGTTAGTTTTTGTTTTTTTCGTGTCCTTAAAAATATTGCAACAAATTTAAAGAACACTATATACTCGTATAATGACAAGGAAGGACCTACATACATATTTATATAGATTACACAATAATTATTTATTGCTGGGTAGTTAAAAGAAAAACAAAAACACAACCACTTTAGATATTAAAATTTAAATTTATATGTCCTTTTGAAATTTTTGTATTGTTATTGTTATTGTTTAATTTCAATTTCAATTGTTTTTTTTTTTTGTTTTTTTTTAATTACATATGTATGCATTTCATTTACCTAAATACCTACATATCATGTATGTTATGTACCTACCTACCTATTATTCTTTAGAGCGAAAAACTAAATGAAAATATCTATGTCAACAAAACAATTATTATTATCTGTAATTATACGGCAATAATTATGCTATAAATGTACATATATCCTTACATACATAAATATGTGTCACATTTTAATAACAAATAAAAATGTATATTTTCGCGAGTATATACACATAGGAATATACATATATAATGTATGTACTCGTCATAACACATAATATATGTACATATGTACAATCATACATCATATTATTATGTATTATTACATTTGCATTAAATGAAGGAAACACCCTACGCTATAATACGCGTCGTATATTTTGGGAGGTGTTATTAAACACACCTCAGCTTGGCCTGGTGATGACAGCGATAATAATTCTTTCGTTTATTTGTTCTTTTTCTTTTTAAATAATAATATTATTAATGTGTCATTCATTTATTTACATATTATTATACCTAAATGTTTTTCGAGCACGAGGAAAAATGAAACGATAGAAAAAAGAAATACATATGTATTCTATTTGTATTGGTTGTATTTACGGTTGTATTTATTGGTGATGTTATTATTATTGTTATTGTTGTTTATCCTCTTCAGACTTAATTTGAATTTTGTAAACAAATCAAAAATGTTTCTAATTAAATGAAATTTTTTGATTAGAAATAAATAATTTTTTTTTTTGCTTTTTGGATTTTGATGTTTCAATTATTATTATTACGACGTTATAAGAGTGTTACGACATTTCCATTACTGAATATAAACTGATTACGATTATTATACTAAGAGCGTAGTCACGATAAGAAGCCCGTTCCGTTCCATTCCGTAAAAAGAGAAAAGTTGGATATTTGACATTTCCATGTTATTTATATATGGATTGACGGAAAAGCTGTTACGATTGACGGAACGGAACGGTACGAAACGTTGAAGTTGAACAAATTTCAACTTTTTACGGATGACATAACCTGTTTCCATATAAATTTTCAATATTAGCTTTCAAATTTACTATATACCGTTCCGTTTTATTATAACAGGTATGTTTTGAAACGTGTCGGAACGGAGCGGGACGGGATGAAACGGGCTCATCGTGCCTACATCTTAACACCGACACCACTGTCCGTAGTCTTCGTCGCAGCGTTGCCAATCTCAAATTTGATTATTCCTCACATGCAGTTTCAAATTCCTCATTTTTTAACGCAATTCCTCAAAGCAAAAATAAATTCAAGGTAAACTTTGGTTAACTTATTGTCCATTGTTTCAAGCATATATTCCGTAGTTTTTGAAGGATCTTCGAAAACACTTAGCCGTAAATATGAATTTAATGCTTCATATTGTTCTAGAATACGATCAAAACGATTTTTTATGGAAATCCAACGTGTTACAGCTGGCGAAAGAATTTTGTGTGCCTCTACATTGTAAAATTGCTGAAATTCTTTTAGAGATTCTTGTCTTGTGTAGCTTCTGTTAAAATATTAAAATGAGATCGTAAATTTTTTTTAAAAGATCTTCCAATGATTTAGGAAGTTTAATACATGCTTTGGAAACAGCCAAATGGACTATATGGCATGAACACTTAATGCACACTATATGAGGCCATTCTGTTTTTAATGAAGAAAATACTAATAAAAAAGTGATGAAAACTGTTTCGAATTTTGTGGTAAACAAGTGTGATCACAAATATTAATAAAATAACTAGCTTAGTTAAGCAAAATTATTTTCATTAATAATTTTTATCAGACAAAATTTGAAATTCATAAATTCCTCAAAATTCCTCAATCAATGAAATCCTCAAAGCATTCCTCAAAAATATTCAAAATCCTCAAGTTTTGAGGAATTCCTTAAAGATTGGCAACATTGCTTCGTCGTATTGTAATCGGTTATTATAAAACGTAATGTAAATGCATGCACTCATGCAGTTGCAGAGTCATTCATTTTTAATACTCGTACTCGTAGGTCGTAGATAGATAGTGAGAGAGACAGTAACCCCATAATAAAATTCATTTTATAATGTAATTTTGTATTGATTATTTCTTATTTTAGATTATAAAATATTACAAATATATATTTGCATATTATATATCTATATTATATACAAAACATTCACACATTATTCAATACAAGAATATACTTATGTCTTATGTGTGCATTTTAAAGTTTTGCCTATACATTTTATGTACATACATTTACAGTACGTACCTATATATAAACATTATTTTCTCTCTCAATATCATGGGAATATTTTTATATAATTGAAGGACAACATTTCTACTATGTACTACTACTACTACTACTACTAGTTTGGTTGTCTTTTTGTTTTATGTTTTTTTTTTTATTTTGAAAAATTTTTCAAGGACTCTTTTGTATTTTATATGTACACTTAAATAGTATAGCGTAGATAGTAGATATTTCTGCATTATTTGCAATATTTTTCTTTATGTTAATTTCATTGCAAAGTTTTTTTTTTTTTAATTTTATTTCCTTTTAAAGTCGCAATAGATAAGTGTAGTGTACAAAAATGTGTACTCATATACATATGTACCATATATAAGTGGAAATACATAAATACGTAGATGCAGGCAGGTAGATAGATAACAAAATATATATAAAACAATTTAAAAAATTAATTAAAAAATATTTATTTCAATTTTAAAGAATATAGGATAGATACTAATGCTTAATTTCAGAAATGTTTTATTTTATTTTGTATTTTTCCTTTAAATTTTTTGTGTTATTATAGAACTTTAAAATTGAATTTCCATTTCTTGTTTAGGACAAATTTAGGAATATGGGAACAAATTGAAAGCTAATGAAAATTTGTAAGTTTTAGTACTTCGATTGTACTTAGACTAATTTTCTTGAAATTTAAAACTGAAATAGGGGAAACTTCCGAATTGGGGCCGCCAGATTTTGAAACGAAACCTTCCGATAATGATACTTTGGAATGTCCTCTTTAACGTGATATATATCTCTATTGGCGCAAATTCATCTAGAGGACGCAAACTACCCTTAAAAATTTTTGGTCCAAAATGGCGGGTTTTACAAAATCCGTTATTTCTCCAGATTAGGATCTTGGATCGGATTAATTGATAAACCATTTGAAAGAGAACTTCCTGCTCTATTTGTCACAGTTTATTTCATTTTGATTGGATTAGCGGTTCTTGAGATATAAGGACTGAAGGTCAAAATTTCGTGTTTTTTAAACATCACTTTTTCAACTTCTTTTGATGACGCTATAACTTCAAAACTTGAAAGTTGACATATATGTTTTATTATATCATTTGAAAGGTTTTTTGGTCCTCTTTTCAATGATACTACATTTATGTATAGAAACTGCATAGATAAAAAAATAAATGCACAAATAAACAAAAAATGAGAAAGCCGGAAATTATCTTTAAAGCGGTATATTAAATAATCCGATCCAAGATCTCGATCTGGAGAAATAACGGATTTCGTAAAACACGTCATTTTAGACCAAAAATGTTTAAGGGTAGGTTGCGTCCTTAAGATGAATTTGCGCCAACAGAGACATATACCACGTCAAAGAGGACATTCCAAAGTATCATTATCGGAAGGTCTCGTTTCAAAATCTGGCGGTCCCAATTCAGAAGTTTAGCCCTGAAATAAAGCATAAATTAGTTTTATAGGAATATGAAGGATCTTTATATCTCTTGTAGAAACATATAGACACAATTACTCTTAGCTAAGGCTCTAAGGTAACCTAGAAATGGAATATGTAGATGGAATCAGTTTTATAGTCAATATATAATCGAGTTTGTTTTTTCTTTAAAATTTTCAGATATTTTGAGTTAATTTGACACCAAAACTTTTCAAAACTTCATCCACCCAATTTGATACCAAAAAAAGTCATACTAAATATTATCCGACTTCCTTCGAATTTTGAATATTAGATTAGCTTGAAGGAATTAATTATTGGAATTGTCGCAGCCCACTTTTTTTTATATATTTTTGTTCTTGAAAACTTTTTCTTTAAATTTAATTTAATTTTAATTTTTTTTTTCCTATCTATACTTTAAATATTTTTTAAAAATTTGTAAGTTTGTTTGTAATTTAAAATTTGTACGGTAAAACTATACACAATCACAATTTTATATAATAAAAACTTAAAATTACATACATACATATATGGGTTTACATGGTAGCTACATGTGTTGTTATTCGTAAATTTTATGAAGATTATGACACAATTCTATAGTGTAAAAAAAAATGGTGTAGACATATAGACACAAAAAGTGAGAAAGGTTAAAAGTTTTGTCAACCTTCCATATTTTAAGTTTTCATAAATCGAAGAATATAATAAAAATGTATAAAAAATGTAATGTGTACCTACAAATCTATGTATTGTGCTATGTAAGTATGTATGTAGAATTTTAGCTGTATATGAATTCAATGTTCTTGCATATTATATCACATACAAAATGTTATATGGAAGTACCATCCATCATAAATTTATATGTTAATCGTTTTCTTTGAAAGTGTTATAAGTCAATTTTTTACAAAAAATGTACTTCAAAAATTTCATAATTTTGATAACAAAAATTTAAGTAGGTACTTAATGATAGGAATAAGGATACTTTGTATCTCCTATAGAGACAGATAGATATATAATTATTCTTATACAAAGGTAACTGGGACCATATTGTAGCTGACGTAGGTGGGGTTGGCAATAAGAGTAGTCCGTTCCATATTTGTGAAACGGACTCAATTAGAATTTTGTGTGCCTTTTTACTCTGAACTACAGCTATTTCATTTTGTTTAGGTAGCAAATCAAACTTCATCTAAACATAAGAATGGCGATATTCGGGAGGTCGTCGAGGAAAGACTCTTGCCAAAAGTTCTTAAGCTATAACCTCTAAATGGACGTGACAAAATGAAACGAAGCGAAACGAAACGTACATTTTAAGCAAGACCCTAAATAGACGTGACGGGACGAAAGAAATTAAACGAACGTAAATACTCGTTTCGTCAGTTTGACAATTTGCTCCAAATAAAAACGATTCGAAACGAATAAAATTGTGTATGAGTATTGAGTAGAAACGAATAGAAATGTGTATGAAACGAGAAGAAACGATAAAATGTACGACCGCTACGGCACTATCCGTTTCGTCTCGTTTCGTCTATTTGACATTTAAACTTATCGAAATTGAACGAACGTAAGAACACGTCCATTTAGGCTAGTTCTATGTACCACAGTACTATCGTAGGTATCGTTTCGTTTCGTTTCGTTTCGTCACGTCTATTTAGGTTATAGCTTTATCGTTTCTACTCGTTTCTACTCAATACTCATACACAATTTTACACGTTTCGAATTGTTTCTATTTAGGGCAAATTGTTAAACTGACGAAACGAGTATTCACATTCGTTTAATTTCTTTCGTCCCGTCACGTCTATTTAGGGTCTTGCTTTAGTCTAGTTTTAGACATGATTGGACTTACCTGCAAAAATGTGTAAGAGACTTTCTTTCATGTAATAGGAAAATGTACTTACACCACTTTCAAAGAAAATGGTTCATATATACATATGTACATTTGCATTCATAATAATTATATAAAATTCTTTACATACATAAATATGTAAATATTTATGTATTAACCAATTGGATAAAAATAATAATCTCTGATGATTAACACCGCATTTAAAACAGTAGGTATATGGTAGGTAACTTAATTGAATAATTCACAATCAATCTAACGATATGATTGTATGGAATGGTATATACATACATACATACATGCATGTACTCATACAATTATGTCTACGTATTCATTCGTATTTTTATGTACTATTTTGTATGATTATTATGATCTACCTACACAACCTACTACAATAATAATCATCTATTTATCACGTAGTTATTAGTTTTTTTTTTTTATTTTGAAAATTCAATGCTTTTTTATTTCGTGTTTATTTTTTCGTTAAAATAAAAATAAACAATAATTTTTAAAAAGACATGTCACAAATTATGTGAAATTAAAAGCAAAAAAAAACAAAAAAAAAACCAAACTAACGAATATCGAGTGAAATGTAGGCGTTGTAATAAATAAAAATATTTATGTAGGTACTTTGTTCATTTCTATTTCAATGTACATACATATATATACGATTGAAAATCATTTTATATGAATGAATGTTTGCATAATAATATGCACATTAAGTAGGTATACATGATATGTATGTATGTTACAAATGGTTACGCATCTCTAAGCACACACAATATAATCTGTATATCTACTCGTGTTTGTGCAATGTATAAAAATTGTATATATGTACATATATGTATGTATATGTATGATGGATGTGTACATATTTAATTATAAACGATATACCTATACCTACATTACTTATACTATTGACACACTGCATAGATAAACCATGATTATCTCAGTTTTCTAGTTTATCTTTGTGATAAGCGACTTTCATAACTCACGGTTAAGTTAACCGAGTTTCTAGAACTCAATTATCTTGTTAACCAAATTCGAACTCAGTTATCTTTGACGTTTGTGTTATTTTTTTTTATTTTTTAATATTATATTAAAACAAACTGTCAAACCAAATCTCAGCTAACATACTGACTATAGATGAAAAACAAATTAATGTTTGAATTTGTCTTGACAGATGTCGTATGAATACATAAACTAGTTCACCTCAATTTAAATGAGTGTCACTCATACCAGGCTATCGATAAACCATTTGAGATAACCATGATTTATCTCTGCAGTGTGTCAATAGTATTACACAATTAATTTAAATGCTAAATTAAATGAAAAAAAAAAATGTACAATTTTATTAGTAAAAAAAAAAAAGAAAAAATTTACAAAAAAATTAAAAAAAAATGTACATTAGTTAGAGAGAGAGTTAAATATGGAATTTTGCAAAAATAAATTAAAAATTAAAAATTGTCTCATCAATTAAATATGTATGGCATGGTATGGCTAAGTAGCTTAACTATATCTGTGTACATATGTATGTTGTATGTATGTAATATATTTAGTATTAATATATAATCTAATTTATAATGAAATTTTAAATATTTTTCTTTTTCTATCATCTCTTTTTTTTCGTTTAGTACCTAGTACCTATGTACGTATATGTACATATATATGAAAGAAAAAATAATTTACAAATTAATAATTATTTATATTTACATTTCTATACCTAATAAAATTGAAATTACATATGTACATACATACTATGCATAAATTAAATTTTTTACATTTTATATTTGAACCATCAAAACAGGTAATAGTACATACAAACCAGTCTATAAGTGTTGTAAATGTAAATAGCAGACATATAGCGGCATGGGTAAACACAAAATAATACTCGTACAAAACATAAATAGTAAAAACAAATAAAATAACAACAATAATAATAAATAAATATAAATACTAAACTAATAACAATAATAATAATAATACGACACAACAACAAAAATTACAAATTAATTAATTAGGTATGTATGTTAGTTTAGAACAGGTATGTATCTAAATTTATACATTTTTCATCTTTTTTTTTTTTTTTGCTAAATTAATATGTTAAATATGTATGTACATTTTTTTTTTAAATAAATACATATACAGTAGGGGTTAAAATTATTTATATACAGTGAGCATTCGTTTTTTGTAACAGAAATATGTAGTCAGGAAGATTGATTTAATATTAGTATGCATTCTGTGAAATCAAATCCTAATTTTTAGGTTATGCAATGATTGCATCTTTATTATTATAATTGAAGGGCTGATATGATGAAGGTGTTAACTGTCACAATACACTTTTTGAGTTATTGGACTTCAAAGTTCTTCATTGATATTATTTTTCTAAGTGAAAATATCATTACCCATGAAGAAAACATGAAAATTATAATAGATATAGAAGGGAGGTCACACTTAATGTCGTAAGATTTATATGCACTTAAAACTATCATCTGATTGAAAAACAGAATTTATTCAAATTTATCGATTAACACTTTCATAATTTCAGCTCTTCAATTATTAGGCGTTATTAGAGGATAAATAACCTCACGAACAATCCAAAAACAAAAAATTCAAGAATTTTTAGTGTGTGTAACTATATTTAGTTGAAAAGATTATGCTAAATATTTGACCACAAAATATTGCATTTCTGGAAGAAAAATGTTTTATTATGAACGAATTTTAAATTTAACTTATTATTATAGAAGAGAGGTCAGATAAACTGTCTCTCTTCTGTCCAACACCACCACGTAAACGATCCACTTAAGCTGTTTTGCGATATTATAAACGAATGAAAATTATTTTCAGAAGAATTTTTGAGAAGTTTATGTACCTACCACTAGGTTATGTTATGTATTTATAAAAATTGGTATGTAATGTACGAAAAAATTCAATTCAAACTTTTAATAGACAGAATAGTAATTGCAGGTCTATAATGTTGTGAAAATGTTCTAAAAGACAAATGATAATATTTTTTTGTATTTTTTGTTAGAAATTAAATTTCGTGTAAAATGAATTATGACCACGACTGTAAATATATATATATATATATACATATATAGAATATTAATTAAGCTTAATATTATGTATAGCAGAGCAGATTGTATTTTAGATATTATAATGTAATGTACACACAAATGTACTTATATGTATGTACACATCTTTAGAATATTATATCGAACATACATATATGTACATAATGTATAAAGTTTGTTTTTATTATATATGGGATAAATAATCATCATTATATTTGTATGCACATATTATGTATATATAAATATTTTGTACACTCATATAGTCAAATGTAAGTAACATACATAGAAATGTTATTAGATTTTTAGATCATTATAAATTTCATATGTACGTCTCGTCTACCTACATATGTACACACAAACATGTATGTACCTATATTGTATTTGTGAAATTATTATAATATATATGTATTACGATGTATAATCTATTCACATACATATACATATTTTATTGTATTTTGTATAGTATTTATTAAAATATATTTTTTTTAAATAAATGAAAGCGCAATTACCGTCAATTTATGCACGTCGAAAAAAAAAATATTATACCCACATACACATGTGTGTATATAATATATGTATGTTAATATATGTGTTTATATATAATACAATAATAAACCAGCAAAATATATATATAATATAATTGTTGTATTTATGTAGTATATTTATTTATAACAAATTTATAGTATATTATTATAAAACTTTTTTTCTTCTTCTTCTTCTACTTTTCTTTCGATCTTTTTCTATTATTATTATTATTATTAATTTTTTGTCATCATCATATAATAATAAATACATTTATTATTGGTTTGTTCACTTACTATTTTTAATATTATTTTAATACAAATACAACAGTAGTGTAGAAAATTTTCAAAAAAATTTAAAGAAAAAAATGTAATAATAATAATATATAAGTAATGTAGATACCAAAAAAAAAATTTTTTTTTAATTTTTTAATAAAAATTTTATATTTAATTTATTGAAAAACTAGATTATGTAGGTACACATATAATATCAATTTGAGAGATAAATTCATTTATTTATGTTGTTTTTATTTTTATTTAATTATTGCTATTTTAATTAATTAATTAAATTCACATTCTTGTTATTTTTTTTTACACTATTGGCTATATATATATAATAATTAAACTGTTTCAACTACATATGTATATATATTTTTTATTTTTAAGCATTTTTCAATTATTTTGTGGTTATTCTCAATCTCAAATGAAATACATATATGATAGAATTTTATTCGATTTTGACTTTTTTTTTTTTCAAGAAAAATAATATTACATTTACATAAAATAGAATATTATATAGAAATAGAACACTACATACATATAATACACAATAATATTAATAATTTTTTATTAGATATTTAATTTTTATTAATATTTGAAATTTTAATTTTAAACAAAACACTCAACACAATTATTAATACTTAATTATAAAAAAAAAACAAATACTGACTATATAATATAATAATCATAATCAACACTCGTATATACTAGCAAAGTTTTGCTTTAACGTTTAGCAGCTCTGTTGTGTGTAAGTATTTTCTATTTTCTATTTTGCCATTGACAAATTTTTTTTTTCACATTACAATTACATACATATATTCATAATTCGTCGTTTCGTCGCTTTTCTTCACTTCTTTTTTCGTTTTTTTTTTTTTTTCAATTTGCTTTTAATTTTATACACACGCCAAACTTAAATAATAATTGTCAATAAAAACATACATAGCACACATGTATGAACATATGTAAATTTTTATTATTATGTACATACATACATATTTGTCATATTTGTACTATGTTATTTTATTATGTACATATATACTATATCTATATTTTGTATAATAAAGTAAATTATATTATATGAAGATGACAACAACAACAATAACTGCAAAAAAAGAACAAAAAAGGCAACAAATGAATGTATAAAAATATATGGAAAAAATAAGAATAACAACAAAATATGAATAATTGGATAAGTAAAAGGGTAACTGTCAAGTCAACACAACCACAAGTCAGTTGAATTTGAATTGAATCTTGATTGTTGTATACATTACTTCTTGAATATTTTAAAATTACTATTTGACTTGTATTTGATGGGTATTTCAAGCTTTACGACATTTATCAGTGTTACCAGTTAGTATTTAAAAATTATTACGAATTAACGAATTCGATTTTTGACCGTTAAAAAAAATTTTTTTCAATCACAACATGTTGCTAGTGGTGAATATTAAATTTAAAATTTTACAAAACGACAAAGTTTACTAAATTTCAGAATTTTTTCACTCGAAAAAAAAACAATGTTTTTTTACTTGATCAACACCAAATAAATTTTTAATTTTTATTTCATTGAAAAATATCACTATTATTTGTAATTTATTGATTGAATAAACACACTAGTTAACTATTCAAAGGTCAATAACATCAATAAACAAGATTCAAAAGAAAATTTCTAAACTCCGAATTACACAACATTGTTTGTTTGCAATATGTAGAAGAATTTTTACTTGACTTCTTGTTTATACAGTTGTTGAGAAAGTAGTATGTAAAATTGTTTTTGTTATCTTGAATCCATTACAGTTATATATTTAATTTAATATCTTATCATCATACTGTATTTATTTATCATGTTGCAGCACATTAATCAAGTAACTTGTGGTGTTGTACATGTACATGTACAAATGGGATACGATACGGATTGCACACACAACATTTTTACAGTTGTTCAAAGATGATAAATAAAAATATAAGATAACAGCTTTCTAAATTTCTTATTTCGAAATGTGTACATTACAATCTGGCTGGAGTATGGACTGAAATACAAATTACAAAAAAAAAACACACAAACAAAATGATTATCATTAGGTATTAATAAATAAATAAATAGGTATATTTAATTTTATTTTAATTTTTTTTTTTTCATAATTTTATTTCCAAATTACAGTTATATTTGGATCTGATTCAATATCATGTTCAATACTGTTTGGTGATAGACCAGTCATACAACAAATCTCATCGAAATTATTTAATCCAGTATAAAATTTTTGTCGTCCAGCTGGTGATGTACCCAAATAAATTGGATATTTATTAATGCAACGTATTAAATTATTTTGTAAACCGAATATAACTAATTTTCTTTCATCTATATTATTATTTTGTGGTATTAAACGTTGACATATTGTACGTAATGTAACACCATGTGTCATTGATGCATAAAATTGAAATATTTTTTGTAATATTGGATCTGTTCGATCTGGATCTAATGAACAATATTTACGACATGCCTGACATAATTTATAATCTTTTGTTAATTGTTGTAAATTTCTTGTACACATGTATACATTATTATATTTTAATATAGGTAATAATTGTATAACACCATAATAAACAAGATTACGTACACAATCTTTAACTAAACTTGTTTCAACATCAGCTTCAGCTGCAATTTTTGCTATATGACTAATACCATCCATATATGGTAGAATCTAATAATAATTATGAATTACGAGAAAAAAAAAATATCAGATTCATTAATATAAAATATAAAAATTCAAAATAAAAGAAAAAATATAAATGTTTTTAACAATGTTGCGTTACCTGTTGTGTTGTAAGATCCCAAAATTCTAATGGTAAACGTTTGTATTCATACATAAGTAACGGTACCATATGATCCATTACAATCGGTGGATCTGATCTAACTGATACTATTTTTAAGTATATTGTATTATCACCTTCTGCATAAATATAAATACAAATAAAATAAATATTTAAAAGAATATGAAAATGTATTTAAGAAAATTTTAAATTTTCTATGTAAGTAATACCACAGACAATATATGAAGCTTAATGATGTTATATTACCTATTATCGTTGTAACTTTATGCTCATTTAAGTCTGAGATGACTCTTTGTAATACTTTTTGTAAATGATCCTTACTATCTTTATCATTTGAAAGAAATCCAGTTTCTTCTTCCATTGTTATCTAAAATGAAAATTATAAAAAAATAAATAATTTCATTAAAAAAAATAAAAAAGAAAAACTCATCATCAATTTAATTGTATATAAATTTTGTAATATTATATATTCATTTAGCTATGTAAATACCAAATATTCAGATAATTTTTTAACGACTGGTTCATATTGAACAGATCTTGCCCATGCATCACAAACAAAACATAAATTAAAATAGAATGCATTACGTGCATATTTTTGACTATCAATTCTAACTGGATAACCAATTATTTTAAAACCTAATACATTTACGGTTAGTATACATCTTTGAAGTTGTGGTTTCGGTATTATGTAAACGTTAATTGCATCAAATACTTCTTTAGAAACATAACCTTCTGGCACCTATAACATAAAAAAACAAAAAAAAAAACAAAATAATTATAAATAATTTATCATTAATTAGATATTCATTTATACATGTCTAAGCAATAATTATTTATTCTAATCAGTTAAATGACTAGTCAAAATTTTTATTCCAAAGAGGTGATATATATATAGTATATTTAAAAAAAATTTTTTTTTTACTTGACAACAAATTTTTGATCCAACAACCGGATGAAATTCACTTAAAAATATACAACGAATTGATCCTTCTCTTCCACATCCTTCATAATATTGTGTATTATTATTCATTTATACATACGATTAAATAAAATACTTTTTTAAAATATTCAAATTTTTTCTAATCCACCACAGTAGATTTAGGATTGTAAAATGAACAGAAAGTTATTAACTTGCTTCGCTATATTGCGTTAAATAATCATCATCAGATAATCGTTCTGTTAATATCACTTATTTTAATATCAAAATTCAAAGATAAATTTTGATTTGATCAAATTGAATGAAATCACCCAAAATCACAATCACCATCCACAAAAGAAAGAAATCAAAAATAAAAATAAAATACGTGTATTCGTTTATGTAGAAGAAGAAAATGTGTATGATAGATTGGATGGATATAAAAAGACGCAAAAACTGCAAAACCCGATGACAATAAATGGCAAGCCATAACAAATCCAAATAATGAAAAACGTGAAAAATGTAATTAGTAAAAATAAAAACAAATACATTTATACATACTTACTTGACATGTAATTTAAATATCATCTGATATTTTTATCGAATTGGAATTTTTTTTTTTTCATTTGTTTATAAACAAGATAAAAAGAGAAACAACAAATTGCAACGAAAACAGGAAAAATAAATACACCCCATCATCTTGATGATTGTCTGACGTGTTACCGTTTCACATTCATATTCATTTAATCTGTAAAAATATTCTGACTATGAAACATCTGTGATTGTGAAGGTGAACTATTAATGGATATCATTTTTATTTTTTTTACAATGTTTTACAATATTCTACATTTTATTATAAAAGTTTTTTACACTTGAACTGATACAACTATAAGACATTTTTTTCAAATAATTTTTTTTTTAAAGTAAGTAAAATCTTTTAGAACAAAATATTGTCTAAGAAAAAGAATGAAAATAAAACATAAATTATTTATCTTACAATACCGAAATCACTAAAATAAAAACTGATAACTGAATATTTTGTTTTTGTTGTTATGTTATGTGAAATGTGAATAATTTAATTCACAATTTATATTTTACTCATAACGAAACGATTAGGAATGACGTGACGTTTGATTATTCATAATGCGTCTAGCAACACAGATGCAAGCAAATGAATGAAAATTGTAGATACATAATTTTAGTAAAACATCAAAAATCATTCACAATCGATAATTTACTTTTATTAAAATTGAAAATGTTCTTTTCAATGTATAGGGTAGGGTGGGGCAATAGTAATGACATAATGTAATTGTAAATTGTAACTTGATTTTTACAAATAGCTTTTAATTTCATCGTGCTTGGAATTTTGTGAATCAAATTTACATTTACACCTTCAAAAACAAAACTTTTTGTAAAAATAAAGTTTAAATTTTTTTTTCATTTCTAACAAAAATACAGTCAATTTACATTATTATATGGTATTACTTTTAATCCACCCTACACATTGAAAATAAAATGTTTATAAACATCTTCAAAATTTTATAGAAACATATTTGAATATTCACAATCACAATTTCTAATAATAAATTCAATTATTTGTTATCAAACAACAATCAGCTGATGTAATCTATGTACATACATATAAATACATATTTGAATTTGGTATTTTGATTTTGATTTGATTTTCTTCCTTCTTGGTTTCTCGTGTTGCAACTCGTGAGCTCGTGACTATTTAGCAGCATCTATCTATCTACATATATAATATTATAAATAATATTATACGTAATTTATAATTTAAATTTTTAATAGATAATATAGGCAGGAAAAGTACACCACTTTTACTTTACGAGATCGTCCATTCGTTCTAGGTTCAAAATTAAAATTAATTCATTTCTCAAATGAAATTAAAAGTATTCACAACTATTATTGTTTTAGAATAGTACAAAGTAGATAGTTTAACAAATAAATCTTTCTCTAGTGTTTCATTAAAGATTATTGCAATATTAGTGGTGCACATACATTTTATCTTCTTGAACCTCTGCTTTTTTTTTCTAATCAAAGATCTTTCAAAAAACAAAACTTATTTTACTAATTTATGCAAATATTTACATACTTAATTAGATTACACATTCGTAAATAATTCTATTGTAGTTAAATTATTTAAAAGAATTTTTAATCAAAACTAAAAGATATGAGTTTAAATTGGATAAAAATAACAGAACGGTAAGTAATCATATGATACCGTTTTTAAAGTATAATAAAATATAAATAAAAATAGTGCTACTGTATATTTACCGCAGTAATTATCATTTGTTTATTTAAATCGATATTTCAATAATTTGTGTTAAATAGAATTTTTTATTATTGTTTAAAAACCACAAGACGTATAGTCTATCGAAGCGTGTAATAGGATATCCTTGTAGTTTTGTTACTATTGCTATTTGCTACTACTGCTAACGTTGTTGTTATTATGATTGTTTAGATTTAAATTTATGTATTTGACTACGTAAACAGATAAATTATTGACTTTATAAATATCTATGAATACATTACGACATGAACTAGTCATTAGAACTTTAGGAGGAATAGGAAGGATTGTATTGTAGCTGTAGGAGTGTAGGCACACATATTTGTATCATGTAACATGCATAAAATTATAATTTTTTTTCTATAACAAATTGCAATAGATAATTCGTTAATTCTCTGCATTTATAAGGATTACAGTACAGTACGTATATATGTACACAGACACATTATATGTCTTGCCAATAATTTTTTATAATAATTTCCAGCCAATAAATTATAATAAATTTAGTAGTAGATAAAAAAAATGTTTCTTTTTTTTTTTTTTTGGAAAATTTTCAAACATTTTTTATTGATTTGATTTCTTACGTAGGTACATTTTGTATTAATTTACATTTAAAATTTGTGATTTTTATAAATTTAAAAATTAATTTAATTTTATATTATTTTTTTCTTTTAAAATATTTGTTTTTTTTTTTTTTTTTTTAGTGCCAGAGAAGGTATAAAAATCATAAATTCAATCGATCATGAAGTATTTTGTACAGTATTGGATTATGTACATAAAAATATGAGTCCAAATGAAGAAGATCATGATGAACGTGAGAATGCATTAGAAGAATTAGAAAAATTAGTTGGTGTACAACGTTCAGAATTTTTATTATTAATAAAAACATTATCATATATATTAAAAAGGACATCAACATTTATGATAAAACCGACAAAATTACAAATTGAATTACGTGAAAAATTAAAATTGAATGAAGATAAAGTTGATTCAATTATAAAATTATGGATAAAACAAACAAAACCTATATTAGATAATTTAAATAAAAATGAAAATAATTTAAATGAATTACAAGATATTACATGGAAATTAAAATTTCAAATATCAACACATTGCCAGCAAAAAGATAAAACACCATTAGCACAATTACAATTAAAAAAATTAGATGGTACATGTATTGATTTAGAAATGAATCATGATGAATTAACAAATTTATATTATCAATTGGAAAATATTCAAAATGAATTGGATGCATTGAGAAGTAATAAGTAAATATAAAGTAACAGAGCTACATAAAAAAGAATATAAATGTATACGTATTATGATGATGTACGTTTCACTGTTTATGAAAGTGATCTGAGATGATTTCTATATAAAGCTTTCAAATTTTCAAAATATTTACAATTTTTTTAAAATATATTAAGTGATTTTTCTATATTTTTATCTGTATCTTCACATACATGCATGCATACACACACAAAACATAAATTCACAATGTAATAGATACATTTTATTAAAAATCAAATTGAATCTTGAAATAGTTGAAAAAAAAAAATTCTACACGCTATTTTAGATCACTTTTACAATCATAATCATGATCAAGTTTTGAAATGTCTCTAAATATGGCATCGTTGCCATAATTAAGCATAGACAATGGTCTAATTTCTAGTTCAGTTCAGTCTTTTACACTCGCTTTTTTTTTGCGCTTCCTCTCATCTCTTTTCTAAATTCTAACAATTTATCTGACTGAACTATACCTTAAGATTCAAAAGTCGAATGATTATGCAACGATGCCATATTTATAAGTCATTTTCCGCCCACTTGTATATACGTTAATTTAACTGAAATTTTTATAATTTTTCAAGAACCTTATAATAAATTTAAAAGGAAATACCTAAATGCCATAAAATTAAACAAACAAAAAAATACAAAAAAAATCGCAGTACACTCTACTAGTACATAAATGTATTTATCATAAGAATATCGAGTATAGGAGGTCGTTAATATTATTTTAGCAAATTTAAAATTTCGATTTAATCCCTTTTTTACGTAATAAATTACGTAAATTATTATTATTAATCTTTGTATAGATTTTAAGTCCACAATTACGTACAATATATCACGATTATAATATGTAATTTAATGAATGTTCAACTTTATTTAAAATCTAAAAATGTTGTGTAATTTAAGTGAAAAAAAATAAAATTCAAAATGTAAATTTAGTGATAAGTACTTTTGTGGATTGATGGATATTACAAATATGATAATAAAGTTAAAAACAAAAAATGACCATGTTGTTTGTTATACAAAAAAAATTTACTGGATATTTTATTGATCTTTATTCTCATTTATAATCTAAGCAAAAACATAAAACAAAAATGTTGAAAAAAAGAAAATCAAAAACGAAATGAATAAACTTAAAATCTAAGCTTGTATCAATGTGAAAAATTCTAAAAAACAAAGAAAAAAAAAATAATTCTTCAACGTAATCTGTATAACATTTTACGTTGCATACGATGCTGAATTTCTCCACGTCTTATCATTGTATGAATTACTTTTAGAATAGCTCTTTCTGGATATTTTTGTCGTAAGAAATCCTAAAATTAAAATGAGAGAAGAAAAAAAAAACAGAAACATTCCAATCATTATTATTGCATGAATGAAAGAAAAATATGCAGATGCAGAGAATTCATTTCAAATTTTATCAACGAACCTGTATAATATTTTGTTCTGATACTTGTGAACCGATTGCGAAACGTCGTTTTAATTGCTTTTCAATACGATTCAACATATCTTGATCCTCTTCGGTTGTAAAACCTTCAGCACCAGACAATGAACCACTCATGGCTGCTTCTAATGTTGAAACTTGAAACAATCGTAACGCTTCGTTAACATGCTTCTCTGTAGCGAACGGTTGTAATTCCATTTTTGCTAGAGATTCTGAAATTCGTATTACCGCCTCTAATTGTCTTACTGTTATGGGAATATTTAATCTTTTATCTGATGATTTTTCCAATTTATCAGTTCCACTGCGCATTAAAACGTAACGACTTTTTAATTTATGTCCAGCCGCTTCATCTAGACGTGGTCCGCATGTTGTACGACAATAATGAATGTACTTTTTGAATACCGACAATGGAATATCACAACCTTCAGTTGTGTCTGTGATGCCTTTGCTCGCATTTAAATGTATATTAATGATGTGTTTTGCCATCGTAATGTCTCTGGTTTCATCGTGAACATCTTTAACAATGAATATCATATCGAAACGTGATAATATTGTTGGCATAAATTCGATATTTTCTTCGCCTTTTGTCTCATCCCAGCGACCATAAATTGAATTTGCAGCTGCCAAAACTGAACAACGTGAATTCAATGTTGTTGTGATGCCAGCTTTTGCTATAGAGATTGTTTGTTGTTCCATAGCCTCATGGATTGCAACACGATCATCTTCACGCATTTTATCGAATTCATCGATGCATACAACGCCACCATCAGCTAAAACCATGGCGCCACCTTCCATTATGAAGTTTCGCTGTAAAATAAAAAAAATATACATTTACCAATTTGAATATTCTAGCTTCATATTTATGGAAGAGAACTTACAGATGATGGGTCACGCATAATAGATGCCGTTAAACCAGCTGCACTTGAACCTTTTCCAGATGTATAAACTCCGATCGGAGCAACTTTTTCGACGAATTTCAATAGCTGTGATTTTGCTGTACCTGGATCACCGAGCAATAAAATATTTATGTCACCACGACGAGTTAAACCGTCCGGTAAACGTTTTCTTGATCCACCAAATAACAGACAAACAATCGCCTTTTTTATATCCGCAGAACCAAATATACTTGGAGCAAGACTTTTAGCTAATTTGTCATAGATATTACCACTAGATGCCATATTTTTAAAAAGCTCCTCTTCTTCAATTGTGATATTACTGCAACGAGAAATTGATCCAACGCCTTCTGTGTCAACTTTAATGCCAACAACCCTCATATAAGGTGCTCGTACACCATAAATTGCTTTCTCTTTATTATCATGTCTGAGACCTTTGGAAATTTTCTTAATTGAATAAATCCCATAAATTAGAACACGATTACCAGGTACAACACGTTCACATAGTGATCTGTCACAGAACAATTGTAAATGTCTTGGAATTTCACCTTGTGGTACATAATCAGGTAATTCTTGTAGCTTCAAAATTTGAAAATCTACGCATTTACATTTATCTGGTATTATAAAATATGGATCTAATGGACAATTTGGACGTCCAGCTTGTTCGCTAAAATAAAATAAAAATGGTGCATTAAATATTTCCCGCAGAGAATTATTAAGAACACATTAATACTTACGTGTTACATTTTCTTGGTAATGCATAACCTTCTAGACCAGGATTTACTTTTAAATGTGGTATAACAGTACTACAAGATCGGCATTGTATTGAAATTCTTGTTGCTTTTGCTTTAACACCAGATGCTGATACAATTATTCCAGCGATACGTATCAATTTTGAAACGCATTCTGATTTTAAATCTCTGATATTTGTTGGATTTGCACCAGATTTTAATAAAATTTGTATATCTTGCATTTGTTCTTCATGTTCTGGACGTGGTGATGTTATTTCATCAGCAACTTCTCTAGCTGCTTCTTCAAATATTTGTAAATGTTCAGTTGGTTGCTTATACAATTTATCGGCTAATGCTTCATCGAAACCAGCTAAATCTTCAAGTTCAATTTCTAAAAAATAATTACCCTGTAAATAGTTTCTTTTCAATGTATCTCTGAAATGAAAATAATAAATTGAATCTTCAATTAAAACACAAACTAAACTAAACTGAACAATAAAAGTTTAAAACAAAATTTAAATCGTGTAGCTTGCCTGTATTTATAGTAGAAATTCTCTTCACTAAATGTTCTAATAAATTCTTTAAAATTTTTTTTGACTGAATTTAAATTGATTTGATCATTATGTTGATTATCATCACCAAAATTATCCGAAAAGAACAGTCCAACTTCATCAAAACCTTCCATTTTAAAATGAAATTAATTTTCTCTATAATTATAATTTATTCTCTTTGCTTTTCAATAAAATTTAAAATAAAAAAAAAAAACACTACACTGAAAATATACACTGCATAGCATCATATGTCCACTAATAATCATTCACCATTATTTTATTTCTACCATCATTAGCATTTAGGAAGCAAATAGCAAGCAACAAGAGCAACACATCAATCACATTGTAATTTTGTTTTAGCGGGAAATTATTACAATACATACAGTATACATACATCAAAAAGACAAGAACAAGAGCAGAAATTTTGAAATGTCAAAACTAAACAACAATCAAAATTTTTAGTGATACCAATTAGCAGGGTTTATGATTTCCAACAGACAACAGAATGTAATATGGAAACTACATATTTGCTTTCTACCATTTAGATGAAAAACAATAAATTGTAAAATTATGTGAAAATTTAATAGCCTTCATATTCTTATGAGTAAGCAAGCTTATAATTACAATTACGACTTACGACCATTGACATCAGCCAAAAATTGTTAGTGGTCGTCGAATCGAATTAGAGTCATTTCCAAATTTTTTAGTTGCGGTCGCAAGAATACTAACCTAACAGATATGCAATTTTCTTTTACTGATAAGTTACTACTTTGTCAAATTACTACTACTTTGTGGATTAATATATACCGTCTATTACCATGAATTAAGTTAAATGGTTAAATATAAATGGTGGAATCTGATTTAAATAAAAATAAAATCTTATTTCTTTTTCTAACTGACAAATTCTTACACTTATAGCCCTATTCTGGTATTGTGACTCATCACAAGTCAAGTCACAACGAAATTGTGACTGGTTTTCTTGTGATTTTCCTCGTGACTAATCAGCTGTTTCGTATTCTGAATAAGTAATCACAAGAAAAATCACAAAAATTTCACCTCTTAGTGGTGAATTTGAAAGGTCAAATTTTTTCAAGAAAAATGATATATTTTATATTTTTCACATAACCTTAAAATTATTCTTGTGACGACTGAAGAACCAGATCACAACTTGTGACTGACTTGGCATGTTGTGACTTTTTACCGCAGAATACAAAAAATCACAACTTGTGACTTATGTTATAACTTATGTCTTATGACTAGTCACTGATACCTGATACTCAACAGAATAGGGCTATTAAGTTATAATTTTTTTTACTATTTTCAGTCCAACTGTCAGTGTATTGAGAAAAATATAATTTTAAGATTTTTGATATATGAAATTTGAAAATCATTTTATTTCTTAAATTGAGTGTCCTTGCTTGTAATAGATTATATTCTGTGGATACATGTCAAACGTCAAAAACAAAATTTAGCTATCTCAAGATGAAGCCGATGAAGCTATAATTTATTGAATTCTGTTTATCATTTTTCAAGAGAATATTGAATTTTCTAAACTGTAAACTTCTTCTTTTGCTTTTTCTTCATCTTGTTAGTGTTAGTGTTAATTTCTAATTCTAATTTCTAAAGTGTTTGTTACATTAAAATCGAAAGTTTGACAAATAAAGAAAGTTTTAATAAATTAAAAGTGTTCAGTAAATATAATAAAGAATTAAAATGTCACTACCAATAAAAATTAAAGATGAACCTCTTGATCCTGGTTACGGTGATGAAATTCCCAAACCATTTGTTATAAAAAGTGAAGCGGCGGATGATGATAATATCGATGAAGATATTAGTAACTTATTGGATATGGTGCCATTATTTGATGATGAAATTAATGAAAGAAATGAAGCATCCATAAGAGTAAAATCTGAACCAGTAGATTCACCACCATCGGCATCAGTGTCGGTAATAAAAAAAGAACCAGAAGATTTACCAGATGATTTTTTCGATTGTCTTGATGATCAGAATTTTTTGGAAGCAATAGCAGATGAAGATGATGATAATGATGACAATGACGCTCCAAATAAAACTGATGGTAATGAAATGAAAGTAAATACTTCAGAAGTAGAAACCGAACTAGATGATAAAACATCAAAACGTTCTGATGATGAGGATGATGAAGGCAATAATGACAAAAATGAATTATCAAAAGAAGCCGTATTAACTAAAGAAATTGAAAAATTGAAAAGAAAAATTCAAAAACGAACACATAAATTGGGTTTAAAAACAGAAACGTTATTATCTAAAGAAAGTTTAAAAGCTAACGATGAATGTTCTCAATCATCATCATCATCATCACAAAAGTTGGAAAAAACGGAAAAACAGGATGATAAATATAGAAGAGGTCGAGATTATGATAGATCTCGATCCGGATCTAGATCACCTAGTAGCAGAAAAGGAAGACATCGTAAAAGAATACGATCTCGATCACGATCAAGATCTCGAACAAGATCCAGATCACGATCCCGATCACCTTCATATTCTCGTTCTCGAAAAAATCGTCGTTCCAGAAGTAGAAGTCCAAACAATAACTATCATCAGAAACTAAAAAGACCTTCATTTTTAGAAGAAATCGCTGAAACATTTGCTAGAAAGGGTATACCATTTCCAGAGAAGGAAAAATTAGAAAAAATGAATAAAAATGTTGGTCAAGATCAAGGCATTGCTTCCGAATTAAATGCATTAAAATCTTCATCTTCAGAATTGAATGCAATTAAATCTTTATCACCATCTTCATCAAATACTCATCATAAAGCAATTAATAGTTATAATGAAAATAAACAAATGAATGATGATGGCGATGAAGAAGAGGAATTTCCATTACCAATTATAATAAAAACTGAACCTGTAGATAATGATGATAACGATACAACAAATATATATACCAATAATGATAAAGAAAATAATCAAGAACAAACAGAAAAAGAAAATATTCCTGCCCCAATGATAATTAAACCGGAACCGGTGGATTATGATGAGGATTATAATTCCGAAAATGCTACAGGTGAGTTAATATTTTTCTTATTGTAAAATTTTGAATAAAAAAACTAAAATATTTTTTCATTTCAGAAGAAGAAACGCCTTTTGCGAGAAGACTAAGAGGTAAGTGTGTTAATTAATTTGAATTGTGGACTAGTAATTTCATGCCAAAAATGAAAATGCTTCTTGTTTTCATGTAAGATATATATTTAAATATTTTTTTATTCTTTTATTCTTATTTTTTTTTGTATCAGTTTTAAATTCATGCAGTGAAGCAATTAAAAATTTGCATAATCGTGATGTGAAAAAATCAAATTATAAATTTTTACGTACACCAATTGTCTTCAAGTCTCCTAATGATGATGAACATTTCAATGAAAACCGTTCAGTACTTAATTGTACAAAAAATGTAATGTTTCCATTCAATTCAACGACATCGAATATAAATTTAAAAATGTATGGTCTTGAAAAATTATCAGAAAATGCATCAAAAGTTGCAGAAATAATTGGATTCGATGTTAAAAGCATAAAAGAAAGATTAAATCAAAAAGATCTTCCATACAGTTTGAAGGTATTAAGAAAAAAATCTAAAACCGATGAAAGTAACAATGAACAAAATGATGAAGATAAGAAAACTAATCGATATAGACCATTCTATTCGAATATGGCAACACAAACAGAACCGTATTCTTGTAGTGCATGCATTATACGGCAATTACGTAAATATAAAGATACTGGTGTACAAGTTCAACCAATTGCTGAAAATCAATGTTCGTCACAAGCTCATTCGCAAACAGGTTCACCAGTGCAACAACAGCAACAACAACAACAACCGTATTATATGGCAGGTGTAAATCATCAACAACAACAGCAAATGTCTCCAGTACAATCAGCACCAATGATGTATAACAATTATGTACAACCAATGGCTAATTCATATCCATCATATCCATATCAACAAATGGCTGGGTATGGACCGCAACCAATGATGAATATGAATGGTAATATGATGCCAATGCAAAATATGCCAGTGTATCCACAACAACAACAACAACAACAACAACAACAACAACCGGCAATGGGAATGATACCACAGCCAGTACCACCACCATCACAACATCAACAACATTATCCATCTAATATACGATCTCATCCAGGACCAAGAACTCTTCCTTCATCATCGAATACCAGAAGAAATAACTATACTATTCCAACAATATCTCCAACAAGTAAACGTTAAAATGAATAGATTTAGAGTTGGACTTAGACATTGTGCATCTAAACATATATACATATTTGTAAATTGGGCCCACACTTAGCGAACAATACCCGATCTAATGTGCTTTTGAATAATGTGAATGTTGAAAAATGAATTTCAAAATTTAGCAAACGGATGGACAGTTCATTCGAAAATATTTGGATGAGTTTCTTATTAAATATTGAAGAAATCTTTAAAAACCTAACTACAATTTACAATACATTATTTTGAAATTTAGATTTCAATTTTTCAAATTTTTTTTTTCGAAATTCGTGATTTTGTATTGATATTGTATTATCGAGAAATGTATTAAGAAACTCACCTCAAAATATTTCAGATTGTATAGACCACATTTAACGAATACATTTTTGTTTGCGAATCATTCGTTCGTTAAGTCTCGAGATGAGATGGAGTTTAATTATATTAATATGTATGTTAGTGATATATCATCAGAAAAAGATGATTGTTTATTATATTTTTTATTTCTTTATAATTTTTATTTTTATTTATAAAGATGCACAATGTCAATTAGAATTTCTTTAATTTTCACAAATTATTCAACACAAAAAAAAAAAAAAAATTTACATATTAGTTATTTGAAATTAAGTTTTTCAGTTTTTCAAAATAATTCATTATATTTTATTATTATTCATTATTATATTATTATTTTTTTTTTTTTTCATTGAATTTATTTTAAAATTGTTTTTATTTTTAGTTGTATTAGTTTATATGAATACAACGGATAACACAAATCCAATTTTCTGAGATTTAGATAACATCATATACATATATATGAGTCTCATAAATGCAATTCAAAGCTTAAAAAATAACTATTATCATTAATTTTCGTTAACAGAAATTTAATAACAGTGCATCAACTTTGTGATGTAAAGAGAAAGAGTAAAAGTTAAGAGATACTTAGATCATTTATGTGTTAAAGAAAAATATGAAAAATTAATTAAATTTACCAAAAATGGATTTAAAAGTATTCGCGCACATCTGTAATAATATTTTCTTCATTAGCAAATTTATTTCCACCATTTTGAAATCTTCAATAATCTTCGTTGAAATAAAAATTGTTGACATTTTTGATAATTACACAATTATTTCTTTGCAGTTTCGTTCAGTTGCATTTATTTTGTTCACCACTGTATGTATATAGGTACATTTACATTTCGTATTAGTTAAATTACTATCCATAGAATTTCAGGTAACAATCAAAAATAAAATATGAATCACGTTTAAAATAATGGCTGGTCCGTTTTTTTTTTTTTTTTAATTTTTCGAATATCCTATTATAACATAAATTTGTACATATACTTATGAATTGTGTATATATGTATATGGAAGGATATACGAACGTATATACATATATTACCTATACATATATTTTATTCAATTTATCTTTATACAATATACAGTCAAACATATGTAAAATTTTAGAAATTTACGTGCATATGCATATTATAATGTATACCTATATGCATAAAACTGTTACATTTTGTTATTATTGTATCTACACAATTGTAATGATGATAAATTTGATTATTAAGAAAACAACAACAACAGAAAAAAAATCAAATATGTAACATGAAGAGTCAGTCATAAATACTCGTATAGTGTTTATAAGTCCTTCAAGTAACCAACAATTTTTACATTTCAATTTTTCAACAAGTACGTGAGCTGTGGTAAATTTTGTTAATTTACGCATCGCATCGCACAAATAAAATTTATCATCATCATCATCATCATCATCTCATATTTTAAATGAATGAAATATGCAATGAAGAATATGAAATATACCAACTATACATGTATAATACAAGGATAAAATGTTTTGTGTTCATTTATAATACATAATTTATCAATATTACTGCATGTATATATATGTATCTGTATTATAATAAATTTTATATTATATTGCATCCATATATACAATTTATATATTATATAATAATAATAATAATAATTATCATTATTATTTAACATTTTATATTATTGTTTCAATTTTAAATTGAATATTTTTTATTTTTTCCATAAATTCATTTTCATTACGCGATTTAATATATAGTATATAGTATACAGTACAGTACAAAATTATAACCAATCGTTTTCGAATTCGAATTTATATAGAAAATTCCGTAAATTGTTTGTAAAATTTATATTTATTTATTTCTTAAATTTCAATGTTACTTAATGAAACTGCGAGAAATATATAGATTTATTAATTATTGCGACTATGCGAGTATATAAACGTGAGAGATGCAAAATTCCATTTATACTCAAAATGGAAATTTGATATTCAGTTTTGAAATTCATTCATTCTTATATAAGTAAATGGGTTTATTAAGTTTTGAATTTGCTACAGAAAACAATTTTTTTTTTTTAAATAATTATATAAATAAAAATGTAAAAAAAATGAAATACATATATACATATATACTTAATTATTATATTATATCAGAAGAAAAGATTCATATGATTGTTATATTTTCTAATTAAAATTAAAAATGAAAAAATGACATGATTTATTAATAAATGTAAGTTTGTCAATTTAAAAAATTGATATTCCCTATATATATATATAGTATATTTTAAATATAACTTTAAATGAAATGAACAGAAAATGAGAACTATTTAATATTAAATTGACATTATTATTATCATATAATTTACATTTAAATTTTTTTCGTTAGTTTTATACATATATTCATATAATAAATGGACTCAGTAAAATTGTATTGAGAATTATTTCAAAATTATTATTTTGTTATATTAAGCGAATATATTACATATTTGTATGAAATGAATTTTGAATTTTGCGTCTGAATTTGAATAATGTACATATAATGTACATATGTACATAGATGCAATTAAAAAATGTATCCATATTATTACATATAAATAATAAATATTTAAACGATTCTTTAAATTACGAATATGTAGGTATATATTTAATTCTAATGCCCACAGCCGCACAATTCTAGATTAATTTACCATACAACTATAACTGGAAAATTCGAAACAGGATCGGAAAAATTTCATGTGTATTATCAACCATTTTATATGGATATCTACATTTTGTTTTTGGTTAAATAATTAATAAAATGGTCGCATATAATAGAGTTCGATAGAATCTAGTTAGTGGGAATGGGAATCGTATCTTTCGAACAGAAACTGTTGAGCAGTTTATGATGTATATGTACATAAGTATATTTTAAAACTTAATAATGTATAATGATGTACCTATACATAATTATATTTGTAAATTTTAATTAAACATAAAAAAGGATATGGATGAAGTTGTACGATACGAATGTACGATAAAACAGCGACAAATTAATTGATTGTGGACAAAATATGAACTTCAAAATTGGTCTTTTGCTTTTCGTATGTCGAATCAAGCGAGACTGCGAGAGTAACTATCGAAAACATAAAATTTTTAAAAATTATTTTTTGATTTCGAATATTGAAAAAGGAAAATTAAATTTATTAGACGAATGAAAAAGAAAAATTGGAGATTAAGTGAATATATTAATATTTTTGTAATTTAAAAATTAAAAGATTGATCACTAAATAAATCTGTAAACAACAGACACAGAGCCAAATTGTATAAAACGATTTAAATATGAACTACGAAAATCAAAAATCTTATCGTATACAGTGCAGTATTGCATTTTATTATTTGGGCAATTCACAGTTTGTTGTAAATTTAATCCATTGTATAAATACAACATTTTTACACATTAAACTGTGAGCGACCTTTAGTAATCAGAATGTCAAAATCAGCTGACAACGCAATACAATACACAAAAAACATGGGTCAGAGGCTCAGAGGTCAGAGCATTGCTAAAATACAAGAGTAGTTGTATTTCATTTTGTATAAAAAATAAAATACAACGTTGTATTTCGTTTTACTGGTTTTACGAATACAACGTATTAAATATACAATGGTCAAATACAACAAACTGTGAATTGCCCAATTGTTTTTGTCGTTTTGGTTTGTGTTTGTGCTCAATTCATGCTCTTTTCGTTCGTTATTTTTATTTTATATTGGAATTTGGAAAATGAAAATCTATCTATCTCATCTATCGCATATACAGTATACATACATATCAACTAACACTGGATATAGACAAGACAGATGATGAGATGACAGATCTGTCTGTTGTTCTCTGTTAGTTCTTGTTTCGATCTGTTCTGTTTTCTGCATGGACATGAAATCGATTTTCTATACTCTGTCTGTCCTTTTTAACTTGCATTTTTGCCTTTGAAAAATGAAAGAGAAAACTATATAAAAATTTATTTTCGAAAAAAAAAAAAAACAAAAATGAATTGACAACAAGGCTAATAAAATATATAAGGTTAGCTTAGCTGTAGCGATACTAATAACCTACAAATAGTACAAATTAAGTTGTATTCTATTAGCCTTGATTGACAAGAAATAAAACAAAAACACTATATTAATTGTATACATATTTGTATTTATATTTTGTATATAGATAAAAATTATTATAGAATAAATTTACAAGAGATTAACTTTACCAGACTACCAGATACCAGAAGCAGAGTAATGTTTGAGGCAAAAATTATTTTCGAGAATTTTTTTAATTCTAAATTTGAATGTTTTTATAAATAAAAATTACAGAATTCAGAAGAAGAAGAAATATAGACAAAAGAGAAATTAGCATAAAAAAGAAAAGGAAAAGAATACAAAAAAAATAAAAATAAAAATATAATGAGAAAAATGAATTGTCGAAATGAGAGAGATTTAGATGTGAGAGTCTGAGAGAATGTAGAAATTTCGTATTCGAATCGAATCGGATACGAAATGAAACAAATATACACATACGCGATGTACACCGATGATAATGATAGTCAAAAATCCAATCTTACAACAATCTTAGTAATACGGTACATACTTTACTTTTACTACTTTACAGAAAACAGAACTGCAATGCAATGCGATGGCCAAATGGTGGGTGAATTAGATGGATGGAAGCGATGTGAATATGAGATGTGCATGTGATATGAGATTGCGTTGTGTTTCAGATTCATGAAATAATACATATTTGATTTTTGAAGTATGTGTTTGTGTTGTTGGTTGGTAGTATGTGGTAGTATTGAGAGGAATTGAGTTGAATTTTGTTGGATGAATTATGAAAATGAATATGAAATTGTGAGAATGAAATGAATGAATATTATTATAAATTATAATATAATAGAATAGCAATAGCCTAACTAACCAAAACCAAACCATCATAAAATGGAAAAATTTTTCCATTCGAAATTCGAATCAAGTGGGGAGAGTAAAATTGTGAATTATTTCTTGGTCCATTTTTATTTAAAATTAAAAATGTTGGTGAAATTTTATAAAAACAATTAATAAAATCAATTAAAATTAGTTAAATTAAGTGTAAAGTATCGTTTCAAATTGAAATTTATAAAAAATTTATAAGTATTTATGTGAAAATTGTTAAATGAAAGTTCTTTAGTTTTTGTTCTTCTTCTTATTTCTTGTCTGTGGTGTCTATATGTATATATCTATCCATAATTTTCTTTTTTTTTCTTCTTAATTTTATATTTTATATATTATATTTCATATGAAGTTTTCTTGTTCTGGTCTTGCTATTTTTTTTTAAATATATAAATTTTTTGGAGTGTGTAGTGTATGTATGTTTCATTATTTATTTATTTATTTTTTTTTGTGGTGTCTGCCATCGCGTTTCATTATTCATTTCTTTGATTTGTTTGTGCATTGTGCGTCTCTTCGTCATCATATTCCATTTCAATATTCGTAATTTGTGTGTAGTGTGTACCTGCTGCAGTCTGCCTGCAGTCTAGAAAAGAAGCAAAATCAAAAACAAATAAAAAAAAACAAGAAAGCCGCAGCGGCTGCCGACGTACCGTCGTTGTCGTCATCCGTCGCAGTTACGTTGTTATATTGTTTGTTGCCGTCTTGCCGAATTTCCGTTGCCGTTAATCATTATTGGTATTGCCCAACCGCCGTCATTTTTAATAATTGGATTGTTGTTGTTGTCAACTGCCGTTATACAGTTATAATGCCGTTTTCGTTACTGTTGTTGCCGACTAACGTCTTCAACGTTTTTACTTATGTTTTGTTTTTGTATCTTTGTGTTAATTAATTTGTTCGAACGTTCGATCGACTTGACGACAATCACTATCGCTAATGGTATTTTCCTTTATTTTACATCGAGATTCTACATTATCGAACATCGACATTTTTATAAATTAAATTCATACTTATTCGTTCGTGTTTCGTTATCGGCTTTTTTTTTTTTTTGGTATACAAAATACAACAGAAAACAAATGTATGATGAGAAAGTAAAACAGCGAACAACAAATTGTATTTAAATAATGTATTAAAAATTGCGTTTGGTTGGTTGTGGTTTTGAGTATGAATGATATATATGTATGATGAGAGTCAAAAAAAAATTTGTTTTGTTTAATGATGTGGTGAATTGAATAGTCTGTGACCTGTGAGTTGAGTTTGATAACGATAAGTAAAACATGAAGCAAAGCAAGATGCGATGTATAGCAATATTGTTTATATAGTGTAATCCGTGTATTATGTTATGAATTCATTCTGTTCATCCGTTCGTTTCTTTTCTGTTTCAATTTCTACAATAATTTTGAATTATTTTGATATTCTTTTTCGAATGTCTTTTATTATTATTTCCTTTTTAATTCGTCTGTTCGGCTTTGTTTTATTAGCAATACACCAATACCAATAATATTTTTTTTTTTTTCAATTTGACATAAATGAAAAAAAAGTAAAAGAGTAATGAGAGAATTCATATCTATGTATATGAATGAATACATATCAAATATCTATAATATGTGAAAATGTATACGTACATATATATGTATGTACATATTGTCATCCATCGGACCATCGCACAATCGCTTCCGTCGTATAAAAAATATTAATCGAATGGCTGGTTATATTAATCGGATATAATGCTTAAATGTTTGTATGGAAATGTAGCCAATGAACGAATATAGACTTTCAAATAAATAAAAACAATAAAAATAATTGAAATATTTTAAATTGTAGAATCGAATTTACCAACGGATGAAAATGGTAAAAGGTAAGGTAAAGTGAAAAATTAATTAATTCATATTGAATGTTGTGTTTGTTTGTGTAATGTGTGTAGTATCATCTTTATATGTACATGTAGGGTAAATGTTTCCAAAAAGATTCAAATAAATAAATTTCAATTCCACACACATGCATTTATATTCAATTTTCATAGACAGTACACAGTGCATACATGCTCATTTAAGTCAATGCAAAATAAATTGAAAGAGGTAAATGGCATTATGATAATGATGATGGTAATTGGTGATTGTCGAATTCGAATACGAAACGAATAAGAAAGAATAAAATAATAAATGAATATGTATAATGTATGGTGTAAAATTATTGTCGTCGCCGTCATCGACGCATCGCATGCATACACAATAAAAATTAGATATTTTAGACATTGCATTGCATTGCAATCGCATTTCATCGAGTATATTGGTTTTGGTATATAATTTTTTACTTTGTAATAACGCATATCGCTTTACTTCTACCACCTTGCACCTTCAACTTTGCTTTACTGTAAGACATCATGACTGAACTGCAACTAAAACTGACTATAACGTGCCGATGCCGATGACAATTTTTTTCAATGCATTTTGTTGTGTACTTTATTTTATATCTTGCATTTTCTGTCTGATTCTGATATTTCTTTTGATGTATTCATATACATAAATGCGAACAAGAATGCGATTATATATACATATACATATATAAATGCTGTAAAAATATATAAATATAAAAGGAGAGGAGATGCGATAAATGACGGATACATATGTATATATATTTATTATTATTATATGTATATATATATATTTTTGTATGCGTCTGACCTGACTATATAAACATTTTATTGTGAATATGTGTGTGATTATGAAAATGTAGTTGTATTAAAATTCGAAATTTATACATTATAATATGTATACAATTTATGAAGTGAATGCTCTGCTGTATGTGCATTTTTTATTACATTTTTTTTTTGTCTTTCTATACACTTCTGTTCTGTTCTGTTCTGTACATTGAATTCTCTTTACTTCTCTTCATCGATAATTCATTTCATCGACCGTACTACATATACATATGTATACTGTCGTCCGTCGACCGTCGTTTGTCGACAGAAAATTATACAAACAAACATATATGTTTTATATATGCATAAATACATCTGTACAGTACACAGTATATGTATAATAATATACATATATATAACATACATATGATGATGAAGGGAAGTGGAAAAAAGAATAATATAAAAAGAGAATAAAAATAAAAATGAATTAACAAAAAGAAAAAACCAAAAACAACATAACTGCGAGGCGAGTTGAGAAAAAACGAAAAAGAAAATGTGTTAAAGTGAATAAAACAAAAAAGTGAACACACAAAAATACAAAAAAAAAAAAATAAATTAAACTAGCTTTTATACTGTACTGTACTGTACTGTACTCTTGTGTACACAAATATAATATAATATTTATTCGAAAAAGAAGACGACGACAAGTTCTTGCAGCAGTCAGGACACTAACTAACTAAACTAAACTAGACAGACTGTACACTGTACGTTGTGAACGGATAGATGGATTAAAAAGGAGGAAAATAAATTAATATTATTTTTTTTTTTTAAAAAATATAATAAATATATAGGTAAATAATATAAAATAAGAAAAATATCTAATAAATTGAAATTAAAAATAAAAATTAAAAGAAAATTTTAATAAATAACATAACATAGATTTTTTTGTGGAGTGTTTTAGTGTTTAAAATAGAGAAATTTGAAAATTTGAAAATTTTTATTCTACATTCATAAACTAAACTACACAGTATTTTTTCTTTTTTTCGTTTTTGATTTTTGATTTTTGTGTAAATTATTGGTAAATTTTCTTGTTTTTTTTTTTCTATATGTAATCGGATTTTTCCTAAACATAGCAGAAAATCAAGTAAAAAAAGCAAAAAACGAATGAACGAATGAACGAAATTTTGTGCAAGTTTATAAAGTGAAATACACAGAAGAAGAAGAAGAAAAGGAAAAATTAAAAAAAATAATAATAAAAGAAGAAGAAAAATTAACAAAAAATTTATATTTATATCTACAGAAAAGAAGAAAAAAATGTTTGTGTATGAGAAAATGTTCTAATTAATTATTTTTATTTTCTAAATTTTTATATGAGTGTAAGTGTGTGTTTGTGTTTTTTTTGTTCTTTCTTTCAAATTTACATAAATTTATTTTCTTTATTATAAAATTAAAAAAGAAAATTTGATAATAAATTTTATAATAAAAATGTGTGGTGTTAATAAATTAAATAAAAATTAAAAATACATACATAATATATGGTGCAGTTATCATCTACACTTAGCTAGCCTATAAAAGGAGTTACATATACATTTTATGTGCATACCATACATACATATGTACAAAAAATGTATGTATGTAATAAAATTAAAAATTATATGTTCTGGATCTGATAATGATGTGAAGTTATAATTTAATTTATTAATGAATAAATTATATAGAAAATTTTTACTAGTTTATTATAAAAAAATAAATATAAATAGTTATATGAAAATATTTGTGATTGTAATAATAATAATAATGATAAAATAAATAAATGTGCAATAAAAGTGCATAGCTACTACATACGGTATATATATATACATTACATTACATTTATATTCTAAAGAAAATTTTTAATATTTTTTTAATGCTGTGTTTTTTTTTTTTTTTCCAATTATTTTTACTGTGGTGTATATACAGTTTTTTACAAGACAAATACTATTTAGAAATCTGAAATTATGTATTATTTGTAATTTTTTGTAATAACTACTAAAAATATTATAAAAGTAGAAATCGTGACAAGTGTAAATGAAAAAATTTTAAAAACGAAATTAGTTAATACTTCCTATGTGTTATAATATCTCTATGGTCTACATAAGTTAATTAAGTGCAATTGTAGTTGTACGAGTAATAATACTTATATTTATTTTTTTAAATGAAAAATCTTCAATATCATCATTAATCAGTAGTGCATTAATGCATCAGAGAAATAAAAATAAAATAAATTAAATTAAAAGGTGAAAAAATAAATTATAAATAATTAAAAATTTAAAATTATTAAAATTACCAGCAACAATATTATTATTAATTACAGACTTTTTGACTTTTCATAGGTACACATTACCTACATAAATGTACATTATTTTTATTTTCGTAAATTTTTAATTTCGAATTCGAATTATAAAATGAAATTACCTACCTATCCTATATCTACATTTTATGCTTTTTTTTTTTTTTTTTTGGTTCCACTACATTTTTCCAGTAGATTACTTTTTTTTTTTTTTTTCTCTAAAAATTCATACACTACTTAACTTAGCTAGAGCTAAGCTATCTAATCTGAATAAAATGTAATTTTGTTGTTCTCAATATTCATTAAAATGGCCAATGGGTTTGTTTCTTAATGTGTTATTATTGTCCGTGGTCGTCGTCGTCATCATCATCAACATTCATCATCACTCACTAATATCATAGTCTCGGATTCGGTATCGGCATATTATTTTATTATAATAATAATAATAATGTACTTTATAATGTATGTACTTCCTCCATATGTAGATAACGTTACATATCTACATTATTATTAACAATTATTATTGTCGTCGGTATAGTTGTCGCCATCGACCGTCATCATTATCATCATTATTTTTCATGTACCTAAAAAGTATAATATATCTATACATAAGATGATTTATTTTTCGTCCTGCCCGTCTTCTGTGTGTGTAATGTTTTTGGCAATTTTTTAAAAATTTGTTAATTAAATTTATTTAATTTTTCTTTGATTAAAAGTATAATTAACATGTCTACAGTTAAAATACCCCTATTTCTTCTTCTGTTTTCTAAATTTTTTCTTTAGGCCAAAAAAAAAAAAAAAACAGTTTCACTTCAGTTTCAATCTGCTGAAGTAGTACAGACTTTTCTTTCTTTTTTTCTTTTTCTTCTTCTTTTCGGTTTTTTCTATTTTATTTTTAGTATTTCTTTTTAAATCCTTATGTGCTCTAATACCAATACCATTTACATACAAGACAAAATAAAATAAAATAAAATAAAAAAAATATTAATGAAAAATTCGATTGTAATGTTTGTTGTTGTTATAATTGTTATAATTCTATATATTATCCTGTGTACATCTATCTCTCTATAGTCTATACATATAAACATACTAGTGAATGAATATATACAATAGAAAAGTGCAAAAATGATGAAAAATAAGCGAGAAATTCGTGTTATTGTTGTTATTGTTTTTGATATATATATATATATAGTATAAATATTTTTTTTCTTTGTTATCTACCAGACATAAAAAAAAAAAAAATATGGAAGGATAACGATGATGATGTGAAAGAAAAGTTTTTCATTACATTTGAAATTTTTACTTTTTCATATTACATATTGCAAATTGAATGGGAAAATTAGTTTTAGGTTGTTTGGTAGTAGGCAAGGCACTAGGCACCTAATAAAAACAAAACAAAAAACTACTAAATTGCAAAAAGAAAATGTACCTATACCTTACCTAATTTGTCTCAAAAAAAAAAAAAAAAAAAAAAAAAATGCGAAAATTATAAATTATTTTTTGTGTAAATGAATTTTTTTTTTTTTTCAAACTTTTTTTTTTCTGTTTTGTTTTGTTTTTTTTTTTTTTTAAATTGTTTTTGAAATAAATTTACCACAAAAAAAAAAAAAATTAGTTACAAAAGTACAAAAAATGCAAATTAAAAATAATAAATTGATTATAAAATGTGCAGATATTGCAAATAATTTATATTTCACATTTTAATGTTTTTCGAAAAAAAAAAAAAAATTATTTTTATTTTTATTTTTTTTTTTAAATAAAAAACAGGGAAAAAAAAAAACAACAACGAAAAAGTATAGCTGAAACAAAAAAAAAAAATGAAATTTGCAATTGCATTTATGTGCATGCATTGCATTTTTGGTGTGTATGGTGGTGAAAAACCGACCAAGTTTTCATATTTTTTTTTCTTTTCTTTTTTTTTTCACATTTTTCATTATTTTCTGTTCTGTATATTTCTTTAATTTTCTTCTTGTCGTTTTTGTGTGTCCGGTTTGTTTTTTTTTTTTTTTTTTCTATGCACATTTCATATAAAATTTGTATGGATGGGATATGCGATATATACTATGTAAAATGGTATACATATAGTATGTATGGTGTAGCTGGTGAATGGTGATAATAAATGGTAGATAGACATAAAGAGAAATGATGATGGAAAATGAATGCATTGCACAGTGCAAATACACATACACATACAGTGATACATTATGTAGAGTAGATATATATATTCTCGTATATATATATATATAAGAAAGTACATATATTATATGCATGCACTTATATAATGATGTTTAGATACATGTATATATTAATTTATTCTCTGTGCGTTATTTTACTGAAATGTATATGAATTATACAGATGATATAAAATGTGTATAAGAAGGATATGTATGTTGAATGTAATATATATTATAGAGATATGCGAATTGTGTACATACTAATATATGTAACTATATATATATATATATATAGATAAATAGATAAGTGCGATGAACGAACGACATCGCATATTCGATGGAATGGAAAATAAAATAACAACGATGATGATGGATGGATGGATAGATGGTTGGTTGGTTATTTTGAGGTGAGGATTGAGGATATATAAATGAATGGTTATGATGATATGTACATACATATTATGATATACCTACAATATTTTGTATGTAAATTTAATACATATACAATATGCACATACATATATAAAGAGAATGATAATACATATAAATAATGACGAATATAATATATAAAAGAAATTTCTGTATAATATCTGTGCTGTTTTCTTTGAAAAAAAATAAAAAAAAAATAAAAAAATACGAAAATTTTATGCAATCACAAAATGAAAAAAAAATGTGTGTAAAATATGTATTGAATAATAATATACATATATGTATGTACATAATGCCAAATGTATACACAATACATAGAAGATATCTATTACATTTTATTTTACATTTTTTCTTTACATATAACTTTTTATATCTTACTTTATACAGAAGCATGTTCGTACAAACATGTCAATAATATATGTTTACCTGCATACCTTTATGTCACCTTATGTACAGTTTTACAGTTTTTTGTTGTTGTTGTTTTGTTATCATATTTTTTGTTAATTATGAAAAAATAAATGCCTTACATACAATTGACAATATGATTAATAATGTAATTTAAATTAAAATTAACAAAATAGAACTAAAAAACTATTAATTCACCTACTTGCATAGCTACATGTTTTTGTGTATAATTTAAAAATAATAAATTTTTAAAAATTTTAATTTAATAAAGTAAATAATAAAAAATAAAAAAAGAAAGACTTTAAAGTAAAATAAATATTGAATGCAAATTGTAATTATTTACCACCTTACCTTAATTATTGTAAGACACAGAGTAGAAAAGTCAAAAAATTTATAAGGACAAATGTAAATTTATGTGCATTATATATCTGCATACATTCATCAACATGTATAGTAAGAAAAACATAAAATGAAAAGTGTGTATTAAGACAATAAGACAACAAGACACCATCGAAAAACAAAATTCTTTCAGTTTTCATACATTTACATCTACATTTATATAAAAATGTAAAAAATTTGAAATTGAATTTGAATTTGAATATGAAAAGTTGTGTTGTGTGTTGTGTGTTGTGTATTTAGTATATAAAAGTGTTGTTAAAATGATTGAATAATACATTATTATTAAAAAATAAAAATGATAATGAAAAGAGAAAATATGAGAAAATTTTTCGATCAAATCAAAATAACTAAAGAGAAATTATAAATTTTAAATAAAAATTATAGTTATAGAAAGAAAGAAAATTGTGTAGTCTAATAAGTGTAGAGTGTTGTTGGTTATTTGTTTTGTTGGACCACTCAACACATAGAGGTTATATTGGTGTGTAGAATGTGTGAATGGACAAATTATTATGATGAATGATGAGATGATGATAAAAATGTTGACATAAAATATAATTTAACGAAGAGAAATAATAAGAAAAAAATTCAAATAAATATCGAAAATAAAAGAACAAAATTAAAAACAATTAAAACAAGTTAGACTCAGAGCCTCAGAGTCAAAAAAAAAAATTTAAAAATTTTTTTATTAATAATTGTTCGTTTATTATTTAGTGGCGTACATATTGTGGTGTAATATTGCAATACAAAATTACAAAAAAAAAATACTTGATTTGAATCTATAATTATTATCGTATTATTACGAGTACCTATCTATATCATCATATAATAATATGTACCTAAACATATATATACAAAATGTGTCTAATATAAAAATTTATTATCCCATATTATTTTAGTTTACATATTTCTTTTTCATTAGAATTTTTCTATTGTTTCTGTTTTTTTGTGGGTGTATATGTGTGTGTTTTTTGCTTTTAATCGTTCATCATTATGCTATTATCAAAGTAATTAATCATCGGATATTAGTTATCAAATATTTAATAAAAATAATGCAACTAATAAAAATACAAAAAAAAAAAAAAAAAAAATAGCAGCATCACAGCAAACAGCAGCAGCAGCAGCAGACAAATATCATTATAGCGGCTGCTAATTATTATATACATACATATATATACATATCTACTTATGTACTTTACTGTACATTATCAACATTATTTATATGTTGTGTTATGTTTTTAAAATTAAATTTGAATTGTTGTCAAAAATCATATATAATACCTATACCTATTTTTATGTATGATTTTGTAATGTTAATGTTTATTAGATATGTTTGTATTAATGTTTGTATGCTTGATATATGTATTAGACATTTGAATTTTATTTAATTTTATTTTACGTACCTACCTAGGTATTGTTTCTTTTTATGCCAAAATTTAGTTTATACTATGTATTTAATATACATATAAATATTTATTTTGTCAGTCTGGTGTGTGTACTGTGTGGTATTGCAATACCATGGTATTACACTGTATGTTTTGTTTTTCTTTCTGTGTTAGAGAATGGTACATATATGTAATTTGTTTTTATTTCATTTTTTTTTCCAATTAATGTAAATATTACTCACAAGTTTTATGTATGTATATGTAACACAAACTTTTGTCAGGTTGATTTGCAGGTGGTGAACAAAATTTGTTTTATTAATTTTTTAAACAAAATTATTTTTGTATTGTTTTTTACATATCTACATAAATGTAGTTAACTTTATTTTTTTTTTTGTTTTAATAAATGTAAATCCTAGTTTTGATAAGAAAAATTACTTAAATTTTTATATTTTCTATCGAAAAATGATATTAAAATTTTGTTAAAATGATGATGATTTCAATATTTTCATGACCGATTGTATTTAAATCTATATCATACTCATAATCGAAAATTGCAATTTTAATTTTCATGTAACCTACAACAAACATGATTAAATTCAGACGTTCATACCATGCACATACATATTTACCTACCTACCCATAGTCCTATAGATATGTATGTATGTACCTACAAAATATAATTATAAATTCCGTAAATTTATATTGGCGTTTCGTTATCATAATCACGTCGTTCTTATCTGTACATTTTTTTATTTATTTTTTTTTTCTTTTCTTTTTGTAAAATAAATTTTACCTACTGATTTTCCTATATTCATTATTATATCTACATAATTATTTAATTATTTGCGTAATTTAATTTCAATTATTAGATTATAATTATTATCTAATTTTTTAATTACCTTGAAATTTACAAACTAGGTACCTATACAGTGCACTTTATTATTATGCATTATACACATTACATACAAGTTATAAATTAGATATCTACACATATAAATAATATATATTATACACTTAAATATTTTCAAATTTTTACCTAGGTAGGTAAAGGTACCTATACATATTTTAATTTTCGATTTAAATTCACAAAAATGCAATAATTTAGAAATTTAAATCTCACGATGGAGAAATGAACCAAAAAATAAAAAGAAAAAGAACAAGAACAATCATAATTATTACATTATGTAGATATAGGTACATACATATTCACATAAATCAAGTCAAATAAATATATTATTTCATGGAGGATATTTTTATAATAATATGTATGTATGTATCTGATTCTGCTGGTATGGTATCATCTATGTCTGTACAAAATAAAAATAAAAAATTTGCAAAAAACTAAAATCGAAAAACAAAAAAGAAAAACAATAATAACAATAATAACAACAACAATAATAATAAAGAAAATGTTGTTTTAGTAGTTGGAGAGATGTCTAGTTCATTGTCTCTTCTTCTTTATCCTCATTTCCTCTTTTATATGCTCATTTTTTTAAAAAAAAAAAAAAAAAAAAAAAAACATATAGTTATGTATATACATAATGTATCTATACATTATATATCTATTTAAAATATGTATACTAAAAATATTAAAAAAAAGTCTACCATCATCATCAACATCAATGTATATTGTGTAGTATGTGCCCCGTATGGTGTATTGTATCCTATAATCACCATCAATATCATCATCATCTTTTTCAACATTAACATCAACAATATCATCATCGTTATATGTAATCATTTTAAAGTAGAAAAATTTACATACGCGTTTATATGCATTTATAATGTAGGTTTTTGTTTTGTTTTTGTATGTCTATTTATTAATATCAATCGTATTGTACCGTTTTAAAACTCTCTTTTATTATATACATATATACTTAATTTCAGTAGTTGTTGAAAATGTCGTTCATCAACATCATACTCAATATAAAAAAGCCGTAAACATATTAATATATGTACATTTTATTGAAAAATAAATTTTGTGTATACATACATTTTTCTGTTAATGTTGCTAGAAACATTTTATTTATGTTTCATTTTTCAATTTTATACCATCATCATTCACCACACAAATAATCATAATTTCACCATTCCTTATTGTTGGTGATGGATGATATTTGTGTTGTTGTTGTTGTCATCGCTTTATGTTGTGCTGTGTTCTCTTTCGTCTATATTTATTCATCATTTTCGTTGTAAACATTTATCATCATCATTATCACCATTATCATCATCGACCGTATAAAATCCTTTTTTTTTTTTTTGATAATAGATAGAAAGAAAAAAATGCATGCAATAATAAATTTTCATTTTTCTCCTACATTATTTACATTCAGTCATCGCCATCTCCATTTATCCTTTCTGGCGTGTATAATTTCGTATGTATGTACATATGTATACCTATGTGTATTTGTTGAAAAAAAAAAAAACGGATTCAAGTCAAAAAAAAAATCAAGAAAAAATGAAAAAGAAAATCTATAATTGTTTTTTTTTTTTTATTTATTTTATTTATTTTCATTTTTTTTTAAATTTTGTTTTTTTTTAAAAGTTTTTTCCTTATTTGTGTAGTTAAATATGTTGACAGACAATTGGATACAATGTTTCATCAACATTTTTAACAATAAATATTTTTATTATACAAATTTCTTTTTCTATGTACGAGTAGAGACATTTTTATTTATTTCTTTTTCTAAAAAAAAAATATTTTTTGTAATAATTTTACAAGAACATAAAATATATCATATAGCTACACACGTATGTATGTACATAAATATATGTATAAGTACATAATTATTACATATAAATCTACAAATTGTGAATGCAAATCAAATTTAAATTGAATTAAAAGAAAAAACAAAAACTGACAACGATACTTAATTGAATGAAAGAATTTACAATTAATATTAAATACATACGTATACTATCATACGTTCTTTGTACATATATACATATGTATTGATACATTATGTATGCTTGTACTAATATTATGTATATCAATCAGTAGATTATGTATGTATATTTTAATATTATAATTGTTTCTCAAGAAATTTTTATTACATACTTACATTTATTTACTTGTTTGAGTTTTTTTTTCTTTTTTTTTTTTCAAAATTCTTCACATATTTTTCGAAATTAATTTTCCAGTTTGATTTTATTTTATTTTATTTTATTTTATATTTATAATAATTTACGAATTATGTGATTTGAATGAATGATAATACTTAGTGTAATAGACTGTAGACATTTAAAAATTAATTCTGTTCTTTTTTTCATTATAAATTATGTAAATAATGTATGTACATATGTACTATGAAAATACAATAATATATTTACATACATACATATATTCATTTACATATTATACACTAATTTAACAAATAATTTACCTAAACTTTATGTAACCTACAGTGATTAACAAAATGTATATATGCAATTGATTCAATGAAAATTAAATAAATGAAAAAAATGTCTCTCATCTCTCATTTTTGAAGACAACATTTTTATCTATAATTACACGACATTATTTATGTATAGGTACTTTACTTCCCTGCTAGACACAATTCGATGAAGTAATCGATGAGTTCATGATGAGCCTTTCGATGAAAATCATCATGAAATTTGTTCTAGGCTTGGGAAAAAACTCACTTATATACCTTCACACAGATAGTGTATGTGAAACAAGTAAATAGTGAGAATATCGATGAGTTTTCAATGAGTTTTCGATGAATATACTGATGATCATATCGATGAGTTTTCGTGTAATTCATCAGTGCAATCATCAGGTACATACTGATGAATGTACCAGCGATCATATTGATGAGTTTTGGTTTAGTTCATCAGGGCAATCATTAGAAATGTATTTAGTAGGGTAGGGTAGGTATCAGTAGAAATGTATTTAGCTATGAAAAGAAATAATATTATGCATATAAAATTAAAAATCATAAATTTAGCTACAAAAAAGGAGTAATGTTTTATTGAATTTAATTTAGTTATTTCACTAAATTTTTCAAACACTTTTTTAAATTATTCTGAACTTTACTTTACAAATTCTCCAATAAAAATGAGTGCTAAACATAAAAACATTAAGTCACGAATAGTAAAACTGTTAAAGTAACGGTGTTACATTAAAAAATTCCAAGACGTCATTAATCGCGAACTTCATCAAGAGAATCATCGAAACTCTCATCGATTAATTCATCACAACACTCAACTAGAAAATATCGGCATTGATGCATGTAATCATCAAAAAGTTCATTAGGATATTCATCGAGAAGCTCATCGTAACGCTCATCGAAATAAAAAATAGGAAATTTTTATCATTTCCGCTATCAATGAGTTTTGTCTAGCAGGGTTGTTTGTGTCCGTATATATGTGTGATATTTTTACTAATTTTTTTTTTTTTTTTTTTGTCATTTTCTGTATTAGGTATATAATTATTTTAAAATTGAATTTATTTACAAATTCTTCTCATCGTATATATATGCGCCCTATAATAAATAACAAATTTATAAATAACTTATATACTACATATGTACATAAATGTGAATGATATATGTACAATATATTACACACCTAAGTATAATAAACACGTAATAAAACAAACAGTATCAGTGTGATATTATAAGAAAATAAGTACATTTATTTAGAATTTATTTATTGTTGCACTTTACCTAAGTATTTAGTATGTATATGTATGTACGATTTATGAAAGTATATATGTGTATATAGTATTACATGTGTACTGGTACTCTGCATATGTGCACATGAAAAAAATAAATAAAAATAAAAATAATCAAAATACAAAAAAAAAAAAATAAAAATTGTTATTTTTTTTTTTAAAGTACTAATGTAAACGCAGATAAAAAATATTTTTTGTCGGTCCGTCGGTATAATGTAGGAAGAAATCAAAGCGAACATAACACAGAACACATACATATTTATAGAAGATATATAATGTACCCATGTATGTACATGCATGTATGTATAAAATATAAAATGCCGTAAAGGTGAATGCTCTCGTTTTGATTTGATTTTTTATTCTTCTTTAAAATTTTTGTTTTCTTTTTTTTTTTTCCTTTAACTCTATGTTTTTTTTTGTTTTTTATTTTATATTAATTATTTTGAAATGATATTTTTGTTATTATTAATATGAGGTGATGATGCGGTGTACATAATATCTTAACACGTAAACCATTATCAATAATTATTATTATTATTATTCTATTATTTTAGGCATTTAATTTATAATATGTAATTATGATAATTTTGTCGTTTGTTTTTTTCGTTTTCTTATTGTTTTTTTTTAACTTGAATACATTTTTTAATGAAATTTTATTTACATATTCACATTTATTTTGTTTTTTTTTTTTTTTTTTTTTTTTTTTTGATTTTCTTTAATTATTGTGCTTGTACACTTGAAGTTTGAGTACCTATACAGGTTATAATTCTAATTGATTGTTTGTTTCGGTGGCTGGAGTTCCGAATAGGTGTTCCCTCTGATCCTCTTGAAATTTTGAACACAGATTCTACTCGACAATATCAGAAAAGTCACGGAATATTTTTTGTCGGAAAGCCCTCTATCGGTCACAATTCGCATTTACAATTTTTTGTCAAAATTCTTATTTTAGCAATATCTCTGTAACGGTACATGATGCAGGTATGTTTTACAGCTCAAAAGATGCGTCTTAAGATGTTCTAAATTCTAAAAAAAAGAAACTTTCAAAAACTCCTCGTAGAAGGATAATAAAGGACATTTTGTGATTTTTGGCTATTTTTACATTTTTGACAATTTCTCAGAAACGAGTAGGGATAATCGGTTCAAATTTTTTTGCAAATCAAAAAGGACACCATGAGCAAGATTTTTCATTCATTACTTTGATCCTGATGAAAAAGGAAAATGTCCTACAGAGAAATAATTTTAATAATGCTGAATTTTGCAATTTTATGTTCGTGTGCACGTGTATGTATGTGAGTATGTGTATTTGTAGAAGTCAAATATATGATATTTTTTGTATGTGCGTATATATGCGTGTGTATGTGCATTTGTAGAAGGTAAATCTAACAGTGTGTGCATTAAGTATTTTCTATACAGGCATACATATACACTACACGTATATGGGCAAATATGATAGAGTACGCTTGTGTGCGTGTGTGTGTGTGCATTTGTAGAAGGCAAATCTGATAGTGTGTGTTTGTAAGTGCATGTGTGTGTGTGCATTTGTTGAAGGCAAATCTGATAGTGTGTGTATGTAAGTGCATGTATGTGTGTGCATTTGTAAAAGGAAAATCTGATAGTGTGTGTATGTAAGTGCATGTATGTGTGTGCATTTGTAAAAGGAAAATCTGATAGTGTGTGTATGTAAGTGCATGTGTGTTTATTACTATTATTTTTAGATATAATTTTATATTATATTACATTTATTTCAATGACTGGAATAATACTCTTCAAACAATCTGAAAATACACGTGCATACAAACACTATCAGACTAAACGCGCGCGCGTTTGTGTTGTGTGTGCGTGCGTGCTGTGTATGTGCATTTGTAAAAGGTAAATCTGATAATTTGTGCATTAAGCATTTTCTATCAGATTTGTTTTCTACAAATGCACACACACACATGCACTTACATACACACACTACCAGATTTTCCTTCTACAAATGCACACACATACATGCACTTACATACACACACTATCAGATTTGCCTTCTACAAATTCACACACACACTATCAAATTTTCCTTCTACAAATGCACACACACACATGCACTTACAAACACACACTATCAGATTTGCCTTCAACAAATGCACACACACATGCACTTACAAACACACACTATCAGATTTGCCTTCAACAAATGCACACACACACATGCACTAACTAACACACACTATCAGATTTTCCTTCTACAAATGCACACACACATACATTTACATACACACTACCAGATTTGCCTTCTACAAATGCATACACACACAAACCCGCAAGCGTACTGTATCATATTTGCCGATATACGTTTAGTGTATATGTATGCCTGTATAGAAAATACTTAATGAACACACTGTTAGATTTACCTTCTACAAATGCACATACACACGCATATATACGCACATACAAAAAATATCATATATTTGACTTCTACAAATACACATACTCACATACATACACGTGCACACGAACATAAAATTGCAAAATTCAGTATTAATAAAATTATTTCTCTGCAGGACATTTTCCTTTTTCATCAGGATCAAAGTAATGAATGAAAAATCTTGCTCATGGTGTCCTTTTTGATTTGCAAAAAAATTTGAACCGATTATCCCTACTCGTTTCTGAGAAATTGTCAAAAATGTAAAAATAGCCAAAAATCACAAAATGTCCTTTATTATCCTTCTACGAGGAGTTTTTGAAAGTTTCTTTTTTTTAGAATATAGAGCATCTTAAGATGCATCTTTTGAGCTGTAAAACATACCTGCATTATGTACCGTTACAGAGATATTGCTAAAATAAGAATTTTGACAAAAAATTTTAAATGCGAATTGTGACCGATAGAGGGCTTTCCGACAAAAAATATTAGAGTTCTGTGCTTTGCGTCACAAGGACTATCTGTGGTCAAAATTTCAAGAGGATCAGAGGGAACACCTATTCGGAACTCCAGCCGTTTCGGTTATTTTATTGTCAGTCAGAGTGAGTTTCAAAACGCCTCAAAAATGTGTTGTGATACGGCAACAAAACAGTCGTGATGCAAAGTTTTAAAACGCAGCATTAATGCTTCGCATCGATATTGCAGTTCTACAACTTTGACGTTTTGAAACGAATTTGTTGTTTTGTTTTGACAACAAGAAAATTGGTTCACCTCCTACAGTATACATAATTTTAAAATTTAATTAATTCATTCTCTACACTAAATCAAAAAAGGTGAAATAATTTTTTAATAAAATTAAACAATGTCAGAATGGACGTATTTTATAGCCATTTTCGAATGAGCAAAAACACCTTCAGTGTAAGTACTCGTATGACATAATACTCTCCATTTTTTTGTTGGAACTTGTCATTAATATTATGTAAACACTACACATTAAAAATTCAATTTATCATCATAAAAATACAAAATTTTTGTTTAAAACAGATTGACTTTTGGTCCCACACAACAAAATTATAGTATAAAACTAAATCATTAAAATGATATTGAGAAAAAAAATCTATTCAAATCTATTTTGCATCATAAAAATTCAGGATGCGTAGATTGCTTGACAGATGCGTATCAGATGCATTCACAATAAGTTTTGAAACTGTAGACATTGTTATCGATTTAAGTGTTGTCGTTTTGAAACTGTTGATTATGCATCGAGGCGGTATTTAAAAGTTTTGAAACTCACCCTCACTGTATTTTTGATATTCGATTCTTCACATTTTTATCAGATACATTTTTATTTCTGTTTTAAATTTGTTTCGTAAACATTTAAAAAATTTCCCAGTGAAAAATTACAATTTTTTCTAAAATGGTTTGAGTCTAATTTAATATTGATGTTGATGATGATGACAATTTCCAAGAAATTATTTCACATTTGGGTTTAAAGTCAAATTCAATTCAATAAAACGTAAATGTTAAACTATCTATAACCACAGACAATATACAGATACGCCAATGGAACCAAAAATCCGTCACCATATAAAATGAAAAAATCGTGTGTCCCCATCTACTTTACATAAATCAAAATGCTTCAATTTAGTTTAGTTTTGAATCCATAAAAATAATATTCAAATAATACCAAACTTTGAACTTGAAACAAACTTTAAATGAATGTTAATATGTAGTACAATACATATTCATTTTTACACATTTAATACATATGTTCATAAGTTTGTACAACCAGTAAAACGTGGTAAAACTAACAAAGCGTATAGCACATACATAGCACCCATTCACCAGGAAACAATATAAATTTGGTACTGTATTGAATTTATCAGTGTATTTACATACGCATTAACGCACATATTTTAACATTTGACAGTATATGTAGTAGTGTCGAATGTCTGCTTTGCCTGTGCTTTAAGAATTATACGCAAACGTATTTGCAATAGCCAGAGTAAATTTGTTTTTGTACATTTCAATCTACCTGCTATCGCAGAGAATATAATACATACATATATATATATTATTTGTGGTGCTGCTATACGAATACTTCGCAGGTTTATTTCTTTCATCTTTTTTTTTCTTTTTGATGTTGCTTTTGCTATGCCACTATCTTGACACACAATTACATATATATGTGTAGTATGTATGTAGTATGTATACTACTGCAGAGAGGTAGAAAAATTATCTCGGGTTTATTTAGAATTTTTGAACAATTTTTGACTTGAACATTTAAAATATTATTTTTTAAAAACAGACAAATAAGGGTATTCACGGTTTGGTCTTGTATCATTGTAAACGGTGTAAACTCGTACAATCCTACATCTATTGTAAACATCTTCAATGTAATTTTTACTTATACTGCTTGTAAAAATTTACACTGCTGAAACCCATTGTATATTACTATTGCTTACTATTGTATATGCCATTCTGACATTAAATGCTAAAATAATTTGATTATTTTTATAATATTTTAGCTGACATAATTTGCTTGATTTCAATACAAAGTTTTCGTTCACGATATAGTGTAATGTGTAAGATTTTGGTGTATATTCACACTTTTTACACTCTTACAACATTTCGTGAATACCTCTAACATTATAAGCATTTACACTGGCCTGTGCTGTGCAGTGATAATTTTTATATTTCCTTCTGTATGGTACACTATATCACAAACAATAAACATGTTTATCAAAGGGTATTTTATGTATACAACTTGTTATACACATACACATCATTATAAATCATTATGGTGTACTATCCTTACTGTGGTCTATACTATACGTGACGTATACAAAATATACAATGTATACAAAAACCAGTGTAGGTATATATTTTTTTTCACACAAAAAAAGGAAAAAAAGGAAAGAATAACTAGCGATACATATTCTTTCAAAATTTAATGCAAACATTTAATAGGGTTCAATGTCCAATATTATTGTTATATATACCACATATAATCCTTATCTGTGTGTCTGTGTTTATACATAGGACTACATCACACCTGCAAGACAACATGTACTATGGAAGCATACCATCAGCAATAATATTATTATATTCATATAAAAATGTTTATGATATTATATATACTACCAAATTGCTACAAATAAATCGTATATTTTCTATTATTGCGTGTAAATATACGAATAAACCTAAACACTCAAATCAGATTGTTTATATGTATGCGTATATAATTTTATGAACCATATTTTAAAACTTTTATCGAATGCAAGAACAATCGAATATTAACGTATATTTTGAATTTAAATATATCCAAGACTCGAATCTGGACCTAACAATAGGTCCATATGAATTTGATTTTGTTACACATTTTAATATATGCGATGAAATATCTGTATATTTTCTGTGCTATAACCCAATAAACTAATTAAATTTTAAGCCACAATAGGTTTTAAATGACCTTGCTATCGATCTGGTATTAGTACCAGGATAATACCTATGTGAACATATGGTCCTTAAAGTCTAAAAAAAAAAATTATATTTTCCATATTATATCCACATAAAGCCCTAGACAGACATCTAGTATAAACGTGGTATCGATACCGCATGGTATTGGCTATACTACATGTCTGTCATCCTATACTAGATTTATACCAGGAAAACAAACTGGTATAAACGTGGTATTGAAACCAGCATGATTTGTCTAGCATGAATCTAGTATTCACAAAATTTACTGAACGTAGTGCCATTTTAATGCTGCGGAAATTATAGAAATTAGTTTTAACATCAAGCTGAAAGTAATTAGAAGGCATTGTAGGCATTAAGTTGAAAGTAATATATAGGTTTACCAGGTTTATGCTAGATTACATGTCTGTCAACATGCTTGTATTGTTCATACCATGGTATTCATACCATGATATCGATACTAAATGTCTGTCAATGGCTTAAATGTGTACATCTATTTACAATATTTATATATATACATAAAGGAACATTCTCAATGCAACGCTAAGTGAAAGTGAAATTTTATGAAAAAGCATACTGTTCAAAATACAAAGCTAAGTTAATTTTGAAATTCGAAAATTCGACATTAAAATTTTGTTTAAATTGACATTTAATATTCAAATTTTCAAATTCTCAACTGAATTTCTCCATTTTTAAGTGGAAATTTAAAGAAATTTTAGGAAAATTTTTGCATTTTTTGAAAGTTTCCATCTGTTGGTCAATTTTCTAACAACATTTTTGTAATTAAATTTATAGCTTTTGTTAAGTGAAATTAAAATTAGAAATGGAACCTAATTTCACTTTACTTTATCAATTTCAATTTCAATTAGAAACTGACGCAGACATCTAATGTTGTGTAAGAAAATAAGGAACGAAATACAGATAAATTCCAATTTCATTTAGCGTTGCATTGAAAATGTTCCATAATGTACATATAATCAAATTTATATTTCCATTTTAATTGACAAAAATTTCTCATTTACTTATTTATTTCATTTTTTTTTCTTCTATTTACAGGTACCTATCATAAATAATTTACTTACATTTATACATTCAAACATTATTATACATATATGTATAATATATGTGTATATAAATGTATATGAATCGAAGATTATATAAATGAAATTTTTAAAATAGACAAACTGAAATCAATATTGGCAAATGCAGCAGCAGCAGCACCAGCATCATCATCAGCAACAGCAGCAGCAGCAGCAACAATATTTAAAAAATAAAAATAAATTAAATATTATTATAATTGATAATAATTAAAAAATATGTATTACTAAATATTATATACACACATACATTATATAAAATTACCTATTACACTGATAAAAATTAATAGAATGATAAAAAAATTTGAAAATTAAAAGAAAGAAAGAGACTAAAAAAACATAATTATTAAATATATATGTATATATACCTAACACATATTCTTATTAAAAAAATATATATATACTTATATAATAGATATACAAAAAAATAAATAAATAAAAACAGAAAAACGCAGCAGCAACAACAACAAAAAATTTCAGTAAAAACATAAAATAAAAAAATATCTAATACTATATCTATCCAAAAAAAAATTAAATTAAAAACAAGAATTTAAAGTAAAATAATAAAATAAATAAAATATGAAAATTATTTCTATATAAAAATACATATATTTAAATGTATGTAGTAATAATAATAAAAAGAAATATGTACCAATCAATATTTAGAAATATTTAAAAAAAAAGGAAGAAGAAGAAAAGAAACATTTAAAAAAAGATTAAATGAATGAATAAGAATAAGAGAATAACAATAAAAATATAACTACACGTGACAATTTTCTGTTTATCTAAGGTTTAACCACAACACGTATAAAATTAAAATTCACAATAAAATCAAATTTTGAGTGTAGAATTTAAAAAAAAAAAACAAAAACAATAAAAAAAACATCTGTGCTCTAGCATCATAACTACATTTATGTACTGCTATTACTGTATGCATAAGGTGTAGAATGAATTCAAAAAAAATAAATAATAATCATCATGATAAAATTATTCAATTATGGATGATTGATCAATTGATTTGTGTTAAATTGAAAAAAATATAAAAAACTAAAATAAATAAATAAATAAAAATAAGTATAAAACAACATCAAGAACAACAAAAAAAAAAGGAAGTGTTAAAAATTCTTCAAAAATATAAAAATGTTGTACATACCACAACGATGTACTACCAAAATAATACTAATACAAATCCTAAATCAATGTGAAAATAAATTCTATACATAAATTACTAAAAAAAAACTGAATAAATAAAAAGAAAAATGATTTTTGTGGATAAAAGAATTAAAAATTTAAAAATTAAAAGAAATTACTTTGACTACCTATAACAAAATAAAATAAATAAAGAGCGAGTAAAAACATTAAATGAAAAATATTCAAAAAAATAAAAAAAAAAAAAACTATGTATTTAAATCCACGATCATATGATATAATCAATACGAAAATTATTACATATTTAAATAACAAAAAATAAAAATTGTGTAAAAAATCGACTAAAAAAATAATTTAAAAATTTAACAAAAAATCAATTTTTTAATGATGGTTTTTTTTTTTTTTTTTAGTTTTCATCTAATAATCAAATCGGATATTAAAAATAAAATATTAAAATAGAATAAAACAAAATAAAACAATTAAAAAATATAATAAAACAAAAAATAAACACTTGAAAAAAAAAAAAACAAAATTTTTAAAACGAAAAAGATTTATAACTTTTTCAAAAATTGTTTTTTATTTTATAAAATGTATAATCATAATTGTTTTATGTATTTGTTCATTTTAAAAAATCCAGATCGAATGATATTTTCTTCTTCTACTACTGCATCATCGTTATTATCATCATTATTATCATCATTATCATCATCTTTATCTTTATCGTTATTGTGGTCGTCGTCGTCGTCTTCGTCGTTGTCGTCATCGTCATCGTCTTTGTCGCTGTTATCAACATCTTTAACATCATCAATATTATCAAAAACTTTATCAATATTTCTGCATAAAGAATTTTTAAAAACATTTACAAAAATATTATTGTCATCATCTTCGTCGTCTTTGTCATCGTTATCGTCATCAAAATCGTTATTATCGTCGCTGTCGGTTTCGTTTACGTCATCATTATCGTTGTTTAAATCGTTACCGTTCTCGTTGTCATCATCATCATCATCATCATCATTATCGTTGTTGTCGTCGTCGTTGTCGTCTTTGTCGTATTTGTATGTAAATTATTTTTATATTATTAATTTTTATTCGACAATTATATTATTATCATCACTATTACCAACATTATTATCATCATCATCATCATCATTATCATCATTCTTCTTATTATCTACGTTATCATCTTCAATAAAATCTTTTAAAATATTTTTAAAAACAATTATAAAAAATCAACAAATTTTATTGAAAAAATTATTATTATCTGCATCTGCATCATCAACATCATCAATAAAAAGAACAACAACCACAAAAACAGTAACACAATTTGCTTCATCCGTTCTAATAACAGTGATAATACTATTAAATTTTTCTTCATTATTATTATCGGTGATATTCTTATCCTTTTTATTATTGTTATTTTTATTGACGGCTGTCACAAGTATTTTTAATTTAATACAAATTAAAACAAGTGAAACAATAAAAACATCAAAAATAACATTATTAAAATTATTATTAAAATCAGAAGAAATAATAAACGAAGTAGTAACAGATAAAATAATAAAAAAAATTTTAAAAAATTCATTAAACTATAAAAATAATAATAAAATAAATATTTGTCACAATTGTAATAACAATAATAAAATAATAATCGAAAAAACATCATTAATTACTATTTAAAAAAATAAGTTTTGTTTTTTTTTATATATGTAACGTATACATACATAAAAACTAACCTAAAAAAGTTTGATTTTTAAAGTTTCGAAATTAGAAAAATTCGAAAACAAAACAACAAAAAAAAAGTATACATATAAATAATTGCCTGTGTTGATTAAATAAGTAATAACTTGTCTCGTGTCCTTTACTACTTTATTACATTTTTATTCACAGTTTCTTTATTATTTGTTTTTTTTTTTTTTTTTTCAATTCTTTAAATTTAAATCGTTGTCGTTGTCGTCGTCGTCTTTGTCTTCACTTTTTCAATCATGAAATCAAGAATGTGAAGTGAAGTCATCGAATTTCTTGTCATGAATATTTTGTAATTTTTTTTTGACTGACAAGAGAAGCACACACACACAGAAAAACAAAAAAACAAAAACATTTTTATTTTTCGAAGTTAAAAAAGAAAAAGGTAAGAAAATCATTTCAAAAAATTTTAGTGTGACAGAAAACAAAAAAAAATAAAATAAAATAAGGATAAGTTTAGAAAAAAAAAACGTTAGTTTTTTGCTGCAAAATAAGGCAAAAAATTTATGAAAAATAAAAGAAAAAAAAAGTGTGAAACAAAATGAAATGCGAGTATAACTAAACACATACATAATTCCTATAAAAAAATAATTTAGTATTTTAGTTTTTGAATTTTAAATTTTGATCCTTTTTTTTATTATTTTTGAATATTTTTTTTAATTTCTATTTTAAAAATAATTCCAAAAAAAAAATATAAGGATAAAAATAAAAAGGATTTATTAAAAAAATAAGTGATTTAAAGGTTCAAATTTTTTTTTTTTAATTTTTTTTTATGTTTCTTCAATGTTTCATGAGAGGGGAGGAAACACCGATCTCTCTCTATTATTATTATTAATCGTCTAAATTTAAATTTTGTGAACAGTGAATACAAAACAAAAAAAAAAAGGACACCATGTTCTAGATTCCGCAAATAATGAAAGTGAAATACGAATTCAATTCCATGCCGAATGAAAATTGATGTTTTGCATTCCATATGTGAAAATTATAGAGTTCGAAAATTAATTTCGAAAATCATCATCTGACGTAATTTGTATGTATATAAAGTGTCAAATTTTTTTTTTTTATTTTTATTTTAGTTAACCTTTCTTCAAGTGTCATTCCACTTACAAAAATTTGAAGAAATTAAATTCACTAAAAATGAGTGAAAGTGGAATGCAGAACATCCAATTCCACATTCGCAAGTGGAATACAGAATATGGGTGTAATTTTTTTTCTTTTTTTGTTTTTTTTAAATATGATTAATGGTTGGTAATCGTGAATGATAATGAATTAATCGTAAAAATAATAAATAATGAAAAAAATGCATTTATTAAGAAGCATCTAATATACATATACTACCTACTTTTTTAAATTTTAATTTAATTTTACTAAAAAAAAAACAATTGTTTTTTTGTCTCCCAGGATTTTCATCTGTATTTGATTATTTTTTTAATCTTTAATAATAAAACATCAACTATACTACAGTAAAAAAAAAAAAAAACAATTTTGACATTATTAAATGAAAATATGACATCAACAACAAAAGGGAATACAAAAAAAAAAATGTTAAAAAATTTATACTAAATAAATGAATAAAAAACGAGAAAAGTAAAAAGTAAACAAACAAAACAAACACAAAACAAAACAAAAAAATTATGATTTGAAAAAGAAAAGTTGAAGAAAAAAAGAAAAAAAAAGAAAAAAATATATAAACTAATCCTTATATAAAAGTTTATAATATAAAACTATAAAACATAAATAACATACATACATATACTTATACATGCATACATACATAAATTTATTATAAATATATTCATATATACCTACATGAAGTATAGTACATGAGCTTTTATTTTTATTTTGAATATTATTATATATACATATACCTACATAATATAGTACATATAATAAAAAAATTTATATAAAAATAATAAATGTTATATATGATGTATACATATATATATAATATATACATAAATAAATAAATAAATAAATAAATAAATAAAAGAAAAAAACAAAACGTTAAAATATTTAAAATAATAATAAGTCAAGTATGTACATACACATGCATACCATATAGTAAGTGAAAATATATAAAGAAAAACATTTATTTTATTTTACACTATATACATATATTATACTCTCGTACGTACGTATATATACATGTATGTAAATATATAATATGTATTTCGAAACAACAAAAAAAGAAGTAAGAAAACAAAAAAAAGAATAATTTTTTATTTTTTATTTTTTGAGTTTTTTCTACATGTAACAATTTAAAATTAAAAAACAAAATTAAAAACAAATAAAATAATAATAATAATTTATAAATTAATAATAATAATAATAATAAGATAAAATAACAAAACAAGGATTATTATAAAGCAGAGAGGGAGAATATTTTTTATATCCAGACGTATTATAAACCTAGTATGCTAATGGACAAAACAAAACAAAAACGTAAGTAACATAACAAATATATACAAAAATAAAAATATATATGTATATTTTTTTGTATTTTTTATTTACATTTTTGTTGATTTTTTTATATACATATGTATATACTTACATATAGTCAGACCGGGTAAATGTAAACAGGGGCAAATGAAAACGCACTCGATATTATTTTCAACGAGATATTAACGAGAGCAACATAATGCCGCTTCCGCTTCTACATTCAATGCAGTGACTTCAAAACTTACCGCCTTATCATGATATTCGAAGACGAAACGTTTCGTATCGTCTTGTTAAAAACGCGATCATGATATTCGAAACGTTCCAATTTCAAACGATTTTCATCGTCTACTCAGTCGATAGCATTTTGTTCATCGTTTACATATGAATTTATTTTTTTTTTTTGGTTTTTAATAGAATTTTTTTTATTTAAAGCATATTACTAATATTTGTGAATATTAATATTGAATTAATTTTTTTAAAAAAATGGAAATTATTATTAAAAATGATATTTCAAAACATCAACAAAATAATAGAAATGACATCGAACCCTTTTTTCTTACAACAAAACTGGAAATTGTATGAATTAAACATTAAAGCTTCGTTTTTATAAGGGATTTATATTGTACCACTATGTACCACTTAATATTCGAAACGATGAAGTTACATAATAGCGATTTTATATCGTATCGTTTCGTTTCATCGTTTCATCGTTTCATCGTCTTCGAGTATCATGATAAGGCAGTTAGACTTCGACTTTCGACTTCACAGCATGCTTAACATGTAAAAGTATGTAGCTGTCAAGTCTACTGCATTTAATTTAGAAGTTCTAATACATATCGCATTAAATCAAAGTCGAAGTTGAAGTCACTACATTGAGGGTGGTATTCACCAACATGGATATATCCGTTGTATATATTTTAGCCGGATACAATTTCAGATTATTCATCAACCTAGATAAAATTTGTTTTCGAACATCGTTTTCGGGTCGAACATGTGTGTCAAACATGTCCAGCTGATTGTATTTTTATATTACAAAATGAAAAAGAGGTTCTGTGATGTGATATGTAATTATATGCAAAGACCATAATACAGTACAACTACATTATCATTATTTGTGCCGTTGCTGTTAATAACAAGGTTATGTTCGAAAGGTATTTATAATAACCACTCATTAGGTATAACATGCCGCGAAAATGTATTAAAAAAATGCCTGATCGTAATTAGATACTAAGTAAAAGACATAAATATATGAGAGATATGAGAAATAAAAATTGCACATATCGACAGGCATCAGAAATATATGGAGTACCAGTTGCTGTAATTTATAATCATTACTATATTTATAAAATAAGCTGTTTTCATTCAACCTCAAAACTCAGTCATTTTCAAAAAAAATTCACAAAATTTGTTACAAATAATGTAAAAGTTGAATATTCAATTTTAAATAATCGTATATAATATCCCTGAGATGTCCATTTTACGAAAAATAAACAGCTATAAACAACAAAACGTATATAATTGAAAATCAATAACAAAAATCAAATATATATATTAAATTTTTTAGTGACGTTCATATTTACCCGGTCTGACCCTATATATATATATTTTTTGAGGGAATGAGTTCATTATTGTGGCGATATCGTAAACCGTATCCGGAAACGAAATCACAGGACATAAGTATCTATCTAAACACGTTTAAATACCAAACATAATGTCAAAATATTGAATTGTACTTGTAAGTATATTTTTGTTGGTTTAGACTTAGACATTGGTGGGAAGGTATTTATATAACGTTTTGTATAAGGGTAGCAAGACATTAATGAACTCATTCTTCTTTTTTAAAAAAACAAAATTAATATTTATTTATTTATTTTTATTGTTATTAATATTTTTCTTACAGTTTTCCTATAGTTGACAATTATTTGATTTCATTTGGAAAAAGTAAAACTTTATAGTCTATCCCTTAGGTGGTATACCAAACTGGGAAAGACTGTAGAGTTGCGATATTATTTAATGCGTTGATTAGGACATAATATCTATGGTCAGCATCTATAGTTATATAAGATTAGTACTTTCCTCTTGTATTTATACTGATGAAACGAGCACTACTTCTAAAATCGATTCCATAAAGAAATACTTCCAATTTACGTTGCTGTGGAAGGTTGGCTTTGGCTTATAATTTATTTTGTAAATATCTATATGTTTTCTGAATTAAAGAAGTTACGTTCGTCGCCCTTACGATGTGTTATTTTGTTGGAAAAATTATTTTCAGTTTTTCATTATCCCTTTAAAAATTTACTGAGCTTTGAATGAGTGTGCCAGTCTGGTCTGGACCTGTCAGCTTGCTGTGCTGTGAGAAAGTGAAAGAGAAGAATCATTTAATTTTTCGTACATCAATCTGACAGAGATTTTGAGATTTATTCGTTCGACTGTATTTATCAATAAGCGCCTACGATCTGTCGTATATCTGTCTGTAAGATTTGATCGAATCGTACATATACATATGTATGAAAAATTGTAACGTATGTAGCTTACATTATGGTATATTTCAATTACTTTGTAAATATTTGAATAATATTATAACAAATCTAAGTATTTATACATACAGAGTACACACACACACACAAAAAGTCTCTCTATACACACATTATATTGTAAATGCGTATATGTACATATGTATGTACAAACATGACTGATGTATACATACTACATATTTTATTCAATTTATTTAATTTATTTGAATTGTAATTAGTTGACATTGTATTTAAAATTACTATACATACATACATATACAATACTATCTATATAGATACACACATTATTCGCTTAATTTACATTATATTTTCTTATCATTTTTGTCTAATTTTTTTATTTTTTTTTATTAATTGTTTTTCTTTTATTTTTTATTTTTTTTTTTACAAATTTTTTAAAATATTTTCTTTTTTTTTTTGTTGTTGTGTTTTTGTGTTTTTTATTTCATTTTTATAATTATTATTGTTATTTTGTATTACTTTGTTACTATGTAGGCAATTGCAATTGCAAAAAATATTAAAAAAAAAAGACATGAAAAACAAACTAGAAAACAAAACTGAAAACACAATAAAAAGAAACAAAAGAAAATAAAAAGAAAAATACACAAATTGTACAGTAAAGTGATGCATATATGTAATGTGTATATAAATGCATATGTACATTTATGATAACCGTGTGTGTATGTGCCTGCATTTGTATGTTATCAAGTTAAACGCGATATTTCATTATATTTTTCAATATTAATTTTATTTTTATTTTTATTTTATTTCATTTTCTTTCATTATCTGTTTTTTTTTTTTTTCTACTTTGGTGTAATAATTGTTGTTGTTGCCGTTCCGTTACCGTTGTTGTTGTTGCTGTCGTTTTGTTGTTGTTAATGAAATTTTCTTTTTATGTATGTGGTTTTTCATTTTATTTGTTTATTTTTTAATGGCGCCAACTACTGTTGTTGATTATTTTGTACAAACATATACATACATATATTCATATAAATGAGAAATATGTACATAAGTTTATGTACTTATATACACATGAGATGATATCGTGTACACGTGAGATTTTATAATGCCAGTATAACATCTATAAGTTTCTATAATAATTACTGGTAGGTAGAGGTACTGTGAATATTTATAAGGCTATTACAATAAAGTTCTTACTGACAAAAGTTCTATGGGTGTATATAAATACTATATCAGAGTGTACAAATGTATAGATACATATCTATGAGTATATACCTTGAAAATATAAGCATATGTAAATACGTTCATGCATAATATCAAATCACATTGCATTACATTACATTACAATTACTACACAAAAATTAATAAAATAATAATGATGAATTTTATATTTTTGTTGTGAAATTCTTATAAAATAAAATATTATCATTATTATTACTAAAACATGAGTATGTATTTATACGTATATAAGCGAGTACATCTGTTCTTACACTACTAGCATCTACTAGGCTAGGCTATTTGTATATAGCAGCAGATATGATTGAAACATTGTAATATTTGTTTAAATACTCGCATGATATACTCGTGTTCGTGTATAAGTATAAATATATATGATAGCCCATATTATAAATTTTTAATTTTTTTTTTTTTTTTCAAAAGTCATTCATTTGAACAATTTGTATTTACGTATTATGCACGCATTTAAAATGACGTGTATTTAATATTTAATATTTAATATTATACATATGTGCAAATAAATTAAAATAAAAACTTTTCGTACAGTATCTATACACTTTATCGCAAATAATCAGATAATACAGTAGAGAAACTCTATAAAACTTGAGAGCAGCTCGTATCGAAAGAAAAAAAAAATACTATTAGTATCGATACTGATTGACATTAACTGAATCGATTTTGAATCGAATTCTAATACAAAAATTCAATTCGAAAAAATACTATTAGTATCGATACTGATTGACATTAACTGAATCGATTTTGAATCGAATTCTAATACAAAAATTCAATTCGAATTCAAATATTAATCGAAAATTAGCTCTCTCTCTCCCTATCTCTACCTCTCTATCCATCTCTCTCCATCTCTCTCTCAAATCGAATTACATAATTCCGTTCCAAATTCCAATTCCAATATACAGAATTACAGATTCACAGAGTATGTAAGGTATATATTTACTTTTAATACACGTATATAGAATTTGGCTGTATTCTTCGCACACTATCAAAATTTTTATGAAATTTTTTCGTTATAATTCTAACGAAAATTTGGTTCTTCTGAAAGTAAACGATTGCATTGCGTGTAGTAATGGAATTGGTCATCCCTCTTTCATTTCATCAGAATATATTCGTCAGAATGATCTGAATTTTATATGTGGAATACGTGGTCGAGTACGAATTATTGTGGTTTTTGGTTATATATTTAAGATACGAATTTTCTCAACAAGGAAAGATTCTCTGATCTTTTGTAACTGAATCTGAATAATTCACTGTAACTATGGAAAATATGGAAAATGTAAGATTTATTTCTCAAGCAATATGCTTACATATAACTTTCGAATTCATTCCGAATTTTGTATCGCCAGAATTCTGATGAACGAAAATTAATCGAATTTTAATGTAATTGTACGAGCAGCCTCAATCGTTTTGTAGTTAAAAAATGTATTGGTTTTATTTTTTACCCATGCATTTTTCTGGATTTCTAGCATTTATTTTTTGAGAAAATAAATTTTTATTTCTTTTGCCATTTATTTATTTTTTGTTTTTTTTACATTTACATATTCATTATTTGTATAATTAATATACGAGTAGTATATACATATACAAAGGTACATCCATATGTACGAGCATAGTATATAATTTCGAAATAACTTTGAAACTAAATCAAATAAATTTTTGTTTGTAATTTACTGATTTGTTCGTTCTTCATGTTACAATAATTTATAACCAATTAAAAGCACGGTATCATTTATGAATTATGTATTTATATATCTATTGTATATGTATGTACATATATGTACATCTACATAATGATTTATGCATGATGTGTATATTCAATATATTTCTTTTATTTTATTTATTTTTCGAAAAATATCTTCCTTTTTTTTTCTTCTTCTCTTGAATCATAAAAAAATAGTTTCACTAATACATATTTTTTTATATTAGGTTCCTTTAGTCTAGCAATAGCAATATAGTAAATATTTACACATAAGCATACGTACATATATGTATATAAAAATAATGATTGTATAAATAATAACTTAATAACTACCCATAATTATCTGGTACATAATTTTATGTAGAAAACTTAAAAAAAAAAAAATTTTATTTTTCGTTTTCATACAAAATGGGTAAGCAGTCATACAGTTAGTTACAAAATTGAGAAGATAGAGTTTTTGATATTTCAAAATTTTTAAATGTGAAATGAGAACTTTCATCTTTTTTCCGGTGTTTTGCTACAAAGGCCGCGCTCAGACTAAGAGCGTAGCATCACTGAGCGTTATGGTTGGCGTATAAATTCAAACAAAGCGTATGGTTCAAACTACATTACGCTTGCTGTATGCACAACATAATAAGAAACAATATTGATTTGAGTTTTACGTTCTGAAATTTACGTTACGGTACGCTCTTAGTCTGCGCGCGGCCTAATTCACGCAGTTAGTTGTAAATCGATTTCTTTTCTATTTTAAAATTTTGTCAAAAATGTCGATGAAATATGGATCAAGAAAAACTTAGAAATTTTAAATTTTTTTAGAGCCGTCCGCAGTATGAAGTACAGATGATCCTCAAATTATGTCCAAACATAAATAATTTTTGAGGTTTACAGTAAATAGTATAAACAAGTAAAATATTATCTTTATTAAATTATTTTTTTGGAGTTCAAAGAATTTTATTAATAAAGAAAATTATGATTTTTACTCATAGCAAAGACTAAAGATCTAATGTCGAAGATACAAAATGTATTTTTTGCGCATGCTTTGCTTGATTTATTGTCTTTGACAGCTGACTACAGAAATAACACATAAACGGGATTATGCTCATAATGCCGCTTCTACATTCAATGCAGTGACTTCAACTTCGACTTTGATTTAATGGATATGTATTAGAACTTCCACATTCAATGCAGTATAGACTTGACAGCTACTCTTACATGTTAAGCATGCTGTGAAATCGAAAGTCGCAGTCCAAGTTGAAGTCACTGCATTGAATGTAGAAGCGACATAATGCACATAGCAAATAAAGTAAACAAAACAAGCAAAAAAAAAAATCAATTGCCTACATTGTACTTTCATCATATAATTTTTATATGTGTTGTGTCTCATCAATTTTATCATTCACTGTATGTGCACATATGAATATGAAATGAAGTAAGTATAACGACCGACACGATGAAATACTTGTACGTATTTGAGTTATAAAAGTGTAGAGGGAGGGAAGGCCTATATTGTATAGTAATATTATAACTTTCGTGTTCGAAATTTTAAATTTTAAATTGTAAGCGTATTATATAGAAAGCAAATAAATTAAAAAAGAATGTTTTTCTTTTTTCTACTTGGTTTTTGATTAAATAAAAGTTAAAAAATTGAAACAGAAAAAAAAAAACGAAAAAGAAAATTAAAAGAAAAGAATACAAAAAATAAAAATAAAAATAAAAGATGAATAATAATAGAAAAAAAAAATAAGGAAAACAAAAAACAAAGAAGAAGAAAAAAAAAATAAAAAAACAGACAAATAAGCGCCAAGTCAAAGTGATTACATGCACTTTTCCAATAAAACTTCAATATAATTTTTATGCAATGAAATCAGGAAATTCCTCATTTATTAAGTATGTTAAGTCTCTTTGGGCGAGTAGTGTGCATATATACATACATTCGGCACGAGAATATACATACATACATATATACTTAATAATAATAATAACAAACGATATAATGTATGTATGTATGTGCAGTGCACATATGCAATAATAACTTATAATAATAATGATGATGATGAAAAAAATGTGCATTAGTTTTACATTGTATTTAGTATATTGTGATGTACATATGTACAACGTATGTATGTACATACGTAGATATGATGCTAAATAAATGAGTAATCATTAATAGGGTACCTATGTATTTTTATATATGTACATACATACATATATACTTTCATGGTTATATTTGATATGCATTTGTACATAATGTAATGTTCAATTTGTTTGTTTTGTTTTTTAAACACGTACGTGAATACTGTATATCTGAATATGTATGCATATGACAACATGCGTATAGATATATGTATGAAATTTTGCAACATTATACCATAATAAAAGAATTATTTTTTTCATAATTCTATTATTGAATATGTATTCATGTTCATGTACATATATGAATGTACAGTGATGAACAAAACATTATGTATATAAGTACCTAATGATTTTTTTCTTAAATGTCAAAGCATTATAATAATTTGTAGTTTTTATTTTTTAGGAAACTTTTATTTCTAAAAATGAAAGAGACAAAAGTTGAATTTTGTATATACAATACATATAATTGTTGCATCGATGCACACATTATCAATGTCATGAACGTCAACTCCAACGTCAATGTCACATCTTCACTATGTCAATTCTATATTAAATTAATTATAATTTCACTTTATACTGGACAAAATGAGCAAAAACAATTCAAAAGTTTTCAAAAAATTGACACAAATCCACTTCTTTAAAGTAGTGAATGAAAATTGAAAATCAAATAGCAATTAAATGTCAAAATGAAATTAAAACTAGTTGAATATTAATGTCAGTCCATTTGACACACATTTCGATGGTGACATTAGCGATTATAAATATAATCGATGATGAATTAATGTACGTATGCACTTTTTTCACATATTTTTCTTTTACACATTACATATGTATATGTATTTTTAATTTTCTTATATAATTTATCTTTTATCATTTTAGTTTGTTCACAATAATTACAAAATAAAGAATAAATCATTAAAGTAAACTACAAATTTTCATGAATTTTTAATGTTTTGTTCGCAAATGTTTTGTTCATCACTGTATAGATATAAATGTGAGTTCATGGATGGTTGGTACTACATGTGCGTATAGGATGTACATTTTTATTTTTGGGGTGGCGTTTAGGAGCAATAAATTATATTCGCATGTAAATATTTAAGAAGTAAATATGTATACGAGTAGGTATATCTTACATGTGAAGCAATTACACATTAATGTGCAGTAATGTAAAAATTATAAAAATAATTAAGAAAAAAAAAAATATAAAATTTCTAAAAAATAAAATCTCACCTATATTTATATGTAAGCAAAATAAATATGAAACAAAAATGTTTAAATAAAATCAAATAAATACGATCAATTATTTCAAAGAAGACCGATGATGATGATGATGATGATGATGAAATATAAAAGGCTCTCGTATACATACACTCATAAATTATACATATCTGTAAGAAAATTATTGATAGAATCAAAATGAAAAATATTACGTATGTACTTTTAAATACTCGTACATATGGAAAAGAAAATGCGACAAAATGGGTAAAGAACAATTAATAAATAAACAAACGAACAAACAAAAAATATACATAATTTATTTAGTTGTATATTTTTTTTTATATTTTAAAGAAGAAAAAAATGCAATTTCAAACTAACCAAAAGAAAAAAAAAAACAATAATAAATTGAAATTGCGCGCAATTCTTATCAGAAAAATGCATTCATTGACCATATCACATACGTACATAAATGTACTTACAGATATGCATATAAATATGCACATATGTATATAATGCAAATAGGTGCATATGTCTATGTAGGTGTGCATGTATAAAAGTCACGTTGCATTTAATGTAATTTTGTGCAAATGCGATTTTATTTTTTATTTATTATTTTCTTATTTGAATTTTTGTTGTTGTTTTGTTTAGATTGTTCAGTTTGTTTGTTCGTTCGTTCATTCGTTCATTCGTTCTCCACAATAATAATAATAATAATAATTCTTTATTGCGTTTTTCATTAAAAAAAATAAAATAATAAATAAATGAAAAGCTTTTACATGCAATCATAATTTTAATTTTTTCTTATAACTTTACTTTTATTTTACATACACAACACAATAATGTACACAAGTATGTACATAAATATTTTTATATATATACATATTAGCATTAGATATTTTTACATGCACTCTAAGTATGTGTACATATACATACATGCAAGCATATGCAGATATAAAGATATATGCATATACGTTTCATACATACTAAGGCCCCTATTGCGAATATCGATTGTGTTTTTGATCGAATGATGAAAAGCTGTTCGATTGTAAAATAATTCGGTATTGTGTAACACAATCGAATGAATCAATTAGTAATGCCATATGCGTTATTAAAATTATAATCTATTGTGAATCTTTTTAACACTATTGTGAATATTTTTAACATTATTGTGAATAATGGTAGTTTTTCATTGCTTTTGTGATTTAAATTTTGTTTTGAGAAAATTGATATTGGGTATTTGGTCCACCACCAGTTGCTGTTTGTTCTTTTTTGTTGTGGATCAATTTTTTTTTAATATTAAATTTTAAATCAGTCTATACTGAAATAGAATAATTGTTAGATGGATGATAAATGCTATAAAATATTTGTTAAACACCTTTGTACCTTCAACCATTTTTCAGATGATTTTACTGGAGGACTAAGACTGTTTAAAATTTCAGCATACTTTCCCCAATTATTTAAAGTCCCTGTGCAATTTGAGGATTTTGTTACATAATTTCTATCAGTTTTTCAACCTGATTTTTATTACTTAAATTTCTAATAAAATAATAATAATAACAATAATAATAATAAAATAAGAATATGTATTAAAATATAATTTTTAGTAATTACATTTTAAAAAAAAAAACAAAGAACCACGTAAAACAATGAAATATCATCATAAAATAAACAAAAAAAATGATATTCGTTTGTTAAAAGACAATCGAACGAGTGATACGATCACAATCGAACATATCATTCGCAATCGATATTCGCAATACCAAAACTTCGATTGTACGATTGTTCGTTTATTTGACGATATTCACAATAGAGGCCATCATTCGCAATCGATATTCGCAATACCAAAACTTCGATTGTACGATTGTTCGTTTATTTGACGATATTCACAATAGAGGCCTAAGTCTGTTCGATCTGTGCTCGAAGTGTACTCAGAGTAAGAAATTTTACTCTATTTTGTTCGATATGTACTCGGAGTATACTCAGTACAGATCGAACAGCTTAGCTTAGAGTAAGATCGGAGTAATTCAAATTTTACTCCGATCTTACTCTTACTTTTTGCAGGAGTAAAAACTAAGAGTAAACTCAGAGTACAAATCGAACATGTTTTTGACACATCATATATTGGACGCATAACCAATTTTGTTTGTATTTTCATTTTGGTTCACACTACTTTTACTCTAAGCTGTTCGATAAGAGTATAAAAAAAAACAGAGTAAAGCAATCATTTTCTATAAAGTAAATCTACTCTACTCCGAGTACAGATCGAACAGAGATACTTCATCATCGTTTTTATTATTTTTGCTTCTGTTGCTTTGCTACATATTGCTATATTGCTGTTGCTAATGTTTTTGTTTATTTTTTTATTAATATGAAGAAAATTTTATTGACGATTTTTTATATCTATTTATTTATCCACACATGTATGTATGTACACTTGTGGTTTAATTTTATTTATTTATTTTTTTTGATTTTTATTTACACAATTCTCACCTACAGAATTAATTTTTCTCCGAATTCAATTTTATACAAAAATATGTACGTACATTACTTAACTATAAATTAATATTCTAATGAAAATTTGTGAATTTACGCATTATATTACGCAATATTTTTTAAGTTCTAATTTTATATACATACATACATACATGCATCCAGACATGTAGGAATACATATGTATGTATATATAAATATGAATTCTTATAATGAAAAATTCTTTGAATGGTTTTAGCAGTTATAGTAATGAAAATTTATTGTAAATTTTCATAATAATTTTATTCAATCACATCATATACACATCATGTATTTGTTTTGTATATCACTGTATATGTAATAATGTACATACACACATTTTATATACAAAAAGTTTTAGATATACATATGTTTATTAATTTTTTTTTTATTAAAAAGCATTGCACCATTTTATGAAAATGTTAGTATTTTTTTCATATTTTTATTTCTTTTATTATATTTTTTATTATTTTTCTATTGATATATCATGACATTGAATATTTATGCTATATACATATGTATATGTGCATTATAATATGTACATACATATTAATTTCTATTATCTATTCTTTTTTTTTATTGACATTAAAAGATAAAAACGTCATTAGAAAAATAGCAAATAAATATTCTGACGTCAAGGAAAAATTACAATGAAAATTGTTAAACAAGATAGAAAAAAAAAAAACAAATACGAAAGAAAGAGAAAAAAATATTAGAAATTTCCGTTTTTTTTTTCTTTTTTTTTGTTCTAATTTAATGTAAAACGTAAAAACTAAACACACACACACACATGTAATTCTATATATTATATCGTCATGCATTTTGCATGTTTAAATCTTATATATGTTTTCATGTACATAGGTACTTAATTTAATATTTACATTATAATACATCACATTTTGTGTACGTATGCAAATTAATTTAGTTTTCTACGCAAATACATGAAACTCATATGTACTAAATCTATTGGATATTAATTCATTTTCATTGAAAATTACCCCATACCCTGCTGATTTACTCGTATACATTTCTTTCAAACATTTTTCTCAAATTCGCAACGAAAAATCATTGTTTTGGTGCCGTCTCGTGTATTATATAGCATTTTCAATTTAAATTCAACTTTATCCAACTTAAATTAAACTTTGTCCATTTTATGCTTTTTCGATGGGATTGAGCATTGCAGAATATGGTGGCAAATACTCCAACCGAACTCCATTTCCTGGATTCTGACATTATCCAGAGTAATCCATGTATCACTTACATTTTCAATCTTTTTCAAGTGTAATTAAAAATTGACAACGCTTAGTTTAACTTGGACAAAGTTTAGTTTAAGTTGGAAAAATTTGAATTTAAATTGAAAATTCTATAATATCATATAAAAATAAAATCAATTTATTTTTTTTATTAATATTTGAACAGTATGACATTATACCACATTTAAATATGACATTCATTTTTTACCACAAATTTTGAGCATGAATTTGATAGATTAACTTTCAAACAGTGATTGATTTCGAACACACACCAAACATTATTCGAATATTATTTTTTTGGACAAATGCGAAGTGTACAAATCTAATGTTTGATGCGAAGTGTTGTGATAGATTATTTGTAAAACAACATAAATTCAAATCGTTGAGATTGTACTGTAACATCTAATGAACACAGTCACCACAGTGTGATACTGTATGAAAATTTATTCAAAAAAGTTACCTTATATAAATTTTCTATACGACAACACAGCAAAATTCACAAAATATATCAAATGATACTAGGTTTATGTTAGATTATATGTCTGTCATAATGCTAGTATTGTTCATACCATGGTATCGACACTAGATGTCTGTCTAGGGCTTTATAAACAAATAAATTTTAGCAAAAAACTAGAATAAAATATACATAATGAAATATATTATGTAAAATAAAACACCGTATCAACAAAATAGATTTAAACATTTTCTTTTTGCGAATATCACATACGCATACATACATATACGTATATGATAATTTGCAAAATACCTACATACATATTTACCTGCCTTAGGTACTATATTGTAGGAAAAATAAGAAAAAAAAAAAAACATTCAATAACTGCTAATATTCATGTACAGTGTATAGCATAATTTTTTTATATTTTATTTTTATTTTTATTATTTTATTTTTATTATTATTATCATTATTATTTTTGTTTAAGTTGTCCCGCTTTCTTTACGACATTGTCCCAGTTTCAATTTTTGTTAAGTGGAGTACAATACATACGTTCACATGCATGTACATACGTACAAAGTCAACATACAGTAAGTATTTATGTATTAATACTTATGTTTTATATTTATTTTTATTTTTTTTTTAGTTTTTTTTTTTTAATTTTAATTTTATTTTTTATTTTTTGTATTATATTATGTATTACGTGCTATATTATTGATAAAAATATATACATACATATTTATAATGTTTAGCAACATTATCATACAATCAATTTTGGTATTTTATGATGTATTGTGTGTGCGCTATTATTCACTTCACTTTTTACCTCTATCCATATATGTATGTATTATCATTGTTTACTCATACATATATGCACATGCAAGTCTTATACACACATCTATGTTTATAATTATTTTGATAGTTGATTATTTTAGGTATTGCATGTAGGTACAAATAATATGTGTAGATACGACGAGTATGTAATAATGTTCTTTTGTAATAAAAATTTGATATGCTATTTTTTTTTATTATTATTCAATTATCTGTATATATTATACATAACTTTGTATCATAAATATACAAAAAGAATTAATTTCCTTTTCCTTTTTATCAATATTCTCGTATAAATGTGTACAAAACGTTTCTATATTCCTCTACCTTCTATCAGTGTACATTATAATCGTGTTCATATTACAAGGCCTGTTTCAGAAAGTTTTAACGCATTTTTGATTCCTTATAGAATTTGCCACGTAAGTATGTAATAAATAAAAAAATGCATATTTTTTAAAATTTTTATTTTTTATATTTTCAATTGCTGTACTAAAAGTATACCCTTTTGCATATACCTCGTTGTCAATTGTCCATTTTGCAAAAAAGGTCTCACTCGAAGTCCAAATTAGTAAATTGCTTGCCACACCAACACTTTTGGACCGCATTTTTCTGTTAAAATTATCCGTTGATCTTCTGGAACATCAAATCTGTCATTTCCGGAGTAGAAGTGATCTTCATGTAGTGCAGGGAAATCGTATTCGAAATCGTAAGCGAAAAAATTTGTCGGGGTTATCCAAATATTTTTCAAAAATTTTTTGTTATCCAAATATTTTTCAAAAAATTTCTTCTTCTTCTTGTATCTGATCTGCTTGACGATATTCTTGCAAAAGATGTAAGTTTTGGATAAAAATCATATTTATATATTTTCAAGGGATAGGGAAGTCCCTGAATACACTTTTTAAAAAAATATACCTATTATTTTTTTTGTAACTCGAGTTAGAACATGCGTTAAAACTTTCTGAAACAGGCCTTGTGTATGTGAAGTTTATTAGAATAAAAAATATTACCTATACATAACAGATATACATTTACGTACTATATGTATGTTTTTCCAAGAAATAAACAAAATTCAAATATCATTTATATTAATATAATATCGACATGTATGTTTCTGTTGTATTTATGATACTTATTAAATTGTTTATTTTTGTTTTGTATTTTTTTTTTGTTTTTTTCATTTATTTTCAATATCAACTATAAAATATGTATACGGAAAATCGAATATTTAGTTATGTACATAATATAGTACATAATATACTATCGATAAAAAAAAAAATTAAAAAAAAAAAACATTTTAATAACATAAAATTTATTTGAAAATTAAAATACAATGTAAACAATATTGTAAACTATTTACTTGTAATTTATATATACATACACCACACACACACCTACATACATATTATATATATATATATATATATATATATATATATATATATATACATTATAAACTTAGATAAATAGATAGACAGACAATAATATCGTAGATACCTATTTTGTTTAGTTAATTGTGTAAATTCAATTCATATACAGGATGTTTCTATATTAGATCAAAAATTTTATACCTATATACATATCTAAACTTTTACCAAATTTCGATTTTTCATTTTCCTTCCAACATTTTTTTTTAATCGAAAAAATATTATTACTGTCTAGCCTTTGAAAATATTATGGGAACTTGTAAAAATGATTTGTAATGGTTAAAAATAATATTTGGGAACACTTTTTATTTGGATTCTAACATTTTTAAATAAAATTTTCTCTTATCTTTTATATGACAAGCGTGTAGGCAAGATTGTCTATTTATCTTGCGTGTAGGTATATGAATGAGTACCAACTACCAACTTGTTTGAAAAAAAAAAAGAACTTAGAAATACTGATAGGAGTCAATTTGCTGTCAAACAAATAACTCCGTTTAAAAGCTCAATCATGTAAGAGAGCTTGCTTCTCTGCCAACAAACTCAGTATGGTTCGCTTTCGCTCGCAATTCTCGCTAAACTGTATAGATATGATGCACATACATACGGGGATTGTATAAGTCAAGAAAATATTAATTCAGTAAAAGTCTTGATGCCTTACGTAGAGAACTGTAGTCCAATTTGAGAAGATTTCAGTTCTTTCTTTTTTTTTTTTTGATAATGTTTCGTTTCCAAAACAACGTGAAATTGAAGAGAGTTTTTGATGAAATTGACAGCTGTTCCAAATGGAACGTGAATTATTAAGTTGCATTTAAATACATTTTCGAACATCATTGAAAGCTCTTTATCAACTGACATTGAAATTAGGAATAGAACCTAATTTGAAAAAGTTACTTTGAAAAATTTCACGTTGAGAAGAAAAGAGAAGAAATCGTATAATTTAATGTGCTACAAAGAGGGAAAAAATTGAATTTCAATTTCACGTTGTGTTGGAAACGAAGAATAAATAATTGGATGAACTGGTTTGAAACTATTACAATGCATAGGTTACCCTCTATTTTTCTTATCATATTACATACATGATACTTATATAATTTTGTTGTTGTTTTTATATACTATGTTGTACACACAAAGATACAGTATATATGCGATGGAATGGTTATAGTGTAAATAATTACATTTTATATTAAATGCTATATCATTTTCAAAAGAAAAAAATTTTTGTTATTGCATTTGTATTATTATGTAGTATTTTTTTTCAAATATTTATCTTTATATAGGTGAATATTTTCTTCTTCTTTAGTTTTACATACAACAGCATATAACATATAATCATTTTTTTTTTTTTTCAAATCGATAGTTTAGTTTAGTATTTATTTTTCGCAGTAAACATTTTGTATCAATCTCCCTCAAATGTAAATATAGTTTAGCTTTGGAGTAGATATCAATTTTTTATATTAACCATGTACTTATTTCTAATTTGGTGTACATATACATACATAGTATGTATACAGGGTGTCCCAAGTTCGGGTACAGGCATGTTCCATCAGGATGACTCAATATTAACTTTCTTGGTAGAATCCAAAATTTAACATTGAACTAAAAATTTCGCATTTTTTTCATTGAAAACTTGAATTTGATGTACCATATTTTTGGCATCACTCGACCGATCTGTACAATTCAAGTATCAAAGTAAGGACTAATTGATTATATCTTTCCAATGAATGCAAAATAATTGAAAAGGACCAAGGATTTCGTGAGTTATGATCACAAATCGGAAACAAGTCACTTGACCTCAAAAAAAAAAAAAACTTCTGAGCCTCTTAATTCCTCACCACCTGATATTAGACCAATTCCCCCTGACCTATGATTTTTTTCGTTTGCCAGCAAAACCTATCGACTGGCAAAATGATTGCATCCGAACATGGGACACCCTGTATGTATACTATTCGTACATGTATTTGTGTGAAAACTAAATAAAATTTTAAATGATTGGTTTTTCAATTGTTTATAAACACATACGGTAATAATTTATTGTAAAATAATACTTCCATATTATGTATGTATGTATGAACAAATTCCAACTAAAAATATAAATTATCTACATTTTTTTTTTCGTAAATTTGTTTATTTTTACATTATTACATAAATGGTACTAATAATAAAAGTAAAATAGAAATAAAAAATCAAGAGCAATAAAAAAAAAGGACAGTTTAAAAAACAAACAAAAAAAATTCGTATTTACGTAGTCAGGTGGAAAATATTAGAGTACATAAATATTATGATATAATTACATACTTATGTATACTACATTATGTACTATATGTATCTAAAGATAATATTAGATGGATACCTACTACACTATAACCAATAAATTTATTATAAAAATAGAAAATTGAATATTATCAATTTTTTTTCAATATTTTTTTATGTACATACTTAGATGTACATTATTTATGTACGTATGTAATACTATTGACACACTGCAGAGATAAACCATGATTATCTCACATTGTTTATCGATAACCTGGTATGGGTGACACATTTAAATTGAGGTGAACTAGTTTATGTATTCATACGATACCTGTCAAGATAAATTCAAACACTAATTCTTTTTCATCTATAGTCAGCATGTTAGCTAAAATTTGGTTTGACAGTTTGTTTAAATATAATATAAAAATAAAAAAAAAATAACACAAACGTCAAAGATAACAACTGAGTTCGAACTTGGTTAACAAGATAATTGAGTTCTAGAAACTCGGTTAACTTAACCGTGAGTTATGAAAGTCGGTTATCGCAAAGATAAACTAGAAAACTTAGATAACCATGGTTTATCTATGCAGTGTGTCAATAGTATAAATTACATTCTATATATGTAGTATTTTGTGAATTGCATATAATACTTATTTCGTATTTAAACATACACGTATATCTATGTATACCAACAATGAATGGATGTACATATGCATGTACATATATAAAAACGAATGCATGAGTTGAGCATATGATATTGTATATAAATGTAGGTTAAAAATTATTGTGAATTTTACTTTTTGACGTTTATTATGGGGTTGATTGATTATTTAAATATATGTAAGATGTTTATATATATATTTTTTTTTATTTTCATTTTATTTTGTTATATTCTATTTTTTATTCTGATATGCATGTAATGTGTGTAGGCAGAAGTTAATACCTACTATGTGTTTTTCCAGGAAATTTTTTTTTTTGACTTATTTATATTATATTTTATCAGGAAATTTTTTATTTATGTATCTACAAAAAATATGTTTACATTTATGTAGTTATTAGGAAGGAAAATTTTATTTTTAATGTTCATGTATGTAGTATGTAATTTACTTTCTTTTGAAAAAAAAAAAAAAAGAAATTGTGGATTTAACAGATACGTTGTACATATATAGGTGATTACATGGAATGAATGAGCATTTAAATTCAACAGTTATATGATAACAGTTTGTCATGCAGTTGTTCTATTGTGTTTATTAGGTATTTGTGATATAATATTATTAAAGGATATGGAAGAAATTAGGAAGAAAAATTATCTGTCATCATCATTATATTAGCTATTCTTCAACTTTTGTTTAATAGAACTTATAGGTTATTCTGAGATGTTTTTTCAGCTGGCTGGATCTCTTTGCTGCTTTTATATATACATACCTTATTCAGTCTTCTCAATTCAAAATTAAATATGTATGTATCTTCTTTTTTTTTGCCTTCTAGAATGCGTGCGTAGCTTGATTCACTTTGTCAATTCTTCATCTTGTCTTTTTATGTGACGTGTTCAAGCCAAAAACTATAGTTTATATTGGTTGAAATGTGACATTAGGAAATTTTAAAATCGATAAATTTATTATTTCAATCATATATGATGTACTAAACAATTCATCGGATCAAAACTTTCGGCCAAGATTATAATAAAATAATAAAGGATTGAAATCGTCTATATGGTAAAGGACCGAAAAAGGAAAAATTATTGTAAATAATAATAATTAACGATTTGAAAGCAATAAAATGTAGACATTTTAAAATTGATTAACTTCATTTTGTTTAGTTCGTTTCGTTCAGTTCGTTAAGTTTAATATTTTTTTTTGTTGATAAACATATAATTTTGATATGAAAGATTTTTCTTTTGTATACATGTGTACGTATACATTTAGATCTACTTACACATTGTATTTATGGAGATATAACGTATACATCGTAGTATCTACATAAATTACATCTGTGTACATAATATTTAAAGATAAACTGGCCTACCATTATTATCCAATCGTTTTTCACACATAACATCGATCTAAATCAAATATGTTTTATCATCAATTGAATGGATATTGTAACAGTGAAACTATGAATTTAGAATTCATAAATAAAATAAAAAAAAAAAAATTAAATCAAAACCAAAATGCTAATTATTATGTACTTAACATGCATGTTAATTACATACATACATAAATACTATGTACATTTGTATGTAAATAAAAATATAGACAAATAATATAAATGTAGGCCAAAAATGTGCATTTTTTTTAGACGTAAACAAAACAAAATCATGGACTATAATAAAATTATGACTACATATGTAAACACATGTTTGTATATGTATTTATAAAGAAACAAATATCATATATGTTCATAATATACTTATTATAAACACACATATAGATAAGTTGGGAGGTTTATTATTTATGATGGTGATGATGATGATGATGGTGATGATGATGATGGTCGTCATGACAATATTATACATATATACTCGTAAGTATAAATACGTACGTACATAATAATAATAATAATAATCAAAATAATTATCAACAGATTAGACTCGGTTGTTTGTAAACAAAACGTTTAAATTAATATATAGGCCAAAAAACAAAAAAAAATAAGAGAAAAACAATGAAATATAATAGACAAAAAAACATATTTACGAACACACATATACACTGCACACATACAAACAAAATAAATATTATAAACAAAAAAGCAAAATGATAAATAATGTGAATCGCTGAATTTGTGAATTTTATTTTTATTTATATGATTAATTCACTTGTATTTATATCATAGAGTCTGTGTCTGAGGCGGTATATTTATGTATGTAATTAAAAGTGATGATTATGGTGGGTAAAACACACACTTGTAAATGTATGTTTACATCTATTAGAATTGGTTTTTTCATTTTTTTTTTTTTGTTATTTATATTTTTATTGTAAAATTTGCAAAAATTTTTATAGATTATAATACAGTATACTGTACTTTGTACTATTATTTGGATATAGGGTGATAAAATCTGAGCTATATAATATTTTTAAAATCATATGATGGGAATCATCAGAATAGGGGGAGGTTCTGTATCTCATATATGTAGATGCAGATAGACACATAATTTATTATTCTTAACTATAAGGCAACTGGAAATATGTATATAGCTAGATTTTAATAACGAACGAAAAATTAAAAACTAAAAATAAAAGTTGTTAGGTATTTTAAAAAATAAAAAATATGTAATTCCAGATTTATATCTGAATAACATTCACAATAATTATGTATGTAATATGTACGAGTATTTCTCATATATAAATACGTTAACGAGAGAAATTAATATCGCAATCATTTAAAATTCATCATACCATATTTATAATCTATACATATACCAAGTCATACTCTTGTAATTTCATTTTCGTGTTTCTTTTCCTCTTTTGCTCATATTTTAATTTTCTCTTTATACTTTCTTCGCAACGCAATATACACCATAAAAAGTATACGAAAAACAGAAAGAGACAATTAGAAAGAGCAATGATGTTATTGACACTATCTGTACTGTAAGCTGTAACTATAGTACAACCATAACATATACGAGTACGATAGTAGTATTTTATTTACCTTGCTGTAGTATTTTCATTTTCACTTTATACTTGCTTTGCACTATACACCATAAAAGTATACAAGAAACAGGAGGGGACAGTAAGTAGTGGCAATGCTTCAATAATGCTATTAGCTTTAGCAGTAGCACATACAATACTCATACTCTCGTATTTTTATTATCGTAATTTATTTTCTCTTTATACTTGCTTCGCAATACACACCATAAAAGTATATGAGAAACAGAAAGAGACGGTAAGGAGGAGCAATGAGACTATTACCAGTAGCACAAACCATGCTATGCTCTCGTATTTTCATTTTTGTAGTTCATTTTCACTTTATACCTCCTGGTTTGCATTACACTACACATCATGAGAAACTATAAGCACTATAAGTATACGACAAACAGGCTGTTACAATATTTCTGTTTCAATTTTTTAATATTGGCCAGACATACGTAAAGTCAAATACACGTAGAGGGTAGACTATAGACATGTGTGTATGTGTGCTGAATACAAGAAGAAGAAGAAATTCTATTCTTTGATGTAAATTTATCTAAATAATAATTAACTCATATTTTATCAATGTTTATCTGCTGATGGTATAGAATTCGATTTGTTTTCATTGATAATTCTTAATTTTTTTTATTTCCAATTTATTTATTTATTTTTAAATTTTGATATTTTATTTTTATATAGATACTTGGCTTAAACCGGTTAAAACCTGTATCCAGTACTCGTATAATACTTAATTAAATAACTACTGGATTTTTTTACGACTTTGAATTTTTTATAATAATGCCTATAGAAAATTTTATAAAAAATTCAAATAAAGTTAAAACAGTAAAATGATATAAATGTATAGTCAAAAAAAAAAAAAAAGATTAATAAGCAAATAAATGGATAAAATTGTGCAAATTTCACAAAATAAATAATTGAATTTTCCACATAAAAATTTGTATTTTTCAAAGAAAAAATCTGTTTACTATCCACATTTCATGATTCTTCGAAACATTTTATTCCAAACATTCTAAAATACAAAATAAATATAAATTATGTGAGAATAATTTTTGAATAGATATAGAAGATGGCGACCAAAAATTAATTTAGAAATATTTCATATTACCTATAGATGCACATGAGTTGAAAAGAATCAAAATACTCGAAAAATTATTAGAAAATTAGAAAATACATATGTGGCATATTTACGAGTACATATTTGTGCATATATTCAAGGTGTAAAATAAAATAATACAGATGTACTCAAATAAAATTTATTATTTTTCTGTATTTTCTAAAAATTATAATTTAAAAGTTTTTTCACATAAACACACACACATAAGAAATAATAAAAATTTTATATTTTAATTCTATCGCATTACGAGAAAAAATACGCAATAAATATACAAAATCAATAAAAAATTACGTATACAATATTTTCATAACCTTGCTGTGCAATAAGGAAGAAAAACTTACATTTAATGTGAGTGCAACGTATACATATTTTCTTTTATTAATGAGAATCATAAATTTATCGACAATGAATTTTCATAAATGAATCGTGTAACTAATCGGTGTAGTTTTCAAATTTAAAATTTATTTTGTTTTTCTAGTTTTCCGTAATTTGAAGAAAAAAAAAAAAACATTTAAAATTTTATTTAATTTAAATTTCGAATAATGTACATACGCGACTGCAGTGTAGATTACTACTTTACTGTACATTAAACGTATTAAATTATGTATACCATTAGCATTTCAAATCGAAAATGAAGTGATTGAATTTGACATTTTAATGTAGCAGTTATCAATTATTGATGTTCGAATGGAAATAGTAAGTTCTGTCAGTTTTATTAGATTCTCTATTTTTTTAATTTTCTCTTTTTAACATCTCTATCTCTAAACTCTGAAGATACATTACACATATATATATATACATACGGTTGTAAGTGATGAAATGAATCACTGATTTTAATTGGCAAATTGATTTGAAAGAGAATATAATAATTCACAAATTAAATAAAATTAAGCAATTTAAAATTATTTTATTTCGAAATATTGAGTTCCTTCTATATTCATTACATCATTATTCATTGTCATTGCACTATTCAGCACAGTCATACTCGTATATTAGATAGCATGATACACGAAAAAAAATTACAAAAGATTATGATATAGCTACAGTGAGGAACAAAACAAATGAAACTGAAATGAAACTGCCAAAAGATTATTATCTTAATTTTTTTCCATCCGAAACCATCGAAAAATCAATAAATCAGTGTTGTAGTTATCAAAAAATGACATAAATGGTTGAACTCGCAAAAAAAAAAAAAATTTCAAAATGGAGAAAGTAAATTTGCAAATGGAGGAAACATTATATTTAGTTAGTGTCAAAATTTTATTCAATTTTTAATTTTTTCTGAAATCAGTAATATAATTTCTTGAATATTTTTAATTCCAGTAATAAATTAAAGAAATTCATTTTCATATTCCTTTCCCACGCATTAAATGTGATTATTGTCTGCTCTTATGATGCTGCTACTTATTACTACGTAGTTGACATTGTATATAGTCAAATTTCTGTTAAGATTAGGATTCGAGGTATCTGCTATCTTGTGCGCCAATTATGTATCTTCGAAGTTACTTAACCGATTTCAATGAAATTTGAAACATAGATACTTTGATAGGAATTGTGGTGCTTAACGGAGCGTTTTTTTTTTCAAAAAATGTCTTTGTTTCCGTTTTACAGGGTCAAAGTTGTCAAAATTGCGATTTTTCGGCTACCAAATGCACCACTTCGTTCAGCAAACACTGATTGACCAATTTCTTTGAAATTTTGAATATAGATAGCCTGAAGGATATTGTGGTGCTTGAATATAGTACACTTTTGATTTTAGGTCCTGAAATTTAGTTATAGTTCTTAAAAAAGGAGAGGGTTTTTTTTTAAAAATCGTTCAACTTAGACTTCTATTTTCATACATTAAATCTTCATATATCTATATGATTTTGGTATCAAAATAAAATTTGGACTTTTCTGAAGAATTTACAAAAAAAAAGGATAAAAATCTTTGTTATATTTCCATTCTTATTAACAAAATAGAATTATGTTCTTTTTTCATCAAAATATTCAAAAATCAATTTTTATTAGCACCTAAAAGGTATGCAAAGTAATTTTTTAAAATTTTTGTATCTAAAATCGTTGTTGTTGTTTTCGAAATTTTTCAATGTCGAATCCTACTCTTAATCAAAATGAATAGTTTTCAACTACATATGTATTTTGTTTCCACCTCAGAATTGTATCTAGTACTTATTTTTTTCGAAATAAATAATTAAAATTTTGACTATTAATTACAAGAAGGATCTGTAATAAAATGATCATTCCATCATTTCATCATTTAACTGAACTAAAAAACTATACGTACTTTTATTTATATTTTTGGTAAATGTTTTGTTTATCACTGTGACGGTATGTGCATATATGTATATGTACATATATACATATACATTAATTTTATTTTTACATGTAGATATGTATTTTTATTTTTATATTTCCTTCAATTTTATTTTTGTAATAAAAATAAAGACCTTGAACTTTTAACCTACACACAAAAATACTCACACACACTCACACATATACTGTTACTGTTATCATTTAAAATGCAAACATGAAGAAATATAAATAACAAAAAAAAATAAAAAGGCTTGTTAATAATACCTTGACATAATAAACGAAATAAACGATATTTTTTCTAGGTTTTTTTTCATCCTTTGATTATTATTATTATTGTATGTATTTTATTTTTATGTTTTATTATTTATTTTATTTTTCTTTAGAGCATTACACTGTAAAAAAATATACAGTACACAATACGTACATAGCATATCTATGTTGTATAGTAGATAAAAATATATACATAACTATAGAAACACATATAAAATTAGTGAAGAAATTCGTACACATACATATGACTGACATTCATATTCACTTTTATATACAAAAATATAGCTAGGTGCTATATTTGTATGTAATATGTAGATAAAATGGAAATACATTTATAACATTCCTACATGTGGCATACATTTATATACATAGTAGCATACATTCATAAATAAATTATTATTTTCTGATTTTTGAGATCAATGTTATTTCCTTTTTACTTGAAATTGTTTTTATATATTTTTTTGTGTTTTTCATTTTTTTATTATTATTTTTTCTTTTCTTTTATTATATTTCATAAATAATGGCGTGTCATTATGGTGTTGTGATGGTGTTGTGATGATGATGATACCACAACAATTTTTTGTATTACACAAAAAGAAAATAAAACAAAAAAAATGAAAAATAAATCAATAAATTGTTATAGATTCTATACGATAAAAGGATGTTAAAAAGAAATTTTTATAAAAAAAAAATAAAACAATTTTCTGCTTCTGTTTATTCATTTATTTACTTTTCTTTTAAATAAAATTATGTACCAAAGAGAATTTTCTGATATTTAAATACCCAATAACAAGAGCGTAAACAATATATATGAATAAATTCATTTCATATAATACTGGCGATGAACGATGATATGATTATGGAATGAAAGATGTTTCACTTTCTCTGCATATCATATGTAAAGTAAGTTTGTTTTTTCTTCCTTCTGTTTTTCGTATATTTCTTCTTGTATGTATTGTATATTGTGAAGCGAGTATAAGCGAAGCGAGCATAAGAAGAAAATGAAAATACGAGAGCATGGTATGTGCTATGCTACTTGTAATTGTAATAACGTTATTGCTCATTGCTTCTACTTACTGTCGCCCCTCCTGTTTTTCGTATACTTTTATGGTGTATAGTGCAAATCATTGTATAAAGTGAAAATGAAAATACTAGAGCAAGGTAAATAAAATTCTACTATCGTACTCGTATATGTTATCGTTGTACTATAGTTACAGCACAGCTAGTGTCAATAACATCATTGCTCTTTCTAATTGTCTCTTTCTGTTTTTCGTAAACTTTTTCTGGTGTTTATTGCGTTGCGAAGAAAGTATAAAGAGAAAATGAAAATACGAGAAATATGTATGCAAGTATGTATGTATGAGATACTACTAGCGTATATCCATGGCGTATATCGTGTTATAGTAAACTATCAACAACTGCATTGCTCCTCTTCACCTTCTCTTTCTGTTTCTCGTATACTTCTTTTGATGTGTGGTGAAAAACAAGTATAAAAAGAAAAAGAAATACGAAAATACGAGTATATACTCGTATATGGTGTATAAGTTACTATTAGCGTACTCGTATATTTTACTACAGACACAGTTAGTGACAATAACCTCATTTCTCCTACTTGTCTCTTCCTGTTTCTTGTATTCTTGTATATTTTCTGCTTCTGGTATGTAGTGTAATTGTAGAAGAAATATGAAGAGAAAATGAATTTTTATCAAAATACTAGTGCATGGTATGGTTTAGAGAGTATGTATTTAGATATGTTTTATTACTGATCATAAATTATTTTTTAAAATTGATTTTTCGTTATTTTTTTTCGTATATTTTTGAAACACATATACGCATCATGTATTATTATATTTTTTTGAATGAAAATTACATTAGGTGCTTTCGTTTTTTTAATTTCAAGTACTTGCGAGTAGAAAAGGTAAATGTCTGTGCTATACCATCTATTCGCAGCTAATCATGAAAAATTTTTTAAGTAGCTGCTAGTAGATGCAAGTAGTTACGAATAATTTTTGTGTCGTTCGTTTTAACAATTTATCCTAGACACATTTTTGTACACGCAAGTACTTGGAATTGTCAAATCGAAAACAACTATTATATAAGCTGTGTCAAAAAAAATTTTTTTTATTCACAATTATTATGAAATATATGAACGTTATACACACATATATTTTTATTTACACAAATAAATCAGAGAATAAAAAATAAAATAAAATAAAAAATAATTTAAATAAAATTTTCGTATTCCGGGATATGGTGTATAATCGTATATCTATCTATTCCTGAATGAAATTAATGTGTATTCCAGATTTAATAAATTTTAATAGTCGTATTTATAAATTTAAATTGTAAACGTATTATTTAAATATCGATAATCTGAAGATTTTATATCAATAATCCATAATAATTCTTAACATTTACAAACTATACACATATATTTTATCCCAGAGATTTTACTGTTACGATAAACAATTTCTTCAATATTCGATTAGTAGTGAGGACAAATTCAATAATATTTTATAAGAATACGTATATCTAACATATGTATGTATGTAAAAAGTGTAAAATGTAAAAATGAATTCATTTTTACAGTGATAATAAAGGAAATAAATAACAAATAATGTATATGTAATGTGTACATTTGAACATTGTGAATAGAATGAATGAATTTGTAAAAATAGAAATCGTAATCTTTAAATTACACAACAGATTTGCCTACTATAGGACTAAAAGGCAATGGAATTTATATAACCATAAAAAGGATTAGAAATTATAATTAATAAAAATAATAACAAGCTTTATACACATAAAATTCAATTTTAAAGCCGCAAACACCGATAAAATGTGTACTTCCATGATGCATGATTTCACACAAATTACACATTAATTCTTAAAAATTTAGAATTTGAATTATTTTTCAAATCCTTTAGAAATATATATATGGTCAGCTAGGTGCTATGGGATATCATCTTTCCATCTCTTTTCAGGCCTTCTCATTTCTCTTTTTCCAAACATTCCGCACTTTGAAAATTTTCCTGAGTAAATCAGATCTTAAATAATGCAAATAGGAGGAGACATAATATAGGACAAAGAATGATTATTAAAGGCACAGTACTTCTATATGGTGTAGATATTTAATTGAATTTTAATTTTCTGCAATCGAAATCTTCATAAGTATATAGCCATTATATTGAATTGATATTTAAATAAATTTCGAAATTAATTAATAATTTATCGCTTAACATTCTTTGATAAAAATTTTCCACTAATCCACTAATTCAATCAATCAGTTTACTAAATAGGTAGATTTGTGTATGTATAATGTATACACAATAATTACATACATATGTATACATATAGTAGGTACTAGGTACACAAAATCCTCGTAACAAATTAATGTAGAAAAATCCATAAATCATAATTGAAATTTTCTAACCTTCAAATCGATGTCTTTTTTTACGATTAATTTTTTTTTTTTATGTACGCGTCATTTTATTTTTAATCATTCATTTTCATGTACATACATACATTACACATACGTACATATCTAAATGTTGGTTTTTGTTTTTGTGCTCTGCTATTTTCATAATAAAAAAAAATAAATAAATAAATTCACGATAGTGTGTTTTATATCTAGTACCTACATAAAAAATATTTTAAAATAAAAATTTTAAAAAATATAAAATAATAAAATAAGTATTAAAAATGTGAAAAATTTTTTCAGTACAGAAGAATAATGGAAAAACTTTTAAACATCAAGCATAAATAAACACAAAATATAAAACCTTCATTACATATACTTATATGAATTACGTGCAAAAATTTTCTCTTAGAATATTTTTTATATTTTTTTATTGTTTTTCTTTTTTCGCTGTTTGTTTTTTTTTTTCTTCATATTCTAATGCCGATATATTATATTACATATACAGTCATTATCATTTGTATTTCATTTTTTTATCAACATTTTATTCTATTACATTATTATTTTATGATTATCTGTGTACGAGTATGAATATATTTAAATGCGTTTGTGTATTTTTGAGTGTATGAATTTCAAATAGATATGAAAAATTATATTATGAATTTTTGTAATTACTGTTGTTGTTGTTATTGTTATTGTTTGTCGTCGTCGTCGTCGTCGTCGTAGTCACAGATATTATGATGTGTAAAATAATAATTTTTTTATGAAATAAATATACGCAATTATTACAATCTGGCGTCAATGTCGAAATAAAATTATTTCTTGAAGAAAAAATAAAAAAAAATATCAAAGCAAAAATAAAATAAAAAAATAAACTAAAAAATAAAAAATAAATAATAGAAAAATCATGAAAAGCTAACCTCTTTTTTTTTAGAGGAAAAAACGTTAGAAATTTGATTGATTTTTGAAATATTAATTATTACAGAATCATTAATTGAGAGGCAAAAACAAAATGAAAAATACTAAAACTAAAAAATCTTACAGCAACGCAACTTCTAACTAATACTAACAGTACAACAACAGTATAATCGAGCAATTAACAATACAACCTTCAAGATAAAATTATTAAGAGTCATTATGGTTATAATTTTTTTGACTAAAAAAAAAAAAATACTTTTTGACGATTTATTACTTTGTAATTTTTCTTGCGATTTCATATAGTTTAGGCTTTAGGCAGCAGATCAGTTCAGTTCGTTTTTATTTATTGATCTTCATTTATTATGTGTAACAATAATCAATTTTAGAGTTTTGTGAATTTTATCTAATTTTAATATTTTAATGAAGAACTTGAATTTAATTAAAACAAAAATTATCTGGATTTAAATTGAAATAAATGCCCAATTTGCTCGGTGGATTTTTCACACAGCGCTTTATGATTTATTCGAAATTTTATATTTTGGAATACATATATTCAAAAGCTGAGATAATAACTTCAAGGCTAACAGGCAGAGATGGCCAATCATTTAAGAGATCACAACTATGATTCTCATATGTATTTCAATGTCCTACAATTTTTTTTTTTTTTTTTCTTTAGGTTTGTTTTTCGCGTTTATCGTTATCTTCAGATTCTTATGTATTATAATTATAATTTTTAAAAATTGTTTTCACATCAACTTTTGCTTATAAGTATGGATATAAATAATTTTTGGTATCACATAGAATCGATAAACACTGTTGATATAGATGATGCTGATAAAATTTTGCAAAGACCTCCCAAGTTTTCCCAGTAAAATTAAAACATTTTAATTTGTATATTTTTATTATTTTATTTATTTATACATACATCCATACAATCATATTTATACATGTATATGTAATGTATACAGTGTGTAACTGGTTAACTGGATTAATCGTCCCACACTGTTTATCCATACGATCTCTCTTATAATATAATAATATAAATATTTTTTTCGTTCGATGTGAACGAATATTAATTGTGTACATACATAATTTTTATCATGCATTGCAAACAAAACACAAAAAAAAAATATTAAATGAAAAGCAAAAACCAAAGTGATAAAAAAAAATAAAAATAAAAACAAACAAATTAAAATACGAAACGATATAAGTACAAAAATAAAGAAAGAAAGAAAGAAAGAAAAAAAATATATTTGTTAGGCTCTTTTATATATATATATATGTATATATTTATATATTGTCCTAGTCATCGTTCCCGGCTGATGTTTTGAAAGACGATATTTCCGGTGTCAACATGACCACCAAGAGTTCGATGGTCAAGAACATGACAACATACATTGCAGTCCAGTATATACACACACAGTATGTATTTACTTACATGTTACATACATAAATAGTATTTAATGTTTATGTTCTCAACTTCTCATTCACACATACACACATTTACATACATATATTTATGGTAAAAGATAAAAAATAATTGTTTAGTAAACATTAAAAATGCACATACATATACATACGATGTGTACATACGAAGAAGGATTGTATTGGATTGGATGTGTTAAATGTATGAATTATTTTTTTGGGGGGGAGAAGTACTACTGTATGTGTGTGGTGAAACATAATTATTTATATATGTATATATTTCAAAAAAAAAAAATAAAAAAAAATCTATCAAAACTATCAGATTGCATTTGAATAAAGATAGTGGCGCCCTCGAGTCAATATGTCGAGTCAACCAAAATGATATGAGGATATGTCGTCTATTTGTATACTATAATGTGTATTGTATATAATAAATTCAAAGCAGCTAATCAACATAAAAGGCTTCAAACTTTCTCTCTCTTCTCTTTATTTTTTAATTTTATTTTTATAGTTTTTTTTTTTTTTTTTTTTTTTTAGTTAGCAGCTCCCTTCTGTATTTAGTGCAATATTTCTTTTTTTTTTTTTTTTTTTAAAGCAGCTTATAAAATAAAATTGGGGCTAAAGTAACTAAAATCTATGTATGTACGCATACGTGTATAATAGTAAACTGCATACATTGAATGATGATATGCATTCGAAATACACACAAATGTAAATACATATATGTAGATATATATAGATAAAAAATTTAAATCGTTGATTGTATTGTGTTTTAAATGCCATTACATTAATATTGGTTTACTTATAATATTACTCTGCATCTAACGACAAAAATGCAACGTTAACCTAACTTATAGTATAACCATAACTATGTATAGTGACTAGTCAGTCAGTCAGTTATCATCATCAGTGAAGCAAATAGTCATGCAAAAAATATATAGGATGATATTTAGCCTCCCTCTTTAATTTAATCGTTTTTTATTTTTTTATTTTTGTTTTTGTCGTGAAACATCTCACTTTGATGACTGACTGACTGACTTTAATATCGTTTGTGATTATATGTATTGCTACCATCTACTACATTATGAGTACCTTACATTTATTATAATAGTTAGGTGTAGCATTATAACTATACAAAATGTGACTATATATATATAGTTATCTGGCCTGACACTATAGTGTTAGTTTGTTAAGCAATAAATGTATGCTCATATATAATTCTATAATCCAAGGTGGTGGTATCATGTATCCAACTAAATGTGTGAAAAAATATTACATATATAATGTTTGTATGTACATATGATGTATGAATATTATTAGCTCGTATACAACTATCCGCATTGTATTCGTTTTCATATATGTACATAATGTAGATTTAGTTCTGGTAATTCCAGCTAACGTCATCATATGATCATCATCATCATCATATCGGTTTCGTCATTTTATATGCCTGTTATTTATTTATTTATTTTTCTTTTAAATAAATTGAATGGCGCTCATATATGTATGTACAACATATACTCTTACACAATTAATATGTTTAGGTATAGAGATTAGTGATGTCGTGGTGTGGTAAAAATATCGACTAACGACTAATTTTGATTAATCATTACAAATTTAGTCATGACTAAAAAATATCGATCCAAAATATCGATTAGCCGACTAATATTTTTAGTCGGTTGTGTAAAATTATGGCCTCTATTGCGAATATCGATTGTGTTTTTGATCGAATGATGAAAAGCTGTTCGATTGTGAAATAATTCGGTATTGTGTAACACAATCGAAAGCATAAATTAGTAATGCCATATGCATTATTAAAATTATAATCTGTTGTGAATCTTTTTAACACTATTGTGAAAAATGCTAGTTTTTCATTCTTATGTGATTTAAATTTTGAGAAAATTGATACTGGGTATTTGGTCCACCACCAGTTGCTGTTTGTTCTTTTTTGTTGTGGATCAATTTTTTTTAATATTAAATTTTAAATCAGTCCACACTGAAATAGAATAATTGTTAGATGGATGATAAATGCTATAAAATATTTGTTAAACACTTTTGTACCTTCAACCATTTTTCAGATGATTTTACTGGAGGACTAAGACTGTTTAAAATTTCAGCATACTTTCCCCAATTATTTAAAATTTGGCTTTTTCTATAAAGTCCCTGTGCAATTTGAGGATTTTGTTTCATAATTTCTATCAGTTTTTCAACCTGATTTTTATTACTTAAATTTCTAATAAAATAATAATAATAAAAATAATAATAATAAAATAAGAATATGTATTAAAATATAATTTTTAGTAATCAAACGAGTGATACGATCACAATCGAACATATCATTCGCAATCGATACTCGCAATACCAAAACTTCGATTGTACGATTGTTCGTTTATTTGACGATATTCACAATAGAGGCCTATACGTAATTAAATAATTCAGAAAATATAGAAGTACTGAGACTACAAACAGTGGCAACAAATATTAGAACTTCTAGAGTTGATTATACTTTATTATTTAAAATACACTGTTCGAAAGTAAAAATTTATTTCTTTTCTAAATAGAAAAATAAAATTAAGAACTTAAAATTCCTAAGTTTTAGAAACATAAAAATTAACAAAAAAATGAAAACAGAATTTAAAAAAACAACATATAAATTCAAAAAAATTTAACGAAAAAAAAAAACAAAATTTTTAAAACAAGGCAAAAAAACAATAATTGTAATTGATAATAATAAAAGTATGTGTTTTTAAATTATCATTTTTCGGAGTGCTTCCAATTCCAATCTACGATGTCGAATCCTTGTAAAAAAAGCAATTTATTTGCCTTTTCCGGATCTAGTCTGTTTCTTTTCTCCGTTATTATATTTCCTGCCTTTGAAAATAACCGCTCGCAAGGAACTGATGTTACAACTATAGGCAGTTGTTTCATTGCTAATTTGTAAATGCTTGGGTACATTGGCTCCAAACTTTTCCAGAGTTCGAAAGGATTTTTTTCTTTTAAAGAGCTCAGCTTGCTTTTTAAATATCTGGAAAATTCAGCTTCTACATCATCAGGCATTTCACATTCACAGATTGTGCTCTAAAAGTGATATATATATATATTAATAGTGTGGAGAAAATCAAAGATTTTATATAACACTGTATCCAAAACAAAGTTCATGCAAGCTATGTAGTATGTAGTATGTACCTTAGGATCGTTATCGTTTCTTATGTATTTTTGCTTCTTTAACATTTTCAATTCCTCTTCAGGATTGTGGTGCTTTCTTCTCAAATGCGAAATCAAATTTGAGGTGTTTCCACACGTTTTTACTTTTAAAGGACAGATTAAACATTGACTGCTTTTGGAATCTATTTTTTTAAAGTATTTCCAAACTTCTACCATTGTTAAAAAATTTGTGATTGAACTACAAAAATTTTATATGATTTAATTTAATACACAATATCGTAACCTAACCTATACATACTAGAACAAGTTTATCTATAATACATGCAATAAATTATTCAAATTGTTTATAATATGTTAGTAGTAAAATTAATTACTTACTTTCAAAGTTAAAGTATAAAACAGAAATTTTAATTTCACAAAAACTTTTCCTTAAAATTTTTAATCTCAATACATTACATTGCACGTGACGCACCTATTATATTATTAAGTATTAACCAAAAAAGTAGGTACATTACATATGTATATAATAATCTTCTTCTTCTTTGAATAAATATGATTGAGTTACTTAAAAAACGTTTAGACACAGTCACAGGCATGGTAATGTAAAGAAATTACATCGAAGTTCGAACAGGGTTGAGTATTAATTTTAAATGCAAAACGAAGTGCAAGAAAAAGAGATAATGAAAATTTATAAAGTATTGGAGCTCATATAAAAAAATCGGCGACTAATTTGCGAAAAAATTAGTCATTAGTCGGAAAATCGAGCAATAAAATATCGACTAAATTTTCGACTAAATACTTGAAAAAAAATCGATTAGCCGACTAATTCGATTAATCACCCGACATCACTAATAGAGATGCTTGCAACAATGGTCAACTGTTGTGCATGTTAGTTATTGTAAGTTTGCTAATATAATTGTATCATGGCAGTCGATGTGAATCAAAATCTATACATCATATTTATGTACAAAGATTCGATGTATGCATATAAAAAAAAACTTTCAATCAAATCATGATCAAGTTAAACATCGTGACTTTTTTGTTTAAAAATTTATTGTATATACTACATCGTATAAAAGATTTAAAAGAAAAATATTGATATTGCATCTATACTTATACCTACAGAAAACTATGTCCGTATATGTCAAAATAAGTTTTGGATTGGCATCAGTTATTTTCAAAAAATTTTTCAAAAGAAAATTTTTCAATTCAATTTTTCACCCTAATGTGTCCTATTCTACTTGATTTGATAATTTAATTAAATTTTATTTTATGATCAAATGATCCTTTATATTTTATTTATATACATATGTATTATTTATCCCAGAATATAATATATGAATCCCAATTGACTTTTTTTTGACATATGACAAAATATACAACGTTCAAATTGCAAACATGAACATAATAGCTGCGTTCCTTTTGACAAAGTAAAGTATGTAATCCCAAGTAGTTGGGAGTAGATTGTAAATGGAACGCAATTTTTTTACTTGGAAATGAAAAGTAACCTAAAATTTCAAGGCATACACATTTCTAAGGCAATGTAAATATTGGAGTGACAGTTGGCCGTGCTCAAATTTCAGCTGTCATGTATTTCAAATTTGTTTTGTTGTTGATTTTAGATTCTCCATAACCTTAAACAATAAAAAGCCACCTATTGAATAAAACGTGTAATAAAAATATTATAGACTTAAACCTATTTCTTTAATTTCTATAACGATTAAAACACAAAAACATCTGACGGCGAATTTTGGCGTAACTAACCATGCAACTGTCAAGTAAATTACTCGAATACAAGAGGTGGTGTAGAAGTAGATGATCACGACTACAAGTACTTGCGAGTACTTTACTTGGACAAAAGGAACGCAACTAATAAGTATCCAAACGATTATGAGTAGTAGTATACATAATATCCGCATCTATGAAGCATCATCGCCTATAATCATAATCTTTCATATTTATAACACTTTTAAAGATATCGTAATCATTATTCTTATATAAATTTTCTGACATTGAGGATATTATATTTTTTTATGCACCATTATACCATATCATATAAATACAAACTAATATAATACGAGACGAGTATGAGATAGTATTGTGTGTCATTCATTTTGAATTAACGATTTGCATACAATTTTTCACAGGTAACATAATATAATTTAACACATTATAAAAGTTAAAAAGAGTTAATTTCATAATAAACCATAAAGGTTAATACCACATATGTATATAAATTTGTACATATGCATATGTGTGTAGATATGAGTGTATAGATATAAATAAAAATTTATGGTAGTAGAATCCCTCTTTTGAATTAATACCCAGCTGACCAAGTGAACTCATTGTGAATTCGATCTGAATTCATTTCACCCAAGTGATTCTTCACGTGAATATTCACAGTGAATCATTTTTGAAGATATTTTATTTCAAAAATGTTTACGCTACATAGCTGGTCATAGTGAATTCACTTATTGAATCCATTTTCAAATCACTTAATGAACATTTAATGAAAACACGAAATGAATTCATATTGAATGCAGTCTGTGAAGGTAAAATACCATAAGTTTACATTGTCATTCATCAAATGAATTTTATATGAATTTAATTCATATTTCAATCACTTGGTGTATTCATAATTTACCCATTTTTGAATAATTCACTTCTTTTCATTTTTCATTTCGTGTTTTCAAAATGAATAAGAGAAAAATTATTCAGTTCGTGAAGATTTTTGGCATTCACTATGAACCTAGTTCACTGAATTGTCAGCTGGGATTTCTATATAATATACACACAAAATCTATCATTATATCATTGTATTTATAAATGCTATTTAATTTGATAGTACATTTATACTTGATGTGGCGTCGACAGTCAAAAAGTCATAAAAATTTTGTGGGAGGAAAACTAATCATATTTTTTCTCGATATTTTTATTTATTTATTTTTGTGCTAAAAAAAAAAAAAAAAATTAAGCAAAAACCAAAAAAAAATTTTGTTATTGATAACATTTATATTTTTTTTCCCCTGTTAACTTTTTTATTTAACATCCAGCCAATATATGACAAACAAATCACTTATATCAAAAAATCTTCGATGATGATGAATATTTTTTAAAACTAAAAAATTTTATTTAGATTTTCGAATGACCATAAATGCATAAATTTGCAATGTTTTGTTTCAGTTCGATTTCTCGTGAACGTCAAATAATAATTAAATTTTAAAATTCAGCGTATTAAAGTATGATTCATTTTTTAAGCTTGTTTTCCTATAGTAAACTATATAATGATTCTTATTGAGGAAGAATGATAGAAGGGCAGGGAAGCAAAGCGAAGTAAATGAATGGAAAAAGAAGATGGAAAGGAATAGTAAAGCAAAGTAAGGGATGGAAAGGAAAGAAAAATTTACATCTTAAACCGAAAGACAAAGTAATATTTTTCTGCGCCCCAGCAACAAAGCCAAAATGAATTATTGGTTTCGTGCAACGAACTCGATATACATTACCTCGATATAAATTTGAAGGAAATTTCCACAATTATTATTTTCCCCAAAAAAATTTCGTGTATATTTCTGAAGTATAAATATTCAATGATTATAATTATTTCCTCCAACTTTCACGAGTAGTAGACATACATATGTATTATGTATTATCGTTGTTGTTCTTCGTTGTTGTTGTTGTTATTTTCATTTTGATTTATTAATTTTTCGCCCTTTTTCATCAGTTTATTTTGGAATTTTACTTTTTCTTTCAAAATTTTTTTTATTTTTATGTTGTAATTACAGTGCTGCGTGGCTGCGGTTTTTATTATTGTTGGTTGTCGTCGTTTCAAATTTTCCATTTTCTCATTTATGTATTTATTTATATTTTTTCATTTTTCATTTTTTTTTTTTTTCACTTTTATATAAATAATCCATCTGTAATACATTTATCAGTTCATTAATTTCTCTATAAATATCTTGTAAATTTGTATTTGGGTTTGGTTGTGTATTTTTATTTTATTTTTTATTTTCTTTCGTTAGTTTTGTATACATACGAGTACATATTTAGTTGCATTCAAGTGAATAAGAGAATATTGAAGATGTTTTTTTTTTCGAAATTCTTTTCATGAAATACACAAACAGTCAATACGACAGAAATGTAGTAGTAGTAGACACAAAATAAAATGTGAATGCATTAAGGATGGCATTCACTAACATAAACATATCCGTCAGATATATTTTAGTCGGATACAATTTCAGCTTATTCATCAACCTATAGTAGATAAAATTTGTTTTCGAACTTTGTTTTCGGGTCGAAAATGTGTGTCAAACATGTCAGCTAATGGTATTTTTATATTACCAAAGACACTATAAATATAAAGACGTGTAATCTCCATACAAACTGTAGTCAGTGCGATCTAATATTGGATCGCATACATGTTGCTATTTACTATAAACATTTTCAAAAGTTTAAGAACACATGAAACGAAATAGCAACACAGCAGACAGCAGCATAATCAATTTGAATGATTTCAAAATGCCATCATGTATGGAATGGTGATGATGATGACAAGACAACAGAAACAATTTGTATACATGTGGTGAATTGTAGCAACAACACAGCAGCAATTAAAACGAGTATATAATATACTCGTACATAATATTACACACATGTGTATCAATTATATACTTTACCTACTATCATCACGAGCAAGATACAATTTCTTTTAAAACAAATGGTTTTTAAACTATCAGGCATGAGAAAAAACTTGTTTTCATTATTGTCTTAAAAATATCCGAGAAGTGTTTTATCCAGGTTGATGAATACACTTTATCTTAGATAAAAGATAATCTATGTTGGTGAATACCAGCCTAAATATGCGTTGTATGTAAGTGCGCTTTTTTGGAAGAATATTTTTATTCTTTTCATTTTATTCCTTTATTAAATGCCTTATTGCATGTACGTATTTTTGTATTTTATAATTGAATTTTTCTTCGTTTTTATATTCGTCTTTTTTATATCTCTGAAATAACTCTGAATAAAAATAATGTTTCGTTCGAATCACATCAGGTCCACCAAATTAAAATCCAAATAATGCATGAGTATACACATATATGGTGCAGATGAGACGATTTAATTTTATTTTTACATTTATTTTGATTGTCATCATCACCTTTTATTCTGTCGCATAACTTAATTCCGACGATACACAATTTTCATTCTTCTTCTTCTACTTATTATTGTTGGCTGTTGTTGCATGTCGCTTATATGTATGGTATGTATTTTATTTTTGGCCGTATTCAACAACAAAACTCAACACTTTCTTTTAACACAAAAATTTCCTATTTCTTATTTTTTCATTTTATATAATTTAACACAAAGAATACAATAAAAATGAATTCTTTGCTTTCTCTCTTAAGGTGCTTTTTTTTTTTGTTTTTATAAATTTTCTTTATGTTAAGAAAATTTTCCTGTAATTTATTTTCGGTTGTTTTCCCATTATACAGAATTCTGTCTATCTGTATTATAAAGCATAAAGTATTTGAAAGTATCAGAGTGTATTTGTTATTTGATTTTTAATTTATAGACTTCTTGATATACATGTACATATAACATAACAACAACACAACATTGTTAAACACAACAACAACCATAATAATAAGGAAAAAAAAAAAACAAATTGAACAAAAGTTTAAATAATAATGAATATACCGGTCTCTTTGGTATCAGATATAAATACAAAATATCTACGAATATAAATGTACTCTACAATGGTACAAATTTTAATGTCGCACTCGCATTCATTCACTTTGTATGGGATGCAATAATTTTATTGAAAAAAAGTATGATCTTTATATTAATATTATAGCTTTACACTGTATTTTGCACTGTGTGCGCGCTGCTGCGCTGTGTTGTGATGCTTGTTTTACTTTTATATTCCAATTCCTTTTTTTTCTTCTCTTCCTTTTTGAATAAAGATTCATTGTCATTATTCGAATACCATAGATTTAATCACGATTCTTTTTTGATCACTGTCTTCATTTATTTTTGCATTTTATTCATAGTCTTCTTCATACATAAATATCTGATATTTGTACATATATGAATGTATAATCGAGCTGTAAAAAGATGAACAAAACAAAAATAGAAACGAAAGAAAATTCAAAAATGTTTAACTTTATATTGGAAAACAAAATACAAAAATAAAGTAAAGTAAAGAAAAATAATAAATAAAACGTTTGGGTATACACACTTAGAATGAGAAGAATAGAATAGAAAGACAAAACAAAAACAAATACTACTTATAAAATGATTGCAATAAGAATGATGATGATAAGAAGAAAATTTAAAAAAAGAAAATAAAATGTCCCAATATGTAAATGTATAAGGTACTCGTACTCATCGTGTTAAAGCAGGTGAAGTTTGTCTGTGTATTTGAGTAAAATTTGAGAGCTATGTGAAAATGTATTTTAAGGTATTTTATTATTTTTTGGTGTCTGTAGTCTGTACCTTTTTTTTTTCTTTCTGGGAAGGAAAATCAATATGGAATGGGAGGAATATCAATAGACAGGGCAGGAAAATAAAATTGAAAACATTTCGATATTTTAATTTATTTCAATTCAATGTTACTTATTTGTCCTTTATTTTCTCCTTCGTTCCCTTTCTTTCTCCTTTAATGTCTGTTGAGTTAAACAAAATTATTATTTATAACAATGAAAAATATTCATGTCTGGAAATTTTGAATATTATGAAAAACCATTAAGATTAGGATTCGAGATATCTGCTATCTTGTGCACCAATTATCTCCGAAGTTACTTAACCGATTTCAATGAAATTTGGAACATAGATATTTTGATAGGAATTGTGGTGCTTAACGGAGCGTTTTTTTTTTAAATGTCCTTGTTTCCTATTTTCAGGGTGTCAAAGTTGTCAAAATTGCGATTTTACGGCTACCAAATGCACCACCTCGTACAGCAAACACTGATTGACCAATTTCTTTGAAATTTTGAATATAGGTAGCCTGAAGGATATTGTGATGCTTGAATGTATCACATTTTCGATTTTAGGTCCTGAAATTTAGTTATAGTTTTTAAAAAAGGAGATGTTCTTTTTTCAGCTTTGACTTCTATTTTCATGCATTAAATCTTCATATATCTATATGATTTTGGTATCAAAATAAAATTTGGACTTTTCTGAAGAATTTACAAAAAAAAGGATAAAAATCTTTGTTATATTTCCATTTTTATTAACAAAATAAAATTATGTTCTTTTTCATCAAAATATTCAAAAATCAATTTTTATTAGCGCCTAAAAGGTATGCAAAGTTGCTTTGTAAAATTTTTGTATGTAAAATCGTTGTTGTTTTCGAAATTTGTCAAAGTCGAAACCTACTTTTAACCACTTGAAGTGGGGACTGAGTGGTAGGATTTTCTTTTAGCGTGTAGATACTATTTCAAATTTTTTTCCTTTTTTTATTTTTTTTAAATTTATTCTCGTTTACAAATATTTGGGATATTTTTGGATTCATCGATCATGAAAATGTGAGCTTAGATAAATTTATGATTGCCCGCCCCGTCCCGAAAAAATCATTCGATTCAAAAATATCAAAAATAATTTCCCAAGATTTTATTTGAACGACTTTCAAATTTGAGAAAGCTCCACACAATTTTCAGAGCACATACTCATGTGTATCGTATAGGTATATACTACCTGATACTACATAGAAATGATAATTTCCTAATTTTGATTAACAAATTAAAAAGAAAGTTGTTTGCTATATAAGAACTTCTATAGGTTTTAGTAAAATTTTAAAGGTTCTCTCTCTGTTTCTAACCACCACCAAACAGAAACATACACAGTATAAAATACCGTACCGTAATGAAAAATCATATACCACGATTATTTTTTTACATAATGTATTTACGACCAAAAAAACGAAAAAAAAAAATTATTTAATATTTTAAGAAGATTTAAAATTTCAAAATAAAAATTAGCAATAATAATAATATGAAGTGAACAAATAAAAATCCAATTTGTTATATTTTAAGTGCATTAAAATTTAAAACAAATGAATATTAAATTTAATATTTATTTACACATATGCAGGTACATACGTATGTTAAGTGTACATATAAGAATTTACATATAGCAACATGTGTATATACGTATATAACGAAAATACGAACATATGTGCCATATATGCCTTGTATAATGTGTGTAAAAATAAATGAAAAATTACATTATTTGTAATTATATGGCTTCAATTAAGTATTAGAAGTAATAATAACGATAATAATACACTCCAGTAATGTGTAAGTAATCATCAAAAAAATTATTAGGGGAAATTTCCGAATTGGTGCCGCCAAATTTTAAAACGAGACCTTCCGATAATGATACTTTGGAATGTCCTCTTTAACGTGATGTATGTCTCTATTGGCGCAAATTCATCTTAAGGACGCAAACTATACCCATAAAAATTGTTTGTCCAAAATGACGGGTTTTACGACATCAGTTATTTCTCCAGATCAGGATCTTGGATCGGATTAGTTAATATACCATTTGAAAGAGAACTTCCTGTTCTATTTGTCACAGTTTATTTCACTTTGATTGGATTAACGGTTCTCGATATATAAGGACTTAAAGTCAAAATTTTGTGCTTTTTAAAAATCACTTTTTCAATTTCTTTTGATGACGGTATAACTTCTAAACTTGAAGGATAACATATGTATATATTTTGTTATATCATTTGAAAGGTTTTTTTGTCCTCTTTTCAATGATATTACATTTATGTATAGAAACTGCATATGTAAAAGAAATAAATGCACAAATATACAAAAAAAATGCGAAAAAATACACATTTAAGGACTCATATAAGGACTATGTTGTAATTATTGTCGACAGACAGATCGATTGTCTTGTTATGTAAGCGAAGATATGACCCATATTAAAAAAAAAACTGTTCAATTATTTTGATCGAGTTCTATTGCATCTTATTGCCTCCTCTTCTTGTATTCTTTTCTGGTGGTGTATACAGCATTTCATTGTTTTAATCAGGTTCCCATTGCCATCTGGTTCCCATTGCCCTCTGGTTCTCCCTTCTCTAGTCTTTGCAATCTTTGGCTTCTTTCCTCTAGTTGCCCACCTCTAAAATTTATTTTGCATAAATTTAGGTGTTCTGTTGTTAAAATATTTATTAATCTAGTACTAAGATATCATGGAAACTTTTTTCTTTGGTTAGGATCAAATTTGTTTTTAGTTCCAAAGATTCTTTTAAAGAAATCAAAAAAATTTGCTTAAATAAATTTGAACAAAACAAAAAAAAATCTAATTAATTTTATTTTTTCTTTATTTATTTTCAGGTAAGTCGTGTCTCTATTACTTATTAAATATAAATTTTCACTCCAACAAAACAGTAAGTAATTTTTTTTTTATTTTTTAATTTTTTTTTAAGATAATTTACATTTAAACTTTTATGTGTTCAAATTTTATAGTCAATTATGATGCCAAACCGTTGAAGCTAGCCACAGAATGCATCATAATATGAAAAAAAAAGTAGATTTCAATTAATTCTTAAGATGATTGTCAAGAGAAATTTGAACTACCAATCTTGGGAACTTTATTTCTTTAAAATTTTCAATTTCATTTCAAAAACGGGAGCACAATTTTGCGATTTTTGTTTTTTCGACAATATCCTTGATTTTGTTTTCTTATTCACAAAAATTTATGTTAGTTCAATATGTATATTTGTTCTTTAATTTTTCTTCAATTATTCAATGCATAGTTACATGCAATTATTTATAAGAAAAATGCGAAAAGAAAGACTAAAACAAAGTTATATCCTTTCAATTTTGTACTGTATCCTGCCTGCTAAATACATATAATTAACATAAAACTGCAATTAAAATTCATAAAGAGAAGCAAACAATTGTTTTAATTCTCACGATTAAAATGAATGTATAAATCTCGCATCTCGATCATCAGATAATGCATAAATGTAAATTTTTATATAACACGGTAATGTAATTTGGATAGAAATGTACAAATACACATACTCATAAGTAGTTCCACATTAATTGTATTATTATTTTTTTTTCATGGAATAAAATACAAAAAAAAAATACCAAGGATTTTTTTGTATTCAAAATCTATATTAATTCTACATAAAAAATGTTTAAAGTTTTAAAATATTTTCTGTTCTCCTTTTTTTTCTGCTTTATTTGTTTTCATTTTTTTACAAAATGTTTTTCGATGACACAAGATTTAAGAAAAAATAAAAGGAAAAAAAAATGTATTACCTATAGAAAAACAAACCTTTTTGTTATATTTGTAGTTATGTGTATACCCCCAAAGTAAGTATTTTCTTTTGTGCCGTCCGTCAGAGACGTCTCATTTTTTGTGAATGCCATTCCAAATTGTCTGATCCTTTTTTTTCTTTTTTGGTAAGAGCTAGACAATTTGCCACTGTGTATGTACAAAAGATGATTAATTTTCATCCTTCAGACAGATTCTGCAGATGGGAAATCATTCATTACCCCGACCTTGATAATGTGCCCTTGTCTAAGACAACAGGATCCTATAATTGGTTGGGTTTTTATTACTAATTTTCATTCATGATAATAAAATCTTTATTATAGATAAATTAATTTATTATTCAATTTGGTAATTATTATTCATCCTTAGCCTACAAACATTTCAGCTAGCAGCCAGACATCATCTATACCCACCCGCAATTGACACTTTATTTTCATTATTTTCTTCATTTATCCATCAATTTATTAATCAAAAAACTACCAAAAAAAAAAAAAACAAAAAGTGATAAAATATAAAGACACACAAAAGAAAATAAAAAGAAGTAAAAAAAAAAATGCCGGCAAATAATATCCTCACACATACATATATCTACATAGATAAGATCCGAATAATTTGTTCATAAGTGCAAATACATTACCCGACACAAGACATCATATTACATATTTATATTCATCCTTTTCTTCTTCTTCAAAATGAATATATACCGAATGCTTTCAGCAGCAACATAATGGCATGGGTATAATAATATATTCTTGTCTCCTCCTGTCTGCATTTAGCTGCTTGTAATGTAGTATTTGTCTATTTGGTGTCCTGTCAGATTATTTTTACATTACCTCCCTTGTGAAATCAATTACCTATATACACACACACATGGCGTATGAATAATTTTCTAACAATTTTTACGCAATTGAATTCACTTACTCAGTTAGAAAGGCAACAGCAACCAAAAAAAAAAAAAACAAGGATAAGTAAAACAAGAGTAAAATATCTTTCTTTTTTTGCCGGATTTTATTTTATTTTGAGAGTAATAAAATGACTAAAACATGGTCTATGGTACACCAGCAATGACATATGAAATGATGGCCAAGACCAAAGAAAAGAAAATATTTTTTTATTTTTTTTTTTTTTTTGATAGCCTTGGTGGGTTTAGAGGTTTACTGGCTTTGATATGTATATAAAAATTATAAGCTTCATACAAATTCAATCATTATCATCGCCATCATAATCATCATCATTATTATTTTGGCCATCGTCGTCTCCGTCGTCTTCGTATAGTATAGTCGCTGCAATTATTTCTATTTGTAGTCCTTATTGTCGTCGTCTTCGTCATATCGTTGTCTTAATGTAATTTTTGTGTTACTAACCGTAAAATTTTCTAAGGAAGTTTTTCTTCTTATGCGAAATACATATTTTCTGTAATTTTTTTCTATTTGTTTTTTTTTTTTTTTTTGCTTATTTAAATAGTCAGACAAAATATGTACGTATTTATGTACATATCATAGAAATGGAAGGAATATGTAATTTAATGCATGAACAAGAGAAAAAATAAAAAAAATAATGAAGATGAAAATGATGATGATGATGAAAAATATGCAAACAATATTTTAAGGTGAATTTACAACTTGAGGAGTAGTTAACTTAAATTTTATTTCGTTTAGTTATTTATGTATATACTAGGCCATTCAAAAAGTTTGCAGCCTAACGCATACGTGACATTTCTAGAAACATTGGTGTTAGCAACACCAGTCCTTCATATGAACGTACCATAAATTCCAGATCGATCTGTCCAATAGTTTAGTTTAAACAGTTGATTAAATTATACGTGCTTGGCTTGTTTTCAGAAAATGGATAATTTAAAAAATCGTGCGGTGACTGAATATTTGTTTAAAAAAAGATTAAGTGGGAAAGAAATTTTTGATGATATGGTAAACGTGTTAGGAGACAGTGGTCCTTCATATGCAACTGTAAAAAAATGGGTTGCTCTATTTAAACACGGCCGTACAGAGATCAATGATGATCCACGTTCAGGACGTCCAAAAGCAGCAACCACGCCAGAAATTATCGACAATTTTCATGATTTGGTTTTGGAAGACCGCCGAATAACTGCGTGGTTGATTTAGCTGGGGCCACAGGCATCTCAACTGGAACAGTGCATAGTATCTTAACTAGTGAATTAGGTATGAGAAAGTTATTGACAAGATGGGTGCCGCATTCGTTGGATTCTGAGCAAAAACGCATTCGAGTGAAACTTTCTCAACAACATTTGGGTCATTTTCAAAAGGATAGAATTGATTTTGTGCGTCGATTTGTAACCATGGACGAGACCTGGATTTATTACTATTATCCTGAATTGCGACAACAAACAGCGGAGTGGACCGAGCCCGGCTGTTCGGCCCCAAAGCAGCCAAAGCTCTCAAAATCTTCAAAGAAGGTTATGTCATCAGTTTTTTGGGATGCAAAGGGGATTTTACTAATTGATTACCTTCAGACGAGTAAAACGATAACAGGAGAATATTATTCAAATCTTTTAGGCCAATTAGACACAAAAATTCGGGACAAGAGACCAGGATTACAAAGGAAAAAAATCATTTACCACCAAGACAATGCACCAGCACACAAAGGTGTCCTTGCAATTGCCAAATTGAAGGAACTACACTACGAATTTTTGGAGCATCCACCATATTCACCAGACCTGGCTCCGTCTGACTTTCATTTATTTCCAAATCTCAAAAAATTCTTAGGTGGTAAGCATTTTTCATCAAATAAAGAAGTCATAACGGCTGTCTAAGAGTACTTTGGAGGTCTCGAGGAAAATCACTTTAGGCAAGGGATAAATGAATTGGAAAATCGCTGAAAAAAATGCATTGAGCTAAGGGGGGAATATATTGAAGATTAATTGTATTTTGGTTCATAAATTCATACTGCTTCATTATAAGGCTGCGAACTTTTTGAATGACCTAGTATGTATGTAGATTTTTTTTTTTTTTAAGCTTTCTTCTTGCCGATATAATGTATTACATGGTTTATATTTATTATCCTTGCCATGGCATCTAAATAAGTAAAAGTATGCATATGCATATCATCATATCATTATGTAGAATAATATTATTATTTTTTTTTTTCATGACTTTCACATTACATTACATTACATAGTCGTACATTCATTTTTATCCTTTTTTTTATTATGTTCTTCATATGTATGTATATATGCATACGCATATTTTTGATGTTAGACTGTGCACTAGTACATGCATATACATTGACATTTTATAATACAATATTAATATCAAAAATTTTATGCTGTTGATAAAAAGGATATACATATATGCATACAAATATATACACTTACTAATACATATATAAAAGATAAATTACACACAAATGTACTATATGTATGTATGTATGTATGACTCAATATATATAAAACAAAATATATATAAAAAAAAGGATAAAATGTATATATGCGTTATTTAAACGCGATGTACACACAATTTAATTACGTTTACAGACGATTTACGTCATTAAAGTTGTTTCATTCGAGACAGTCATAAAATTTGGGAGAAAAAAAAACAAAAAAACACTTACATACACACACACACATACAAAAAAACATGAAAAGATAATTGAAAAGAAAAAGTAAAAAGTAAAAAATATGTGTGCAGAGTTGTGGAACAACAAAAAAAAAACACAAACAAAAAAAAATTTGCTAACCAAAAAAGAATTAATAATAAATTTTGATGTGTTAATTTAATATCCTTTCTATGTTATAAGATTGTGTTCTTTGTTTTTGTTTCTTTTTGTGTGTGTGTGTGTATCTTAAAAGTTCTGTGTAGAAAGAATATTACAAAAGAAAAAGGACATGCTACTTTATAAATATATGTACATATATGTATGTATGTTACTATGTATACGCGGGTATGTATTAATGTGCATTGAAAAATCCAAAAAAAAGTGTCCTTTTTTCATTCGTTGTCTTATTTTTACAACTTATGTACATTGCAATTTTTATATATTCTTACAACTGTTTTTTCAGTATATAAAAAATATATGTATGTATACAGAGATTGTACGTGTATACATATATGTATGTGTTGATTAGTGTTGTATTAGTGTATATCTGTGCATACACTATCTATAATATATTATATGGATCCTGGTAATCGTTTATGGGATATACCTTACTCATAGTTACATGATGAAAACTCTTTCTTTCATTTTTAAGTTTATTTATTTTTTTATTATTTTTTTTTATTATTTTTTGGTTAAGAAAAATTACTTTAGAAATAAAAAGGATACAGATTGTTATAGTTATATAGAAAGTAAGAAAAATTTATATATTATTTTGGTTTAATAACCTTTGAAATTGATATTGAGATTTTCGGTATATTAAATGCGAACTGCGAACTATGAACTCCCCCGTTTGTCACACAAACACAGTAGATATACACTAGTGTCGGTATCGTCACAGACATTACATATACATATGTACAATATACATACACATTTATACATATTATATGTCTGTAATATAGACACAAAATTACACAAAATAAATATATTTTTTTATTTTTATCGTTTTTTTTTGTTGTATAAATATTGCATGTTTTCTGATGTGAAATGAATGATTTTTTTTTAGATATTTTTTTGAAAAATTTCTCAAAGATTCTTATCTACCGATTAATAAGGTTCTCCATATACATACACGTTTACAGTATGCAGTGTAAATCATAGAGTGATGATTTTTATTTTTCACTCCTCCAATACATTTAAGTGTAGTAGAAAACAAAATATGTGCATGATTATGATATGTACGTAAATATTCAGGTAATCATCATCATAAGTAAAATAATTCAAGAATGACTACACGAAACTACACGAAACTGCACGAAACTGCACGAAACTACACGAAAAAAATAAATAAAGCAAACCAAGACACTATAAAAAAAGAAAGTAAAAATAAATAAAAATTACAAGCAATAAACAAAAGCAAAAAAAAAGGATAATGAATGAATAATATTTGTTTTTGGGTATGTCTTGTGGATCTATTCTTTGCATGTACCATGTATATACACTAAAGGGGTTACGAAAAAATGCACAATAATACAAAAAAAAAAAAATTCAAAAGAACTGAACATTTCAAGGTCAAATGAATGAACATTTATTCTTCTTATTCATATGTATATTTTGGTACCTAACATTTTTTTATGGTTAGCGTGGGTGATAAATTCTTTGAAATGTTTTTGTTCATTTCTGAGTTCTATACTTCTCTACTCAATTATTTTGTTTTTATTTACATTCCACAAACGAGTTAATGTGAAAGATGAAAGGATTCTGAAAAAAAAAAAATATTTTCAATTTAACTTACATTTATGTAGTTGAACTATAATTTTTCTCGAAAAAATGCGAATATGTATTTTCCAAAATTATACAGGAAAAATTTGAATCTTATATTGTAGACACACAGAGGTTGAAATTAAGTATTTTGCTAATTTCAGCCTCGAAATCCGAAAAAAACGACAGATTTGAGCTGAAATCTAGTCAGTGAAATTACATAAAAAATACACGTAATAATCGCTCGAAATCTAATCATGTTTCGCTCTTTACGTAGAACAGAGACATCTACCAACAAATTGTAAACCAAAAAAAATGTTTTTTTATAAATTTAGAAGAAGTAGGCTATGTTCAGATAAATTAAATAAATTAGACAAACTGTCAAAATCGCTGTGTGTCACACCTTCGTAATTTCTACTCGAAATTAAAATGAAATCTACTTAATTTCAACATCTGTGTATGATCCTAGACACATACAGCTCGAAATTACCATAATTTTCGAAATCAACATTTTTTCTTGATTTTGGCGACGAAATCAAGAACTTTTCATATAATTTCAACAGATCGAAATTATGGTAATTTCATTGAAATTACGTAAAAATTGCTTGATTTTGATCAAAATCACGATAACACTTCCAGTTTCCAATTTCATTTTCCAGTTTCAGCTGTCATTAATATCATATGTTCATATAGTTGTACTGGTTATACATTCTTATGTATTTAATGGTTACATTTTTAAAAAGCTAAAAGCTCTTTTTAATACACAATTAAGTATAGAACTTCAAAATTCATTCATTCAAAATCAACAAAATGCAGTGTGTCACTATATGATTTCAAAAGGTTGATTTCGAGCTGTATGTGTCTAGAGCATATGTCTACAATATTATTAAGATATTCAAATTATTTGAACTTGAACTAACCAAAATGGAAATTAAATGTCTGGTTGCACTCTAATAAGCCCGCAGCTACTCGTGTTATATTCAATATAAAAAATTCTATGTTTCTGCTCGTAAAATGAAAAAATTTTCATAAATACATACATATGTATATGAATTGCCCAAGTCATTTCGATTCTATAAGTACATAACGTCAATGTTGTACATACATATATAATTTTCATGCGTTGTCTCCCAACTGTGCGTGATATCAAGTATGTATACATAAGAAATGCATACGTACGAACACGAATAATATGAATTCTATTTATTTACTTATATTTTCATCGCATCCCAACGATAGCTATGTACGTATATAATTTCCCTATCCTTCACATTCAACTTAGTACCACCGCACCACTAAAATTTCACTTAGTGATAAGAATATCTCATAAATTATTTATTGTTTATTATTTTCCTTTTTGCTGTATATCTGTATATCGATAACCTGAAATTTTTTCTTTTCTGTTTGCTTTTCTCAAGAAATGTTAATTTCAAAAAAAAAAAAAAAAAAAAAAAAAAAAGGGAAAAGCACGTGTCAAATTAATTGAAGCCAACCAAATACATATTTAAAAAACTTGAGAGACACAGTTAATTATTTGTTTCATATTTTTCCGTTTTAGGCGTTTATTTTTTTTTTTCGAATTTTTAAAATTGTCTAATACAAAAATTTCTTGGAAACATTTTTATTTTATTTATACATTTTCTGCTATGTACTATGATTTATGATACTATTTACTTACCTAAATTACCCGTGTTTTTCACAAATTTTATATACGCTCAAAAGTATGTGTACCGAAAATACATTTGTATGCGTAAGTGTAGAGGAATTTTATACATAATTAGAAAATTGTTGCACATCACCCACATACTCGTACGTGTATTTTTGTATATTGTCATTCTTTTAAAATGAAATTCTAATAAATCTTTTCTATTATAAAGATCATTTTTTTCATTCTAAAAACCTACAACCATAACCTACCTAATGTATTTTTATCCTTTTTGATTTATCACTTTTTTCACCTACTAAATCATATAGTACACGCTACACACATATCCACATATGTTTTGTCAGACTTTTGACATCAAATTTAAAGATAGACATTTTTTATGATTATGTATTTTTTTTTTTTATTTCAATAAATTTCATTTATTTTTTGTTGATAAGAAAATGTTTATCAATAATATTATGTACATATGTATATAGAGGAAGATTAATAAAATTTCTATTTAAATATTTACATATGTACATGCATAACTACACAATCATACAGTGATACATGTATGTATGTACATGCGTGATAAGCGTTAAGTAAAAGTACAAAAGAAAAAAAAAAAAAAAAACAAAACAAAATTTCTTCTTGAAATCTTTGTTGACAACAACGATAACGATAACGCCACAAGACGAAACAAAAAAATTTTTTTTTTATTATTTCTTTTCCAAAAAGAGTTTGGGAGTTCACTGGTCTCTTTCTTTTTTTTTTTTTTTTAATTTAATGACGTATCGTATGTATAGTGACGGTATTTGTTGTATAATGTATAGTGAGTGTGCCGTCGCGTTAGTTATTATTATTTAGTTAGTGACACAGTCAGAGTCACAGTCACATCATTAGTGATAACGATATTATTAATTTTAAGCGCCTAGATACTCTTTATTCGATTTACATTTTGCTTCGATTTAAATTTGAGTATCGTAGAAATAAAAAATTATAATTTTAAAACAAAAGTAAGAGAATAAAGTAGTGAAATAAAAAAGAATAAAAAAAGACAAAAAAAAAATTGATTAGATAACACAAATTAGTTGCTATATTTTTTTTTAAAAGATTAAAATTTCGATTTAAACGATCTCTCAGCCATGAGAATATGAAATTATCATTATCAAACCAAAATAATTTTTGTTTTATTTTGTTTTGTCGTTTCACCTCTCTCATACAACTTGTATGTTTCATTTTCACATAAAATTGGATAGTAATTTTCTCTTGGTTTCGGTTTTTTGGAATTATCATTATGAATGGCGCTATTGAAGTGTAATGTTTATCTGGTTGAACACACAAATTGAGTAATATTTACATTTTGAACTTTTAAATTTTATTTAATACAAATTCATCGTGATAATAAATACATAACATAATGTATGAATTAATACATTTGCATTTTTGAAATCGACATTATATTTTACATACTTAATTACTGCTCTGTCTGTTGATTGTTGTCAATCATAAATTTTAAACTTTTTGACTTATGGTTGATGCTTGATGATGACTAACAAAATGTAAAGAAATTTTTTAGTCAAAAGATTGTTATATTGTCAGATGTTTTATTGCACTCGGATGAGTAATTATTGTAGTTATGCAAATACACGAGTGTACACAAATTTCATGTTAAATTGATTAAAGGTCAAGTTGAAGGTATTGGTTGAAATAATGGACAGTTTCTTTATAATTTTCATCTTAAATGAATTATTATATTTTTTTTTTAATATATAACGGTTATTATTTACATATGCATACGTACATGACATGGTGTTTTTGACATTTGTAAAGTATGTAGTTTTTTGTGCATTATTTCTGATTAATATATACGACAAGTATACGACGAGTATATATACATAAACACAATCATGCCTTTTATAATGATTTTGTTATTGAAATGTTAAAAGAATGTTAATTCAAAAGTTTAATAGCATTTACAAGTATGTATTCATTGTAATTGTAAATTTACACATACGACATACAAGTACATAATAAAAAAAAAAATTATATAAAAAAAATTGATATATACCATACATATGTAAAAAAATGTAAATGCATTCTTATTACTGTATATTATGTACAGAAATAAATAGTAGCTGAGTCATAATAAAATTTCATCACGTACAATTCTTTGAAAAAAACCTAAGAAAAAAACAAAAACATTTTTTATTTTACTTACCATCAGTAAACGTGCATACTATGTATGTATGCATATGTATGTGCGTGTAGTACCTCATAGTCAGTCAGTCAGTTTAGTATACAAACAAATAACACACAATACACTTATATGATGATATGCTGTCAGTGATAAATATATATGTATATAAAAAGTAAAATTGTGTCAATGGTAAAATAACATTTTATGTTTATGAGATTTAATTACTGATTTAATAATTTATTTAATTATTTTTATATATGTACCTACATAAATTTTTTTTTTTTTTTGGAACAGCAGGTGTGATGATGTCATTAAAACAAACGTGTACATATGCTTGCATATTATGTACATACGAGTATATACTTGCTCATACTTCTTAGTGAAATAATTTTTCTTGATCATATTTACATACTGTTGCCATAGCATCAAAATAAAAATATAAAGTAAACAAAAAAAAAAAAAAACAACATAAAATGATAATGTGTGTCTTGATTAAATATGTAGGCAAAATATATATATATGCTCGTTTATCCTAAAATAAGAAATTTTTATCTTCCTTGAGAATAAGTTAAAAGTTTTTCGAAATAAAATTTTTTCAAATTATTTTCAAAGTTTCCATCCAAATAAGTTTGAAGATATACTCGTATGTATGTAACCAAATACTATGTAACATACCATAACGCCATAACGCCATAACCATGTATTTGTATGCTCATAAAGTGTGTGATGTAATGTACTTACTTACATAACTCGTAATTAACAAAATAAAAATACAAATGTATTGACTAGAAAATAGACCAAAAATACTTGAATGGAATTATTGTAGTAGGTATATGTATGTATTATGTATCCCTATCCGAGTACTTATATACAAACGATATCGAAAAATTATTATGAACGTTAGATTGTGCATTGACAACAACTAAAAATGTTCCTAACGAAATGTAAATGCTCATCAACATAATTGTGTGATCGTGTAATCGTATAGCACTAGATACTATACCACATTCATTGATAAGAATAATTTTTTAATAAAATAAGAAAGAAGAAAATAAAAAAAAGAAGTTAATTTTAGATAAATCCACTAACTAACTACTTACGTAAAAAAAAAAAAAATTATGCACATACTGTACCGTACCGTATGCCAAAACAACATGCTATGATAAGTAGAGATGTCATCATAATAATCTTTAAATGAAAATATATGGAGAAAAATAAAAAAAAAATAAAATTAAAAGATGATGAGTGTAGAAATAATAAGCAGACAACATAAATAAATGAACAAAAGAGAAAAAAAAAAAGAAACAATAATCAACAACACAGCAATTCTCTTTCACTTAAAAATTAATAAAATAAAGAAAAGAAAATAATAATTTTCGGGAAAGAAGGAAAAAATAAATTAGAAGGTGTAGAAGAAAAAAATTTTTTTTTCTTTTTTTCAAATTGTTGTTCTTTGTTACCACCTGGTTACAGGTAATCTGATTGAATGAAAATAAAAAAAAATATACATATGTATATAAAAGAAATAATGAAATATGAAATAATGGATATATGTACTATTCGTATTATCGTATCGTATGTGATGTGGAGAGTGTTGTTGTTGTTGTTGTTGTTGTTGTTGTTTTCCGAAGAAATTACGATAAAGAATTGAATAATTGGATTGAGAAGAATATAGCTTTATACATATGTATGCATACTTATACTCGTATCGTATAAATTGTAATGTTTGTATGTATAATAATGATGAGATATAGAGACATATATGTATATGACATCTAACGTATATTTGTACGTACTCAGGACAGGAGGCCCACACAATTGAAAATTTTTTTTGACAATTAAATGATACAAAAAATTATTAGTTAAGAGTATATTGTAGAAATATCGTAACAAAACTGATCGAAAATTGTCATATACTCATCGTATATACGAGTATACACATCGTATGTGTACACAATCATTTATAGTATACACATTATTATAATCCAATCCAATACACTTCATAAGTATGTATTTTAATACGTCAATAATATTTAATAGTGAAGATATTTTTTTGATAATCTGATTACCAGTTTTTGGATTATTATTACTGCATAGTTACATAATATCACAGTTTTATTATTATATATGGTATATATTATATATTTTTTTGTCCTCTAATATTTAATATAGATATATGTTTGAAAATATATTTTAACTACATACATACATACTGTGTATCTATATCTAAATTAATGTAAGTAGTACGTAGTACTTTATATACTCGTATCTATTGAAATAAATAATCAAACATTATATTATTTAAAAAAAAAGTGATCTAATGATGACGATAATAACGATGATTATTATGATTATATGATGGTGATGATGATGATGATGAAATTTAATAACAAATACATATACATACTATACTCATAATATACCAAAAAAAGAAAAATATAAAAAAAAATATTTTCATTTTAAGTTGTATATTGATTTTACATGAAATATCTAATGAGTAATATATTCTCGTGGATATATAAAAATATGAATATGAAAAAAATTTTTTTTATGAATGAAAATCAAATTACATATGTACACAATTTAATTACAATGACACATTACATTTTTTAAATTAGATACAAGTAGGTACAATTATTTACATTTAAAATTCGATTAAATATAGAAAAGCGATGACGACAACGACGACGGCGGGCGAGTACAAGTACATAGTACATCTCATGCGAGTATAGAAGAGATGCTGATGTTCGATTTGGAATGAATCAGAAATGTGTATATTGACTGTGTTCATATAATGTGATTCAATTCAATGTAAAGTTTCTACTAAAGAGCGAAAACTTAAAATAAAAGCAAATGTTTCTAAACTCTTGTTTACATTGGGAGTTTGTCAATCGATCTCTTCAATATTCGTAGATTTTAAACATTTTATCAACATTTTTTTCCCTAAATTTTTGTCTACTCATCAATTTTTAAATTTTAAATGTAAATTGTTGAAAATAAGAATTGATTCATCAGAATTTTTAATAAATTTTGAATTGTGAATACCTACAACAAGTTTGATAAAATTCATTCGAATATTGAAAAATTCAGGTATAGCGAAGAACGTGCGTGTGTATATTTTCTTTATCAAATGTTGCACAGAAGTTATTCTTCAGTTTCTAATTAAGTGTACATTTTTATGTATATTTGTTTCAAACAGTATATAAACAAGATGTAAGCAATATGCTGGAACCAACTTTCTTATTGTGTTTGCTATTTTTTGTTTTATTAAAATTTATGCATTCATTTTAAATATTTTCAATGTTTCTAGATAAAAAGAAATTTGAATATTGCTAATGATAATAATTTGTGTACCTACTGGATAGAAAATAGAATATATAGGTACTTAAAATGGCATAAATCTTAATATACTTTTTTATGTATGCACTAACGTATTATACAAGAAAATATTCATGTGTACATTATGTATTTTATTAAGTACATAATATTATGACAACTTGAAATAATCAAAGAAAATATATATATGTACATATATAAAAATTTTTGTCTCATATTTAGCAAGAAATTTTACCACACAAACACTCGTAAATTATTATTTTTTTTTAATGAAATGTACATACAAATCATAAATATATATTATATAACGTAATACATGTGTTTTAGGTACCACTCATATTCACTGAATAGATTTATGTGAAATTTATATTTGAAATTTCGATGCTTATAATCATATAAGTACTACATATTATCTGTAGAAAATATATTTATTTTGTTTTCATTTTATTTTTTTTTATTTTTGTCGAAATCTATTCTTATTTTATATATTTATCTTTTTTTTTTATTTATTTATTTTTTTTTTTTTTCAAAATTATTTTCATTTCTATATACATATTATACATATTATATACAACGATAATGCTAAAGTGTAATGTATATATTTATGTCAATCAGTAACAACCCACTCGGATACAAAAGCGATAATACACATAGATAGTACAATATACATTTATAATGTTTTTTATTTCTATTTTCGAATTGCATTCTAATCAATTGTATAATTTAAGATACTCATGTATTTGCCAAAAAAAATTTTTTTTTGAAAGCAGCACAGCACATTACAGCCAACAGCACAGTATCAGTCATACAGTGTATAAGTATGTATGTACATCGGAGATCGCGTGTTGTTATATACATACATAATTTTTCTTTTTGTATGATGGAACATTTTGCATGAACTGAGTACTGTATGGTATGTCGCTATGTTACAAAATATACATCATATTTATTATTTTTCCTATATTTATGCAAATTAAAAATTAATTTTTAATCTTATTATGTTTTACATATTTGTGTATTCTAGTATGTATTTATCTTCTTCTTCTTCTTCTTTTTTAATTTTTCTGTAATTTATTATCTGTCTATATCGTTTAATTTGAAAAATATGAACAAAAAGAAACCGATATATGTAAAAGAAAATAGAGTATCCGAGTTATAAAAATTAATGAAAAAATTATTTAAATCATGTATAGGTAATATGTAAATTTTTTTGTTTTTGCTTTGAAAAATTCAATTTTTGATTAGTTTTGAAACGACATGAATGAATACTTATACATATATAGTTGCTACCAAGTTACCGCAGAACAGTAGTGAATTAATGCATTTGAATGACATTCCTCCTCTGTCTCTCTATAAATTTGCTGTGTATAAATGTACGAGTATATATATGTACATATAAGTATTTACATGTGTCAATAAATATGTAAAAAATATTTGTCATGATTGGAATTCATCAACTAAGTATAGTATTAGCAATACCTGATTTGGTAGTATTGTCACTCTTGTTGTTTTTTTTTTCTACCATGTTCATATTACATGGCAGATTTGTTGTATATATGGTACATATATATAAGAAGTGTAAAGGTGGTCTGGTAATATACATAATTACTATATGAGTCATAATATGAGTGAAGAAAAAAAAATGTAGTCTTAGTAATAGATTTTTATTATTTATTTATTCTTTGTTTTGGATTCCATTTGAAAAATACATTTGTCAATAATTTATTTATTGAAATGTTGGGAGTATTGACTTCAGATTTATTTTATTTAATTTATTTTTTTTACATTTTAGGCATTTTTATTATTTTGGAATTTAAACCACGCATAAAATTCACTATGTAATAAAATGTATGTACATGCTAATATGTACATCTAATTCATATACATATATGGAATGAAGGTGGATAGATAAATTTTCTTAGAAAAATCAAAATACAGTCATTCTCATAAATACTTGGACTTGGACTTGAACGACTGGGTTAATTTAAAATTATTTGCAAATTCAAATAACGGAAAATTTTTATTTGTAGAATTAAAATTTGCAATAAAATACAAATCTTATTCTAAGCGTATATTTGTTACATTTTTTTTTGACAAATTGTAATATTCAGTAGTGATGAAAAGTCAAATTCAATCTCTATATCTCTATGGGTTTTATGATATAGAGAGGAAATGTATGCAGAAGAGAGACAAAGAATCTTCAATCTACTGTAAAACATAAGGAAAAATTTATTATGCTGTAGAAATGCACATCAGAATTTAATTGGGAATTGGGTACAATTTTTTTAAAGAACTTTTCTTCTTTAAAAGAAATTTTAAAATAAAAAATATGAGATAGGATTCAATAATCGGTTATCCAAAAATTATTTTTGAATCCATGACAAAAGCATATAGAATTTGATTTAGTTGTACATAATTTATTTAATTAAATGAACCAAATATCATATTTAAGTATTTTTCGCAATAGATGTTCGAATATTTATGAGAGTTACTGTATGTATGGTATGTACTGTAAGTTATTGAAATTAACTTTGTTGACACGCAAATATTTAAATCGAAACTTTTTAAACTTTAATAATAAATGAATATTGATTTATAAAAAAATTTAAAATTACAAAAATTTTAAAGTAAAATAAATAAATAAGAAAATATACCTAATCTTAAAAAAAAAAAAAAAACATGATGAAGAAGAAGAAGAAGCAGAAGAAGAAGAAGAAGAAGACAGAAAAAAATAATAAAAAATGCAAAATGAAATAAAAAAAAAACGAAACGAAACATTTGACACAGATATCTTTTAGAGAACCTGCTTGGTAGCATATTTTAAAGATATGTAATAAGCTCGTGCCTAAATAGATATATGTATTCTACTAGCAAGTGTACATATGTATATATAGCATTATTTGTATACATTCATATACACATGTATATAATTTTTGTAATAAATATTTTTGTATCTACTATATAAAATCGAAAAATATATACATATGTACACATATGATTTTTTTTCTTTTTATATTTTTGTTACATTACATATATGTATATATGTATGTACTCGTATAATGCTTGAGAATAATATAAATTAAAAATTTATGCGTAGACATACTTAAACATTTATTGACTGTACCATAAACACTCATATAAATATGTATGTATTAAATGTAGGTGTGTATCATTATTATAAATAAAGATTGATGATGATATGAATCTCTATAATCGATAAAAAAAAAAACCTACTACACTATAACACACAATAATATTTTCAATAAGCTTTAAAAATTCATATTACATACATACATACTCGTACATAATTCGTACATATAGTTACACGCACGCATGACGCAAGATAATGTTATATAAAATTTTTAAAATAACAAAAATATGTTCACAATATATTGTGTAGGTTAGTTATCACACCTGTGATCAGCAAAAACAAAAAAAAAAAACAAAAAAAAAAAAACTTATTGAAAATGAAAATGAAAAATTTTTTCACAAAAAGCAAAACACTTGGTGGTTTTTATTTTTGCTTAAGATTAGGATTCCAGATACATATTTGCTATCTTGTGCACCAATTTATCTCCGAAGTTACTTAACCGATTTCAATAAAATTTGAAACATAGATACTTTGATAGGAATTGTGGTGCTTAACAGAGTGCTTTTTTTAAAAAGTGCCCTTATTTCCTTTTTACAGAATGTCAAAGTTGTCAAAATTGCGATTTTTCGGCTTCCAAATGCTCCTCGTAAAGCAAACACTGATTGACCAATTTCTTTGAAATTTTGAATATATAGGTATAGCCTGAAGGATATTGTAGTGCTTGAATATAGCACATTTTTGATTTTAGGTCCTGAAATTTAGTTATAGTTCTTAAAAAAGGAGAGGGTTTTTTTTTTAAATCGTACAACTTTGACTTCTATTTTCATACATTAAATCTTCATATAATCTAAAATGACTTTGGTATCAAAATAAAATTTAGACTTTTTTGAAGAGTTTACAAAAAAAAAATTATAAATTTTTTTGTTATATTTCCATTTTTATTAACAAAATTAAAATTATGTTCGTTTTTCATCAAAATATTCAAAATTCAATTTTTCTTAGCACCTAAAAGGTATGCAAAGTAATTTTTAAAATTTTTTGTATGTAAAATCGTTGCTGTTGTTTTTGAAAATTTTCAAAGTTGAATCCTACTCTTAAGAAAATACATATTCTTATAGATACAGAGACTGACTGAATGCAATAGATCAACCTAAATTAAGTACATATGTGAGTATATAGTATCGTATTATATAAATAAATGAATGAATGAAGGAATGGTTTAGTTAGATTATTTCGATTAGATACCAAAACATTGTCTAATAATTGAGTCATAAATAACACTACCATTGTGTATCGTATTATTTAATAATATGTACTTATAATAATAAATGATAATAAGCATAGTAATAGAATGAACTTACGCAAACATTTTTCGCACATATGTACATTTTTAGTATATTCGATGTTAAATATATTTGAATTAAATTATATATTCTCAATAAGAAAATAAATATGAAACACAATTAATTATAGAAATTTAATTAATAATGCGAAATATGTGTGTTTGTTTATTAAATGTACACCGGTAGGTACATAACTATAATTATGTACATTTATATGATGTGCGATTGTGTTTGATTGTTTCTGTTTTGGTACATACTTAAATATTTCGGTATCTCAATAAATTTGACCAGGAGCAATTTGTATTTATTTTTTTTTTTTTTTTTTTTTTTTTGTAAACACAATCACAGATAGTAACTGGCAAACTAATAATTTAAGAGTATATCTACTTTATGTATATTGTCTCTATAAGTGCAATGCTATAAAAGTAAATAAATTCTTAAATAATACTTCTAATATGTACAAGCTCGGTAATTTCAACTAATAAAAACCAGACTTGTTGAAATTTCAGAACAATTGAAATTACAGGACAAGTGAAAACTTCATATCATTAGCACTATTTTAAACAAAAATACAAAAATCACATAGCTATGTATTTTGACTTTATTCTATATGTTTACATAAAAGAAAAAACAAACTGTACATTCAATTTAAAGAAATATAATATTTAGAGAGAAAATCTTAATTCATTTAGATTTTAATGTTGATACTTTTTATTGGGTGTTTTCTTTAAAAAAAACCTGTAAGGCATGTTTGCCAGGCTTTTATTGAGCTCATTTTATTGATTGCATCCTCTTTGAGTTTTTGGATAACTGTGATGTCGTAAGAAACATAGTTTTGTGTAGCCCACTTAATGCCCATATCAAATGCTTGAATGGCATCAGAATATTTTTTTTCTCAAGGTCTTTCACTTCTTCTTCATCTTCATCTAAATTACTATCATTATCATCATTTTCAACGTCAAAAATTAGTTCACTCAATTCATTCTCCAAATTTTTTTCAGACACGTTTAGATAGATTTGTTTTTATGCACCAAATCACGAAAGTTGAAATTACAGAGCATTTCTGATATTTGTGGTTGAAACTATAGAATAGTTAATGTTGAACGCTTAAGTGTTGAAAATATCGAGAGTTGAATCTATGTGGGTTGAAATTATCGAGCTTGTACTGTATGTATAAATTTTTCCATTATAAAAATGTAAATAACAACAAGAGAAGAAAAATTTAAAGCATTTCAAAAAAATTATTATTGATTTGATCTAAAAAGAAATTTCATTTGTTTTTGATATTGGAAAAATGTTTTTATTTGGAATTACATATTTATTATTTTATTGTGAAAAATAAAATTTAAAACACACTGTAACTATGCATTTTACTTGAACATATCTTTGTATAGAGTAGTCGTATTAAAATTAATTTTATGAATTTATGTCATACAGAGCATGATAATAATTAACATAACAACTTAAAAATGAAAATAAAATACGAATATAAGGAAAATTATTTGAATTATTTTTACATTTTCTATATGTAAAATTTTGTGTTTATTTGAATTACTTATGTTTTTTTTTTCTGAGAAAAGTCTGATTATAAATTATAGAACTGAGAACTTGTGATATAAATGGTAAATGAAGAATGATTGTCTTTGAATGATAATTGAAAGATTGCCGTGTAACAAGAGAGTATAAAAATTGATTTGAAGAGTATGTAGGCATTTAATTGAATTAAGTATAAAATTACAGAGATGATATGTACATAATTGAAATTGTTCAGTTGTTAAATGTTGAATGGTATTCAAATGTGCTGCATTTACCACTAAGAAATTTAACATCAAGAAAAATTTATCCAAATGATAAAATTTATTTGAACATTTTCCGACTTTTTATTTTCGTCGTATAAGTAGGCAGTTGGTAAAATATTTCACGAACTGTTCACTTTTCTTTTTCAATATTCATTTGTTGCTCTTGCTATTATTGCTGTTGTTGTTAATTTAAAAATTATTGTCCCTTTACGTATTATATTCTGCTCATCATTACAAATAAATTTTGAATACTCCAAATGTGTGTGTGTATGTGTGTATGTGTAGTAATTATTGTTTAGTTTCTATGTGATGTTATTTTTGAAATAATTTCCATGCATATACATACACGTAGTATCTACATTTATTTCTGAATATTGTATGGATACAATAATCAATATGTAATGTAATCTTAGATAAAAAGAAGGATATAATTTATATGCATACGTATTTATATACTATTTATCTAAAAATATCTCAAGGGCATTTATGTTATGTGCGTAAAGCAGCATACAGACTTTCTTTCAACTTGTTTGTCAACCAAATTGTCAACGTTGTCAACGTGTTGAAGCGTCAGTAGATAGGTTGTTGGTTGAAATTTCAGGTTGATCAACGGTTGAAGAAAAATCAACTGCCTTATCATGATATTCGAAGACGAAACGTTTCGTATCGTCTTGTTAAAAACGCGATCATGATATTCGAAACGTTCCAATTTCAAACGATTTTCATCGTCTACTCAGTCGATAGCATTTTGTTCATCGTTTACATATAAATTTATTTTTTTTTTTGGTTTTTAATAGAATTTTTTTTATTTAAAGCATATTACTAATATTTGTGAATATTAATATTGAATTAATTTTTTTAAAAAAATGGAAATTATTATTAAAAATGATATTTCAAAACATCAACAAAATAATAGAAATGACATCGAACCCTTTTTTCTTACAACAAAATTGGAAATTGTATGAATTAAACATTAAAGTTTCGTTTTTATAAGGGATTTATATTGTACCACTATGTACCACTTAATATTCGAAACGATGAAGGTTCATAATAGCAATTTTATACCGTATCGTTTCGTTTCATCGTTTCATCGTTTCATCGTCTTCGAATATCATGATAAGGCGGCAAAATTTTTTGACTTTTGCTTGGCTGACAACCTGGGTTGACAACCAAGTTGTTCGTTTGTACCTGTGTTGGCAACTTGTTGAAAAACCTCATTTCGATTTTAAAATTCGTATCGATAACATTATTGAAATAAAGTGTAAATTTTTTTTCTAGAATTTTAGTTTGAATATTTAATAATATAATAATACAGTGTTTTTTTTTTATACAAAATAAATAATAAATAATAATGAAATTTGGGGGGAATTTTTACAAGAGAAATTTAAAGACAAAAATAATTAAATATGATAAAAATTTATCTGCGTGTGTCAAACAGAAAAACAAAAACTCTGAACAAGAAACAATATGTATGTCTGTAATGGTAATGACATTTCGGGACGAAATCATTTAAAAAAAATGATGTTTATATTCAAGTTGTCAACTTGGTTTAGCGTCTTTGTGTTTTGATCGTCAATCCAGATTGACAACAAGTTGACAAACAAGTTGAAAGTCTGTATGCTGCTTAATATTATGAGTGTCATGTATAAGAACAAAAAAAAACGGAATAGATAATATTCCATTCCATTCGTAGATTTATATACAAACATAAGTATGTACATACATATATAATTTTGTATCATCTCTGTTATCATTTTGTTATTATTATTACTATTATTGAAAGGATAATAAGTAAATAAAATAAAAAAAGATAAATTACTAAATACATACATATTAACGATAAAATAATTTTTTTTTTCTATATTTATATTCATGCCTTTAATGTGGTTACAGTATATATATGTACATACATATTTTACTAACAAGATGACAAGAGTAATGGCTTGAGTTTTGATGTGTACGTGTGTGTGTGTGTGTGTTTGTTAAAATAAAAGGATTAACGATAAACCATTTAAATTTGAATAGATTCCTTTTATGATTATTTTTATGCCATTTTTTGCCATTTTTGTATTTTGCTCTCATTCCTTTTCATTTTATGTAATAGTAGATACATATTTTTTTTTTCCTTGTTAACAACAATTCTAATTAATAGGATAGTAACAAAAAGCAATGCAATGCAAAGCAACTAATGATTTAAATAAACGAAATTTTTGAGATAGAAACATGTTGAAAATTAATTGAGATCTACTCTCTAACATTTATATAATTTATTCATTTAGAACAGTCGTCGTAACAAGAATATAAATCTTAATTTACAGAAATATTAAGAAAATTGGTGAGTGTGATAGAGTGAATGTCGCAAAAAAAAAATGTCTGAATCAAAAAAATCACACTTCCTTTTTGTTTAGATATTTCTCTTCTTCTTCTTCTTCTTCTACTTTTTAATTTCTCGTCACAATAATTTATTTGTACATTAAAAAAAAAATGTTAATGATGATTAAGACTAAGTTTAATAAACCTTCTTTCAACAGAGTAATAATTTGTTTATTATTATTAAATTTTTTTTTCATTTTCATGTTGTTCCTATTCCTGTATACAATCGGAAATATTCAGGAATATGTGCATATACACTGCTTGACATTTGATAAGGAAACCACTACATCATATTTCTATTGCAATCTTTTTATAAATTTCATTTATTGAACGCATGAACGCATCAATTTTAGCAGCACGCTTTCATACTCTATGTGCGGACTCTGACCTTTTCCCATTTTTTTTGGAACGCTCTCCATTTCATACACCAATAATTTTCATAGATAACTGTCATAAGACAGTTGTTCCTAATCAAATGTCAGAGAGTGTGTACATTAAATCAATGAAAAATATTATACTTCCAATTTGATTTGATCAAAATGATTCTTTTGTTATGTGTTTTGAGTTCATTCTCCTCTTTCAGTCAATAATTTTTCTAAGTCCATTATATGCAAATGTATGCAGACGTATATGTGCGTATACTCGTATATTTAATACATTATCCACACCTACCATATACATATATGTGTACATATATTTAATCGCATTTAGGTTGATGGTCTGTTATTTTTGTCGTATTCTTCTTCTTTTTCTTCTCGTCTTTTCATTACACTTTCACAACAAATATTATTACAATATCACACTATGATAGGAAAATTGGATAAAGGCTCAACAAAAAAAAACATAAAAGATGAAAGGAATCTGTAAAAAAAAATAAAAATAATAGAAATAAAGTCAACAGCAACACCAATAAAACACAATGAAAAATGCGTGCGAAATACTTAAATTTCAACGCATTTTTACATGTACATACATATGTATACATAAATCTACTTGTATTTGTATGTACATATGTATTTTCTTATATTATATGCGTTCGCAATGATATAAGATAGATACTTAAAATGTCATATAACTAAATTAAAATGTAATTTTATTATATAAAAGCCGCACTCACTATACTGTTTGTTGTGTAATAGAAAAAAGGATCAAGATGTCTGACTCTGTTATACACGATGAGATATTGGCAAGTGGACAAAATGTATTGACGTCTGAATGACAGGATTTTTTTTTTTTTTTGCTATTCTCAAATTCTCTTCAAAGAGTATACATAGCTGTAGATATAGAATGTTATGTACGTATAAGAACATGATGTACCTACATATATACTGCATGTGTACAATAGGAATTGTTTGGTAACGAAAAAAAAAAATCTTTTTGGCCAATTTCACGATATAATTGAAATCAAGTAATTTAAAAAAAAAACGAACTGTGGAATTGATGCAATTGCAGTCAATGTTCACGTGATTGTAAAATAATGTATTTCTAAGGCTGGTATTCACCAACATAGATTATCTTTTATCTGAGATAAAGTGTATTCATCAACCTGGATAAAACACTACTCGGATATTTTTAAGACAACCTCGGAGTGGTATTATAAATATCGTTCGAACATAACCTTGTTATTAACAGCAACATCACAAATAAAGATAATGTAGTTACCCTGCCATGTATTATCATCTTTGCATATAATTATCACATCACAGAACCTTTTTTTCATTTTGTAATATAAAAATACAATCAACTGACATGTTTGACACACATGTTCGACCCGAAAACGATGTTCGAAAACAAATTTTATCTAGGTTGATGAATAAGCTAAAATTGTATCCGGCTAAAATGTATCCGACGGATATATCCATGTTGGTGAATACCACCCTAAATGATATTCTACGAGTGTGTATAAGGTACGTTTACATCGTCTCACATTAAATACATTTTATAAATTGCGTTCGAATATGCACAAATTTTTCTTTTGCCATTCAATATTTATTTATCGAAAAAAAAAAAATAACAGCTGATCAAACAACAGAACTAATGAAAATCTCATACTATCAGTACTATCACCGTTCCATTGTTTTGCAAATAGTAATTTTCAAATTTTTCAATAATTTTTTTTTAGTTTCAGTTTTTAGTTTGTGTTTCATTTCGTTCAATAATTTTCTGATGTTTTTATACAATTAAAATGAATACGAATCAAAGAAGATAAATACACATCCATACATTATATACTTACGATTTGTTAGTATGTATGTGTGTTTTCATTTTTATGTTTTTCCCATGATGAACGAAAATAAAAGACAAAAGTAGTAAAAGAAAGTAAAAAGACAAAAAAACATAAAAGTTAATATTTTCTTTTTAATTTTTGTTGTAAAAAAACAAAAAAAAAACTCTATTTTTACACGTCAAGGCCTCCCTCATTTATCATCAGTCACCTTTTAATAAAAATACATATAGGTATTATTACGAGTATATTACACAGACACATACATTGAGACAAACATAAAATTATCTGATATAAATTTATTTTTAAGTCATCCACTATATACTATATGGTATACTGTTGTTGCCTATACCATAATGCCACATTTCATTTTGGAATTAAAAACAAAGAAATCCATATGTGTACATACATATCGACAGTGGTATATCATCACAATGCCAAAAAAACATCCTCCACATAAAAATAAATTTTTTTGTATACATTACATATGTATATTCATTTAAATACAAGTTGCTATACACCAAGTTGCTATACACACGATCATATGATGATATAAAAATTTCCTTAAAAATGATAAATACCCATTTACGTATTCAACTGTATATTAGTTATCTACTTACAGTAAACTCCCACTAAATAATTTTGCAAAGTCATATATACATACTCGTATACATATACGTATGAATGTATGTAAGGTAATTTTTAAGATTTATGGTACCTATATTGACTTATGAAATATTGAAAATAAATTTCCATTAAAATGAAAAGCAAAAATAAAAAAAAATTTACTTTTAAAATATTATAACCCATAAAGAGGCCATGGTCTCTTTTAAAAATATTCGCTCCAAATTTTTTTTTTTTTCTTTGATCTTAACAGTTTTATTATCTACCAGCCACCACCAATATTCACTATTTGTCCATTTCTTTGATCATGTCATTTTCCTTCTGTGTGTCATAATTTAAATAATTATTTGGAGTAAGTATAGTCAACATATAAAAATTTACAATTTAAAATTTATTATTTTCATCCTTTAAAAATTAAGAACCTCTATAATAGGTATTCACAACACACGTACTCGTATCAAAGTATACATAATAAATACTCATGTATAGAAAATGACATAAAATATATCATCACAAATCAAAATTTTTCATCTACCGAATAAATATAAACGTACAAGTGAGTGCGGGTAAATAAATTCAATAACATCTGACTGTATATCTAATACATAAGTACATATTTATATTTGATGCGCGCATAGATACTGTCCTCTATAAATGCAATTAAAAATTCGAAAATATAGGGTGCGTTCAGTTCCACGCAGCGATGTAAAATTTTTCCATTGCTTCGATTTCGATAATTTCTCTTACCGAACGACTTCGCTGCATAGTCGTTACTTTGCAGCGATGAAAATATTTTACAGCTGAAAAAAAGTTCGCTTTAAAATTCATCGTAAACAAATTTTGACATTTTTGAAAGATGAATTTAATGGTTGAAAATTTAATAGATATTTATTAGTAAGCTGCAGTGGACTGAACGCACCCATATATTTTGTATTTTGCTTATAAGTAAATTACGCATGCGCATCTAATCTACTATATCTGTCGTCGTCCGATTTTCTGTATATATCTAAATAGATATGTATTCTATTTATATCTACGTACATTGAATTTTTATTTTTATTTTTAATTTAAGTTTATTTTGTTTTTTTTTTCTGGTTTCTGTTTGTTTGCTGTCTGTTTTGTTTTGTCTTTTTTTTTTCTTTTTGCTTGCCGTTTTAATTCGAATGCAAATATAATTATGTATGGTAAGTAATTAAAATGTAAATTTAGTTGCGCACTGAGAAATGGGAATTTTATTTCTTTCCACTGTTTGTTTGTGTTGTGCTTGTGGTATTTGTGTCTCCTTCTCTTAATTGAGATTTGATTACTTTACTATACTAAATACACTGATTTTTAATTTGTTTGTAGTTGTTGTTGCAAATTTCAATGCATTTGATGATGATGATGATGATGATGATGATTATCAAGATGTTATAAAGATGTGACGACATCATTATGCGATGATAATGCAAATCTGTTTTGTTTCACATGAATATAATAAAAAAAAAAAAGAAAATAAACAGAAAAAAAAATACAATTTTAGTCACGAAAATTCACGTTTATTTTATATCCGCAGATATTTTCGTATTTTTCTTTTATTTTTTTTGTTCCATCATTTTATTTGGTCTCTCAATTCAAAATAAAACAAACATTTTGATATAGTAATTTCGTTAAAAATTGAAATGTATTTGTATAACACAAAAAAAAAAATAAAAAAATTTTTTTTATGAGAATGAATATGACTCAAAAAAAATATATTTCAAGTAGTCGTTTCGACACTGTCGTTGAACGTACAGTACAGTACAATTAATGTGTATTAACGTACGGCGTGGCCTGTATTAAATTTATGTACAGTACAATATAGATAAGCGGAAAAATAAGTAAAAAAATTTTTTTGGGGATTTTTTTTTTATATTTAAACTTTTGTTCGGTGTGACTGACATTATTTTTTCTTGTGAATTTTATTTTTTGTGTAAAAAAAAACGAGGAAATTTTATTAAAATTTGATGTTTTTCTTTTTCATATTTTGTGGGTGAAAAATAAAACGAAAAAAAAAAAAAATTAAAAATCGGTTTTTCCATGAATTAATTAATTTTGTTTTGAATGCAATTCATTCAAAAATAAGAAATAAGAAAAATTTCAAAGAATTTTTGAAAATATTTTAAAGAATTATTGTTCATAAAATGAAAAATCTTGAAAGTGAAAAATCTTTATAATTATTTTTCATTTAATTTTGAATAAAAGTGCAACAAAAGAAAAAAGTGTTACATATTTTTATAAATATTTTGGTATCATCAAATTTTCGTTGGGAGATACATAGTTATCGGAAAATTTGAAGAAATAATCTCATTTGAAAAGTGATCATTAAAAAAAAACCCCAAATAGCTACTTAAATGAAAAATAAGGAGCTACTTAAAGGAAAAATAACACAATAAAAAGTTTATTTCATAAGATTATTACTTATGTAAAAACAACAAAGTAAAAAACAAAAAAAAAATTGAACTTTTGATTTCGTTGTATTTGCCTTTTTCTGATTTATTTAACTCGTTCTAAAAAAAATAAAAAAAAAATAGCAGAGTTTTGTGAAGTTGTGTGAAAATCTTTAGAAGCTAAAAGATTAAACGAAAAGCAATTAAGAATTTCTATTAAACAAAGAGAAAAAAAAATTTAAGAATAAGAATAAGAAGAAGAGAAAGAAGTTTATAGAAAAAACATTTTACAGGAAATAAAAAAAAAGAAAAATATGTCTGCTGCAGCTCTTTGTTATCTTCAGTCACTAACATCATCATCATCATCAGGAATTGTTGTTGGTGGTGTTGATGGTTCCTGTGACAATAATGATTGGGAAATGAATGATGGAATTCGATATGTGGCGTCAGGGGGTAAGAAACATGAATATACCTAACGATTAGGAAAATATTTAAAAATCAAATTTATGGATTTTTTTTTTACGTCTTCTTTTGTTTCCTAATAACATAATAATGATCGTGTAGTGTAATAGTGGCCGTGTGTGGATCGTGTAATTGTAAAAGAAAAAATTTTAAAATTTCGCAAGTTCACAATAGATATTTCAAAATTTGGTCTCTAACTGTTAGGGTGGTATTCACCAACATGGATATATCCGTCGGATATATTTTAGCCGGATACAATTTTAGATTATTCATCAACCTAGATAAAATTTCCGCCTTATCATGATATTCGAAGACGATGAAACGATGAAACGATGAAACGAAACGATACGATATAAAATTGCTATTATGAACCTTCATCGTTTCGAATATTAAGTGGTACATAGTGGTACAATATAAATCCCTTATAAAAACGAAGCTTTAATGTTTAATTCATACAATTTCCAGTTTTGTTGTAAGAAAAAAGGGTTCGATGTCATTTCTATTATTTTGTTGATGTTTTGAAATATCATTTTTAATAATAATTTCCATTTTTTTAAAAAAATTAATTCAATATTAATATTCACAAATATTAGTAATATGCTTTAAATAAAAAAAATTCTATTAAAAACCAAAAAAAAAATAAATTTATATGTAAACGATGAACAAAATGCTATCGACTGAGTAGACGATGAAAATCGTTTGAAATTGGAACGTTTCGAATATCATGATCGCGTTTTTAACAAGACGATACGAAACGTTTCGTCTTCGAATATCATGATAAGGCAGTTTGTTTTCGAACAACGTTTTCGGGTCGAACATGTGTGTCAAACATGTCAAATCATTGTATTTTTATATTACAAAATGAAAAAGAGGTTCTGTTATGTGATAATTATATGCAAAGATGATAATACAGTACGACTACATTATCTTTATTTGTGCTGTTGCTGTTAATAACAAGGTTATGTTCGAACGATATTTATAATACCACTCCGAGGTTGTCTTAAAAATATCCGAGTAGTGTTTTATCCAGGTTGATGAATACACTTTATCTCAGATAAAAGATAATCTATGTTGGTGAATACCAGCCTTAGTGTGTATCGTCAAAGTTTTATATATTTATTACGAAACAAATAAGCAACTACATAAATGACAACGAGTACATTTACTTTGTTCTAAATATACAGAAGAAAATGAAAAAAAAAACATTGAACAGAAAACTTACATATTATGAGTATTATGGCTACTGTTTTGGGTTTTTTTTTTTTTGTCATCATATGTACATACATACATTCACAAACACAGCTACTGTATACATATATCGTTTTTCTGGTTTCTAGTTTAGCTAATAAAATAACAAAATTAAAATCAGAATCAGCTGACTTTATTGTATGTCAATTATTGTGAATCGTGTTTAAATTATAAATTTATGTAAGTGTAGTTACATTATAAATTATAGACAGCTATATCAACGAAATGTAGTATGTACGTACATGTATGTATACTCTTTCATATGTGTATGTTTCGTTGTTAAGCTATAGGGTATATTTACAGTCTGTACACGTAAATCGTTCACATTAAACGTTACGATATAAAAATAAAATCAAGGCTAAACAAAAAAATTAGCTAAACATTATTTTTTTTTATTCAATTTAAATTTGAATTTGAATTGTAATTTTTGTATTTATGGCATTAAATACATCTAAGTATGTACACACAAATTTACATAGATACCTACTTATTGTATATATATACTGTACAAATATGTTCATATGTACGAGGGGGCGTATTTAAGTTCGCGAAATGGCATGGGTGAAATAGTAGTTGGGGAAATCCTTTAAGTCGTAATGTGTCATCATCTGACTCGTTATTTATTAGTAGAAATACCGAAATTCGTCATAATATGATCATTAGTCTGTGAATTATCGCCGATCAAACAACTCAAATCTGCTCCAAAACTGCTGTCAACGGCTTTTGCATGACAGTGCTCCCGTCCACAAGTGTAGTGTTACGTTGACTGCATTGTCAAAGGTATAGGCTTCGATATTTTGTGTGACCCAGCCTATATAGTCCACACCTGGACCTACGACCGATTATTACTTGTTCTCAAAAACTGAAAAAAAAAGAAAACTGTGTGGGAAGAAATTTACCAGCGATGAAGAAGTAAAGAACTTAGTTTTGGCATATTTTGCAGACAGAAATTAAAACATTATTTTTTTTTTATGAAGGCTAAGGCATTCATAAGTTAATTCAAAGTTCTGAAAAATGTATTAAAGTTGAAAATGAATATATTGAAAAAGAAAAATAATTTGAATTTTTTATTTTGTATCGTTATTCCCCATTCCGTGAACTTAAAAACGCCCCCTCGTACATATCTATAACAATGTACTCGTACTCGTACATTGTTCCCATATACACGTAATATTATAATAGAAGATAATAAGAATAAATAGAAAAATATATTTGGTAGATAACAAAATTTTATTTTATTTTTTTTGATCTTTTGTTAAATGTTTTGTTTTTCTTTTTTTATTTTATATTTTTACTAAAAAAAAAAAATGTGTGTAATTAATTAAGTTATTTAGCTGGCATCAAGATTAGTACTCTTGTCTATAATAAATGCAATTTGTATATACATGAGACCAGTATTATACGTAGATATAGATTTATTTATTACATAAATAATTGTACATAACATCTAATACTCTGTACCAAATATTATATCTGGAATGAACTATATACGTATACTTGTATATACAAATGAACAACGAAATTTTGTATTTTTGAATAATTTTCGTTTTAATTTCAATAATGATGATATCGCAGATATCACATCAGAAAGTCTAGTCAAAAACTCTGTATTATGTATACGTATTATAGTTTATCTTTTTAATTTAATTCTTTTATTGTTTGATTTTCTCTAAAAATTAAATTAAAAGGATATTTTTTGTTAGATATTATTTTGTTGTTTTTTCTTTTTCATTATACGAATAATCACAACAGAAATATATAATTGAATTGAACACATCACAAGAAAAATGAAGTTAAAATATAAATTCATCCTGTGTGTGTGTGTGTGTGTGTGTGTGTGTGTGTGTTATGCATATAAAAACAATTAAAGAAAAAAAAATTTGGACATGATATGAAAATGGTAAAAAAAATAATAATAAAGTAATAAATTACCTTACACTTCTTCTTCTTCTTCTTGACGCTACAGTCCAACTCTGAACCGGGCCGATCTTAACTTTGATCATCAGTTTTCGCGGTTTAATACATCGTCCCTCCAGTTGTTGCACTTTAACAAATTGGCTGCATCTCTATGTACGAGTATTTTATCTGCCCATCTCTCTCGTGGGCGTCCTTGAGGTATTTTCCCTCCGTCAGGTTTTTGCCTATCTTTTACACTCCCTCAAAAAAATCACTGAGATACCTAAATGAAAAAGTTTGAAAATATAATAATGAAAAATTTGTACAGATTCCTTTTGTCCAGATTTGAATCCCAAAAGGTGTTCAGATATTTTTGGTTCGCAGATATGCACTTTTGGTTTACAAAATTTTTCTTACCAATTTTTCCCAATTTGTCTTAATACTTTTTTGAGTGGACGTATGTAAATTATGTTGTTTTGGTTTGCTTTTATTTTTTGTTATTATGTATCTTGGAACAGAGTTATCTTTTCCTAAAATCTATGTATGTATGTATCTACATAATGTAATACACATGAATATTTTTGTGTGTATATGTATAAGAAAATGTAAATTCTCAACAATTTAAAATTCTTTGATCCATTATACATACTCTGATCTGATTAAAGTTAATTATTACACGAGTTTACATTTCATGTAATATTTGCCAAATATTTTGTTATAAAAATAAAAAAAATTTATATATAAGAAATAAAAGTTAAAAATAAAAGAAATTAAAATAATATGTAAACTAATTTATTAAAAATGAAAAAAAAAAAAATTTTTAATGTACATATTTTATGTACAACATTATGTACGAGGATTAATAAATACACAGATTTTATGTAATAATTCTGACTACATTACATTATATACTCATCGTGTATCTATGTGATTATGTTACAGTGCCATACTTAATTACAGAGTGTAAATTAATTTTCAATGCCGGAATTAAACTTGAATTTTTGCATAAATCGAAAAATAAATATTGATTTTATTTATACGTTACTTACGTACACATATGATAATTTGTACGATTAATGTATGGATAATTTTATATAATTTTTTTTTTTTTATTATTTTTATTTATAAGTATCTGATGTTTTATATTGTGTTTTTGTTTTGATTTTTGATTTTATTTTTTGTGTGATATATTTTCTTTTTTTTTTTCATTTTATTTTTGTTGTTAGAAAGCTTAAAAGGTGTTAATTTTGTTATTTCAATTTTTATAATGTGCGATCAAAATTACATTACAACGGAATTTTTTGTTTCCAAGTACAAATTTTATGAACGGAAATTTTATTGAAAATTTTCAAAACGGAAAAATTACAAATCAAAAAGATAAAGAAGAATTTTAAGTCTGTGCAATGATATGATTCTTTGTAATTGATTTATTTTTGAAAAATAAATTAGGAGAATATCATTATGTTCATTATGTGTGGGGCGGGGCGGGGCGTACAGAATATAAACCTTCATTCAGTTGCTTTATGATCTTTGCTTGGGGGTTAAGCGATGCGATATACGACAGCACTTTTAAAGCCTTGGCCAAAACCACCGCCTTGATGTTGTTTTCCTAACTAAAATTCATCATGTATTTTTGTTTACACTTTACAGTTTTTAATGTATGTAGGCTAACAAGCAACCAGAATTGTTAGAGTTATGACCGATTTCTTCATAGTCCTGATTAGCTGGCAGCTAGCAACAAGTTGGGTTTTCTTCACACAATCTTCTTGCTAACTAGCTACAAAGCAAACTGGCTAATGTTCAAACCTAAAATCGAAATTTTTGAATCGACACTCGAAATTTTCAATGTAAAATTTCAGGTAAAGCTTAATTATTTGAATGTTTTCCAATTAGATAGCTAGTCGGCGGTAGTATCGAGTTAGGTTACATCTAAATAAATAATCAGAACTTTATCTTCATCTTCTCACTAAAGTTAGCTGGCAGCTAAGTACTAAGTACTAATCACAGGTGAAGAAATTCAAATCTCTTTGCTATCTTGCCGCTAAAGTTAGCAAGAAGATAATTATTGGAAGTGAAGAAATCGGCCATTAGAGAAATAAACTTAGGGATATGATGTGATGTTAAGGTAATTGGAGCATAAACTTTTAGGACTATATACTCTGTACTATTTTCGAACTTACGATATAATATCTAATAATTTTATTTTCTATACTGTATAATGTGTATTTGTGTATTCGAATGTGATATTTGATGCAGATTCTTAAAAATAACCAAAAATCTTATTTTCTCTCTCATAATTTATATTTTTTAATTTCAATTTTTTATTAAAACATTTTTCATTTCGGCTGTAGTAGATACTCGTATGTATGTATACGTACATTAGATACAAAATTTAGATACATATATACAAAAACATCAGTTTATTCATTCTTCCCATCATCAAAATAAACGAAAAATATTTCTGTTTTATTATTGATGCCAAATAGATATTTTTAGAATTTATTATAATCCCTTTTCTTAAAAAATCACACACACACACACATTCAAAAACACACCAATCACATATGTGTATACATTTTCTTATTTTAAATTTTTAATTTTGTAGTCAACAACCACAACATATAAATAAAAATTATAAATAAAAAGGGAAAGCAAGAAAATAGACAAAAATTATTTTTACTTTTCATGAATTTCTTATTTTTTATTTTTATTTTTATTTTTATAATTTGTTTTTTTTTATTTGATAATGTTAATGTTAATGCATTCTTAAAAATTGTATCTAATAAATAATAAATCCATTCAGATAAATACACAATAACAAGATTTAAATATTCATGGGTACTCATATCCACAGAATATTTTTATATCATTCATTCGTTTTTCTATTAAAATAGACAAGAAAAATTTTACATTACATACTCGTATTATAATGAAAGTATGTCAAAATTTCGAATTCCATCTAAAAATACATATGTACTACATGCCTATACATAATGTAGTACTTACCTATACCTACATTTGATATCATATAAATAAATATATTTCATTTTTGATTTAATAAAATTAAATATTTAATTTTTTTTACATTTGAAAACGATTAAGATTTATGGTTTCGGTTTCGAGAATGTATATTTCATAATGCAAAAGCAAGAAATAAATGTTTGAAAATTTATAAAAATAGAATATGTATATGTATGTAGATAAAAATTCAACAGGTTAAAAATGAAAAGGAAGAAGAAGAAGAAAATAATTCAAATCTGTGGACTCTTTTAATAGAATTTATATGCATGTACGATTTTGCGTATATGTTTGTTTGTCACGAAAATCATCACATAGATGATACATACATATGTACATAATTAATATTTTTAAATTTATATACAATTTATGTTTGCATATTTTTATTACTTAATTTATAATTTATATCTAAAATTATTTGCTATATGTATTTTTAAAATGTTCACATAATCATGTTAAGGTACCTATTTACATACTCATAAACATAAGAGTATGTTAATAATACGATCATTTTTATTTAAAATTATTTTTGTTCTACATTCTAAATTTTGATTTTTCCTCTACATTATATTCCTAAAATACCTGGTTATCTGATTATTTTTGATTGGACATTTTAAACATAAATATTCACACCACCTGTATGTATAATAAATTATAAATTATGATCAGCCTACATAAATAATAACAAAAATAAAAAGGAAAAACATAACAAAAATCAAAACTTTACATGATTTTTCTATTTTTAAATTTTTATCATAATTTTTATATTAAAAATTTTAATTTTCATTTTAGATTTTTTGTTTCTACAGATATTCCGATACAAATGAACGTCTGTATACGTAAAGATAAAGAACAAAAGTTTGTTTGTGCACAGACACTTTTTTTTAGTTGGTAATTTTTGATCCAATTAAAAATGTTTGAATAAAACTCTTTACATTTAAGTTAAATGCGTCCGAATGCGTCCCATCCATAAACTTATTACATGGTTGTGATTGTGAGTGTGACTCGTTGTGACTGAAGATGACAAAAACTGAAATGAAAATGAAATAAAAATGTATAGCAATATTTTTCTCTTAAAATTTTTTCGTTGTTTCTATAAACATTGCAGAGTATACATTTTGTGCTTATATTTTGTAAAGGTAAATCAATCTTATCAGCTCCTATACGATTCAATAAATAATGTTGATGATGATTCGTGATGACGATTTTTGTCTTCTCAATGGTGAATGCACGCACAGAGTGACACAGCATACCATTTCCGAATAAAAATGAAAATGGCGAATATATGTATACATACATAGTAGAAAACATGAAAATGAAATGTATACATAAAACTTTTTATGTTTTTCTTTTTTTTTTTTTACACATTTTGTTTTAATGTTTAGAATGCGTGATAAATTAACGATCAAAAAAGAAAGAAAGAAGAAGAAAATTTATTAAGAAATAAAAAAAATAATAAAATTTTTTTGAACATAAATATAATTAGCATTTTTGTAAGAACGCCGCACGACAATAATTATGTGCGAATGTATAAGTGTGTGTTTATATGTATATAGAAAATCGGAGACAAGACAATTAAATGAAATTATATTAAATAGTTTTGTGAGCCAAAATATCCGTGTACCTATATAAATTCAACTTGATGATTATGAAAAATGATTATTAGAACAGAACTGAGAAATAAATAAATAAATAAAAAAAAAATGGGTGATCTATACACATATAACGCATGTACATGTGTGTGAAAAACTATTCTGTAACATATCTGTATGATGTGATTTGAAAAATTCTTTAAAGAAAACTTTTCTGAAAAAAAAAAAAAATTATGAATGTATTTCTGTCAACTATATAATAAGTACTGTAACAACCCAGAAAGATATTTTGAAAAATTTTTAAGGAAGTGTGTTCGTTATAAAAATTAAAAAATTATTACGTGTATAAAAATAAATAATATAAAAATTTCATTTTATATATACATATATAATTCCGAAATTAGATTTTGGCTATCTTAAGCATTTCTGGTCGTGTTCCTTTTCTTCTTCTATTATTTTTATACATGAAAACTATAGATAAAATAATATATAAATATGTAACATTAAAATGATGTATTGATCCATACGTAGTTGAGTACAAAAATATACGGAATATAATTTAGGAAAAACTAAATTTTTATCTAAAGATATCTAAAGATCTAAAGAATAGCAGGCAACAAAATATTCAATTTTTATTCAATTTAATATTTTTTTTTTGAATTTGAAACGACATTGAAATTTTTATTTATTATTATTTATTTATTGTGTTATTTAACACAAAATCAAGCATTTTCAAACTTTCTTATCATGCCAGGTACTCGTATTTTCATTCATTATATGTATGAAAAATTCATTTTCTCGTTTGTACTTGCTTTGTCATACAAACCAGAAGAAGTAAACGAGAAAAAGGAAGAGACAGTAAGCAGGAGAAATGAGGTTATTGTCACTAAATGTAAGTACAACATGGTACAACGTACAACCATAACATACGAGTACGATAGTAGTATATTTTTATATACCACGTTCTCGTATTTTCATTTTTTCTTCATACTTGCTCCGCAATATACATCATAAGAATTATACGAGAAACAGGAAGAGACAATAAGTAGTAGCAATAGCAATGAGGCTATTAGCAGCATATACCATGCTCTCGTATTTTCATATTCGTAGTTGATTTTCTCTTTATATTTACTTTGCAGTACACACCTTGGTACACACCATAGAAAAAATAATACGAGAAACAGGAATTGATAATTAAGAGTAGCAAGATGTTATTTTATTGGCAGCTAACTATATTACCATGAACGAGTACGCTAGTAGCATGATACAAACACAACATGTTGTATGATACAAATGATACAAACACAACGCTAGTAGAGTAACCTTATATACCTACCATGTTCTCATAATTTCATTTTGTTTTTATACTTGCTTTGCAATTCACATCAGAAGAGATACAACGAGAAACAAGAAGAGACAATAGTGAAAGAGTAGTAACCAAAGTAACTCTTGGTTGTAACTATACTAACTAATAACTATAGTATAATATACGAGTACGCTATAGTAGTAGCTTGCATACCAATTATTCGTATTTTCATTCATGAGAAAAATCCATTTTCTTCGATACAACAAACTAAATTCTGAAACTGAATTTAAATAAATAAAATACACTTGAATATCGGAACTCTAGCCTATTTATTGCATTTAATGGTCACTTAAAAATTCGTTCAATAAAAAAATTATATATAGAAAATTATTACAAATATTTTTTTTTTCTATTTTTCTGTTTCGTTTGAAAGTTAAAAAATAACAAAAATAAATTTTTATTGAAAATAATAATATTTCATGTCAATAACAAATATGTACTAGCATTTTGAAAGAAATTAATATGTAATTTTAGAAAATTTTCAATTTTTATATATTGCAATTGCAACCCAGAGCAGAGCAACTATTTATATGTATATTATTAAATTTCTTCTTCAGAACTTATGAATTTGTATATGCATATTTTGTATTTCATTTTTGTGTTTGTTTATCATGATTACCTTCGTTCGTTTCCCTTTTTGCATTTTTTTTACATTATATTTTTGTATTTCTCTATGGTTTTATTATTATTTTTGTTTTTAAAATGAAAATAAATTTACCTATCATCGTCATCATTAAGTTTATTTTTTATGGCTTCCCTTCGTTTATACAAGTATGTATGTACATTGTACGTACATAGGTAGTTTTTGCCCTCCTATATGCACATAATATGTGCATGCATAAGTTGTAAACAACATAATAATGAAAATGCAAAGAAAAAAAAGAAAACAAAACAAACATCCTACTATACAGGTGTACATTATTTCTATATACGATTGTATAAATATTGCATTATATTTCATGTAGAATTAATTTTCTTGTTTCAATATACATACACCCAAACTTACACGATTATTATTATTTACATATTTATGCGTTATTTTTATTCTTGTACAGGGAAACAAGGAAAACAAAAAATTAATAAAAACAAAAAAAAATTATTATTTATACGCATGAAAAATTTTTTCAGTCATAGCAAAGTTTTATATGTATTTTTCTTCCCTTACACCCTTTTCTATTTTTTGTTTTTTTTTTTTTTTTTTGTTAAATGTTTTTGATTTTGCAAGTTGTAGATATGCAAATTTTGTACACTGTTTTCTAATGCCTATACTTTTTTTTCTGTTATTAAATCTTCATTACCATCATGCTTGAAACAATTTTATTTTATTTATTTTTTTTTCATTGTTCACTTTTCTTATAATTGCAATAATTGTGTCATTTGCCTTGAAAGTGGTGTAAGTCCATTTCTTAGAAAAATTTACTATATTACGTATATTTGAATATTGTAAAACGAGTTCAATTATACTATCGTAAATTACCTATTTATCTTTGAAAAAATCCTAAAAATGTTGAAGGATATTTCTTGAAAGTGTTGGCAATTTTTTGTAAAATAAAATAAAATGAACTTATCCCGCTTTCAAAGAAAATGGCACATATATTTTTTCTTATTTTTCTTTCTTCTATGTTTTTCATTCTGGAAGGACGTTTACTCGCGAACCAGAGCACTCAAACAGCGCTGTCCATTGATATCAGTGCTGCTATCATATTGTAAAAAATAAAATTGAAAAAAAAAAAAAACATTCAAGTAAATTGATTAGTAATTCATAAAAACATGACGAGAAAAAAAAAAAACAAATTTAGAAAACATTATTTAATTCACATTTTCACATTTTTTTTCCATAAATTAATTGTCGTCATCATCGTCATCGTTCTCAATGACTGACTAAAATATTTAACAGAAAAACGGGTAGAGTCTAGAGTGTATAGTTAACATTTATGTTTTATGTATAGGGAAATTGGTTAGATGTTGAGAGAACTTGGGGAGATGTACAGGGAACTTTGAGAGATCTATAGGGGAATTGTGAGAAAACGTATAGTTAAGTATTATTGCAAAATGGTAATGAATTATACAAAAAGAAGATAATAAATAAATAACTTATGTATTTTTGTATCTTATCTTTACCATCTTTACCCATATATACGTATAAGTAACTCGATGGATTCATCATCATCAACAGAAATTTTTTTTTTTTCACATTTCCTATATAGCTTCCTATAACTTAAATAACTTTGTGGTGGTACTCTTATTTTTCATATCTAATCGTAATCATTTTTATGAATGACATCTGATCTGATAAGTATCATATCAAACCATCATAAAAATATGTACGTATACATAACCTCGTATACATTGTATTTTGTATGATTGAATGAATTGCAATGTAATAATCATCATACAGACATAACGAACATTACAGCGTAACAACCAGATAATTTTGGATTAATTCTCACGCAAATACGTGATCTTTTGTTTATTTATTTTTATTTTCTATGAATGCTTTTTGTTGAGAAGATATATTATAAAGAAGAAGTGTACATTGTCTATCATTGAATATATATATATACCATACGTATATATATATGTATATTCGTTAAAATATCAAAAACGCAAAATAATAATCCATTAAGATCTACTATCATCATAGGTTAATTAAATTTAATTTTTAAATGAAATCAAAAGGAAAAAAAAATGGACGATATGATGGTACTCAATTTATATTTAGTACTTTTTGTCATATATATACATATTATATATTTATGTAGGAGATAGGTGGAATAGGTATACATAAATAGATGCACCATCACATATACTCGTACATTTTAAGTATGTACGAGTACATAAAAGTGAAATTTATTTAAATAAAAATGTTCTTTGCATGTTTAGAATTCAGTGAAAATGTTTTTACAACATTCATGGGTAGCACATACATATGTACATATACATCGAACTCTAATCAAATAAAATTGCATGATCATAATTATTTATAAAAATTTTATATTTTTCAACAGCAATAATTTTCATAAAAAAAAAATAAAAGAAAGAAAAATCCACCATTATCATCATCATCACTACCACATTCTTATAGGTCCTTAAAATTATTATATTTCTTTCAATTTAAGCTTAGTTCGTTTTTATTTTTAAATTTATTTTTATTTTTAACATACCGGAAAATATAAGGTAGGGTTCTAAGTATTATACTTAAATATTTTCTATTTTTTTTTTATTTTTTATTTTTTTTGATTACGCTTTGTTTTATTTTTTTATTTTCTTGAAACATATTAACGATATGCAGGGGCTGTAGTTTTTTGTACAACAGCATTAGCAAGTCAGAATGTTTACAGTATGTAGCAGTACATTGTGTATATACAGTATAGTATGTATATACAGTATGGAAAGTTAGTAGTAACAAATTGCAATCATAATTGCAGTGCAGCAGTAACGCTTTAAAATATAAAATAAAAAAATTCTTAAACTATGTAATAAAAAATTTACAGATTTAATAAAACAAACATAGTAATCTATTTCTCAGTAAACATTTATGCATACACCATTTATTATATGAATGTAATGTATGTACACAAAAATGTGCGAATTTAATTTTGTATCAAATACTTGTACATACTTATCTGTTTTTGTATACATATATTTATTTATAAATTTTTTTAATTTGTGTATATTTTACCTGATGCTAATGAATGGGGATAGATGCTTCAACTTAAAACTGTTTATAAATACAGAAAATAAGCATTAGAGTATAGTAGTAAGTATCTTGAGGTGAACAGCACAGTAAAAAGTATATGCTTGTTGATAACGATATGATGTTGATGTTGCTGATGATTATAATGACTAAGATGATAATGATGATGATGGCAGTAATAAAAGTGCTTCGAAGTGTAATGATGCGTATACATATGCGTGGGATTTCTTTTGGTTTTTTGTTTTTGTTTTTTTCTTTTCTATTTTGCTTTTCATTTTTCATGTGGGTATACATCCTAATTAATATAAGAAAAAGTCAGAAAAACAAAAAAAACGAACTTACGACTTTTCCACACAAAAACAAAAAAAAAAGTTAGATTACCCATACAATACATCACAGTATATGGATGACGGTCGTATATTGTAAAAATGATATAAGATCCCATAAAACAATATATTATGTGTATCTTTTATTAATTTATTAATGGCTGAAATACCTCCTTTGTTACATACATACATGTATACTTTACATAGTCGATTACCAAATAAAATTATACGGTTTCAATGTTTTTTTCATTGAAGTTATACGCTACTTCTCATAATTGTAATTTAGATATCTCATATATGAGATATAACTGAGAGAATGATAATATATGTACATACTTGTGTACAACAAATATTGTGGGTAAGTGGGTGAAATTATGTAACAAAACACAAATACATTTCATTACTATGTATACGAAATAGTACGAATGTGAGTACATTTATACATGAATTAAAAGAAAAATTCATTTGAATATATTTCCGGTTGATTAAGACGATATTATAATACTTATACGTGTACATTTATGGACATATACATACATCTATGTAAACGTATATAAGTAGAAAAAATATATATAATGATGTATGTGTAAAAAACGATCAAATATTCTGTGAAAAATCAATATGGGCTACCATCTTTGTAGAAAAATTTAATGAATTTTTGTCGTAACGCGATATATCTATATAGAAAAATACATATATGAAAAGGTCACCTATTCTTACATATAGATACACACCTATATCATTGAATGTTTAAAAAATAAATAAATAAAGGAAATCAAGTTATACTCTTATTAAAAACATCAAAATTTAATTTACCAAAAAATCATTTTTGGTTTGTTCTTTTTTGGTAGACATCAAATAGAATTTTCGTTACTTTGAGTTTATTATGTTTTTCTATTGAAAACATTTATTCATTCTATTATTATATTTTCTATTATATTTTTCTATTTACATCATTATATCATTATTCCACGTAAATGTCACTTTTAAAGAATGCGAGAACCATTGGTAGTAGCACAAAAAATGGTTAACTTTCGTTGTGATTTTTCATGTAAAAATCAAAAAAAAAAAAAGAAGAAGATAATTCGAGGACACGTAAAGGAAAAAATGTTGATCATGATGAATATAATACTATATAAACAATACAGTGTAGCATCCATAAATTTTTTTATATAAAGTGTACACACATATGTTACGCACATAATGATAAATGCAGACAATGATCCTTTTATCTTTCAATTATTTTTGATTTTTAATTATTTTTTTCTTTATATTTTTTATAATTTCAAAGTTCAAAAAAATTCGAAATTTATAAAAGTGTGAATTAAAAAAATAATGTTTTGAATACATTAAGATACAAGCACTTACTATCCATCCATCATCTATCTATCTATACTATATTATTATCATCATCTACGTAATCGTATTTTCATTAATGAGAACAACTCATTTTCTCTTTATACTTGATTTGTATTACACACCAAAAGATGTATACGAACGAGATTTAGGAAGAGACAATAAGCAGTAGCAATGAGGCTATTAGCAGCTTAGCAGCATACAGCACAGCAACAGCATGCTGACCATGCTCTCGTATTTTCATTTTCGTAGTTAATTTTCTCTTTATATTCTTTGTTTGCAGTACACACCATAGAAGAAATATACGAGAAACAGGAATTGATAATTAAGAGTAGCAAGATGTTATTGGCAGCTAACTATAAATACCATATACGAGTACGCTAGTAGCAACATGTTGTCTATTTATCTTGTGCTAGTAGCACCTTATATACAATGTTTTCGTATTTCATTTTCTATTTATACTTGCTTCGCACTACTCAGTACTCACCACAAAAAGTAAACGAGAAACAGGAGTGTAAGTAGTAGAGCAATGAGGTTATTGGCGGCTAACAGTAACTATAGTACGATATAGTACCATGGATATACACTAGTAGTACCAGAAACAAACACATCCAGATGTACACTACATTATCATAATCACTAAACAATCAGTATACCGTCCAGCCACCCCTTAAAATATTCACATAAAACAGTGAATTTACGATGCATGCATAAGATTCGTTTTCTTCAAATATTTTTTCTTTATTTTTTCAAAATTATCAGGTCTTTTATTTTGATTCTCTAGAAATAGGTCAGCAACAATTTATATGTAGCGTAATTTGTGAAAGAAATATACATAGAGAAAATAGAAGATAATTGAAATTAATAAATGATAAATAAAATTAATAGATTCAGCAACAGAATCATGTGTACAAATAAATGAGTGTATATGTACATAATTTAATGAGATGATAACGCAATGATATTTACACCATTATTTCAGATATTCATTTTCAGTTTCAGTTCATTTCAATTATAATACGAGTATAGATACACATGTATAATAATCATATTAAATGCATATTTTTCTTGATCTTGTGTGATCTTAAATTTGTTTTATGATTTTTGTTTTCATTTTATTGTTTTGTCTTTCTGAAATATCGTCTTGTATTTTAATACACTTGCAAAAGATAATTATTATATTCAGATTTTTAAAATTTTTGATGTTGAGAGAAGGATTTGAGAAATGAATTTATAAAAATGAAAGAAAACTTTCATAAATATTGTACAAATACAATAACAAAGTATCATTCATAGTCAACAAAACAAAATATCAAATTCATATATACGAGTATGTAGTATAAATTTTCCAAATAATTTCTGCGCAATTGAATAAATTTATCATCTTATTATTTTGAAACCTTGTATCTATGATTAAAGAGCTTATAAATTTTATATACTCGTACTCGTATAATGTATACGTACATGTTTAACTTACATTGTATAGGTATATATAAAATGTCTATATGAAAATGAATTACCTACTCGTAAAGTATATAAACTCGTAAGTGTATATAAATTATTTTTATACAATCAATCATTCATAATAAAATACAAAAATGGCAAGGTTACAGTCGAATTCAATTAAAATGTCTTTTATCAGATGTCTGAATGAAAATGTCTTTTGAATATCTAATACATACGTCTGACTGACGTTAATGTTTCAATAATCATTCGTAGCCATCAATGATCATTTATGTATGACCGTGATTTAAATTTTAAATATTCATTTACACTTTCATTCTTACTTCATTCCAGTAAGAACGAATTAAAATTACAGGAACTCCATTTGGAGTTATGAAAAATATGATGAATTGGATATTTATTTTCAATTTTAAAACTGAAACTGATAATAAAGTTTAAACTAAGCTAAAAGCTTACACTGAATGATCATCTCACAAAAACAAAAATGTTTGAATCAGTTTCAGGAATCATTTTTAAAATGTTCATTCACATGAATGCAAAGTGAAAGAATCATCATTAATGGCCGATTTCTTCATACCTAAGTTTAGTTGGCAGCTAGCAACGAGCTTAGTTTTCTTCACACAATCTTCTTGCTAACTAGCTACAAAGCAAACTGGCTAATGTTCAAACCTAAAATCGAAATTTTTGAATCGATACTCGAAATTTTCAATGTAAAATTTCATGTAAACCTTAATTATTTGAATGTTTTCCAATTAGACAGCTAGTCGGCGTTAGTATCGAGTTAGGTTACATCTAAATAAATAATCAGAACTTCATCTTCATTTTCTCACTAAAGTAAGCTGGCAGCTAAGTACTAAGTACTAATCAGAGGTGAAGAAATTCAAATCTCTTTGCTATCTTGCTGCTAAAGTTAGCAAGAAGATAATTATTGAAAGTGAAGAAATCGGGCAAAAGTATTTCACATCTTTTGATTTATTGTAAATGACATATAGTTTAGAACTGAAGTGTTTGTTGTAACTGAGTTCGTTTTAAATGAATTCGACAGTATTTACATATCTGCGTATAATAAAATAATTAAAAAAATTGTATATGTATATTTACTGTATATTACATATATAATATAAAAGATAATTTTTCAATGTACAAACATATGATAATCATACACACACAAATATATGCACAAATGTATGTATGTATGTATGTACCTATAAGTATTTATAAGGTCGAATAAAACCATTTTTAAATTAAAGAATAAAAAATTAAATAAAAAACGAAAGAAAACAAAACATACATAGATGAGAATGAGAAGATGAATCAAAACTTAATATTTAAAAAATAAAAAAAAAAAAATTGTTTTTGAACTTTGAAATGTATAAAGAATAACAAAATTATTGTTATTGTATTATTTATTATTATTATTATTATTTGAATTATATTTTTCATGTCGTCGTTATCATTTTTATCTTACAAAGTATACGAGTTGGTATAAGCACATACATATGTACATACATATTTTGTTTGTGCGTCTTCAATATAAAAATTATATTCATTCATTCATTCATTCATTCATATTTTATTTATTTATTTACATTTTTATTTGTATACGAAAATGAATTTAATGAACTCTTGGTTTTATTTTCTTTATTTTGTGGAAAATATTATTTTCGGAAAATGTTCTTAAAATATCAAAAAAAGTGAAATTTCTTTGCAGACAAATTATATCTAAAATTAGGTATTTCAAGAAAACATGTTACAGTGAGATTGAAATTTTAATTATATTTTTCGAAATGTGTACTCAACATATGCATACGAGATACAATTATGTATGTATGTGTGTATTTATTAATTTTAAAATTAGGTGCATTAATTGGATTAAAATCCTCTTGTGTCTATTGTAAAACTTTCAAATCAAATATAATTAATTGTTATTTGAAAAAATTATTTCTTGTAGATTTCCAATGCGATCTTCGTATTAGTGATCTCTTAGTGATTTTCATATTAAAATATTTTTGATTTTATTTTTAAATTTTCGATTTTATAATTTAATTTCAAAAATTTTACAATTTATACAAAAATATTAATTATGTCTTTTATTTATTTTTTTTTTTTTTTATCTTTTCAGGTAAGTCACATAAATTTCTTGCATTAAATATTTTAAATTACAAAATATTTGTTCTTCGTTATATTGAAGGAGGATCCGTAAGTAAGTAATCTAGTAGTAGTAGTCTAAAAATAAAAAAATAAAAAAATCCAAGAAATGTTTTCTGTTTCTTCAAAGTAAATAAATTAATTTATTAAATAAATATTGACATTATTCAAATATACAGACAAGTCAATGTCTTCTAGGTATATAACATGATGCAATTTTTTTAAATTTTTACATCAGAAATGTTATTCTATCCATATGGTAAGGGTGAATGATAATTTCTAAATAAAGTTCAAATGATTCACCTTTCAGATAATCAAAAATTTTAATTCATGTAAGACACAATAATAAGAAAATGCACACATGGGAGAAAGAAATATGATCGATCAGATTATTGACCTTTTTAATAACTATATAACTATAAAATTCAAATCAGTTGTCATTCAAATTCACATGTATGTAGATGTAGGTAGGTACTTTACGTTATGTATCTAAGCAAATTTTTATAAAAGATCAATCAAAAATATTAATGAAATGAATGCTGGTAATGTAGTATTACCGAAGTGTTACATAGGAAATTAACTATGGCAGTTTTAATTAATTTATTTGAATTGCCAAATGTGTTAAAGAATTTTTTTTTTCTCTATAAATCGTATGTGTCATCTGTATGTATAAATTTTAATTAACATCTCTTACAGATCATTTTCTATATATTCTACGCTGATGATGATGATGATGATAATGAAAATTTTTAGGAAAAATTGCCAAAAATTTTGAATAGTATGATTAGTATAGAATAGTGGACATTTTGCCATATATGTATTGAATGTCCTACTGAATAATACAGATTAGATCAGATCATGATCATCAGCATCATCGCATCATAAACAGATGATTAGGGTTATTTATGACGATTTTTTTTCATATTACATTATTTTGGTGTCGTTATTTTTGTTAAGTCATCATTAATACGAGTATGTATTTATTTTTATTTTTTGATTTTTGTATAACCATAACCAGCTGCTATTTGCTATCATATCATTATCATTTCGTTGTCATATCATTATTAGATCATTGACTTTATACAGTCAAATAAAAAAAAAAGTTTCTTCTTCTTCTTCTTCTTTTGAATTCACACCAAAAATGGCAACGAACTCTGACCATGATTAAGTTTAGTGAACTAAAAATAAATGAGAGAAGAGAAACATTTTAAAACTGAAAGAAAGAAAGAAATGTGAAACGAGAAAATAAAAAAAAAGCAGACAGAAAATTGCCAAAAAAAAAAAAAAATTGCAAAGATTTGTATAGAAAGTTAGCATTAAAGCAGAAAAATAAAACTGATGCGCATGTCAAATAAAATTTTTTGATTTGAATTTTTTTTTTGTTTGCTTTGTTTTTGTTTGAAGTGATAAAAAAGAAAGCTTTTGTTATTGTTCGTTTGTTGATTGTTGCTGCCGTGTTGTGTTCACCTCACGTAATGCTAATGATTTGTTTTTGATTTAATTTCATTTCGGATTTAATTTGAATTTGAATGTGTCATGCAGGTATTTTTGTGTATTCGATGAAAATGAAAAAGGAGGGAATAGCAAATAGCAACAAATTAACAAAAAAATAATGAAATATGTACGTTACGTATGTAATTTGAATTTACAGAAGTTTACTTGTTTAATTTGTTATGTACATACATAAGAAAATGTACACGTACGTTGCTGTTGCATTGTCGTCATCGTTTTTAAAAATGAAAAAAATAAAATTCTGAAGTTATATTGTTGGTTTGTTATGTGTATTGTGTTTAGATTTTAGATTAGAAAAAGAGAAGAAAAATGCAAAACAAACGCATATTATGATGGCTGGCATATGATCAGTGTATTTGCGTGTAATAGGTACCCATATACATACATACATAGTGTAAGAAAATGAAATTTTGTCAAAAATGTAGTGTCGCATTTAATGAATTTTAATGATTATTTTTTTATTTTTATTTTTTAAAAAAAATTCTATTATTATTCATGAAACAAAGAATTTCATATATAGAAAGGATTTTAAATGAAAATCTCTTTTAATATTTTTTATTTTTTTTTTCCTACAATTAATATCGACTTACTTAACTTAACATATACGAGTATGTGCAATGCAATCACTGCGTATTCACTCATATTTTTAATAATGTCAAAAAATGATTTAATGCATGTCAATAAAGTGTCGTATTTATTTTTTATTATTAATATTATTATTTTTCTTGTTTTTCTTGGTTATTGTTTTACAAATAAAAGTTTTTAAAATGACAAAAAAAAAAAAATATATACCTATATCCTTAAATGTAATTTATAAGCTTATTATAAAATTACAAAGTTCGTTTTTGATATTTTGTTTGATAATAATGATAATGTAAGCATATGAGGATGTGAATGTAGTATGTAAGTATGCATGCAATACGGTGGTAATAATAAATGATACATAGTATATAGAAAATATTCATTTGAAGCATTCTACATCTGCGACATATTATGTACATATGTATGTAATACAATTTTTTAAGTTTTAACAACATACAATGTTTTGGATCTTTGTTAATTTTTTTCTTAAATCATGTTCTTTATAAAGAAAAGTTTTATTTTCTTTTTAAATAAACAATATACACGATTAATATCTTTATACTCATATAGGTATATGGCATGTATTTATGTATGTACAAAAATATTATAAATGTAAAACATGTTTCCAAAAAATAAGTGATCCTTGTTAATTTATGAAAGAACATTTTCAATTATTTTTGTCGTCTTTATGCTTTTCAACTTTCTTTAGATATGTATGTACGCTGAACTTTCTCAATATTTTGTATTTGTCTTTTTTATTTCTTTTTTTGTATTTTAGTTTTTGATGTAAATTGTTATACACATTTAGGTTCAATATATTCCCATACTTACGAGTATATAATATGTATATATGTATAATAAACAATACTATTATTGTGTACGTGTACATATGTAATATACGTATAGACAGACGTACATATATTTATGTAATGCTAAATTGATTTCTTTGTTAAAATTCATTTACAAGAAAAGAAAAGTATTAAAAACATGACAGGACAGCAACAAAAACAACAACAACAGGAGCAAGAAAATAAAAAGTATAGTATATGTACTTGTATTATACTTATGAGAAAATAAGGAAAAGTAGGTACATACATACATACATGTCGAAATAAATATATTGAATTTTCGATAATTTACATTATGTGTCTATGCACGTATGTGTATATACGAGTGTACGAGTATATCATGTATTATTGAATTCCCTTTTTCATATTTAGTTCAAAGTTATTCAAGCATAGTACATAAAATTTCAATTGAAAATTATTCTAACTCCCATTTGAGAGAAAAAAATACATACCTACATACTTTTTTATATCCTTGTACTGTACTTGTGTTTTTTTTTTTTATTGGAATGTATTGCATATTTTAAGTTTTAGACCTTTCTCAATATATTTTCTGGTCATACAATTCAAATTTTCTTTAAACCGTCTCTGTCGAGAATTAAGAGTCAAGAAAAAAAAATTTTTTTTGTCGAGGAGAACAGAAAAATTATACTCATTCCTTTGATTTTTAATAGAAAATGACGAAAATAAAAAAAGAAGAAAAATAAAATCCTGTAGAAAATTCTGTATAAAATGTATGCATTACTATACATGAGTAGGTAGGTAGGTATAAAGTTTATTGTAGCAGGGTATATAAAATGGTATATGTATAGTCGTCGTGTGTTTTGTAGTACATATTGCTCTATAAATCTATGTATGTATAATGATTCAGTGCAGTGTAGTGGTAATGACGACTGTACAATGTAGTATTATATGATAAACCATTTTATGTCGCCATTTTATCACATTTCTATTACATAACCAACATATTATAAAATATCATCACCCATTTACATACAAGTTACAAGTGTATACGTGCTTATACAGTTTCGTTTCTAAGTTCATTTTATGGATGACAAAATTTTTAGATTTTTCTTTCTTTGTGTAATATTGTCATCATTCAATATCACCTGCAACCTTTCCTATACCCTCTGATAGAAAAATAGAAAATTTCAGATGTAAAGTTATCGAAATTTCATATATCATTTTAACACGTAGTAAATGTACATGTTACCTACATTGTACACGAGGATGTTTGATGTTAAAATCTTATTTGAATTTTAAGAAGGATATATGTGTGTGTACAAAGGTAAAGTAAAAATAAAGATGGGGGAGTATATGTATTGTATAAGGAACTACAATATATCAATTGAACAGTAAAATATAATGTAATAGGAGTAAAGAATAATATACTTATATATTCGTAATTAAAAAGGATACAAGAAAATATTCATGTACAAAATAAATAATCGATAGTTTTGTAGCAGCAATTAAGTTAAGAAAAATGAAAAACAAAACAAAACAAAATAATGTAACAACAAAAAAAAAACCATAACATATCTGTGAAAATTGTATTTTATTAAATTCATTCATTTATTTATACATCTCTATCCCAAGTGAATTGATATTAAGATTAAGACGAATGGTAAAGAGAAATTGTAGTTAGGTATAGACAGAGACACTATACATAATAAAGACTTGTAATCGCCATACAAACTGTAGTCAATATAAATTTTTGACTTGCGATCTAATATTGGATCCGCATACATGTTGGTATTTACTGTAAACATTTTCAAAAGTTTAAGAACAAATGAAACGAAATAGCAACACAGCAGACAGCAGCGATCAATTTGAATGATTTCAAAATGCCATCATGTATCAAAAATTTATACTGACTACAGTTTGTATGGCGTGGCGATTACACGTCTTTATTATGTAGTGTCTTTGCCTTGGGAACTTTATTCTATATACAATAATGTCATCATTTCTGTCGTTCGACATCGGTACCTTACAATCTTACCAGTACGACTACATTTATACATGTACATAGTTCTATTTTGTTGTTACATACATCTTCATTTTGTTGCTAGTTGCCGCCATCATTAAACATATGTATATAAATACGTTCATGTATCATGTGTTGTTGAAATACAAAAACGACGAATTCATTGAATACACGATGTACTACATATATCTTGTCTATAGATGCACCTTTCCTATCTATAGAATTTGAAAATTTCATTGTACATATACATGCATACATATAACATACATGTACATACAGCGCCGGCTTTAGCCTCTTGAGCACCCGGTTCACTTCTAAATTTTTCACCCTCTAAGTTGAAGCTTTACTATTACACAAGAACAAAAAATAAGAGAAACTATACCATTCGCGTATCATTCTACTTTGCTTTCTACTTGTTTTCCTATACTTTCCAAATAATCAAGAGTTTAATGACAATGTTTGTTAACACATGAAAATGTAGGTCGAAACATTTATCGTTTTTCTTGTATACACGGGTCTTGTTTCAATTTGGAATTCTCCTTCGTACACACCCACTACAGTGTAGTACATAATTCACACAAGAAAAGGAGAAGAAAAACTGTACTATTCGCGTATTTTTCTACTTCATTTTCTGCTTCTCTTTATACATCTCAAATACTTGAGAGTTAAATGACCATGTTTGTTTACACATGAAAATATAGAAGAAAAGAAGTAGAAAGCAACGTAGAAAGACACGCGAAGAGAAGTTTTTCTTCTCCTTTCTTAAATAAATTATGTTCTACTACAATGTATCTAGTATATTAGGTGGGTAGGAAGAAGAATTCCAGATAGAAACTAGACCGGTGTAAATAAGATTAATCGATAATTATTTCGACCTACATTTTCATTTGTAAACAAACATGTTCATTGAACTCTTGATTATTTGAAATGCAAAAGGAGAAGTAGAAAGAAGAGTAGAAAGATACGCTAATAATGGTTTCTTCATAATGAATAATGAACTTAAAATATGGGTGGCTATGTGTGTATATAATTTTAGTATTTTTTTAGTCATATGTACAGATCATGTATAAGGTACACTTTTCAAGTTGTAAACCAACTACAACATTTTTTCTTTTTATATTTACCATGTGAGCATTTAAAGAGAAATTGTTTTTACCAAAGAATATTTTAAAAGAGTTTATATTAATATAATACTCGTGAAATTCGTCAAAGTTGTTTTAGATAAATTTTGACTAAGAAAAAAACAAGAAAAAAAAGACTGCTACTGCAACTGCAACTGTTATCCATTTATCTATATGCAAACAGAGTGACCATAACTTTTCCATTTTGGAATATGGGAAGAGAATTTGGGAATCCCGTATTTGCTCTGATGGCACTAGGAGGAAATATTATGACTGAGAGTAGGATTGGAGTATAGAGAAAATAAAAAAGAGAGTAGATTTATTACGATCCGAACAAAGATCTCACTCTGCTTGCAGATGCGATACTCCTATACGAGTGTATATGGATTGCATTTTGTGAGTTGTGATAGAAAGAAGATGAGTGAATAACTAGAGGATGCGATAGAGCGTATGTTGATGAAAAATTGTTCAAAATTTAGATTAATAATGGTGATGATGATGGTGAATGGTGTATAAACGTAGTATATTGTATGTAGTGCATGATATACGATACGATACGATAAATGAGCAAAAAGTCGCCAATAGCATTGCGATATATAATGCATAATAATAATAGACTTCTTCACTAACTGATTATAATATGTATTTCAGCCAGATCATCTATTATACACACATACATACACGTATCTTGTGTATATAAAAATGTTCACATAATGTATATTATATACATATACTACTCTGATCAAAAATAACCCGGACTTTCTCAGTAAAACACAAAATATAAGTTTATTCGTCAATATTTATTTTATCCCCTTCAAAGTATTCTCCATCTGATGCAATGCACTTGTGCCACCGTTTAATCCAATCCTGGAAACACTTTTCGTACTCACTTTTTGGGATCGCCATAAGTTCCTTCTTCGATTTTTCTTTGATTGCTTCTATACTGTCAAAACGAGTTCCACGAAGTGGTTTTTTTAACCGGCTGAACAAAAAAAAGTCGCACGGAGCGAGATCTGCTGAATATGGTGGTTGGTGAACAGTAGTTGTTGAGTTTTTGGCCAAAAACTGCCGAATAACCATGGCCGTGTGAGAAGGTGCGTTATCGTGGTGTAGAATCCACGAATTATTTTTCCACAAATCGGGTCTTTTCAAACGAACTGCTTCACGTAAACGCCTCATTACGCCTAAATAGTATTCTTTATTAACTGTATGCCCAGTTGGCAGAAATTCGTGATGCACAACACCACGATAATCGATAAAAACAGTGAACAAAATCTTCTTCTTCGATTGAGTTTGAAGAATTTTCTTGGGTCTCGGCTCGTGCGAAGCGCGCCATTCACTTGACTGCTGCTTTGTTAAAGTATCAAACTCGTACACCCATGTCTTGTCACCAGAAATGATCCGTTGAATGAATGTAGGATCAGCATCTACATTGGAAAGCATCTCTTTAGCAGCATGAACGCGTTATTGTCTTTGCAAAACATTCAATGATTTTGGAACCAATTTCGCTGCAAGCCGTATCAAGCCCAAATCATCAATTAAAATGCTTTGAATTGATCCAAATGAAATCCCTACTTCATTCACCATCTCTCTGATTGTTAGTCTTCTATTTTCCATGACCATTGATTTGATCAGAACAACATTTTCATCGGTTTTTGATGTTGAGGGACGCCGAGGATGAGGATCATCCTTTACTGATTCACGACCACTTTTAAAACGGCTATGCCATTCAAATGTAGTTGTTTTCGATAAAGAACTATCACCGTAACATTTTTGCAACATTTTGAGCGTTTCAGTAGCATTAATTTCATTTTTCACACAAAATTTAATACAAATTCTTTGTTCAATTATTTCTTCCATCGCAAAAATCGAAAGAGAGCAAACATTTGATCTTAATAAACTGCTGTCGAAAAACAACTAATTGACATATTAACCTCAAATTTGAAGGGAATCTCAAAAACACGTGTACCAACATAAATAACAAAAAAAATCCCTCCTACAGTTTCAGTAGCCATTGTACATGAACGATTCCGGGTTATTTTTGATCAGAGTAGTATGTATATAAACTGCGGGTTTATGCTAATATCATAGTTTAGTATGCAGTCTTGTAAGTAGATAATATGCACATATGTACATACTCGTATAAATGAGAACATATGTGTATGTATGTGTTATCCAAGTTGAAAGTTATTTTATAAAAAAAAAAAAAAATAAAAACTACTAAACAACAGGACAAAATGCAGTGATAGTTATAAACAGAAACCGGAAAAAAAAACTGCCTCATTTCTGTCTATACACATACTAGGCATAGTATAAATAAGAAAATTAGGTCGGTATGTCTACTGTACATACATATGTATGACGAATTTATAAAAGAAAATGAAAAAAAATTAATAAAAAAAAATCTGAGACATATGTGTGTTATGAACAGAACATAATAATACACGTTAAAGATTTATGCTTGTGTGTCTTCAGTGTGTGTTGATTATTTTTATTTTTATTTTTATAGGACATTCTATTATATAAAAGATGAGAATTAAATAATAATAAAAAAAAAAAATACAGGATACATGTATATATATATATGGATAATGTTTGGTTTGCATATTCACATAAAATGATGTACATATACATACTCGTATAGTAAGATTGTGGAGACAGGAGGTCATATAACTTTAGGCCTAATTTTGGGCGTCGTCTATACTCAAAAAATTTATACATTACCTATAATTTATATTTTTATGTGTATGCGAGTATATTGGAGTATGGTATATGGTATAGAAAAGTGCACACATTCGCCATACACACACTTTCAATTCTGTATGTTATTTAATTTAAAAACGATTTTAAAATAGGATATACACGGTATAAATTCTCCTAACCTACAAAATGAATGAATTTATATTTTTTGTGGAAATTATTTTAAAAAAAAAAATTTTTATTTTTTTTTTTAAAAGTAAAGTGGAACTAAAAATAAATACCATAAATACATACTTTTTATTGTACAGTTTTATTTTTATTTTGTTGCTATTTAAATTCCTTTTTTTTAAAAAATAATTTGGGATACATAAAATGTATACTACAAGGCGTCTAAGAATGTCGATCTTTTTATATCTGAATATTTTTTTGTATTTATAACGCAATAATATCAAAAATATTATCGTGGATATTTTATGCAAAAAAAAAAAATATAAGACCAACAACAAAACAAAATTAAATTAAATGTACAGAAAACAGGAGTAGAAAAAGAAAAAAATGAAATCAAAATAATGAAATATACTCGTATAATATAAAATATAAAAAAAAAGATATAATAAACTGCGTATAGTAGTATTTTCAAGGATATTATATGTAACTCATATAGACATCATAGAGAAGTGAAAAATGTAAATACACTGTAACTTTTATACATTATATAAGATCAAGAAAATAAAATGAAAATTTTTGTATGTACGTGTTTGTATGTATATTGATTTGCTTGATGTTCCTTTTTTTTTATTTTTATTTTGAATATTTATATTTTTGTGAATATGATTAATCACTTATTTTTTTTTTTTTTTTGAATGTGATATGAGTCCTTTTTTGAAAAAAAAAAGTTCCTAAACAGTTTCCAAACAATTTCCAAAAACAAATTCCTAAAAACATTCTTAAAAATATTTGTCATTTTGTCAATTTGAATTTACGTAAAGTTAATGAAATTATAATTAATTATATTATTATCATTCAAAATTCAAAACCTTAAGGCTGGTATTCACCAACATAGATTATCTTTTATCTGAGATAAAGTGTACTAATCAACCTAGATAAAACACTACTCGAATATTTTTAAGACAACCTCGGAGTGGTTATTATAAATACCTTTCGAACATAACCTTGTTATTAACAGCAGCATCACAAATAATGATAATGTAGTTGTACTGTATTATCATCCGTGCATATAATTATCACATCACAGAACCTCTTTTTCATTTTGTAATATAAAAATACAATCAGCTGACATGTTTGACACACATGTTCGACCCGAAAACGATGTTCGAAAACAAATTTTATCTGGGTTGATGAATAAGCTGAAATTATATCCGGCTAAAATATATCCGACGGATATATCCATGTTGGTGAATACCACCCTAAATATCTCCTCCCTCCAGACCAGTAAAATATAAAATTGACTTACACCACTTTCAATAAGAATAGAAAAGAAAATGTGGGTCATGTTAATACTCATAAATATACGATATATTTAGTATTTTATTATACGCTTTTTACGCTTTAATATATATTTATGTACCAATTTTATTTGTGTATTACAACTATGTTATTTATTTTGAAACGTCCTTGAACCAATTTTATTCATCATCATCATCATTATCATTATTGTTATTTTTTCACATTTTCTTGATGTACATACATACATATACATAATAGTAAATAATATTTTTATGATAGAATAATTGAAATTATAAAGTTGTCGGTTGTTGCGTACATATACCGGATTTCTCAAATATAATTAACTTTAGGGTTAGGTTATGCTAGAGAGTCTAATAATATCAAATTTAATAACATATAAAACATTTACATCCTTAATGTACTTTTTGTATGTTTTAATGTAATGTGTGTGTGTGTATGTATGTAGGTGTTTGTTGGTGCGTTTCTAATAAATGGATACCTTGAATTTTTATTTTGATTTTTTATCCTACTGATATAAAATGAAAAAAAAAATAAAATTGAATAAAAATAAAAAAATGAATATTTGGAATATATTTTCTGTGTGTATACGTGTGTGTGTGTGTGTGTTTGCTTTATAAGGATGATAAGTAAAATTCCTTTACATTTTATTCATTCACAAAATTTACATTATTTTTTTGTAATTTTATGGTGATGCGTAAATGAAAGAAAGATTTTTTGAATAAAAATAAAAATAAATATACTAGGTATATAGGTAATCTGAATTACGCAATTGGGAATTTGTATATTGTAAATGTATTGGGAATGTGTATGTGTTTATGTGTTTATGTGTTTATGTTCTACGAATCCGATATATTGAAAATTAAAATAATTTTAAAATTAAAAAGAAATTTAAATTCAATTCTATTCTAGATTTTATATTTCCTGTGATTATATCTACTTTTTCTTTGGATATGTTTGTTTGTTACTTTTGTTTATGTAGAAATTTTCTTTAGATGTTAAAAGTATGAATGGTATACAGGATATGTAGAGTTTAAATTGAAAAACAACAAAGTTTATATCAAAAAACAAATAAACACAGAAACAAATAAGAGAAACAAATCAAAAATTAGAAATGAAATTCAATTACTCGTATATCAGGATTATTATTGGTGAAATTTTGTCTAGTGTAGTGTAGGTCTTAGGTAGGTCCATGTATACGACTTATGTGTATGAACACAATGCCCTTCTAATTTTTATGAACACTGAATTTCAAAAATACATGCTCTATACTTCGTCAATTTGATTGGCTGCAAGATGAGAAATACGATCATGAACCTTTCAAATCTGGAACGAAATTGACTGTAAGGTAACCTTAATTAAAAATGAACAATTTTACGTTTGGAAGCTGATTTAAATGAAAACGCAGTGTTTTTGCCAGGCATGTTAATTTTGAAAACAGACCTGATTCTTGTCATTTCACAATCAGAGACTGTATTTTTCAAAGAATAACATATTATCGAAAAATAAGTAAATTTAGAGTTTTTGCAAAAAATCCTAACAGCTTTCATGTAAAGGAAAACTGAAAAACTGAAAAGATTTCGAAACTGAAAAACTATACTAGACTGTTTACATTTTTGTCACATTTTTTGTTTTGTTTTTATTTTTGTTGTTTAATTTTTTTTTTTTTTTTTTTTTTCATTTTCGGTGATGTTTTTAAATGAAAATTTATTCATTATTTTTATTTTTTAAAAAGTTCACATTATGATTAATAGAGTTTTTAAGATATCATTAACTGATAATAAAAATCTACAAAAAGATAAGTAAAAAAAAATAAATAAAAATAACAAATACAACAAAAATTAAAAAAAACAACAATGAAAATATAAAATAAAAACAGCAGCAACTAAATACCAAAAAAAAATGACTAATTATCCCCCAACGAACACTTTATTATGAGATATTATGCTATTTAAATTTTTCTTAAGTAATTTATTAAATCCAAAAAAAAAACAAACAAAAACGCTTAAATGGCTAGAGAATAAAAAAAAAATCTTAAATATTTTTTTTATTTTTCTTATGTATTTTAGGCCTTTAAAAGCTGCTACCATGGCTGCTACTATCCTAAATGGTACAAAAATTACCTATATATACAAATACAAGTTAAGTTCGTATACATGATGTGTAGATTTTAATGGTGTACGTATACACATATAGAGTCAAGAGCTTTTAATGCATTGTTTCTGTTTTTTTTTTTTTTTTTTGGTGTCATTTTTCTTTTTTACCGACCGACCGACCACCATCGAAGTATAGCTAGATAGAGTAGCAAGCAGTAGATATATTGTGTAGTGTGTAATAAGTGTTTTTTTTTTCTCGGAATTTTCTTTTCTTTTTTTTTTTCTGATTTTGATTTGTTTTAATTTTATTAGGTATTTTTTTTTTTTTTTAATTTATTTATTTATTTTTTATTTTATTTTTCGCCATACCATCATATGTACCAATTTACACATATTATAACAACATATCACATTATGTATATTGTATGATCATGGGTATTTGTGTATATGTACTCATATATGATACAAGCATACACATATCTATATATTTCATTTCATTGTTGATTTGATATTCTCTGTTGTTACCGAGTTGAGTTTGTTGTTAATAAATTTGTCTCTTGAAAAAAACAAAAAAACATTTTATTTTTGTTGGGAATGTATGACATGGAGACACATGACGTCAAAAATGCAGCAGCAGTCTGTCGTTTAAATTTAAAAGAAATGAAAAACACAATGACAACCACAACTTACAGTACCTATGTATATGTGTATATGTAAAGAGAAAAACCCCCAAAAAAAAGTTTTTACAGTGTGGAATTTAATATGTGTGCTTTTTTTTTTTTGGAAAACATACACATACACACAAAGTGAAAGTGTATGTATGTATGTATATTATACACGTTACCTGTTACTAAGCTGACTCAATATGATAAAAAAAAAAATTTTTTGTTTTTTTTTTTCATTTAAAATCCGGCCGGTGGTAATACGATTCTAAATTTGCAATTTATACATGAATACTCCGTCTGTAAATGTATGTATGTATGCGTGCTACAAATATAATGTACATATATTTATTCATACACGAACCAGATGGTTTCTTTCCTCCATTCTTGGAAAATTATATGCATCAACATTTAGCACATTTTCAATTGGAAAAATTATAAATTGAAACCCTGAAACTCTAAGTATGTGAACGAATTTACTGTGTGTGTTGAGTTGAGTGTTGTTTTTTGTTGTTCAGAGATAATCATGATAAAAAAGGTTAAACCTGTTTGGATTAATTTTTATGAATGATGAATAATATAAAATTTAAATAGAAAACAAAAGGGTCACCACAAAACACAAATAACAACAATCCTAATTTCGTAAAAAGGATATTATGTATACATACATAAATAATTTTCATTTAATATTCAAATTTTTTAAACTTGAAAAGAAGTTTGAGTGGACATACGAGGTTTGTTCAAAAGAAAAGGTGAATTTTGAATTTTTTCGAGAAATAATTATTTATTCATCAATATCCATTTTGTTCCCTTCAAAGTAATCCCCTTCAGATATAATGCACTTATGCCAGCGCTTCTTCCAATCCTCGAAGCACTTCTGAAATGCGCTTTTCTGTATGGCCATCAGCTCGTTCTTCGATTCCGATTTTATCTCATCATTTGTGGCAAAACGCTTTCTTTTCATTGTTCTTTTCAGTTTCGGGAATAGGAAAAAGTCGCAGGGAACCAAATCTGGTGAAAGCGGTGGTTGAAGGGTGATTACGGTGTTGTTTTTTACCAAAAAATCACGAACAAGCATTGATGTGTGAGCTGGTGCATTATCGTGATGCAGAATCCATGATTTGTTTTTCCACAATTCCGATCGTTTGAGTCGTATTGCTTCATGCAAACGTTGCATAACTTTTTTGTAGTATTCCTTATTAACCGTACGACCTGTTGGCAAAAACTCATGATGCACCACACCATTGTAATCGAAGAAAACAGTGAGCAAAACCTTCACATTTGATCGAACATGGTATGTGCTTTTTTCGGTCTTGGCTCTTCTGGCCGCTTCATTGGGATGATTGAATCTTGGTTTCGACGTCATAACCATATACCCACGTTTCGTCACCAGTTATGACCCTTTTGAGCAAATCTGGATCGTCGTTGACGTCATTCAATAACTCCTGAGCGATACTAATGCGACGTTGATTTTGCTCAAAATTTAGCAATTTCGGAAAAAAATCGAAGAACACACAAAAACGTGACTAACCTTTTCAGTTGTCAAAAACAAACTACTAATCCAAAATGGCTGATAATGTCAACATATGATAAACATATGTGTACCAACATAACAAAAAGAAATTTCGATAATCGAATGTACACAGCCCGCAAAAATTCAAAATTCACCTTTTCTTTTGAACAGACCTCGTACATACGTAATAATGTAGTAGTATAGTAGTAGCCAATATGGTATAAAAGAAACTTTATATACATTTTCGATTTCAGATAATAAATTGATGCCAAGTAAAAAACAAAAAAAGTTCCCCAAAGTTCATCTGGTCTAACGTTTTGATGACGTTATTGGTGATGACTTCTTCTCCATACTTCCTTTCCATTATTTTATATCGAAAGCAAATTAACAGAGACAAAAAATATCCCATATCACAGATTAAATTCTTTAAAATCTTTGAAATTTTTGTATACTCTTTTACTCTTGAATAAAACTTTGAGTACCTAATAGTTCTTAATTTGTTCGTAAAGTGATTTGGTTTTGGATGTGATTTATCTTCTGTACCTAGGTATATGTACTTTGTTAAAATTCTGAATTTGATTATGTATACAGGGTGTTCTGGAATTGGTGGATAATATTTCAAGTGGTCCTTCCAACACAAAATCAAAAGAAAGGTAATTTTGTTTTCTATCATTGGCTAGATTGCTAAATTTTGATACGTGGGGTGTGCAAAAAGTTACACGTGATTTTGTTTTGGAAGGTCGTGATAAAAACTGAAAATTTTAAACGTCCTCTAGCGTCGAAAATAAAGCGCAAATAAAAAAATGGTCATATAACATTTTCGACTGCAAATGTTCTCTACTTTTACCCATTGAAATATTATCCACTAATTCCGGAACATCCTGTATATCTGTATCAAAATGAGATATCAGTAAATTTGTATTTTCATATACATAAGTATATTCACCAATATTATGATCATATCATTATCTTTGACATCGACAATGTCATCGATGTGAACACATTTTTATATATGCGAAAAATTTTACGAACAAGATATAAAATAAAAGGCAAAAAACATCTCTCTACCTTGTTATTGAACTTTCGTCATCATTTTTTGTTATTTAAATAACCGCATAACGCCGTGTATACATACATGTCGTCGTCGTATAGTAACATCTTTTTTTTATGAACGACTGTATTTATAGCAAAGGTACAATAACATTTTTAAATTTCTGAAAATATAATTTCAAGAAAAAACAAAAAAATTAATTTATTTATAATCTTATCTTTTTCATTTCTTTCTCCTTTTTTCTGAATTGAATACACACACTTAAAACTTGAAATTACATATATTAATACTCGTACATATACTTAAATGCGTTAATTTTTTAAATGAAATTAAAATGAGAGCATTAAACTAAGTATCTGATGAAGAAAATTTTATCTTTTTTTTTATCAAATTAAAAAAAAAAAACTAAATTTAAAAATCAAGTAACGGAATTAATTTCGAAATGAACTTAAGACAATTTTATAACAAACAAACAAATGAAAAAAAAAATAGAAAAAACTAAAAGAAAATCATACTATAACGCAGAATTTTTGGTTTTTTTTTTTTTTTAGAAAGAATTTCTTTTTTAAGAAGATCTTATGTGTGCTGTGTGAATGCGAATGAGTATTATTTATGTGTTTATAATTTTTGTTTATCCACATACACTAATATAGGAATATATGTACATATGTATTTATGTACCTTTTCTAGATTTGTAAAAACTTCAAATTATCTGCGTACGTAAATATGACGTATTACAATGGCACTAGTGTATACGTTTTTTTTATTAAAAACTTTTATTTTTGTTTTTTTTTTTGTTACTCACTTGGATTTGTATTTATCATATTTTGTTAATTTTGTGTATTTGTTAAATGAAAGGTATAAAAGATATTCATGTAATTTATTTATGTACATACGCTGTGGTGAGTGGTCAATGAACTTTTTAGGCTTCCGGTTCTTTTAAAAAAATAAATTTCGTAGTATTCTCGATCATCATTCTTGATGATACCGTACTCCCGTCCATATTCCTACTCAAACTCAAACTCATACTTATATATGTACATAATGTATTCGTATTTCGTATAATACATACTAGGTATATGTTGAGAAAGAGAGTGGAAAATGAATTTTTCATGTTTATTGCTTTCTTACAATTTATGTTGATAAGCATGATTTGGTATTTAAACGTTTAGGTAATTATTGTGTTGCAGATACATTTTTTTTCTTCAAATTTTTTGGTTTTTTTTTTTACCTTTTTCAATGAATTTTGATTTTGTCTGTAAGTAAAGTAAATATGACGATACACATACACGGTTTTGATGTTTTATTAAAAATGATGAAAATAATGATGATGATGCGAATTTTTGCAAAAAATTGTATTTTCTTCTCATATTTTGAAGATTTCCATAAAACTGTTGTACAGTATCTTTTAGAAATCTTTTGGTATGGTATCGGAAAAATTTATTTTTTTTTTATTTTATTTTATTTTATTTTAATTAACAGTTACCATTGAATTTACTAAGCACGTAACAATAAAATTTTTTTTTTTTTTTTTTTAATTTTATTGTAAAAAAAAACAAAGTTCTCTTTAATGTGTTCGTTCTATTCTTGTATATATAGTACCTTTACTCGTATAATATTCATTGTGCACCTTTTACCTTTTGTATCTATAACTATCAAATAATGAATCATCTACTATAGTGAGTGAATCTACATGGAGTGTTGGTTGAGGCGATACATTAAATTGAAAGAAAATTTCTCAAAATAAAATAAAATAAATTTTTGTATTGCAAAACTGGTCTTCCTCTTCAGTGATAATCAGTCAGCACTCAGCAGTGCGGAGTGCGGAGTGCGGACGTACCTACTTGTTAGAATATAAATGTACGCATACATAGATGTGAATGTGTGTAATGTCTGATGTATAATTTATGTTTGTGGTGTTAATTGTGTTAGGTTAGATGATCTGTGGGTATATGTATCGGTGAGGGTGATACGTACATGGTGCTGGTTGTTGATGACGGTAAACGAAAAAATAAAAAAAAATTTGCATAAATTCGTAAATTAGTAAATCATTCATTGACCTCATCATAAAAATAAATGCTGCCATTGAACGTGGCACATAAATAAGTTCTTTATAGTTCGTTGTTTATTTTCTTCTAATATCTATGGATATTTTTTTTTCTCCTAGATTTTCTTGTGTTCAGTTCAAAAATTTTAGAAGAGTTTTTTTTTTTTTGTTTAGGTGTTACACGATTGTATATTTTTTGTTGTACTAGATATTATTCATCTGATCTATAAGTATCTAACTGATCTGTTATACGTTATACTGTAATCGTAATGATGAAATGTAGACCATAGTTAAAAAAATTTCAAGTGTAAATGAATGAATGATCGTTGAATGAATTTGATTTTTTGTGGTGGCTGATTGGCTGGACGGTTGATTTTCAATATTATCGTATTCATATACATACATACATTTAATAACGACATTATTTAAGTACATACATATATATATATATATATGTATTTGCATAAATAAATTTAAAACAATTAACCATCTTTATTTATACATACGTGCACATATTAATGGTAATTTTCTATTGAACAAATTTTTTTTTTTTTTAAATTTTCATTATTCAAACTACATGAAACATACGCATCTACATATGCAATGTATCTATGTATTGTATTTATGTGTATGTAAATATACAAAAAAAATAATTTAGCAATATAAAATCAATGACCTTTAAATTCTCTGAAATATGATAACTAAATGAATACAATAAAGTGTATTAAATATACTGTGCTATGTAGCTATAGGTATATGTAAATTTTATTATAGGATATATCACTGTATGTACGTCAACCTATGTATACATATACAAATACATATGTGAGTATGAATTTTTGCTGTACAATAACTACATTAGGTTTATTGTTTTCAGTCTTTTTTTTTTCTCATTTACTTTTGTATTAAACTGATAAAGTTCATTGTTTCATAAAATTAAAACAAAATGTATCTATACAAATGTGTACAGCAACAAATTACATGTAAGTAGATTGGATACCTACTTGTATTACAACATTATTAATATTATGAATGAATGAATTTTCAATTCAATTTCAATTTAAAATAATTTTCATTTCGAAAATAATTTTTGTGCCCTTGGTTAATGAGATTTTTGATCTTTTGCCGTAATATTTGTAATAGTAAACGATTTTATATATTTTGTTTTTATTCAAATTTAATTTTCTGTTAAAAAAACTTTTAAACATCATTAAAAAATTTGTATTTAAATTATGGGTATAATAAGGTGTATTAATGCGATGGTATCTATGTACTATCTACCTTGATAGTTACAAAGATGCAAAGAGTATAAGAAAATAATTTAATTTCAAAATGAAGTAGGTATAGGTATGTGTGCAAAAATTGATTAGGTTAATAGTAGAATAAATTTTGATTTCAAATTAATTTTTATCATTTTCAATACATTATTGCTTACATATATGTAGGTATGTTTGTACATATCTGTATCATGTTTCAAAAATTTTATTAAACTTCTGTTCACATGCGCATTACAGAATTTGTAATGAAAAATTGTAAAAATAAATAAAAATAAAAATTAAATTAATTAGAAAGTAAAACATTAAAAAGTAGGTTGAATCGCAATTAAATTAACCTTAAAATTTAACATTACATGTACAGACATATATGTATCTGTACATAACAGTACCTATATGTATCTGTATTTTAAATGTTTTTAGATTTGTATGTACATTTGTAATGTGTGCTATAGTGTTGCTATATCTTTTAAGTCCGCTTGACATCGAATCTCGAATATTTTTAATGTTAGATACAGAGTGTTCGGGTTTGGTTTTTTTTTCTTTATTCCATTTATAAGTTACGAGGTAAATGCATTATATTTCGACTCTATGTAAAATTGTATAAATATGTAAATAGAAACAGTTACACAAAACATATAAGTTGATATGTATATATGTATATACAAAGCGTTGAAACTATTTAAATTACAGTATGTACTTACATAATTGAAAGCTTTATAATATTGTACAGAAAGGTGAGCAAGGCCGCCATTGTTGTAATAAAAATAATTTAAACACATTTACATACATATATGTAACAACAATTTACAAATAAGAAATAAGAATTAAAATAAACAAAAAAAAATGTATTCAAAGTTCAATAGACAACAACAACAAAAAAATAGATACTAAAAAAACCGTATTTGAACTAAATTTTTTGAAATTTTATCTACGTTACATCAATATATGTACATACATACTGGTTGGTACGAGTACTGTAATGTAAAAGGATGTGGAATGGATAATCTAAAATCGAAAGATTTTTAGAATTTAAATTGTAACTTAAAAAAATTACATTTACTTTTTCTTTGTTAGAACGTATAGCATGCTACTACAGATAATTGTCTATTACTTTATTTATTTTTTGTTTTTCGTGTTTATGGTTGCCGGATAAATTTTAAATTGTAGCTAGCAACAAATTATGATAAATGGTGTGATACTTGATGCTCTAATATTTATCGGGAGCAATAAAGTCAATTCAAGAACCGATATGGTGTTAATGAAATGTTGAAGGTGACGACAATAATAAATGACACAGTGATGACTGATATTTATATTGATATTATACAAAGATTATGATGATTTTAGACGTTTTCAAATTTGTATATGTTTTAAGTTTTTGTAAAAATTCTACTTTGGAGAATGGGAATATGCGACTATAACAATCTGAAAATTGTTTCATAAAGTAATCATACCTAAATGAAAAGTATAGGTATTCTAGATGTAAAACGTGCAAAGTATAAAATCATTTTTTGAAAAGTAAATAAAATTTTTTGAGAAAAAAAAAATAATTCTACATAGTATTTGTCTTATTTTTGGTATTTTTGATTTTGTTTTTTTTTTTTTTTTTTAATATAGCAATTTAAAAATAAATTTAATAAATGAAATAAAAAAGTGATTTATATCTTCATTTACTTGCGAAATTTGTAAGTGGGTAATACCATTCTATCCACACATATTAAATTGAATGTATACGTACATATGTATAGTTAATACGTACATACAAATACCATAACTTTTATGTATGTGAACTGTTTGTAAAATTTTTCAGAAATTCTTAACAGTTCACAGGAGTTCATTTGCGAGCAAAAGAAAACACAAGGAAAAAATATATATAAAAATGACGATGTTGTTGATGATGATGATAATGAAGAAAAAAGCAACGTGTATTTCCACATGTGAAAAGTATACAGGTATACACATATTCAACGATAAATTGTTAAAAATGTTAATAATAACGCGATGTGAATGATGATACTGATATACTGATGCTGATAATCACGATGATGATGATGATGACGATGACTACGAAGACGACGACGATGACAATGACTTAGAATTAAGTGATGAACGATGAGAGACAAAGGAGGAGGTGAACCAACTTAAGAAAAATTTCAAAAATTCGTTTCAAGTTAGAAAGAAAAATATTTATCCGTTTGGTATATTTCTGCTTGCTTCTAAAATAACGAAATTATCCGGTGAACGTTTGTATTGTGGTTGGCTTCTAGTTAATTGATTTAGTTTTTTATGAGACATTCATCGATCCGAATATTATTTTTGCATTAAATAAATTTATTAGACAGCACAGACCACAGAGTGATGTTTGTTGATTTTCGTGTGTTTCATTGTTTCATGCAACATATTCGTATTCTATATACTGAGAGAGGAACAGTACATATATAAAAAGTTGTTTGTTGATTTGCTGTGTTTTTCATGCACCATATTTGCATTCTATATACTGAGAGAGGAACAAGTTTAAAATGTTGTTTGTTGATTTTCGTGTGTTTCATGCACGATATTCGTATCGTATTCTGTATACTGAGAGAGGAACAAGTATAAAAAGTTTGTTTGTTGATTTTCTCTGTGTTTCATGCACCATATTCGTATTCTATACTCAGAGAGGAACAAGTGTTAAATGTTGTTTGTTGATTTTCCGTGTTTGACATGGATTTAATGTTTCAACTATCTACATCACATGCCTATATTAATATCTATATTTATAAGTATTAATTGGCTACAATGATTCTGCTTTTGAAGTATAATTTTTGATCGAATATCATTTGATTTTTTTGTGTAAAAATATTGTACAGAATGTAAAGAAAAAGGTAAAATATATTAATTTTCTGATAATGTTTAAAAGTTTTTTATATTTTTAAACTTTTTTCATTTCATAGCAGCGCTTTACTGTAGATATGTGGTGTGATTGCTGTTGTTAATGATGATTATCTATATCCATCCATATACCATGACTTACGATTTTACGATTTTCCAAAGTGAAATTTTATGTTTTATTGTAATAATCCTGCAGTAACTATACTCACATATTTATCTACATTTTGTAGCCAAACATACAGGCATAAGTGTGTATATGTATGGATTAATAATATCGTTAACAATTTTTTTTTTCTAATGTAATGTGAAATGGACACATATTGCTTGGAAAAATTAAAAAAGTTTTATCATATATGAAGAATAAACTAATGTGAGATTGTGAAAGTAAAGTGTATGTGACTGTGTATGTTGAAATATATATTTTTATTATTTTCATTTCTTAACTTGAATTTCTTTATAAATTTTTCTTACTTAATACGTCAATATCAATATCATTATTGTATAATATCTTGATCATACGTCACACACATTGCTTGCGTTTCATTACAAATATGCACATGTATTTATATGAATGTTATTATTATTGTTATTATTATTATACTAACTAACTATTATTGTTATATCCTTAATTTTTTTTTTTTGTCCTTTTATAATATGCATGTACATATATGCCACAGACATATGTAGTACTACACAAATGTTGATACTGATAAAGAAATAAATATGTAGGTACATGTAGAATGTATGTGGACGTGTACGTTTTTAATGATACCCATGTATTCGTACCAATTTTCGTAATATTTTTGTTTGTAGATAGTAGATACATATGTACACATAGGCACATGTGTATCTGGCGGTATTACAGTAATAAGTGCGAGTAAGAATGTATTTTTTATGATTTTTATTTTACCTTTTGTTCATGTATTCATTTTTCATTATCCTTCAGTCATGTATATTCCCATTCGTACATTGCTTTATGTCTTGTTTTTTGTTCCTTTTTTTTTTAGGATAAGTTTTATATTCTCTATATTCGATTATCCTGTATTTCTATTAAAAATGATATATAACTAACTCGAGTAAATGTATATACATTGTATTTTTATTTTATTATTATTATCATTATTGTTATTATCATACTTTTATACTGTTAAAATTAGCAGTACTATGGTAGTTGTAGTAGTTAGTAGGTGCGTTGAATGTGTATCCTTAATGGAAATGAGCAGAAGTTTAAAAAAAAAAAAAATAATATGCGAGTACAAAATACAGATATATGATTGCATATCTAAATGTGTTTGTTGGCTAGACTCGATTCAACTAAATTCTGCTGCTGAAAGTAAAGGCAATAAAAATGAAAAAAAAAAAAAAAGAATTTTTTTTTGAAGACTACTACCAAACCATCATATTATGTATTATATGAATGAAAAGTATATATTTTTTTTTGGGATGGGATATACATGTGTATGTATAACAAGCAAGGATATAGTTACGTACAGACAGATATGCGATATGATGAACATCATTTTCATATGTCTAAATTAATGTGTATCATTCTAGTACTATTCGTATACACATATGTGGGGGAGAAAGATTCGTTCATAATTTTTTTTTTCTCTTAACATATTTGCCAGTATTATCTGTCATTATATGTGTTCATGTATAGCAAGATGAGAAACACACGGCGGTTTGAGGATTAAGAAAGATATTAAAATGATGATAGTAGTAGCATTTATAATATAATGGAAGTAGCAGTAGCAACAGTACTATGTATATATAGGAGCATTGAAAATGAAAAAAAGGACTATGACAGAAGTAGGAGCAGAAGCAACAGCAGCGGATACAATAACAACAACAACAACAACAGCAACAACAGTATCAGTTTGTCATTAAAGCTTTATGTAGCTCCGTGCGTATTTAAATTATTCTAAAAGTACATAATATGGACTATTTTTCTGTAGCGTGCTTATGTGTGAATATACATATACACATATTTTATATACAAAGTGGTTAATGTTTGCATGTAATATCAAAGAAAATTATAGAAAGCGAAAAGATGAGCTATATAGCAAGCTCAAAATAGTTCTAATAAAAAGTATGTATACATGGTATGTGCATATGTATACACGTGAATATTAATGTATCTATACATATGTATGTATGTACAAGGATATGCTTGAATATTAAAATGAAGAAGATGTCGACGACGACGACGACGATGATGATGACGATGATGATAATTACGACTACGATTCCGATTCTAATTCCGATTACGAATTATTTAAGAAATGAAAGATATTTTTTTTAATGTCGTTTCTAAATATGGGAAAAATTAAAAAAGAAAATTTATAACAGAAAAAAAAAAAAAATACAAGGATGTTAGGGAACACAATTCATAAATTAAATTGTTCCATTACACAAATACACACATGTGTACATATATATATACATACTTGTACATACTATACGTATGCTTTATTTGGCTAAGAATAATGAGAAAAAAAATGAACAAATATGTACACAAAATATACACATAGTACGGATATACAATAAAAAAAAATGAAAATGAAAATTTAAACAAGGAAGAAATAAAAACTTATGCGAACAAACAAATATATAACCAAATAAACATTGAATTATTATTATTGTCGAAAACAGGCAATATTTTTCAATTGATAAGAATCTCTTCTTTTCTTACAATTTTCTGTGATCTAGTTAAATCTACATATACATATATATAAAATGAAAGTTTTTCATTTCATTAAATTTTTTTTTTCAAAAAAAAAAAAAAAAAAAAACGAGAAAACAAAAATTGTTGTATCCAAAAGTTTCAATAGATCTTTCTTTTATTTATTTTATTTATTATATTTTTATGTTCTCTTTATATGTTATTTACATTCATACATTTATATAGGAAATATGCATGTACCAGTGTGTGTAAGTGTTGTTTTTTTTTTTTGCTTTTCTTTTCGATACTTTTCTTGTTCAATTTTTCATTTTTATTTCAATTTTTTTTTTTTTTTGTCTTTTTGATAATATTACGTTTGCCAAAAAATAAAATTACATATTATATTTTTTTATCATATACACATATGTATGTGTATGTGTATGAGTGTTTTTTTTTTAATGCTTAATTTTAAAAATTACACACAATCATACATCGCAACATTCTAATATAAGAACTCTACAAAGTATATGTCAGACAGTCCCAGAAGTATCCATACCAGATCTGACGTTTAAATGATGGCATTTCTGTTTGAACAAAATAAAAAAAAAAAAATCAGTATGTCGTATATATGCACATAACAGAAAGCATTAGTCATATTGGTTTTACGTTTGAAGTTTTAAGACGCTATTTTGTTTATAGTGTTTGTTTGACATCATTCATCTGAAGGTCTGAAGGTTTCTATTTAACCATAATATTAAAGTTGAGTTAGATTTTACTTTGATATGCTCGATGATTCTCATTCTGTAAATAGGGTATGTAAGCTATACACTATGAATATCGCGAGTAAGAGTGTATCGAAACGTAAAAGCAGACTTTGTTGAGAAATGAAGATAGTATTTTTTCTCCAAAATTTTTGTAGGTATGTACTTTACTATGTTTGTTAGGACGGTTAACTTTGGGACTACCCTCGTATATAAAATTTATTGTTACACGAAAAATGAATAAAATATAAAAAAAAACACAATTTACATACATACATAATACTTGTAGGAAAAGAAATTATTTTAAACAAAATGTACGAAATATAATACTCTATACTTACAATATTGAATAAAAAGTAGGTATGTAGCTATATAGATAATATTTTCCGTCTTTATTTATTTATTGTTATAAAAAAATATTCCTATTTTTAGTCTTCATTTGTTCTTCAATACTTCTTATACATTATATTATGTCTGTGATTTTTTATAAAAAAAGAAAGAAAAAAAAAGAAATCATAAATTTTATTTTTATCAATCTTCTTATATTGGCATGTTGTAATGGGACATGTTATTAATCATATTTCTATTTATCAACATATATATGACTATATGTACTCAAATATAGTTTTGATTAAAATTTTTGTATATTTTTGATTGTGCTTATCTGTCTGTCTGTCTGTCTGTGATGCTGCTGCTGCTGCTGCTGCTGTGCCTCTTGTATGTTATCCAAATGAATTCATTTCAATTTTTTCGCGTAGTTGTTGAGTAGACATAGAGTAGACGTAATTATGATTTTATTTATTTATTTTTTTCTGTAATTTATTGTTGAATTTTATAAGTTTGAATATTATATGACTGCAAAAAGATACATTCATATTATAACAATGGTATAATATCAAAATGATGACGAAGATTATGATGATTCTTGAAATCTTAAAATTTTGAGTTTATATAGCTATATGCAAAAATGTATAATAAATAACACACACTTATACACACACAAAAAAATTATCTAAGAAATGAAATTTACAATGGAATTTTGTATTATATATATTTATATGAAATTTTTATTGTTTGTCCTGCTTTTTTAAATTCAATTTCATTGCAAAATGATACAGAAAAAAAAATACTGAAAATATAATTCTATTGTATTTGTGTCTGCATATCAGATAATAGCTATATGTTATTCATGTAACTAATTTAATATTTGTTTTCTTTTCATTTTATTTTTATTTAACAGTGTCGGCGGCGGCATATATTTCAGGTCCAACTGGACCCGAATCTGGACGTCAGCGTCATGCCCCGTTATATGGACGTTTTGTTGGAGAAGAAGAATTACCTGCCACACACAGAGATGTTATGCACATTGTAAGTATCTAGTATATTCCTCAATTATGATGGACTCAATCTATGTTATATGTAAATCAAACATTAAATTAATGAGTAAGAATGCAAAACAACAAAAAATTGTAATAGGGAAATATATGTATGTATTTTTAAAATTTGTAATTTGATGCAATTTTCGATAAAAAAAAAATGTCAGTTAATTAATAAAATTAATGATCAAAATAATTTCACGAAAAAAATTGAAAATGCAATATGTAAATTAATCAAATTTTATATTTGATTTCGAAAATGATCTCAAAAACAATTTCAGTTAGAATTACATAGAATATTTCTGAGCTGAGTCATAGAGCATTATACCAATTAGAATTATTATTAAAAATAATTTTAATTCCTAAAAATATGCAATTGATTTTTAATAAAATTTCTAAAAAAAAATTAATTTTTTTTCATCGATCGTTTTTTTTTGTAGAGATCAAGTCCGGCATCATCGTCAGAAGTACGGGCAATGCAAGCACGAATACCCACACATTTTCGAGATCCAGCCTCGGCACCATTACGAAAACTTAGTGTAGATTTAATAAAAACATATAAACATATTAATGAGGTAAGTACCAGACAGCAGTATTGATATACACCAAAAAGTATAATTACATATTAGATTTATTCAATTCCAAATAAGTAAAACATTAATCAAATTTGTTTCTATACACTGTATAATTTGTTCCTATACACATAATACTTACCTCACTTCATCTGTGTTACAATTTGAAGAAAAACCGAAAAAAAATAATCAAAAATTTCTTAATATTCATAACTCCGAACATAATATTTACTTACATATGAAAGTTCTGCTATTTACTGAAGTATTTTATATTTTATTTGTTATTTGTTATTTTTATTTTTTGGGGAGTTGAGTATATAGGTAACATCGTTTATTATTTGACTGTAAATTCGCATAGTATGCCTCTGTATATAACTTCAAAATAAAATAAAATGTTCTACAACAATGTGTATAACCAAAACATACAAGTACAATAATAATAGCGGAGTATTGTATGTGTCTATAAATTTGATTTTTTATTGATATTTGTTATACAATTCTGAACTGCACTATACTGTAACTTCGTGTAATATTCGTCTTAGCGTACTGTATTACATTGTATAGATTTTCACTGCAGGCAACATAAAAATACTGTATTGCTGAAAATATTCCAATCGAATTAATTTCACATTTTAAATGAAATATACAGCATGTATGTTATATTACATTTCTGAAAAATATGTACTGAAAATAATGTATTTATGTATATCATGTATACATACACGAGTTTATCTACAAACATACATATGTACATACAGTGTGGACACATGAAATGTAAGAAATATAAGAAAGAAAAGTCTCATCTTGATATCGACAAATCTCATACTAGATTTCGTATATATGTACATTATTTTGGGATTTTATTTTATTTTATTTTTTTAAATAAGAAATATCGTCATTTTCGCAGTAATCATATACAGACAGTCTTCTAAACAATACGTATGCACACATATGTATGTATGTATTTCTGAAACCACCTTTATATGTATAATTTATGTATATTCGAACATAGCATAGAAAAAAATATAAAATAAAATGAAAAACAGTGTAGTAATGTTGCTCATTCACATAACAAACATTTAAACAGTATACACCAGCAGTATGAGTAGTAGCCGCAACCTAAAGACCTGATCAAATATAATCGAGACTTTAGTCTTTAATCCTCTAACAAATTACATACGAATTGGTAAATAAGCGCACATTCTACATTAAAATTTTTTAGTCGAAGAACAAATAAAGTACACAAATGGATTGAGCAAAAACAAAAAAAAAAATAAAATAAAATAAAAAATGAAATAAAATTGCTTAAGATCGTTACACGTAGTATTTTGTTGTTTTTTGATTTTTTTATTTCATTTTTACTTAATTTGCTTTTTTTTTTTGTCATGTTTTTCATTCTCGTCCTTTTGCTCCCTTTACAATAAATGATATTTGGACGATGGTGAGTGGTTAATAAACGATAGGTTTAAGAATTCCCAATGATCCAAAATGTTTTGTGTGCTGTGTAGACTATGTATGTATGTACATACACTGATGTACAAAACTTTATATACAAATACAGTATGTATGTATGTATGTATTGATGTATGTCTGTGTCTGTATAATACACAAAACAGAATAGAAATTTAAAATTGATAGGAAGAAAATAAAAAAATAAACTTATTCCCCTATGATTTTTAGATGTTTTTATAGCGTAAATGTGTAGATACATAGTTACATATCTACTCCCCAAACATACAGTACATATACACAAGTCCAATATAATATAATACTATACCATTTGGAAGAAACAACAAAAAGTATCACCCCCAATAATAATATCAATTCTATTACATACATTATAGAGGAAAGAAAATAAAACAAAAAACGGCAACAGCAACAATAACAACAAAAATTGAAAGGAAAAATTTTCCCTTGTGATGATGAGAAAAATAAACGAAAAACATACGTACATACATATATACGTGTACGTTTAAATGTGAAAATGTTGAAAATCGTCAAAGTAGAAATAGTATAGCAAAGGGCTGATGGTAACAGCACAAACAAAACAAAACAAAAAAATGACAAAAATTCAAAGTATGTACAACCAACAGTGCAGTAGACTATACAACAGCAGTGTATACTGCAAGCTCGCAAGCTAGCTATACGAGCAGTAGTATACATACTACATATTTCGTATATTCATCACGTTACTCTCCCTATATAATATGTAATATGGCCCTTATCATTATCCTTTTATTATTATTTTTTTTCTTTTCCTTTGCATTTTTTTTTCCCATTTTCCCACTTTGCAGAAGGCACCCATTATCAAAACGAAAAATTTTTGCGCTTGTTGCTATATGAAAATCGACCGACTATACGAGTATAGTGAATGTTTTATGTATGAAACAAGAATAGAATACAAAATTTCGCGTCCCCACTGTATTATCAAATAAAAATTAATATAAAATAAAAAAATAAATAAATAAATAAATAAATAAAAATAATAATGAAAAAGTAGAGAGAGAGAGAGGGAGAAAAAAAAAATGAAAGTCGTCTAGAAAGTCCTTTCGACCAATAAAGATGACAGCGACAAACGATGATAATATGAAAAGTTATATACACATATATGAAAATATGTACGTACATATGTCTGTACTGTATAATAAGAAAAATCTAAGGATGTTAACGGGTATCCAGATTTGGGAAAAAAGGAAGAAAATTCATCAAAAGCTGACTAACATCAGCAAAAAAATATTGAAGAAAAAAAATTACAAATTTCTCTATCAGATGGTTCAAATGTCAAAAATTTTCAGACAAAAGGTGACAACGTCTATACACACATACACACAAAGGATATATTCAACATGTGTGTGCATGTGTATATATAACATAAACATAACTTACCTTTATTATATTGGAAATTATCCTTCTTGATAAATACTGCACAGAATGTAATAAATAATGATCGAAGTGTTAATTTATTTTGTCGTTCTTGTCGTTGTACGAGTATACTATAACAACGATCCCGTATACTTATAGTATTATTTGTATTTGTCATTGTATGAATTTGAAACACAAATTAGTAAAGAAATCTTGACGACAGGACAAATCGAATAATTTCATTTTTTTTTTTTTTTTCTGTTTTAATAAAAATTCATCGATGATGATGAGATGAAAATTTTAAAATGAAGTGGCAAACCAGCCGTTACCGGGTTGTCATTATATGAAGTGTCGTATATTAAGAAAACACACACATATAAGTATGTATGTGTACTATATGTGTATTATGTACGTGTAGTAAAGTATGTAGGAATTTTCTAAGTTATAAAATGAAATGAACGATGCATTCAAGGATAATTAATGAAGAAAATGAAAGATAGTATTGGTGCTATACATGCGATGATACAAGAAGTTAAAATTGTTGTAAAGTATGGAGGATTCGGGGTGTATATAAGCATCATCATCATCATCAGTCAGAGTTTATTTGGTGTGAAAAAAGGAGCCGAAAGAAAATTTTATTTTAAATGCCAATGAGATGTTATATGTCTATATACATATATATACGAAGATTGTATTGTTTGTACTCTTAAAGAAAAGTGAATATGGGTATAAGATCTCATACCACATTCTCAGACTTTCTTATTTGTTTTATTTTTCTCTTCATATTCTCTCATTTTCTTTCATCATAGAGACACACAACGAAAAATAAAAGAAAATTCGTTGTCTTCTTGTTGTGGCACAGTTGGTGCAATTTTTTTTTTTTTTACAGAGCGTTTAAGTAAAAGTATGTATGTATATTTTCCATCTTGTGAAACTATGTATATACTAGTACATGGAAATAAGAAATTATGACAAAATTTTTAAGAAAGATAATGATGATGACGACAAAGACAGAACATTTCTAACTTTCCAATCCTTTTTTTTTTTGTCATATTTCTTGTATCGACCATCAACCTTATTGTCTTACACACAATTCATCTACACACCAAACCATACAGCATTTTACGATGATGAGTATATGTAATGTTTCGAGGTCTATTGTATTTATAGGTGGTAATGGTTGTCTGCATTTATTAATAGCAGAGCCGTGAAAACTTTCTTTTTTAAAACAACAACCAGAACACCAAACTATTGTGCGTTTAAATGAATTTTAGTATTACAGATTTTGACTAATGATGATGATGATGATGATGATGATGATAATAATGATGGTAACAAGGATTTTGTACATATTTTTGTTAGTGTTAAATACATATGGTATACTGTGTATGGTAGGAAGAAAATATCCTGTCAGTCGGTATGTTCTTTTAACCGCCAACCATTTTGTTTTATTTTATCTTCTTCTATTTATTATCATGAGAATTCATTTTCATATGTGGAAAAAAAAAATCTACAAAATAAAATGATAAATAATAACGGGAAAATTTTAATGATAACAAAAACTTGATTATGTTTTGCATTGTGTGTATTGTATTGTGTATATATCTGTCGATTGAATGGTGAGTGTTAATGATGGTGGTGCTCATGCTACATGGCTTTATCCTTGCTTCTATATTATACTACTGTGACAAAAAAGTACCCGGAAATAGTAATTTAAATTCCCCGGGTAAGTAATATTTCAAAAAGGTATATTTTGTTAAGTTGGCATTACTGTCCTTATTTACTATGTCAAATATGAGCGGGATCTGTCAACCAGTTTGTTTACAACAGCTGCTTAAGTCGGTACACCTCAGTATTGCGTTGCGATTTTCAGTATGGATAAAAATATTGAACAAAGAATTTGCCTGAAGTTTTGTGTTTCGAACCAAATTTCGTGTGCGGAATCGTTGCGAATGTTGGAAAAGGCTTACGGTGATTCAGTTTTGTCAAAAACACAAGCCTACGAGTGGTACAAAGCCTTCAAAGACGGTAGAGAGATCGTTGAAGACATGTCTCGTTCTGGACGACCTTCGACCTCTTCAACTGACGAAAACGTTAAAAAAATAAAGGATATGGTGCTTGCAAATCATCATGAATTTGTTCCGGAGGGACAGACGGTCAATAAGGAGTTCTATTTGGCCGTATTGAAGCGTTTGCGTGAGAATATCCGTCGAAAACGGCCGGAATTGTGGAAAAACAAATCATGGATTTTACACGATGATAATGCACCATCGCATCGAGCCTCGATTGTGACCGAATTTAAAGCCAAAAACACAATCAATACCATCGATCAACCACCGTATTCACCGGATTTGGCTCCTTGTGACTTTTTCTTGTTCCCCAAACTGAAATTGCCGCTCCGTGGAACCCGTTTTCAGTCGATCGAAGAGATAAAACAAAATTCGCTGAAGGAGCTGAAGGCCATCCCAAAAAGTGCTTATGAAAAGTCGTTTAAGGACTGGAAAAATCGTTGGCATAAGTGTGTTGCATCTGATGGCAATTACTTTGAAGGCGACAAAATAAATATTGATTAATAGTTACATATTTTGCGTTTTATTTACAATTTCCGGGTACTTTTTTGTCACAATGTATACACAATAGTTTCTGTTAATTTGTACAAAATGGGGGCCTATGTTTGTATCCCATACACAAAATGAATGCGATATTAGATGAATTTCAGTTAGGGAAAGAGGTGGCGGTGGTGGTGGAGGAGGAGGAGAGAGAGAGAGGGACGATATGAAAATTATATTGTTCGCATCTACTATAATTTATATACGAGCGCATAAACTGATAAAGGAAATCTGTTTATTTTATTTTTCTTTTATGACAATATGCGGTAAAATGAACCATTTTTCCTGAAAGTATGCAATGCATACAGAGTAGTTTGTAGTAGGTATGCGGTTTTTCAACTCAAAGTCGTCTTTTTCATTTTTCAAAAAACTTTTTCTCAACATTAAAAAATGTTTTCTCGATATTTTCAAATATATATTACACGAGTATGGTTGTTATATCGAGGATAAGAATTTCACTTGCATTTTTCACACAAGTAAACATTTTTTTCTACATCAAATTTTTTTTTTTTTTTTTTATTAGAACTTTGAGTACATCCATACATGTATGAATATAAGGACATTTCCTTTTTTTTAAATGACAGATAATTCAATAAAAAAAAAAACGTCTTAATTCTAACAAAAAAAAAAAAAAAAAATTAAATAAAGAAAGAAAGATGAAGAAAAGTTGCAAATAAACACAAAAAAAAAAAAGATAATGGTCTGGGAGGTGAAAAGGACATGAATATGTTGTGTTTCTTTTACGTTTCACACAATATATTTGTTGTATGCATGAGAATATAATATTATGCACATACATACATACACATATGTACCTACACTCTATCGTACACGTACATACATATAAGAATTTTCCTTTACAAATTTTTAATTTGAAATAATAAGGGACTTGTATGTTGACGACTGTTGTATGTACATACGAGTATATGTGTGAATAAATGTTATGGAATGTAATAAATGTCGAAAAATTACGTGTTTCGAATTCCTTATTAAAGTTAATATTGAATTTTCATATACTGTATTTGTAAATGCGTATTATAAATGCTGTGTACATACATTACAGTGTGTGATATAAAATACATATACATATGTATGAGAATGAGAAGATAAGGTGGATATGTATGTGGTTAATTTCTTCTTCCTCTTCGTCTTCTTTATATCACTAAAAAGGATCAACGACAATCATGGTTATATGTATGAAAAACAACAACAACGATGATGATAATGATAATGATGATGAACAAATTAAAATTAAAAAGTTTGAAAATAATTTAACGCCATTAAAAATTATGACAAGAAAAAATTTTCTGCATTAAAAAAGTGAAAAAAAAATTGTTTTTTTTTTGTAGAGAGGTTACAAAGGATATAAAAATGTTTCGGTAAAAATCAATAAAATCGGACATAATTTTTTCTTTGGATTTTTTATTTTTTTTTTTTATTTTCTAAAGCTGACCTTTAAATAATTTCTACATACAATGAAAAAGAAAATTGTATACATAATTCCTTTTGCATACACAGTATCCCCCTAATGCATACGTATAGTATACAGATAATTAAATTTCAATTTTTTTGATTGAACAATATAAAGATTATGAAAGAAAAAAAAATTACAGGATTTTTTTTAAAAAAAAAAAAAGGATTTTTTCAAAAATTAAAAAAAAAGGATATTATAAAAAAAAAATTGAACATATTTCTTTACGAAAATTAAAATGCTATTCGGTCTACATATACGCATATATGCATACGAATGCATAAAAAATAATATCCTTTTTTTTTTTTTTTGTATGTAAAACTCTCAATAAATATTTTTTGTTGTGCATATATACAATGAATTTTGCCGTGTAATGAAAATCATGTTATAGCTTTAAAACAAACGTAAAAATCTTCGAACTGAAACGTAAGGAGTTGTACACATATTTTATGTATAGATATGAGTGTGTATTTACATATACGTTATTATGTCAGAAAAAAAAAAAAAAAATTTGCATAAAATTCACAAAGTGACTACAATAATAAAGGATATTTTTTTTATATACTATAGTAGCACTTTATTTCAAATATTTTTCTTTCTCATTATGTGTATTACGAATATTTTTGTTGTTTATTTTTGTACCTGCTAACATTATTTTCATTATTTCGTTGCTCCTGTATACGTACGTTTGTTTTTATCACCCATCATTCTTTGCTCATTCAAATATGTATATGTTTTCTAGTTCTTCTTAGTACAAAAAAAAAAAGAAAAATTAACCTGCAATTTTGCAAATTTATAACTTCTCTCTTCTCCCCTTGCTTAGTTTATTTATTTCATTTTACTTCAATTACATTTTTAACATTTTCGTATCGTATCGCACATAATAAGCTTACAATCCCACCAACCACCCCCCCACCCTTCCAAGTACACTGTGTGTATACATAAAAATGTGTACACGCATCTGAATTCTGATTCTGAATGTTTTCCTCATAATATTTTCTCAATTTTAAAGCGGTATTAGCTTCTAACGCACATACATATGTACGAGTATGTATGTATGTGTATATAGACTTACAGACTCTTAAAAAAAATATTTTCATTTTATACGCCTTATTACATTTTTATGAATATTTATGGGTTGGAGGAGGGTATATTGATATACTACCGCATATTGTGCACCTGTAATTCATACATAAACATTCTTTAATATAAGAAAGTTAAAAAAAAAAAAATATTATACAAAATTAAAAAAGGATACTTACAAAAAACGACCAAATATTGTAAAAGGAAGTAAATGTACAAGTATCTCTCTGTATACATATATAGGGATTCTTTTAACTCGTACATTTATCGTCATGTATTATAGTATTCCACAAAAATTTTCAAAACTAAAAAATAAAAAAAAAAATTGTTTACAGGTTAAAAAAAAGGACTTGACAGTGTTTAGAAAAAAAAATTTTTTTTTTTTTTTGGTTTTTTTTTTCCGTTTAATTTGTATAATTTGAATAAGAAATATTTTATTGTCGCTTATATACGCGTATGTAGACGTTATGTATAGGTATGTATATGATAATACTAGAAAGAAGGAAAAACAAAAAAAAAAAAGAAAATGTAAAGGATTTTATGATGAAAAAGTGTTCCCCTTGGAAGTACAATTTATATATACTATACCTGGAAAATAAAAGAAATTTTAAAAAATATTTAAAAAAAAAGAAGAATTTATAATAAACGGGTTAACTATAAAAACAACATTACAATCGGAAACTACATATATGCATCTACAATAAGAAGATCCACCATGGTACTTACTGTAGAATGTATATATAATGTAGTGTTGGTTTAGTTGGTTGCAATTGTAAATCCCATAGTAATAATGAAAATCAAAGTAAAAAATTTTGTTGTACAACAATAGAAAAATAAAAGTCCTTACTTGCTGCTGCATATACAAGAGAAATTAAATAAGAAGAAGAAGAATGAGTCTTCCCGCACATGTAGAAAAATATAGAATCAGGAAGTTAGGTAAAGGGCACCGGTACGATATGTTGTGCGGTATACTAGGTATTCATATAATTCTTCCTGTAATATTACTGTTATTATACACACACACACACACATTACATTGATATGAGAAATTGTAAAATTATTTTTACATATACAAAATATCAGGTGTACATCAGGAGTATGTATTATAGCGACAGTGATGTCAGTTAGTAAAATGTACATATGTATCGCATAAATGGCGCGGAAGAAAAACCTTAAAAAAAATTATACGAGATCTTCTCGGTAATTACTGTGAAGTAAATTTGAGGATTGTGTATGTTAAGTTTGATGTACATAAGTTGAGTACAATTATTACGGAAATGTATATATAGTATATACACATTCCTTGTCGTTATTTAAGGGAAAGGAACTATAATGAAGATGAGGAGGAAGAAGAAGAAGAAGAACGATGAAAAAATGAATGAAAAATGCGTACGTAATTTCAGAGACGATAATAAAATATAAGATTCTTCTTCCTTTGAATTTTTATATAATAATGAACGTTATTTATACGTTACGTTTATAAACTCGGTATGTATTTACCTATAGCGTATGTATAATTCCATAAATATGTGTATTGTGTATATGTATTTCAAATTCGTATACGTATAAGGCCGTTTTCACACACAGCGGTTTTTGCCGTACGAAAACCGCTTCTAAAATTGCGATCCGTCAATAGCCTTTACACACGACGATATAAACCGCGTATGAATGAATGTTCAAACAAAGTATGCTGAGAACAAATTCACAAATTTCATTTTCATTCAAACCTTCTATAATATCTGTTCATATCTTCTTTTTCACACACACTGTTTGAAGCAGCTGTCAAACACGTTTGTTGGTTGAAGATTACTGGCAGTAACACTGAAAATTTTCTTGTCATATGCGAATCAAACTAAACCGTCATACTAAGTTGAGGGATGTTTGATTAAAAAGCGGATCCGCTGCTAGATGCGGCATGCCGCTACCGCTTCCGTCGTGTGTGAAAACTCTTCGTTCAAATACATGCAGTTCTGTATGCAGTGATTTTTAAAGCGGTTTTCGTTCGGCAAAAACCGCTGTGTGTGAAAACGGCCTAACAGTAACTTTTGTAAGAACTGAACCTTTAAAAAATAATGAACCGATGGTATCCGCCGATGGATCGTCACATTGACAAAAATGTTGACAGTCTCGGTTGAAAAGACAAAAACAATTTCAAAGAAAACTGAATGTAATAACTAAACCTCTACAAATATGATGCAAAGGTAGGTGGTGAATCGTATTTGTGGTTGCTATGTAAAATACATTTTGACATTTTCGTTTATTTAATTACATTTTACATAAATTTGAAAGTTTATATTTACGTGGTGTACGTTCGTTACCATTCCTTTCCAATATTTTCAATGGGCCTTACTCATAAAAATTTCTTAAAGTCGACTTTATTTTAGTAATGACATGCCGAATTTAGAAGTGACTTTAATTTTAGTACTCATAACAGTTTACTAAGTTCTAATTTAAAAAAGCTTTTTTAGAAAGCTCTTTTTGCTTACTATTGTAATTTTACATATGGAATTTATAATTTTGTTATGTCAATAGTCAGTTAGTAGTTATGTCAATTTGAATAAAAAAATTTTTTTTTTATTTTATGTCAAATGTTTACTATGTTATTTTATGTTATATGCCCATTTTATATTTTGATTTGAAATTCTTTGATAGTTTGATCAAAAATTAGGTTATTATGCTCTTAATAACGACTTAGTAGAGCTCTGGCCACGATTAAAATTTAAAGTCTCTACTAACACTAAAGTTAAGATTAAATTTGTTATGAGTATGAAAAAATAGTTAGCAAAAGATTAAGTTCTTATTAATAACATAGTTACGGTTTATAAGTAAGGCCCAATATCAATATCTTTTACTTCGCTTTATTGTGCTGTGCACTGAGTGACTTCGCATTGACTCAGTCCGTTCACATAAACATTTTTTTTTCAATACGAATTAAAATTTCAATGCACATTAAAACTCTTTTATTGGAATTTTATTTTAATTCTATTAATTTTATATTTTATATTATATTTTTTTTTAAATCATTAATTGTCGAGACTATACTTTGTGTTATGCGTAGTATGTAATATCCTTTTTTCATTTCATTTCATATTTTATATATAGTAAATACATACAGCCACACATATTATGTAATATTGAGTATACTGGATGCTATATCGTTGTTAATGATTTAATCCTTTTTCCAGTCTTATCATTAAATTGATTTCATTTTCATTTTTATTTTGTTATCATCATCATCGGATTTAATTGAACAGAAAAATAGTATCTGATGTGCAGACAGGGGAGGGGAATCAATCGGATTATTTTCAAACAAATTAATTTTATTTTTTCACGAATAATACGAACATTTTTTTTCATTTAGAATATACATTATGTGTATGTATTTTTTTTTTAATTTTACAAAAATTTCTCATTGCATGAGATTTCATGAGATTTGTAATTTTACAAGGATATCCACGCTATTTAATATTCGAACTACTTACATACATGCCTATATACATACATACATGTATGAATTTATTTTGAGAAAATAAATTTGAAAGATCGAAGAAACAAAAAAAAAAAAATCTAATTTAAAAAAAAATGTCCTTGAAATTTTTGAAAAAAAATATCCTTTAAAAATTTTCAATTAAAAATCATTTTTCAATTTTATAAAAAATAATAAAAATTTTCATTTTTCTTAAGTACAAAAGTGTGCTTTTGTATTTATGTATTTGTGTGTGTCTCAAATATCTTTACGTTAATAAGTAGATATACAAACAGATACATTCATATATATGTATAGGTATATATATATGTATATATGTATATATGTAGATACATTCATATATACATTCATATAAATCAATCATCACTGATTTGTCGTCGTCTAGAACAGCATCATCTCTAGAATATTATGTACATCTCAACATACCCGTTTTATATGTAGTCCTCGATGTATAAATGGATGTGTGTATATCAATGTGTGGGTGTATGTGTGTAGATATAGATATATAAAGTTAGTTGAGCAGCAACCATTATTTACAGTCACCTACAGAAGAAGAAAACTGTAAACATTTGCGGCTTACGACTAAAAGTTCAAAGGATTCTTATGTATATCCTTTGAAATTTTCATGTAAAGAACTTTTGTTGGTTTCGGTTAAAAAAAAAGTAAGAAATAAAAATATTATAGAGAACAGACTAAATACTATATAGCTGGAAAAAGGATCACAAAACAATAACAAGTCCATAAAAAATGAAAACAAAAACAAAATCAAAAATAAAATAAAAGTAAATAACTAAAATAATAATTTTCCAGTCAAAAGAAGTGTAGTTATGATGATGTTGTGATGATGATGACGATGATGATGATGTTCTTGTTGTTATTGTTTTAGTTGCTGTTGTTGTTGTTTGAAGTCGACGTTGATGTGTTTTTGTTTTTTGTTTTTGTGTAGTTCAGTTATAAACTTAAAACGATGTCTGTATAGTCTGGACTTTCTATCTCTTTACTCCTCTCCCTATGTCTCTCTCTAGATAAAGTGCATTTTTATTTCTAGATACCATCTAAATGTATAAATTTTGTAATGTACATATTGCATAGATATACACACAAAAATCAGTATAAATCGTCGTAGAGGTAAAAAATTGTTTATATCGATGTACATAATAATGATGGATAATAGTTGAAAGTATGGTCAAAGTATGTTATGTATATATACATACAAGTAACAGAAAATAGTTTCAAAATAAGAATAAATACTCGTACATACTCGTATACCAGTATCCAAAGTAAAGTATCCAAAACATTTATTGTTCGTTATACAAATTTTTATATACTTATTTTTTGTAATTTTATTTTTGCAATTTATTTTTTTTAATGTTTTTATAATATCTCATATCATATAATAAAGAAATTCAGTAGACTACACAAACAATAAAGCAAGACTAAAGTTCTTTTCCTTCATTTCGGAACAGAAATAATGAACAGATTTTTCATTTTTAAATTTGAAACTCCATTTTCTTAAAAATCTTTTTAACCTTAACTGAAATGTTAATATGTATGTAGGTGTTAGTGTATATGGTATAAAAAAAAAATTGCATAGTTCATATATAAATATTTATGCATGTATTTAAATAAAAATGTGTAGATGTTTGTGTATATTTTGCATTCTAGTGTATAGATGGTCTGATATTTTCATGCAGCTTAAAGCTTTCGTTCGACAAAGTCTTCCTAAACATTTTGTCTGTTCTCAGTTCATATTTATTATAAAAATATCCATCCATATGTTTTTTACACATTAAAACACATACCAATTTAAATCTACATATTGCAAATATATATGTATGTCGGTTTTGTTATATACATATATACGTATGTACGGACGTATGTATGTATATTTTCACTTCAACTTTTAAAGTATACGTAAAAGAATTAACATACAAACATGCACAGTACGACGAGTCCAGCCAGCCATCTTTATACCAGACTACAAACAAATACATACATACTATGTACATGCGAGTATAAGTACAGTTTACAGTATACCATTTTTGCTGCAGCATTTTTCATTTTAGCCATTTTAACTACTATGATATATTCATTTTGTGTACATATACAGAGTTTTCATCGTCAGTGTTGTATCGATCTTCTCATACTCTATATGGAAAATTTTTTGAATTCGAATTTTCTCTTGTTTTGTTTGTTCATTCGTTTATCATCATTCTTGCATGTATGTTCGTCTCGCAGTATCAGATTTTTCCTATTGCATAATATTCCAATAATGTGCATATAATGTGAATGTGTGTGTGTGTGTGTGTGTATGTGTGTAGATTGGTTATATGTGAAAAATTATTTGTCATTGTCGTTATCGTCGTCGCCGTGTATGTGGTGGTAGTAGTAGTAGTAATCGTTGTCGGTCGGTCGGTCGGTATATGTATTTATAATTTTGGGGCGTTGGGGTCGCTGCTCTTCTTGTTTGTTGTTATTGTTGGTGTCGTTGGTGTGTTGTTGTCTATATGAATGTTGGTGATGGTTTTTTCCTTCCATTTTTTTGTATCCTTTAGACATTACAATACAAATAACATATAAATTGTCGTGGTGGTGAATATTCATGCCCGTATATCAGAATAGAAAACATGTATGGAAGAAAATATAAAATGAAGTTTTAGTCTTATTTTTTCTCTTCTTTCAAGGCAAATCCACATATCCTGCACATAAGTATGTATATTCATCAGTAGTTGAAATATAATTGAATATATGTATAGTAGTCATTCGTACATGAAGTTCAATTCAACTCATCTGTTTAGCTTCAGAGTACATGGTATACAGACTGATGATGATCTGATTCTTCCCACACTTTTCCATAATGTGCATCTAGTACATATGTAGACGAATTTAAGATTTTGTTGTATTCCCTTTCATTGTGGATATTGCAAATTCATACCGGAATCAGCAGCTTTTATTGTTGTTGTTTTTTTTGTTTTTTTTTTCATTCTCTCTTCATTTTCTTGTGTTAAAAAGTTTGGATAAGTCATATATGTAAGTATAGATACAGTAGTTTGTGTATGTAATGTAAATGAGAAGCGAAGGATATTCATCTTTTAAATCTACTTACACACATAGATACAGTAGTATAGTATTTAGCATCTTATCCTTGGTCGCATCATTTCGACAAGTCGTTTTCGACAATTCGAGACACTGAATCTTCTTCGTTATATTTTCTTCTATTATATACTTTCTTCATTTTTCCATTCATTCTTATTGTCTGTTTTGTATATTTTTTTTTTTCAATTTCAAATTTTAAATAAGAAGATGGATGATTTTAACTTTTGTGTGTGTTTCATTTTCTTCTCGTATACGTTGTCGTCTTGGTTCTTCTTCAATTGATGCAGACTTCCTCAATGCGTGTGTGCTCCAATTAGTTTCGTAAAAGCAAAATAAAATTACTTATTCTACTAGTTATTTATTAGTCGAGTATGGATAATATAAGTATTTACATCTGCTATCTCCTTTGGAATAGGCAAATCATCATTCAAATGTTTTGTCTGTAAAACTTTGGATGTGTATGAATTTGAAGTTATTCGAATATTGGTTTGATTTTGTTTTTTGAAAAATGTTTTTTTTTTTCAAACTTTCTTTCGTTTTTTGGCTAGTCAAAATTTAAAATAATTAATACCATGACTGCAAAATGATTTCTTTTCGTTTTTTTTTTTTTTGTATTTGAAAATAAAAATCAAAAAAAAAACAAAACAAAAAAATTAAAAGCACAAGAAAAACAGCCGGTATTTGTTGGTATTGATGCCGGAATAATTATGCAGAAAGTAAATAAAATTCATCGTATATGGAAATGGGAAAGATGTTGATTCGAACGACGTTATAAAAACGACGTAACCACTGCTATATACTATATGTGCATTAATACAGCCATATACATATATTACGAGTATGTATATATGTGTGTATATATACTACATGTCTGTAGGAGTTTACTTTTTTTATTTTATTTTTTAATTTTGTATTTTTCTCATTTTTTGTATTTTATTTTTTATTTATTTATTTTCTGCTTTCTGATTTGCCCATGACCCTGCGCAATGATTTTCTCATTGATGTGCAGCCGGTTGTTGTAACCTAACATCATCAGATTAAAATCATTCTCTGGGTCGATGAAGGATGGTCAAGACGATAATGTTGTTTGAATGAAGAAAAAGAAGAAAACGTATGCCTTTTTCTGTCATTCTATGAAATGAAATTTTTTCGTTTCGTTTACATTATTTTTTTATAACATTAATACAATCTCACGATATGTATATGTGCGAGTAAAGGTTTGATATCCTTTTTGATATCCTTTTTTGTTTAAAAAAAAAAAAAAATGTGACTATTTCGAATGGTCAGACTTGCTTTTCATTTCTGCTGTTCCATGTAGCTGCTAATTTTTATCGTTGTTATGGCTGATGCTGCTGCTGTTGCTACTGCTGCTGTTCCTACTATACTGGCCACACCATATCTTCTACGGTATATACTGTTATTGTTGTTAGACGAATTTTTTGAAATGCATTCCATTTTGAGGTTAGGGGGAAATTTTTGGTGCACAAAGTACACAGAAAAAAAAAACCAGAATGCAAATAATGGGTAGATGATGATGGCCATAACGATGATGATGATGGTAGTGGTTGTTGTTGTTGTTGTTGCTCTATTGGCAATATACTATATATAGTGACGTTTATGATGAAGATAACTAACAACAAATAAAACAGTAATAGTAGAATGTCAATGGAGATGACACTAATGGATACTTAATGATGGTGTGAGGTGTTAAATATTTTTTTTTCCCTTTGGAATGCTACTATTTATATACTAGAAATATGCATACATAATATATGGTAGCATTTTAATATTCTTGTTTGGTTGTATCTGTGCATATGTGAGTCTTTAATTTTTATATTTATTCAAAATAATTATATAAAATATGTAGTAAATAATTTTCTAAGATGACGAGAATACAGAAGCCATATCCAAGGATATTCATATTCTATATATATACAGCCTGTTTGATAAGAGCGTGTTTTGACCTGACGCTATACCTTTCGTCACACCCCTTTGATTCAGGTATATACGTAATATTTGAGTGATTATCTACTGCGCGTTACAATTTGTGATTCAGTTTCACTTAATTTTTGCAAGTGGTTACTACAATTCAAAATGAGTGTTGTATACAAAAAACGGTTTGAAGTGGTATTTTTAGTTCTTCATCCGAAAGGACCAAAAATGAGTGTGAAATCTGCTACGAAGTATACGAAAGCATCTGTTTCGTTTGTGAATAAGTGGATTAAAAGATTTAAAGACAATGGAAATGTCGACGATTTACCGGAGAGGGGCTCACAACGATGCACCTCTGAGACCCAAGACAAAATGATAATAAAAATGTTTGAAGAGAGTCCAGATATTACACTTCGATCTGCACAGCGAAAACTTGAAAAAAAGGGATTAAAAGTGTCTATTTTTACAATAAGAAGACGACTTTTAGAAAAAAATATAAAATGTAGAGCCACTATAAAGAAGCCTCTTTTAACACCTAAAAACGTTGAAAAACGACTCCAATGGGCTCATGAAAACAAAGACCGTGACTGGAGTAAAGTGATATTTACAGACGAGTCAACATTTTGTGTAAATAATTGTGTGAGGCGTATCTGGTCTAAAAGTGGGGAAAAATTAATTCAGCGGACAGTCAAACATCCTGCGAAGGTCCATGTTTACGGATGTTTTTCAGCAAATGGAATGGAAAAATTGGTCACTTTCACTGGAAATTTGGACACGGAAAGAATGATAAAGTTGTATCGAAAGGGTTTGTTGGAGTCTGCTACGAAATTATTCGGACCCAATAATAACGATTGGGAGTTGCAAGAAGACAATGTTCCAAAACACCAAAGTGCTCTCTGTCGCCGGTGGAAGGAAGAAAACGGCATCAACAGGATGGATTGGCCTTCACAGTCACCGGATGCAAATCCAATTGAAAATGTATGGGCGCTTATGAAGCACAAACTCCAAGGACTTCAAACAAAAAACACAGAACACTTAAAAAGAATGTTGCAAAAAATTTGGAAAAATTTTAGTAATGACTATGCCGAAAATTTAGCTTTAAGTTGTCAAAAAAGAGTACAGGCTATAATTGATAATAATGGTGATTGGATACCATACTAAATTGTATGCGAAATTGTAATTTCAATTAATATTATAATAACATTAACAAAACACCAAAAACTGTATTTGTTTTTATTTTATACGAAACACGCTTTTATCAAACAAACTGTATGTAGATACTGTATCTTATTGTAAGTATATGGCGAGCTAAGAATGGAATTTGTATTTTCTTCTTTGTATCCCTTGTTTGGTTTACATAAATGCATACATACATACATATACATATTTTTCTTTTTTTTTTTTTTTTTTGTTGAAATTTTGTTTTTGTTGTTATTTGGTTGGCTTATGCCGGAAGTATTTAGCTTCGAGGCTATTAGATAATGAGATAATTCTAACAAAATTATATTGTGTACGAGTATGTGTGTGTGTATGTATTTTTCTTGTATATAATACATTATTATATATACTCATGGTATACATAACAAAAGGATATAGAAAATAGGAAAGGAAAAACGAAAAATGAGAAATGAATAAAAAACCAACAAGAAAGAAAATAATAAGCAAACAAAAAAAAAAGGAGGAATAAAAGTATCTATACAGATGTGTATGTACATGTTATGCATTTGTGTGTTAAAATACATATGTTTATGTTACATTTTTAATGGTTGACCACATTGAAATATTTTTTGGAAGAAATTATTTTCTATTTTACAATAATAATAAAAAGGATTCAACATCAAAAGAAAAAGAAAAAAAAACGTTTATCATACAAAATATACACAAAAATTTCATTTGGTTAAGCTCTTTTCAAATTAGTATCTATAACATTGCTTTGGGTCTCCTGGATTGTATATGGTATATAAGTCCTTTTAATTGAATTCATGCACTTATTCAACAAAATAATGGTAATTATTTACAAATAGGGTTCCAGGCTGAAAGTGATCTGAAAAATTTGATCATTTGAGGCCATTTTTATGGGTTCCTATGTATTTCTAGCCAAAGAAAGGCATGTTTTCTAATTAGAAAATCTATGGAAAGAATTAAAACATCGGGTTTTAATGTTATATTTAATGTTCTAAATGTTAAGATCTTTGGGACGACATGGGAAAGGAAGATTGGATAACCGAGAATAATTAAAAAAATGTTTGTATCATTTTGGTCAAGTAAAAGGAATTTTTAATCTTTTCCTAAATAAAGTTTCCTTGTATGCAGATTGTACATCGTAAATGATTGCACATGCAGATTTACAAATTTTATGAATGAATGTGTAATACGTTGTAATTTTAGTAACCGCTTTTTTTTTAGTGAGAAAAAATTGTAATTTCTTATGAATCTGATAAGCGAATAATTACAGTGTCTAAGTGATGATTATAATCACCAAAACATAACGACAACTTTACACACACACTGTGACTGTATCACACTCATATTTCTTTATCTATATGGATGGCAGGGAGTATTTACTATCATCGCAGTAATATCTGTGATACAAGTGATACTGAACTGATGTATAACGAACGATTCAGTCAGTTGTATGTTGTATGTATGCAGGAATATGTAGATCATCAGCCTACTTCCAACTTAAATTACTGCTGTGTTGCATTTATAATCAACTTAATAACAGCTAATTTTCTTGTTATGTTAATAACTTATGATATTTATGTACGAGTATACAAGCATGTATGTATGTTGTTATAGGTAGTAGTGTAGTTCAGATTTATAATTATGCATAAATTAAAATTATTAAAAAATAAGATAACTAAAAAAATACTCGTAATTGCATAATAATTACAAGAAAAAATACTTTTTTTTTTCTTTTCACAATTTCATCTAATTTGTTATAAATTAGGTATCTTACATATTAGAGACGGAAGGAAAATGAAAAAAAACAGAAGAAGAAGAAGAAATGTATGCCAAAGATGTAGTAAAAAAAAAAGGAGCAGAACGAAAGACTTCTTCCGTCTATACGAGTATGTACATGATAACGATATCGAGTTATAAAATATATAGAATCTATCGGTAAATCGTTTACATTTTATATAGTCGGTCGTATTATTACATTTGAAGCTGTTTTCCTTGAATGATGAAAGTGGAGTAAATTCATTTCATTTTTGACAAAAAGTTTGTAATAGTGAGAGGCTCGATGGCTCAGTAGTAGACCAACCATACCACATTGATTCGTCGAATGAATGAAAATGAAATCTCATCGACTGCATACTATATACTATGTACTAGCGCTAGTAGTACATACTTACTTCTTACTCGTATAATACTCCTCGTACCTACTACACATACTTTTGTAATTACTCCACTAGACAATTTCATTTTTTTTTTTTTTTTGATATGTTGCTGCATAATATATGCATATCCAACGACGAGTATGGGTATGGTGTTTTGCTTTTGACGTTCAGTTAACACGCAAACCAATTACCTTATGATGGTAAGAAAAACAAAATAAATAAATCAAAGAAAATAAATTAATTTTATATATAAGACATCCATAAAAACAAAGAAACAAAACAACAAGGATTCAAAACGAAAAAAAAAAAAACTTCATATACTATGATAGTGTGTAAGAGAAATTTGTAAATTTTTTTTTTTAAAGGATTTTAAGGATTTTTTTTTTTTTCAAATTAAGGAGTTTTATTGATGATTATGCAGTGATAGATAGTGAGTGCATAATGGCGCGTATAGATTATGGTGACGGTATGGAAGGTAGTGGTATCGATTGATTACGTTGAGTGGCAGGTACATTTATATTGGTAGTCGTAGACCTGTTAGATTAAGTAAATCGCAAGATAAAATATGTATATCTGTATATTTGTGTACATACTTAATACGAACATTTTTGTATGTTAGAAAAAAGCAAAAATTGGAAAATTAAAAAAAAAAAATTCTATAAAATCATTATAGAAATTTTAGAGCAGTTAGGCGAACAACAAAAATATAGTGTATAGGGAATCCAACGATATAGATGAAAATGATTACTACAACGGCATACAAAATCATTCCTTTTTTTTTTTAAATTTTATTTTTATAGAATAAAAGAAAATGAAAAACGTATATTATGTACCTAAATATGTGTATGTATGAAGAAAAAATTTGAAAATGCTGATGAAGGAGTAGTCTGATGGGGGTGATGTTACAAAAAGTATTAAAAATGTTATGTCGAAGAGGATGTTGATGATGATGATGATGATGATAGTGGTGTTTGGTAGTAATGTTTGGTATAGTGGCGGTGGTTATAAAAAATGAAATTAAATAAGAGAAGAAATGAAAAGAAAACCCTTGAGCTAGAAATCAACAACATTAAGGAACTTTTCTTAGTTGAGCTTTAGCTACCTATGTGTATGTAATTTTCTTACGTCTTCGTCATATACATATATTCTACACAAATATGTATGTTATGCTTGTACATATTTTCGCCAGAAAAAAAAAGCAATGATGAGAAAAGAAAATAAACAAAAAAATTTCTCGTCTTTTTTTTTCATTTTTCTCTTATACTACACACACTCCTGATGGCAAATATCATCTTCAATATCTTAATTTTTTCATTTAAAATAAAAATTTTTTCCTGTGTTCTGTTAAATTTTTTTTTTATATACTCGTACATACAGCTCGTATGTAAGTTACTTAAGATTCTTGAATATTTTCTAGATATAATGTCAAGAAAAAAAAAAATATATTTTCCTTTCCTGTACATGATTCGTCAGAAAATTCTTTACTTTTTACTTTGAATATACATATAAAAGGATAAGAATGAGTATTTAAGCAAAAATTACAAAAAAAAAAGAAAACAAAAAAAATATCTAACATTAAAAATTTTTGAATTTTTCAAATTTTTTAACTGCCTTTACGTGTTTCGTTTCTTTTCGTTTCGCTTCGTTTTTGTCTTCCATTTTTTTTTTAAAAAAAAACGTGAACTTGGTTATGATATTTTTCCTATGGCATAAAAGTGTAGAAAATTTAAGATTGTAAAAAATTGTCTGTGTTCTCTAGGAAATTAAAAACCCCATAAGGATATAAGAAAATATTTATTTGCGTGTATGTACGATACAGTGTTGTGCAAAAAACAATAACTATAACTCTGGGAAATTGTTACCGTATCTTCGACTTGGAAGATATTTTGCCAGAAAATAGAAAGGGATGTGTGGTCTCGCACTATTGACGATTTAAAACTCGTGGAAATCGACGCGTTTTGCACTTAGAAGGAAGAATGTTGTGACAGGTGTTCTATAGGTTAATACATAAATAATTAAAATATTTTATTTGAATCTGTATTGTTGCAGCCATAGATTGGAGGGGAATGAAAGTGCTATACGGCAGTATACGAGTAATCAGTATGAAAGTACAATGGTTGTAGACGTAGGGAAGGAGGGTAAGACTGTTTAATGAAAAGGGCTTAGAAAGAAAAAGAAGAAGGAAATATTTATCCTTAAGTTTTGGATGGTTGCTACTGTTTCGCACAACACTGTATGTCATGTGTACAATAGAAATGTAAATTTACTTTTTTAAAATTGTTTACTTATACCTACATGAGATGTTATTGTTATTTGAAATTTCTATGTATTTTACTGTATGTGTGTACGTGTACTACTCATATACATATATGTATCCTATTTGGAATTTTTGTCATTCTCCTTTTTCATTGTTTTCTGGACTAAAATTTTAATCAATGTTTCTAAGATTTTATAGCAATCAAAAGTGATTGATTTAAATTTTATATCAGTAATGTATATTCTTCTTGTAAACATTGTACATACATACGTACATATACATAATGTATACTGTGTGTGTGTGTGTGTTTGTACTGTTGCACAAAGGCATTTAAGTATTTACGTATACATTGTATATGTCGGTGCATTTACGACTTGTATGTACATACATCATCTATACATTACGTATATGTATACATAGAGGATGTACTAGATGTATGTTACATCATGTTACGTACTGTTCTGTTACATTACATACTTGCATACGTACATATGTTCGATTGCAGTTGCTGTTAATAATAAATGAGAAATGAATTTTTTATCTAAAATGATAAAAACGAGAAGAAAAACATTACAAAAAAAAAACAAAATTATTCTTAACTTTTCATTTTATAGAGTTTAACAGATTTTTTAAAGTTCAAAAACCAAAAAAAAAAGTAAGCAAAATGAGATTGGAAAAAGACACAAAATAAAACAAAATCCAAATGAATAAATAAATAAATAAAATGAAAATAATAAAGAAGATCAACAAAAATTTTATTAACAATGTAACATCTATGTATATGTGTACATATACATATACAAATATGTACCTACATTTTCGTGCATATGGTTGTATCGTCTTTCGTTCTTTCGCTTATATATGAAATTGATGTGCTGTCCTTTTATTCAATTTGTTTCTCTTGTTTTTTCGTAAATTTTAGTTCATTTTGTTTTTGTATTACATACATACATATTTTGTATCTTTTTATCGTCATCATATATGCTTATGTAGTCCTTTCATTATTACCTTTTTGGATATTTATATTTGTTTATACGTATACGTATATGTAAATACATGCATCCAATATGTTGTTACATACTCGTATATACTTATGTATATGTACAGAACTGTGTCTATAAAATGCACTTTAAGTTCATCATATATGAAGTGTATATGAAATATACATTATTATATCCTTGAATACACATACATATGTATGTAAGTAAGTACACAGTCAGTATATACAAACTATAAACAGTTTTACATAATATGTATACGTTTTTGATTTACAAAAGCTACATATGTTCGTATATACGTAAGGGTATATGATGTAAATTTGTTTTTTGCGTTTTTTTTTTTTAATTTCAATTTTTTGTAACATCTACAAACCGAAACACCTAATATCCTCACATCAACGCATGCATGCATATGTGTACTTATAGATGAAGAAATTGTACACATAATTTGATGATATATTGTCGCATCGAGAACTTACTCTGGATTCTTTTTGATTTAACCCCTAAAGAGCTCAAGAAGGTATAACAGCAGCCTTTTATATGTATATACTAATGCAACATAAATTTAACATCAGTCAGTTGACAGCAGTTATAGTTGTATATTTTATACCCTTTTCTGTTACTTTTTCTTTACATACATGAGGATGTACTATATGTACCATATACGAATGCATATGTAAAAGTAAAGTAAAGAGAAAATCAAGCCTAGTCTATAGTTGTTGATTTTAAACGTTTTTCATACTTATTTGCAACAGTAAAAGTAGTAGGGGCGGGTAAGGAAAAACACCATAATCCATCCATCCATCCATCCAACCATCCATTCATTCATTCATTCATTCATATTTTACCGTTCGTATTTATTGTGTGATATGAAATATGAACGACAAAGTTCCGTGCTCTAACTGCTGTTCTGCTACTGTTGCTACTGATGCTACACGTACACGTACACCCCTACAATAGTACCTACTTTTATATATGATTTCGAAATGTAAAACTGCAATTTTACGACGATGTACGTACCATATCCAATGTACTTGCAAGCAGTGACGTAAACTCTTTTGTGTCTAACGTTCCTCTCTACTATAGAATCCTCTAGCAACCATTCAACAATGAAATCATTTGACAGCAACAATTGTATCGAATATCTGGCTGGATATACATTCACAGGACGATGTATATATATGTATGTATATTTTTTTTTTGAAATAACGACGATGGGTATAACGTATAAGCAGTAGTCAGTTGAATATAGTATATAAGCGCAGTAATAGCAACAGTGAGATGTGATGGAAATGCCTTGTATTGTATGTGCCTATACTTATTTGTACATCAGATACACACATTTACGTATATCATTCATATGAATTATTTTTTCATCATTAAACAGACATATCAGCAGTCAGCCAGCCAGCTATCCAACTTCTGATCCTTTTTTTCTTTTTCTCTCCGTGCTGGAAAAATATATAATCACAATATTTTTTTTTTGTATTTTAACTGTAGCAAAATTTTCTAGACGAATTGCCTAACCCCAAAAAAAAAAAAAAAACAAAAATAAAGGACAAGGAATTTTTTCAACAACAACAATAACATTGACAACGATAGAAAACCAATAGAATAATGGATAGAGAAATTAAAGAGTCCATCAAAATTATGAAGAAGTTTGGGCTGTCAAAAAAAAGTAATAAATAAAAGAAAATCTAATTATTACATAAAATTTTCTTTTTTACGTCACTTTAGGTCGTCATCATTATTTTCATCATCAATATCATCATTTTTCGTTGATGTCGTCATTATTGTCGATTATTATCATAGCAGCCGTTGTTGTGCCGGCAAGTACTGTTGTGTTGTTGTTCCACAGTACTGTTGTCGTCATCATTATTCGTTATCGACGTAGTCCCCTTCGTTGCTGTTGTTGTTGTTGTTGTTGTTGTTTTTTTTTGTTTCCAATATCACCAACATCCGGCATTCTTTCATTTTGATGTTTTTGTTCCATTTTACATAAATCTACTATTATTATATGTATGCACTTCTGTTCAACACTGCATTTACATATTATATACGCGAGTATTTACCATATGTTGTATTTTATCATATGTATATAGTTGGCTCCCTTTATTTTGCATATTATTACCTGCCCGACATACAGCTCTTCTACTGCCCCCTTCCTCCATTTCGACATCATTTATCTACTGTCTGTCAAGTGCTTCTGAACTGAATAACTACTACAAAAAAAACAAAAATTTGCAAAAAATAAATGCAAAAAAAGGGCAGTTATGGAATAATGAAAGTAACCGAAACTCGATAGAGAATGAGAAAAGGGGAACTTATAATAATAATGATAATAATAGTGGGTGAATTTGGGTGCTTATTAATGTGCATATACTACATACGTATATAGGCAGACAGCGCTCTATATAGTAAAAGCAAAATGAATTTTAAGCGACATTATGAGTGTAAACAGTTTTTTTTTTATTTTTTTTAAATCATTTTTTCCCTAATTTTTTTTTTTTTTATTTTTTTATTTTATTTTCATAATATGCATAGGCAACGTATGTATAGTAACTAAATATGAATGTAATTCTCTCTTTATGTATAATATGTTGCCGATTAATACTTGTATAATGTATGTTTAATGTAGTTTGTTGAGTGAGAGGAGTTATATACTCATATATTCATGTATCCTTTTGTACTGGTACATATGCATATCATTCATATACCGTACGTTAGTATGTTTGGTTATAAAATGTATCAGTATCCGCATATACATATTTGCCCAGAATTTATGCATGGACTGGAATACGTATATGTTTAAGGAACAATTTTAATTCCACCCTAAGAGTAAATCGCATTCATATATATGTGGATATATACTTACATGTATGTATGCGCGGATGTAAAGATATGAAAACATTACATATGGAGCACAACCCTAAATAATACCCACGTTAATGTATATGGATGTCAGTCTCTATATGTGTTCCGTGTGTCTATATTCTACTGATATACATATGAATACGTACATCATATCCTCAAATTTGTACGAATGTATGTGGATTTGAAATCCTTTGGTATCTGTTAATTTTTTTTTCGTTAATAGATGTAAGGTACACAGCTACTGTTGTTGCCAGCTGCTTTGTTACTTTTCCTGGCTGCTAATGCGCTACCATGCAATACTGCTGCTGCAGCTATTGGTATTTCTATAGTGGCTACTCTGTTTACTATTGCTGCTAATTTTCTTATATAAGCACCACCAAATTTATGAAACCCCCATCTCCACTCGAATACATATAAATTCATATTTATTTTGCTGTTGTCTTTGGTATAATCTTTTTTTTTTCGCTTTTAAACTATCCATTAAAAATAAAATGTTCAAGAATTTTTACATTAATTAACTGTTACCGCTAAGAGTTTGTGTATGTTGCATTTAGTTTAGAATCTATTTTAGAAAATGAAATTGAAAACATAGCAAAAAGATACATAAATGTATATGTAACATAAATAAAAATGGATAAAAAATTGACTCGAAATAACTCAAATCAGATGTCTGCCTGCCTGCATGTGTGTGTTTATATGAAACTGACGCTTGAAAGGGAACCATTGAAATTTCATTTACTTCAAGTTCATGTGCTTTCATTTACCGCCAAATGGCCCAGGAGGGTCGTGGTGTGGGCGGGGCAGAGGCAGTTTACTGATCTCTCCTCTATAATAAATAATAATGTGCTTTCCAGCCACACCAAACTTCAGTTCACTTTAGTGAAAAATTCCTAAATTCCCAAAAGTTCCCAAAACGGTATATTTTGGCTAAAGAAAATTCTGATTGATTTTACTTGAGATATATCAAGCCAAAATTTAGTTAGTCCTTAAAGACATCGATGATTTTTAAGTAAATATTTTGTTCTTAAAGTTTTGTTTGCCTGTTCTCAATGGTTGTCTTCCCAAAAAACTGCTAAATGCTGTACTCTGCACAAGCACTTATTAATGTCATTTTCTTTCTATTCAATCTCTTGCGCTACCTTTTCTTATTAATTATTCTTCTTCTTATTATTTTTTCAATCTTTCAATTCTTTCTTATTTTTTTGGAAAAATACATACAAAATCTTAAAACGTAAATGAATCGACCTCTACTCACATCGACACATCCTTAAGATCAGACGGAATCCAATAAATTTTCATTTTTCATCAAAATTTTTTAATTAATCAATATATATAAAATAAGAAAAATAAAACTCCTTTTCCCTTACACATTACATTATATATATATCCAAATATCATTTAGGTATTCAGACATATGTACATACATACAAAAATATATATATACGAGTATATATATATTTTTTTGATAATTAAAAAATTCAATTGTACATTTTTCTTCATAATATTTTTTTTTCTTAAATAATTTTCTAATAATTTTTTTTTGTTATTTTATTTTATTTTTCTTTCTTTTTCATACATACAGGTATATTATGCAAAAAAGAAACGAAGAGCTCAACAGACTCAAGGAGATGATGACTCTTCAAATAAAAAAGAACGTAAATTATATAATGATGGTTATGACGATGATAACCATGACTATATCATTAAAAATGGTGAAAAATTCTTGGATCGTTATGAAATCGATTCATTAATTGGTATGTAATTTTTAATATGAAGATGAAGATTATTATATTCGTTAATGGGTATAGATGAGAGATGGTAGAAAAAAAAAATAAAAAATAAAAAAGTGTTTTTTCTCATTTTCTAGTTTTGCTTTGTCTTTTTTTTTTTTTTTTAATGTCGGAATTTATAATTTAATGAAAATCAAACATAGACATTTTTGTAATGTACGACACGAGTAGTAATATGTATTTTAGGAAAAGAAAATGAAAATCAATTTATTTTCAATTGCCTAATTTACATATGTATATGTAAAAATGTGTATGTACGATGTAGTACGATGACTTTTATTTGAATAATTACAAATTGAAAATAAAATAAAAAAAAAACAATAGATTTCATATTTTAAAATCAATTTTTTATACAACAAATATTGAATTTAAAAAAAAATCTTAAATAAAACGATCAAATATTTAGAAGGATATGGACATTATGTACAATTTTTGAACATTTCCATAAATTCAAGTTTAGTTTACTTGCCCTAAAGGTAGAACTATAATCGACATTGCTAACATGGGTAACATGAGAAATAATAACGAATGTTAAAACGTCACATTTGGTTAACTATAATAACATAGATAACATACTAAACATAAGCAATACGAATTTCACAAAATGAGCTTATGGCTTATGTTACTTATGTCATGTACGCTCTCGATCGTACTGCTTATGTCGAGCTTATGTTAAACGAATTTTTAACGAATGTCGGCAATGCCAATTATAGTTTAGCTCATTGATTTGGCTGTGTTCGGCTACGACATATGTCATAGCTTATGTCAGCTATGTCGATTATAGTTGAGCCTTAAATCTAAATTGAACGCATGTGAAGGGATGAATAACAATCTGCCGCTAAGATCATAGCCCACGTCCACAATGATCATATCAATTCCAACGTCACCATCAAAGCTTTATGCTTTTTCGAAATAGAACACATACACGGATACGATACTTTGATGCTTTGACGATGATTTTGTTTGCGCATATGACGTGCTTATTGTGGACGTAGGCACTTTCATTACATTTTTCCTTCTTCTTATTATTATTCTTTTTTTTTTTTAATTTAATTTACGGTGCAAGTACATAGTTGAAAATACTCGATGAACTTATGAAAGATTTTCTTGCAAGTTTTATTTTTGTTTACATTTTACTTTAATTTATTTCAATTTGATTTCTCTTTTCTCGTTTAAATGTTCTTTCTAAAATTTTTCTTGTTTTTTTTGTTTTAGGTAAGGGTAGTTTTGGACAAGTGGTTAAAGCATATGACCATGAGGAGCAATGTCATGTGGCAATAAAAATAATTAAAAATAAGAAACCGTTCCTAAATCAGGCACAAATAGAAGTTAAATTGCTTGAAATGATGAATCGAGCTGATGCTGAAAATAAATATTATATAGGTAAATGTCACAATCTGATCGATTGTTTTGATTGATTGATCGCTAATTTTTACTTTCCTTTTTTTTTTTTTGCTCATCTAGTTAAACTGAAAAGGCATTTTATGTGGAGAAATCATTTGTGTCTCGTATTTGAATTGCTCTCCTACAATTTATATGATCTATTAAGGAATACAAATTTTCGTGGTGTTTCATTAAATTTAACACGAAAATTTGCCCAACAGCTATGCACTGCTTTACTCTTTTTGAGTACACCAGAACTGAATATAATACACTGTGATCTTAAACCCGAAAATATACTGTTGTGTAATCCAAAAAGATCGGCTATTAAAATAGTCGATTTCGGTAGTTCGTGTCAGCTTGGACAACGGGTAAATATACACGCATCTTATTTCATAATAATTTTTACTTTAAATTGAAAACAAAGAACAAAATTGAATGAAAACAGAGAAAGAGAGAGATAGAGAAATAGAGAAATAGAAAGAGAGAATTAAAAAATTAAAATTTTATAATATTTTTATATTTTTTTTATTTTCACAGATATATCAATACATTCAATCACGTTTCTATAGATCACCTGAAGTATTGCTAGGTATACCGTATGATCTAGCGATAGATATGTGGTCATTAGGTTGCATATTAGTTGAAATGCATACTGGTGAACCATTATTTTCTGGCTGTAATGAAGTTGATCAAATGAATAAAATTGTTGAAGTTTTAGGAATGCCACCAAAATATTTGCTAGATCAAGCGCACAAAACACGAAAATTTTTTGATAAATTAGTAACAGACGGAAGTTATGTATTGAAAAAAAGTCAAAATGGTAGAAAATATAAACCGCCTGGATCTAGAAAATTACATGATATATTGGGTGTTGAAACTGGTGGTCCTGGTGGTAGACGTATAGATGAGCCAGGGCATTCGGTATCTGATTATTTAAAATTTAAAGACTTAATATTACGAATGTTGGATTTTGATCCAAAAACTCGTGTTACACCGTATTATGCCTTGCAACATAATTTCTTTAAACGAACAACCGATGAAGGCACAAATACAGCAAGTATAGCAATTTCATCACCGTCAGTTAGTTCAACATCATCATCGGTTCTTAGTCAGCAACAGCAGCAGCAACAGCAACAGCAGCAACAGCAACAGCAGCAGCAGCAACATTCAGAACAACAGAGTCATGGTAAGTTTTAAAGTTTAAAGAAATTTTTAATTTTTTTTTAAATATTTAATTGTTGTTTTTAATTTGATTTTTATTTTGGTCGTTTTTTTTTTGTTGTTTTTAATTAAGTTTTTATTTTTTGTGGATTCATTTATATTCTCAGTTATAATTCTAAATAAATAATATTTCTGTTTTTAATTTAATTGATCGATAAATTCTATATTTTTATTGGTAAATAATTCATTAATTTTTAAATTTTTTTTTAATTAACAATTATGTAAATTATTACAGTTAAATTGTAATGAAATTTAATAAAGCTTTTAGTGTACAAATATGTAATAAAACAAAAAAAATTAATTTCTTGTAAATAAGTTCCGACATAGACGTTCCGACGAGAAATAGTTTGCATTTGAAATCATTTTTTTGCTTATTATTTAAAAATAATAAAAATGGAAAAAGAATTTCATTAACTTTAGGGTAAAAGGTTTTCAATAATTTGAAAAAGAAAAAAACGTTGCCATTTTTGCAATCGCACCATCCGCCATCACCACCATTAAATCACAATTTCTGTCAGTCATTCACATCACATGCATCTGCATACATAACGTTCATCTAAAATATTTCACTCCGTCAACATTTTTTTATTCTGTTTAATTCATAAACAAAAAGACAGACTGACTTCTAGAAAGCATCGATGCGAATATCTGCTTAAAATTTAGCTTCAAATTCTCATATGCACCGAATATTCTCTGTTATGCATTCTAGAAGTCAGTCAAATTCACGTATAGTTTTTTCATTTAGCTTAGCTTAGATGATCTTGAAAAGGATTCTGTATAAAATTTCATGAATTAAATTTTTTTTTTTTTGGTAGAAATAGCATCAATTTAGTTGAAATATGTTTTAGTAAAGTTGATGGACTGCATTTATAATTTTGTCTGATTCTGACTCTTAAAAATTGAGTCAGTTTAGAGATTTACGAAAAGTTGACTTTCTATGTTTGGTGGTTTTTCCAGATTTTGTGAACAGAATGCGATTAATTGCTTTTGCAAATTCAGAAGCCAGCTAATGAAGGAAGAAAGATTTGAATTTTATTCTGGCAATGAGCAAAGTTGGCTTCTAGGTCTCGGTCTGTTAATTTCTTCTTTTTTTTTTTGTTGTCCGTTTACTTTCGTTGAATATTTTTATCTACACAACAACGACGAGACAGTGAATCACATAAAAAATTTTTTAAATGTTTTTTGGTTAAATGCAAAATAAAGAAGCTTTATTAAATTTCCACAATTTAAAATCATCTTTGCAAATTTTTTCATTTAAACAAAAAAAAACAATTCTATTTCATTTGTATTAAAAAGAAGAAACGCAATCAGAAGAGTGAAGAAGAAAGAAAAAACATAAAAAACTAAACGAAAACCAAACAAGAAATTAAAAAACAAAAAAAAAAAATTTCGTTGAGTGAAAAAGCTCGCTTTTATGCTTTTAGCCAATTTTTGCAAAATTTTTTTCATTTATAATTTCTAATCACGATCATTATTATTCAAATTGAAATCAAAATATTCGTATTTTATGTTTCAAATATATTTTTTTTGTTTGTTTATTGAAAAAAAAAATCATTTTATATTTTTATTTTATTTTTTTTTTTGTTTTTTAAATGTTTTATTGTTGTTTCTTTGTTTGTTTGTTTTTAATCTCGAAACAACGATTTATAAAAATAAAAAAATAAAAATAATATTAATAATAATTACAATACTAATATAAATTATTTCATCATTCTTCTCATTTTTCCTCCCTTCTCAAAATCATATTTCTCGTTATCCTTCATTCTTTTTTTTTAACTTTATATCCATCACAAAAAAAAAAAAAAAATGGTCGCTACCAAAACTTCCACACAAAATTCATTTTTTATTTTTATTTTTTTATTTTTGCTAATACAAAACTAAAATCAAAATATCCAAAAAATTATTTGGTTCATCATCGAAAACTAATTTCGATCAATGAAAACCTTTACTGTCCAATTTGTCAATTCGTCACAAAAAAACTATTCGCAATAAACAATTCCTACGCGAACAAAAAAAAAAAACAAACAAAAATTAACATAAAATACAAAAAAAAAAAAAAAAAAAAACCAAACAACTAAAAGACGATCGTCGATGACTGGTAGTGCCTCGGGATCATAGTAGTAACACATCATCATCATCATCATCTACATCATCAGCATCAGCATCATCATCAACAACAACTGCGGCATCATCATCAACAATAGCGACTGGAGCAGTTGGTAGTACAACTACAACTGCTACATCGTCTGGTACAACTCATCAATAAGAAAAGTAAATAAAAATCCAAAAAAAAAAAAAAAATAAAATAAAAATAAAAATAATTATATATATAATACATATATTTAAAAATAAAAAAAAAATAAGTAAAAAACATAAAAAAAATATACACAAAAATTAAAAAATGAACAAAAAACAACAAAAAAAAATTACTTTTTTCATCATCAAACTATAAAAAGCAACAAGAAAAAAGGCTCCAACTAATTAGATTAAGTTTGTAAAGAAAAAACAAAAACAAAATAAAAAAATAATAAATAAAAAAGAATAATTTAATAATAAAATAAAATAAATAAAAATAAGCTACGTAAGTAAAAAAAAAAAAAAACAAAACATGTATGAAAATACAAAAAAAAAAAACCATTGTAATGATATATAAAATTAATTAAAGAAAAAATATAAATAAATTTTAGTAATTAAGTTATACAATTTAAGTAGCGTTTTTAAGACACTACTAATTAAAAAGTAAAAAAAAAATAAAAAAAAAAACCAAAAAAAAAAAAAAAATACAATCGGTTATTTGGAAAATAAAAATAAAAAATAATAAAAAATAAATTATACATTTAGGACCGAATAGAGAAAAAAAAATAAAATAAAATGAAACGCGATTTATATTCAAAAAAAGAAGAAGAAAAACAAAGCATTTTTTTACTATTAAACTTTACTAAAAAAAAAATTATATATAAAATACAGAAAAGAGAAAAAAAAAACAAATAAAACACACAAAAACAACAACCAAAAGAACAAAATAATAAAAAATAAAAGAAAAGTCTGCTGAATTACATTTTACGTGTACTATATATAAACAACAACAACAACAACAAGTGAGCACAATATACAATCATCTGCCATTTTATTTTTTGTTGTTAATAATTGTCGTCGCCATATTTTTAGTTCAAACCGATGTTTTCATTTCAATTCGATTTTTATTTATTCGTAAATTAATTTCGAAATGAAAAAAAAAAATTTGATAATAAATTACATTTCTGTGTCGTTTTTGATGAATTAATTTTCAATTTTGAATTGAATTTTAGTTTTAATTTATGAGTTTTGTTTTTGTTAAATTTTTATTCGGAAGTCATACTCTTGATGATAAACTTCAATAAAACTCATTAGTGAGATCCTTGAAAATATTCTACCATACAAACATTAAAAATCAGCTTCAATAATGCTTCTTTTACTTTCTCTTTCTCTTCAATTTTTTGTCATGTTTTCATTCATTTGTCAGTTTTTCTTGTAATTCTCATTTTCCACACAACACAGTTTTGGATTTGCCGTCACAAAATGTTAAAATTGATCTAAATTTCATAATTTAATAAAATACCATACATAAAAAATTAAAAAACACTTAAAAAATTACAAATTTATCATAAAAATAACATTTTCTACCATAACGTGCCATCTACTCCAAAAAAAAAAAAAAAAACCAAAAACAAAAACGCAATTGTCCAATCATTTGAAACTGTGATCACTACAACATCGTTTCACCATCAAGTTGATAGTCTATGGTCTTTGTTGGCTAACGATAATGAATTGTGAAAGCTCCTCTATTCGAAATGATAATTCATTCTTCTTATTCATTGATATTCAGCTAATGAAATTTAAATTAAATTAAATTATGCAATAAAAATCAAACAGAGAAAAATAAAATAAAATGAAAAAAAAACACGTATTTACTAAGAAATTTTTGCACACACACTTGAATGACAAAAAACAAAACAAACAAAACAAAATAAATAAAAGTAAATAAAAAATTAAAAGAAAAAATAATAAGTCTTCCATTTATATAATATTTGTGAAAATAATATTTCAGTTTCAGAACAGTTTTTTAATTAAAAAATATAAAGAAAATTAACAAAAGAAAAATAAAAAAAAAATACAACTACTATTATCAAGCATACAAAAATAGAAATCATTATTAATGTAAGTTATAATTTATTTTTGAATTTCTATAGCTGAATATCGAATGTATATTCGTACACTTTATACACAGAAAGAAGACAAATTTTACAAAATGGTATACAAAATTGTCGAAAGAGAAGCCATTTAAATGAAAAATCATTTAAAGGAAGCCAATTTTGTATTCGTGCAGATACTGTAATGTGGTAATATCTGGAATAGTTGATCATATTCTGAAGATTATAATTTTGCTGTATATTTATTATCCTGTCAGGATTATAACTTCATTTGTGTCTTCTGCTAAAAACTGAATTTCATGTAGAGGACACAGAAGAGTGTAGAGAATTTTGTTTTTCAGTTAGAGAGAAAGAGCTTCTTAGAGAAAACTCACTAGGCAATGAGACATTATTAATACCCAAGATGTCGAGCAGAAGATCATATAATCACCCAAAATATGTTTTTTTTTTTTTTTCTAAAATTTTATTTCTATCTGTCAACTTAAATTTTTTAGATTCAGATTAATTCAGATTCATTAAATATTTAAAATATTTAAATGTATTGTGCTCATTTTGAATTTTTTTTTATTATTAAAATTTAAATAAAAACGATGATGTGTTGTGTATTTTTGCGATTTTATTAAACAAAAAATAAAACAAAATATAAATGAAATTTTTTTCTAAATTTATTTTATACTCAATATTATAAATAAAATGAATAAATAAACAAAAATAATATAATACTCTTATAAATCTATACAAAACAAAACACACACACACAGCAACAACAAAAAAACAATTGTATAGAATACCAACTATTTATACATGGTATTATATATAATCGGAAACATATAAATGAATAAAAACAAACAAGAATATAAATAAAACAAATAAAAAAGAAAAAAGAAAACAAAAAAAGTATGTATTTAAAAAAAAAACTTAATAAACAAACACACGTACACAACACAAAAATAATAATAAAAATTAACAAAAAAAAAAAAAAAAAAAAAAAAAAAAACAAACTTTCATGTATAGTAACACAACACAAATAATAACATTTAATACAAGAATCCATACAGATCTACAACTAAAACAAAACAAAACAACAACTTAAAGAGAAAAAAAGACAGAAAATTAAATTTAATAGTTATAATGAGATAACAATAGTAATAAATAATAATAATAATAAAACATTAAAATAAAATAAAATTATAATATAAAAATAATTATAAAATATAAATTAAAAAGGAAAAACATAAAAATAAAACAGAAAAAAAAAATATGTAAACAAAATACAAAATTAAAAAAATATATATTTACGGAATTTTTTGTACCACAGAATAAACAAAAAAAAAAAAACAAACAAAATAAGTAAAAGATAAAACAGAAATTAATTAAAATGCAAAACACAAGAAAAGAAAACAAAATGAGTAAAAAAGATAAAAATAAAACATTAAATTTAAGCAAAGAAAAAAAAAAAAATTTAGTAAATAAAAATGAACAAAAATTATCTGTATAAAAACAAAATTACGAACAAAAAAAAATCACATAAAAACTTAAAAAGAAAAATGTAAAAAAATTTCAAATTTAGCAAAAATAAAATCAAGAAAAATCGTAGACAAAAAAGTAATGAAAAACAAAAAGGAATATTAAAAGAAGGAAGGATATATAAGCTTAAATGAAGAAGAAGAAGAAGGAAAATAATACAGATATGAAATATAATCAGTCAATAAATGAAAAAGAAAAAAAAACGAAAAGCGAAAACAAAAAAAAAAACACCAAAAATATATAAAAAAAAGGATAATAATAAAACAAAAATTAATAAATGAACGAAAAAGAAAATGAAGAAGAAAACAAATAAAATACAGAGAGCAAAATATAAAAACAAAAACATGAATGAATGGAAAATGTAATTGTAATAATGTATAAGGAATGAATCCAAAAGAAAAAATATTTTTTTTATCAATTGGCCACAAAAAAAACATTTAAAAAAAAACACGAAAAAAAAATTCAAAATTCAAAAAAAAAAATAAAAAATAAATATTATTATTATTACGACCTTTAGAACTTGTAAATATAATTATTTATAAAAATAAAAACGAAAATAATAATGATAAGAATGAAAAAAAAAAGAAAATGAAAACATAAAAAAAGATAAAAAAAAACAAATCATGAAAAAAATAAAAATTATAAATTTAAAATAAAAAAAAAAAATATTAAAAAAAAATGAAGGTTAAGACAAAAATTAAAAAAAAAAAAATAATGAAAAAAATAATTAAAAGTAATAATAATAATAATAAAAATAATTAAAAAAAAAGTAAAAATAAAAAAAAAAAAAATATTGTAAGAGAAATGATGATAATTTGATTTGTAATGAAAGTAAATGAAAATAAATGACAAGAAAAAAAAATTATTAAAAAAAAACATATGCAATGTTTCGTTATTTGTGGTAGATAGATACTTCTTGTCGTCGTAGTCGTCGTCGTCGTCATCTTCGTCTCACAACTTAATCAGATACAACACCAGCAACATATCACATACGATTCAACAACGTTTACGACAATCTACATATAACCGACAATAATTTCCGATCATACAAATTTCTTACAAATAGAAATTTTTTATAGGAGTTTGGAACTCATTCAGTTTTTCCTTAGAGATCTTTTAATGATTACGTTTGGTGAATGGCTGTAATGTTAGTACAAAGTATTCATTCAAGAAATCATTAATGAAAGCTTCTTCATCATCAAAGTTTCGTTAAAATTTATATTGGACAGTCTAAAAAATTTTACAAATTGCAGATTAAATATTGAATATTTTTGATGAGTGTTTTTTTTTTAATTTTTGAGTTTTTTTTTTTTATTTTATTTTAAATTGTTTTTTATTTTTTTTGTTTTCAATCATTTTTCCTTACATGTCATCCATCCAAATTCATATTCATTTCATTAACATGACATCATAACAATCCACCAGATCCATACGATCCACAGATTTTTAATAGCTTCTACTGGACATAATCAAATATGAATGAGTTTGAATACAAAAACAGAAACTAAAAACATAACAAGAAATCAAAAAAAAAAAAAAAGATAAAAATTAAAGAAAACTACTAACAAAAATAAATAAAAAAGAAAAAAAAAAATCAAAAAATCATCAACGAATCTTTTTGAGATAAATGTCTGTTGATAATAAGTGTATGCGTGCGTGAGTGCGTGCTAAAACGTATGTACAAAAATTGAATGCATTCCTTAAGTAGTAACAAAATAACACATAAAATAGGTAAATGGAAATGATGATAAACGACAAATTATAATATGAGCGGTAGAGGGCGATTTCGAAAATGTATTGATACATTGTTGCCAATGACTGTAGAGTACTACTTTTTGAATATCACTTAGCGTTTTAGTTGTATTATCGATGCGTTGCTTGCTATGCGTTAGTTGATCAACTGATTACCGAATCTGATACATTCACAATATGTTTCGAACTGTGTTTTTGACTGTGTTATCATATTGTGAATGATAACGTTTCAAAATTTATTTTCGACGTTATACATTGTACGAATACTACAGTATTATTAATACATTTTCGAACTCGCTCAGAATTTTTAAAATGTTTAAATGAATTCGATATGATGTCGATACATGATTCAGTGAAAATGACAATGGTTTTAAAGTTGAATCAGTATGCATCGTTGCCATATCGATACATTTTAAAATTCAGCCAGCCTCATAGTACATATATTTATATACATATATATATTTTACGTAAATATAAATTTTGTAATTTTTTTTTTAATTTATTTTTTTTTGTTTTTTGTGTGTGTGAATTTATTTATATAAAAACGGCACCCAATAATTATCTTAAAAGTCATTCTTATTTATTTATTTTATTTCTTTCAATTGATTTTCAAAATAAATTTTAATTTTCTGATAATTCTGTATTTTTTAAAGCTTCTCAAATTTAAAATTTACAATTTTTTAATTTTATCAAAATTTATTTTTATTTGCATCTCATCCTCATTTGAATGTGAAAATTATATTTAATTTGCTTGACATTCATAAGGAACAAAAGAAAAATGAATTTTTAAGATTTTATATTCGAATTTATAAATGCGATAATTTAGTACGAATTTTGTATTGTGTAGAGTAGAAGATGAACTTTAATCATTATGTGTAGGTAGTTTTTATTATTTTGTAGATTTTTATATTTTTATTTGGGAAATATTTAAAAATTTTCAATAAAACAAAATAAATTAAGTTTTTCTATGAAGCTGTATTTCATTGGCTGAATTCTAAATCGTCATCGATTTGGAGATCAGTATCATTGACTGAAACTATAGAAGTGATGAGAGTGAAAACAATGCGCAAACACAAAAGTTAAAGACTAATCTTTGATGCTCGTAGATATGCGTCATATTAAAATGTTTCGAGAACTTTGACGTTTTCATACAACATTTTTTACGTCAAACTCTTGACTATCGTTATTGTGTTTGACGCTTTAGAACTCGACCATTGATTGACTGGTTGTTGTTTGAGATAAGCATGTGGTATTGATACTATACGTTGCATTATAATATCAGTGCGTGTAGTGAATAGCTGATTCAATTTAACTCCATGATGAAATTTTGTTAACTTTCTTGTAACGAATACCACATGTGTGTCTCAGATATTTCAAAAAAAAATTTTAATGCTTAAACAAGTTTAAAAACTGTAGAATTAATTTAGTTGTACTAGATATTGTAGTCATTTATCAAAATTTGTTTGCTTCTAATTTATTGTTTTTTCATTTGCGTTTTTGTATGAAGCTTCTAATGATAAACGTAGACCATATGTGATCTAAATATTTTTTTTTTAAATATTTTTACTATTCAAAATAAAATTTTGTTATATTCTTTTCATCTGAATATTTCTTGTTATTTTATTTTATAATTTTTAATCATTTTTATTTGAAATTTGAAGGATTAATGCTACATCCAGGTGTTCATTCATCATCATCGTCATCAGCATCGTCTGGGATTACATCCGGTCATTTATCATCGAATTCACTGTTACAACAGCAGCAGCAACAGTCATCATCGTTACATTCACGTCCAGTTCGAATCGATCAAATTATGAAAATATTTGATCAACAGCAGCAGCAACAACATCAACAACAACAACATCAATCACTGCATCATTTGCAACAGCAGCAGCATCAGCAGCAAACACAACAGCAATTACAATCAATGCTATCACCTTCGTCGACATCATCAAGTTCATCAGCATCAGCTGCATCACAGGGTAGTGGAACATCATGTCAGATAGCAGCTGCAGTAGCTGCAAACATTAGCAATGCAAATTATCCACATGCAATGGAATGTGATCCACCATTACTGCCGTCATCGTCACAAACTCAATCGAATTTGGCATCATCAACAATTATGTCGCCGTCAGCGATTGCGGCTGTTGTACAACAGCAGCAGCAACAACAGCAAAGATATGGTTCATCAGCAGTAACATCAGCAGCAGCAGCAGCAGCAGCAGCAGCATCAAGTACAGGACGAATACAATCGCATCACAATCGAATAAATCATCGAACATGTACTCATCATTCGATACCATCAAGTAGTCATCATATGCTAGGTGGACCGAATGCAAATTTAATATCATCATCTACATCATCATCATCATCGAATTTATCCATGCCACACCACAATAAAGGTTCAACGTTACTGAATAATTATGCCCCAGCATCCTTGCCAATCGATTTAGGACAGACGGCTGCTGGCCTAATGATGTCTGATTCTAGTGTGGTTGCTGCTGCAACATCATCCGGTCCAATTAGTTATCAGCATCATTATACCCATCATCCATCATTCATTGTTGGTATGAACGATCCAACATCATCATCATCATCATCTGTAGTAGTTGGTACTAGTAGTAGTAGTAGTAGTAGCCATCATCAACAAAATAAAACTAATCGATCTAATGCCAATACGACAAATTCAAATGATCGTGACGGTTCACCGATGGTCGGTGTTTGTGTTCAACAGAGTCCTGTCGTTATACATTAACTAATTAACTACCCGCCCCCCGAATAACGGAGGTTATTTATTTATATACATATATATATATATATTATATATTTTTTTCTAATTTTAAGATTAATCATAAAATGTAATTATATTATAAAATATATTTTCTTTTTTTTTATGTTTGTTTGTACCGTTCAATTAATTATTAATTAATTAAAAAAAAGTCTCTGTAAACTATATAAATTAATTTCATAAGAATTTTTTTTTTCATTCATTTATGTAGTAATATTTTTATTTTTATTTTTAGTCCAATACATAATATTGTGGTTTCTATATTAATTTTAGTTTTAAAAAAAAAACAACAACTACAATTTTCTCTCCTTTGATCTTTAGTTAAATACGCGCGAGTAGTTTTTCGATAAAAAACAAAAATGATTCATTTTTTAGTTAATTTTCATTTTCATTTCATTTAAAAATGTATTTTTTTTTTATTTTTTATTTTATTTTGTTTGTATTTTTGTATCGATCGACAAAATGATGGCATGAAATAAACATAATATGAAAGGGAATTGAAATTGAACGAAAATGAAATGAAAATAAAATAAAAAAAAAATTATAAGGAATTAATGGTAGAAAAAAAACACACACACACAAAAAGTAAAGTCCGACATTAGACAAACTGTCTGCGACCAGTGACCAGCGATAATGTCAACGAAAACTTTACTAAACAACTAAATTATGTGACGATTTAATTGAACGACAAAATGTCGTATTGTACTATGAAGACACAGATGTCGCTTATAATTAAAAACAAAATCTCTCCACTTGTTAACGTTGGTTGGCATTGTCGTTATCATTGGACCAGGAAAGTAAATTGAAAAAAAATATTTTTTTTTTGAAAATTTATAAAAGGAAATGTATGAGAAAATGAATTTTTCTTTTTTAGAATATTTAAATAATAAATGAACATTATTTATAAGTTACAAAACATACACGCATACACACATAATAAAAAATAATAAATAAACAAATGTATGTGTAGCTAAATATATATATTATATTAAATAGAAATCATAATAAAACACGTATATATTTGTATGTCAGAGAATATAAAAAAAAAAAATAAATAAATTAAATAAAAATTTAATTTAAAAGCGAAATAAAAAAAATGAAAAAAAAAAAGAATATTTTATGTGGTTATTAGATTTTAAGCAACAGAAACAACAAAAGAATAGCAAACATAGCAACTGAATATATAGGAGAAAAAATTTTACTATTAAATAAAATTGAAAAAAAAAAAACCGTTAAGTAAACTATGAAATATGCTGAATATGAATTAAATGTGTACGTATACATGTAGTCTTAATCCCGTAAAAATAATTCGAATTTGATATCATCACAATTCTGAAGTCCTGGTATATAGGAACAATTATTGGATTTTTTCAGTTTAAACCCAAATAATTTGGGCCTAATTCCAAATCCCTTAAGCGTATGTGTATGTGTAAAAAATTTCCAATATGACAGAAAATGAAAAATCTCATTTATATGCTGTGAGAAAGAACAGTTTGTTTTTCATTTCGACATAACGAAAGAAACCCGACGACCAGTATGTAATTCAATTTTGTTTAGATAAAATTCTAAAATCCTAATTTTGACACTAAATACAAACGATAATCCAAAAATTATGAGATCGCATCCAAATTTAATATGAAATTTCTTTCGTCGCGTGTATACGTACGCTTTGTAAAAATCTAAAAAACAAACAAAACAACAAAAAAATAGAATAAATAAAAATACAAAACTTAAAAGAAAGAAAAAATATCCTAAAAAATTAAATGTTAAAACTAAGTTTATTACAAAAACAATAGAAAAAAAAAAACAAATTTATATAAAAAAATAAATGAAAAAAAAAAATATTAAAAGTAGAATTAAAAACACAACTAAAAATTGAAAAGAACAAAAAAAATATTTCAAGAAAACAAAGAAAAAAAAAAATGAATAAATAAATAATTTACATACAATATTGCTGTAATAGAAATAAAAAAAAAATAAATAAATTATATTTTTCTAATCGTTTAGTAATTTTACAAAAGATAAACAAAAAAATAGAACAAAAAATACAACAACAAAAACAAACTCCATAGAATTAAATTTAAATTAAAAAAACAAATAAATTTTTTTTACAATTATTTGTCTTTTTTTGTCAATTTTTTTTTTAAATGAAAATTAGTAATCAACAAGAAAGAAAATAGAAAATAGAAAATAGAAACAAACAGAGTATAAAATGCATATTTTTCTTTATTTCATTTCAACCGGAAAATCAAAATCTAGACAGCTTTGATACCCTGTATAAAAGAAACAAGCAGATTTTCCAAAAAAAAAATTATTCCATTTAAGGATCACAATTCCTTTCAAAGTATTCATATTTCAAATTTAATTGAAATCGGTTGAGTAACTTCGAAAATATGTGGTGTAAAAGTTAGCAAATTAAGTGGATAGCTGCTCTGAAACATTTTCAATAAAATTCAAGTAATTTTCTTACTTCACAAACATTTCGATGATTTTCATAAACATCACCTTATGACGTTTAATATGCACGAAATTCAGCACATCAATTTTTTTTCTTAAAGTTATTTTTGTGCTCTAAAAACAAATAAAATGTATGCCTGAGTCTAAATTCGAATACACATCGAATACCATACTAGAATTTCATCTAAACTTTCATTTAAATAAATTTATTTGAAAAAAATAATTTTTTGATTTTTGATTTTTGTTCATTGCGTTCAAATGTTGATTCAATTTGTTTCGGAATATGTACTTTTTTCTCTTTAGCAGTGTTTGGGAAAATAAAAATAGAAAAATTCGAATAAATTGAAATGAAATGAATACGAACAATTGACTGCTAAATTTAATTGTTGACTAAACTTATTTACAACTAAAATGTTGCGAAACAAAAATTTAAAATTTCATAAACATGTTTGAGAGAAATCTGATAAAGACAGAGAGAGAGAGAGAGAGAGAAAGATCGAGAGATAGAGATCTGATGGTTATTGGAATGTAAATGAATGAATGAACGATATGATTGGATACAATTTGAATTTGAATAATGTAAAGTAAGCCCAGCCCGTACACTGCTAACGATTCACGATAATCTTTATCGTGAAGGAAAGCTTAAAGGAAAATAATTGTATCTTCAAATCATTTACACACATTCACGATACACTTCACAAAAATGATTGTCACAATAATTTTTCCGGTCACTATACAATCAGTCGAGAGCTTCTCTCTTTCGTGAAACGTGAACTCAATATTGCCCATAAATTATGAGTAAAAATATTGTATTGTGAAAGATTGTTGTGTAACCTCACAGTGTAGGAGGCCTACATTAAATGATGTTAGAATGTCAAATGAAATTTTAAAGATTTTATATTATTCAGCTTATAAAAAGTAAAAAAGAAACAAAAATAAAACAAAAAAACAAAAATATTCATTCAGCATAAAGTAATAAGTTTTCGAATTCAAAATATTAATTTTACTTGATTTTATTTATTTAATTTTATTTCCATTTTCTTTTTTTTTTCTTTTTAAATAGTATAATACATACATATAAATTGCCCTCTATAAATAAATAATTAAAATACATAATAATAATATACTTATTTTATACAAAAACAAAAAATAAAATTAAAAAAAAAATAAAAAATAAAAAATACAAAAAAAAATTGAAAAAGCTATAAACTGAGATTCAAGTATCCCCCGGATGAAAAATTTAGAATAAAAATTTATGACGAAAATAAATGAATTATTTAAAAAATTGTAAGTTAAATATCTGGAAATCAGAGTTAAAAAAAAAAAAACAAACAAAAGAAAAACAGAAAATAAATAAAATAAAATAATTGAGTAAGTAAAAGCAAAAAATGCAAACATTTTTAATTTTAAGAATAAAAATAAATTAAATTAAATTAAATTAAATTTAAAAAAAAAAATAAAAATTTAAAAAAATTATATTATTTATGTTATTAAGGTATAATTCACAATTATTAGTAATTTATGTTTAAACGAAATTATAAATGAAAACAAAAAACAAAAAAACAAATTGAAGAAAAAATAAAATAAAACATTATATACATAATAGACATTAGGTAAAAAAAAAAATTTTATTTTTATTTTTCAATTTTTATTTTATTTTTTTGTTCATTTCATTTGTTTCATTTTCATTATGTGTTTTCTTTTGAAAATGAAATAAAAAGGAATATACATAAACATTGCGCATTTTTATTTTCGTTCTTTTTTCTTTTATACATACACTATACTACATTGTTTATATACATAGTTATGTGTACACATATGTATACAGTTTAATGAATAAATAAAATGAATATAAATGCGATCTTATATACAAATACATATTTAAATGTGAAATATATATAAAAAAAAACATAAGAAATACAATTTAATATTAATTTTTTTTTTCAGTTTTTTAATAAATACGAAAATAATAATAAATAATTTAAAAATAAAAATGAAAAAAAAATTTTAATTTTAAGAAATAATACAAGAAAAATAAAATTAAAAGAAAAATAAAAACTACAAAAAAAAAAAAATACTGAAATAAAACAAAAATAAAAAATCATAAAAGAAAAATTAAAATAAAAAAATTAGCAAAAGGAAAATTATTACAAATGTTTTTATTTTTTTCTCTTATTTATTTATTTAATTTATTTTTCTCTTAAATATTTCTCCCAAAAACAGGTACACACAACACACATTTTCCATTGGAACAGACTGACTGACACTGCAACCAATTAACCAACCAACCTACACAGTTTCGTTACATTATTAGTTGTCTTGTCCCTCATATGTATTTTGAAATAATTGTTTTTGTTTGCTGCTCATACTGCTCATACTCATCAAATACTGCTCATCTGTTTCTCTGTTTTGTGGTTGTATTCTCATCCACATTTTCTAGCAACATTTCCCTTATGAATGTCTCAGTAACATTATTTCTGTGTAAGTATTCTCCAAGATTCTGTTGAATTTCAAGTAACCTGTGTTGAGTCAAAATTATATCACGACTTCCCTCATAAGAGTACACATTATTTTGTTTTCATGTTCATGTTCTTGTTCATAGGACTGAAAATAGCATTTACACTATGAACTCTTATAATTCATGCTTGATATTGTCAACAAAATTTCTATAATAATTTTGATATTTTCAGTATAAATGGCAACACTAAAACATTAAATAAAGACTGAAATAAATCAGCTCGATATCGATGTTGAATTCCATGAACGCTCATGACTTCATCCGTTTCTCGCTCTCCTATAATACGTCTTGGTCTTCTGTAATTTTTCACGTGACGTTCAACAACAGCAACAAGTTTTCATATTATTTCATACACAAACCAAATTTGTATATAATTTTTTGAATTTTTATGCTCGACTTACCCTTCGTTTCTTAACAATTTTCGATTACACTTCATGTGAAATTCACGTTGTAAATATGTATTTTACATTTACAAAACGGAAAGTAAGTAATAATTTACTATTAAATTGCAATAACTAGAATTTACGTCGCATAGATATAGATTGTGAAATTTTTTTATAAATTTTTAATAATTGTATTCATTACGTAAATTGTTTACAATAATTTCTACAAAAATGTTTTCTTAATAATTAAAATACATTGTCTACACACATTATGCGCATATTTTGCAAAATCATTCTGCATTATGGAGTGGAGTCTACCAAAAAATAATAAAAACAAAAAATACAGACGCAAAAAAAATGATTTTTCAAAAAATAAAAAATTATTTAAAAAAAAAAAAAAACAACGAAAAAAGATTTAAATTGATTAATGACTTTCCAGAATTATAATATTAAGTAAAAATGTATACTTTTCTGATAAACTTTAGTTGAACTTATCAATCTTATCAAAAACATAATAAAAGTGAAAAAAAAAAACAGTTAAATTCTAATGAATTTTTTTTATAAAAATAAAAAAAGGCATTCAAAAAAAAAAACAAAAAAAAAACAAAGAAGATTCGTTCGAAAACAAAAATGAATTTTTAATGTACGTATACATATATTTGGTGATCCAGCCAGAGTAGGCAATCTTTCTATTGAACTATCAATAAAGTTCACATTACAGATTATAGGATTGGAGTCGATTGTATACAGACGACAGATGTATAGTGGTTGTGGTGCTGGTGGTGGTGGTAAATAAACATTCAGATGTAAAAATGTAAGATTTTTTGCATATACGCTTGAGCTTGAGGTACACACACACAGAATATTACCTATATACGAGTAGACAGAGTGCAAGATCGATATTGATCGATGATGCGTTCATTGGCCATTTTGCATTCCATTTGTTTTCTGTTACTGGGAGATTCAATTAATTACACATATTTGAATATTCTGAAAATAAACATGTACCAGTATGTGTGTTTTCTAAGTCGATTATTATTCAAATTCAGAGAAGAAAGTATTCTTAAAAAAAAAAAAAATTGAAATTCCACTGTTCTTGATTGTTTGATTTATTGAAATTTTTGATACGAAATGTCATACTGATTCGAATATGACCGATTAATCTTTCAGTTACACAACTTATACATGGCTTTGCATTTATATCATATATACCAGTAGAGGTAAGTGTAAGTGTATTTCTTTCTTTCTATTGTTTTTTTTTTAAAATAATTTTTTTTTTCAACTCAGAAATATGATTGACTCTTTCATTTAACGTTTGTATATAAATAATAAAAATGACAATAATTTACAATAAAATTCAATATTTTTAATTAATGTGTGTCAATAAGATAATAATAAGTATAATTGAAATTTAAAAATACACAAACACAAAGTGTTTACATATACTCGTATGTATGTATATGTACTCCATTCTCGTGTGTGAATTAAATGTATCACATTACATATGGTACATATTTATACATAGTAAAAATGATCAAAAATGATGATTGATTGCAATCGATTAATAGTCCATGTAATTTTATTTTTAATTCGAAAACGAATTTAAAAAAAAAAAAATCTTTTTTTTTTTTTGTAAATAAAAATGATAAAAATGAAAAAAAAATAAAATAAAATCAAAAGTCAAAAATATTTTTGAAAATAACTAAAGATAATATGGAATTAAAATACAATTATTCGAGTATCGATCATAAATATGTGTATTAGTACTTGCGTACACTTGTTCATATATAAAAGGCTAAGGCAGGCTGAGAAATGAGAAATTAAAACGTAAGTAATTAAAATCAAAAAAAAAAAAAAAAAGAAAAAGGTCATTAATAGCTCAGTTCACTCATCATATTGATAACAACAGAAGAAAAAAAAAATAAATTAAATTTCTATATTGATTTTATTTGTCTTTATGCCATTATGTAAATTTTTAGCTACAACCTAATAATGTGCGCACACTTACAAGTGCATTAAATTCTAGATAAATTGAAATATTTTACATTTTCATTTACATACATAGCTACATGAAATTGTTCTTATGTGCTAGACAGACGGCAGCGAATGCGAATCAATGATAATTCATTGCGAATGATCAGTCATTTGCTGTCTGTCACTTCAAAAAATTAAGTTACAGGTTACACAAAAATAATGATCATTACATCTTCATTCTAATTTCATTTAAGCACACGTGAATTCGAATGAAGTTCGAATGAATTTTCGGAAGCTTCATTTAGCGACGAATGAAGATGGTGAATTGAAAATTTTCAGTGGTGAAAAAATGACAACAAAAATAATGACATAAAAACTAAAAATTAAAAATATTTGACACTCAGAAAGATCATTAAAAATGATTCGTATATCAGAGAGTTTTTAAAATTTGTCATTAACACGACTAAAGACTGGAAGAATGATCATTGATTCGGTTTCGTCTGTTCACCACATTAAACTCGTAGATGTTTGTGTATTGATTGATGGTCTACATATGTATATGTAAAGTTTGCCATTATAAAAAAAAAATACTGATAATGGATGAACGAATAACGATCATGAGTGTATGATGTTTTTTTTCTGTCGTTTTGCTTTGTTGTTTTTCAATTTTTTTATTTTTGAATTCAATTATCTTAGATTTTATTACATTTTAGGGTAATGAGTGATTTTATAAATTCACTGAAAATTAAAATATGTATTGTTTTGTATAGCAAAATTATTAATTTTTGAAATTGAAATTGAGTCGACAAAAACGTGATTGTATACTGATTACTCTGGCTAGATGGATACTGAGCATATCCGGTTCTTTTATATGTAGATTGAAATTGAAATGGCTCATTAAAAATGGGCGCAAATCTCACAGACGCGAATAAGGACAGAATGAAAGTCATATTTCGGTTTTTAGAGAAATAATTTTACAAATGACAGAAAAAAAAAATATTCTCTGCGACAGCAATACATCACATCGATCGTTTGACTTTTTGTGTTCAATAAAAATACACCTTACTTTGTACTACATACTATACGTTATTATGTGCATGCCCTATTCTAATCATCTGCATATTATCTATGACTTTATTTGATTCTCTATCCTCTTTCCCCCTCATGATCAAAATATAATTATTATTTATTTATTTTTTTTTTTTTGTAGTTCAGTGTTGTTAACAAAAGCAAATTAAACTGCAAAATGTCCGATTATAAAATTATCTTTACAGCAGCGTACATATAGTACATTTATAGATGAGCTTATATACAAACTCTATCTATTTATTAGGCATTATACACAGTGATGGGACCCTAGAAGGAAAAAAAATGTAGTAGTTTGCCCCAAAAAAATGTAGTAGGTTGAACCAAAATGTAGTAGATTTGGAGAATTATATGTTTATATGATATATGGTTAAAATAATCGTTAGACTGATTCGGTTTTAAGTTTTGAGCAACATTCCTTCGCTTAATTATAATGGAGAAATTTTCATAAAAAAATTATCAATATTTTTACTGAACTTTTATTTTAATTAACAAATTTCTTGAAAAACAGTATAAAAAGAAATGCAATGTTTTATTTATAACTATCATTATGCTAAATAAAATTTAAGATGATTTCAATGTATCAAATTTATTATTATTTTTATCGACATATAAAAAAATAAACAAACAAATAACAAAATTTCTCAAAAAATTGTAAAGAAAGAAAAAGGAATAAAGTGTTTTAGGAATCAGTACTGCCACTCGTCAATTTTTTTCCGTATCCAAATGGAGACTAAAATAGTGTCTAGCTGTTGATTAGTATAAACCATTGGCTATTGGCTTTGGCTTTATATTCTTTGGTCAGTGTCACCATCACCACACCATGCCTCATGTCTGCAGTGCAGTGAAAGTGAGTACACTGTGTTACAAAAATTTTGGTTCATGTAATGTAATATAATATTAGTTCCCAAAACTTAAATTTCAAATATGTAGTAGATTCTGAATAGTACGTAGTAGGTTTTTCGGACTACTCAGATGTAGTAGATCTACTACAATTGTAGTAAAGGTCCCATCACTGAATATACACACATACAAGCGTAGCGTATGTGGTTGAATGTGAATTGTAAAGTGAACTTCTCTTCTCTGAAACATTTTTTAATTATATACGATTATACATTATAGCTGTTAGACTACATTTAAGTAATAAATGAGTGGTGATCTTCATTATTTATAAATGACGGTTAATCGATTAACAGCAACAGATTTGTCCAGTATTCGATAATCGATTGGACAAATTAAAAAAAATAAAATAAATATTTTTTTTAAATAATTTTCAATTTTCATATACATTGTATTTATTAATAATTTACATACAGATATGATTTAATTGAAAAACAAAACAGTCTTTTTTTTTTTATGATTAAGATTTTTATACTTTGTAGTAATATAAAATTAAGTGAATTTTTTAAAAAATTTAATCGATATTTATATAAATACATCACCAGTGTTAGAACGTGGTATTTAAAGTACAGAAACAGTCCGAAATTCTGAAAGAAAATTATTATTTAAAAATTTATAAAATACAATCAATTCAATAATTTATTGATACTTAGTTTGTGCTGTTAAATAGAACAATTCTCTAATTATTTTTGATTTTAGTGATATCAATTTTTTACTAATCTAGTCAAATTTGAATAAGGCAAAAAACATTTTAAAAATTTTCAATTTTTCAATTAAACAAATATAATTACATATTTAAATAAATTTACTAAAAATATATAAAATTTAAAAACGAGAAAAGAAAAAATGGAAATTTATACATCAGATAGCAGTGACAGTGATTCACGTGAACAAAAAACCTTAGATTTTAGTCGTTTAAATTTAACACATAATACACTTGAATTAGATTTAATAAAAAAAATGTCAAAAACCGAAAAAGAACGAAAAGATATCGAAATAATATTATTGAATCATAATCGTTTATCATTATTACCATTGGATATTAAGAATTTTATTAATTTAAAAATATTAGATTTAAGTTCAAATTGTTTAACATCAATACCAGAAACAATATGTCAGCTACCATTAACAACATTCATTGCTAAAAATAATCGATTAACAAATAAATCATTACCAAAACAATTTTCAAAAACTGGTAATATGAAAGAGATTAATTTAAGTGGTAATATGCTAACACATTTTCCAGAACAATTAATCGAATTACATTCATTGAAATATATGTATTTGAGCGGTAATAAAATATCGAATATATCAAAAGATATTTGGAAAATGACTGGGTAAGTAAAGTATCGTATTACATCGCGGTATTCAATCGTATTTGTACATCGTCCATTATACATACACACATTAATAATAATAATAATGAAATAAGTATGTAATATGTAAGCGTGTATTTGTTCTTTACAATGATAAGAATAATCTTTTGCGTTTTTTTTTCATTGTTTTGACTTTAGAGATAATCAATCAATCACATTTTCAATTTTTTTTTTTTAGATTCATTTTTTGTTGATTTTTTAATGGATTTTGATTATTATTTCGAAAATACTTTACATACACGATACACGAGATCTGTTACATACTTATTATTCATTCGTTCAAAATGTGTTCAAATCAAAAATATTAAAAAATATTCTATTCGTTTCGTTTTGTATAGGTCACTGTTTATACGATGATAAAAATTATCGCATTATATGTATATGAAATGAAGACTAACTCGTATTCGTGTGACTATAAAATATTTAAAAATGTTTCTCAATTACATTACACAAAACACAAAGAAAAAATGTTCGTCGTAAATATTTTTATGTATAGTTGCTTGCTATATACGAAAAACCAAAAATTTTTTTTAATATTTTTGATAAGTATCTATTTATAGTAATATTATTTAGTATAAGAAGACGACTATATACGAGATACGACCTTGTTACAATAATAATTATTATAATCAAGTTTTCTTTAATGTTTCATTCATGACATTTACCTTTCGTTAATCAGACAGATTGTAGTACTTGTAGTATGGCTGGATTTAGTAGATTTTTGTAATGAATTTTCCAATTAAGTTGATCATACCATACATACTTGATATGTGCTTGTATCTTTTTTGAATCTCAACTTAAGAGCGAACCATAATGAATGGCGGTGGTAATAGGTAATGGCAATTTTGTTTTCAAGACAAGACAAAAATCAAGTTGTATGTACAACAATATTTCGAAGTTCGATTTTGAAATAATTTATATAAATGTAATAATTGAGATAAAATCATGATCGCAATGTTTTCAGTAGTAATATAAGAAAAACTTGAATCGAAAATTGTTATGAATTCGATTGTATCGAGCCGATCAGTATTTGTTTCTTTTTGATTTTTGATACATTTTCCCTCGTGTCAATCGATCATCAAATATCCGTGACACCAACCAGTACACACTACTCGTACATCTAATACATACGTCCAATATTTGTATAGAATTTAAATAAACTTTAAAATATTTTTCTTTTTAAAGAAATGATAAATGTTTAGCATTACAAAAAGCTGATTTTATATAATTTACATAATTTTCCAAATGTTTACATCATTTACTGAACATTTCAATAAAATAATAAAAATTAACGATCATGTGTATATTGGCTGATTTTTGATATTGATAAGAATCAAAATAAATCTTTAATTACCCCATTTCGAATATGTATTATTTTGTATTTTACATGTTCATATGTCAATCAAACAACAGTTCGATTTATATTTTGTTCGATGATCTTTTACTTTATGTTTCTATTGAATATACTTTGCTTTGCTTTTTTTTTCTATAAATTCGTTAATTTACTTATTTTATTGTATTTTAATTTTAATTTCAGATTACAAATTTTATCGATGGGAGGAAATTTAATTTCAGAAGTGCCAGATACTGTTGGAAATTTATATCAATTACAAGCATTAATATTATTCGATAATGTTATTGAAGTATTACCACCAAGTATTGCACGTTTAAAAAATTTAAAATCTTTACTTTTACATAAGAATCGATTACGTCATTTACCCAGAGATATAATCACATTGAAAAATTTAACCGAAGTAAGTATATATAGTTACACCTGTATCTACTTTTGAATATAAAAAATTTCGATAATAAGTTTTGATCGTTTTATAATTTAAACGTTTTATTTTTTTTTTTAAATTTTTTTTTTTTCATTTTTGTTTTAGCTTAGTTTACGTGATAATCCACTCGTAGTACGTTTCGTTCAGGACATGTCAATAAATCCACCGACATTAAAAGAAATTGCAGCTCGAATCGTTAAACAATCAACAATTAAATATGGTCCAGAAGATTTACCACGAACAGTTATCGATTATTTAGATTGTGCTAATTGTTGTGTTAATCCGAATTGTAAAGGTGTATATTTCGATAATCGTGTCGAACATATTAAATTTGTTGATTTCTGTGGTAAATATCGTGTACCATTGCTACAATATTTATGCTCATCAAAATGTATTGAACCGTTAGAGAAACCGGAAGCACAACGACATTCAGAACCTGGTGCAAGCGGTTACATGATGAGAAAAGTATTACTGGGTTAAATAAATACATACATTGAATTCGTAATATTATGAGGAGATAAGATAAGATAAGACATAAGATTCACATTATAAATTATAACTGCGTACTCTGGCGCATTTACTGCTGCAATATTTTTGATCATTTTTCTTCTTAAATTTATGTAAAAGGCTGTAAATATTTTTACAAAAATAACTAAATATAAAAATAAAATAAAAAATAATTCAAAAATATACTTATACGAGTATATAAAGTGTATTTATTAATTTTTTAGGCTTAAAACTTTCAAAATTGGGTGATTATATTTACAATAAACCCCACCCACATCACTATACAGTCATAACTGATTCTTTTGCAGGCTGAAATGGTTTATTAACATGAAAACAAAAGGACAGAATCAAAGTCACATCTCCGTTTCTAGAAAAATAATTTGTGTTCCTTACACGCTCTGTCCATAAGACTATAAAATACTAAAGTTGTATACGCAAATAGTCACCCATATTTTAACTGCATTAATCATTATATACATAGAAACTCTACTATTCGCGTATATTCCACTTTTCTTTCTGTACTTCTCCTTCTACATCTCAAATATTCAAGAGTTCAATGACCGTGTTTGTTTACTTGTTTGTTATTCTTATTTACAACGGTCTAGTTTCAATCTGAAAATCTCCTTCGTACACACCCACTATAGCCCAGTACATAATTCACACAAGAAATGGAGAAGAAAAACTACTCTTCGCGTATCTTTTTACTTTTCTTTCTACTTTCATGTGTAAACAAACATGGTCATTTAACTGTTGAGTATTCGAATGTAGAAAATGAAATCAAATGAAATGAAGAAAGAAAAGTAAAACGATACTAGTACTAGTTTTTCTTCTCCTTTTCTTGTTTAAATTATGTACTGCACTGTAGTGGGCGTGTACGAAGGAGAATTCCAAATTGAAACAAGACCCCTGTATACAAGAAAAACGATAAATGTTTTGACCTACATTTTCCTGGTGTAAACAAACATGGTCATCAAACACTGGATTATTTTGAAGTAGAAAAAGAAGTCGAAAGAAAAGTAGAAAGATACACGAATAGCATGCACGAATAGTACTTATAGTTTCTCTTATTATTTACGTGTGCATATTAGAACTTCTGTCACTGTGCAGTAGGCGAGTATGGAGAAGAACTAGCTGACAGTGGCTTTTTCGTTTTTTATTCACGTGAACTTGTATATAATTTCCATCACGATCAAATGTACTGTTATCTTAAGGTAATAAAATTTCAAACACAAAATGACATTTTTGTAAAATTTTTTTATTCAATATGTAATTATTGTATCTGTATATTATTTCATTTTCTATATATTTATCTGAAAAATAAAAGTTTACAAAATTAATTCATTGATTTTGGTATGGAATGGAGATCATCTGGAGATCATAATAACTCTATGCCTAAAATTAAAAGTTTTATTCTTTATTCAAAAAAATACAAGTACGATTTTATCTTTTATATCTTCATTGCATATCCTTGCTTCTTCAAATACTATCAATTTCCAATTTCAATTCCATATTCTTTATTATTATTTTTTTTTTTCAGAGTAAAAATACATTATTTTGTTAATTATGATCATTTGTATGTGAAGAGTGTGACTGTTCGGCCAAAAATGAGACAACTTTTATATAAGAAAAATTTCAGAAAAAAATATAAATCAAATCGCTTGAAAAATTTCGAAAATTCAACTGAAAAAGTTTCGAAAAAATTTCGTAATTAAAAGAAATTTTTGTGATAATTTTATTCAATTCTTAAATTCACGTCTTGATTTTTCATTTATTTTTTTTTGAATATGAATTGATATTCTGTGTAGCTAGTCAAGAAGAAAACATAATAACAACTGTTGAGGAACAAGATAAAATAAATGAGATCATGGAACAAATTAAAAAAATTGCTTCAATGCAGGAAGAATTTTTTAAGAAAATATCCGATTTTATGAATAATTTTTCAACTAAAAAAAGGTACAGTACAGTATATGAGCAGACTCTGCTAGTCTAAAAAATAAAAAAATTATTGAAATACTCGATTGCTGTATAAATTTTATTTTTTGGTATACCTACCTAATGAAATTTTTAATTGTGAAAATTTCAGAAAAATTAAAAAGTCAACGAAACGTAAAAAGCCCATCGATGGTATGCTCAAAGAAAATGAATTTTTGAAGAGACAAATCGATCTACAGAATTACGTAATAATGAACATAATAAAAAATGAAAATAAATGCACTGCCCCAGTAGTAACTCCCCAACCTTCCACAATTTCAACAGAATCAGTACATCATCACAACGATGAGAAGACAGTAGAACAACTTTTGGCTACAACCACCACCAACAGACAAAATGAAACGAGTAAATATTTTTAAAAGAAAATTTCAGTTAATTTAGAAATTTTTACAATATAAATATAATTATGTTCGAAAAATATTTTCGCATATTCTAGAGAATAACGGTAACGATATAACTTCATTATCGGCATCACTGAAGAGAATATTTTTAAGAAAGAAAAATTAAGAATTATTTGGATTGCTCCTTGTTCCATTTTCACTTTACTTTTCGAATGAAAATTTGATAATTTTGGAATTTTTATTTTTAGTGCATTTAATAAACAACTTTATAAATTTTTTTCTTAATTTTCGATATTTAATTGTTTGGAAGAACATCTGTGGTTGGTCCTGGCCTTGGTTAATACAAATTTTGGATCAATATTGCCATGGTATTAACCTACATAAATATTAAAATACAAAAATTAAAAACATCAATTCCATGATTTATTTCGAGTTTTAAAGTATTTTAACAGGTTCTAAATTCTACCATATTAATAACAAAATTCATTTTCAACAGCAACGTATATTATTGTCTTATTATATTCACGATTAAAATTAGACATAATTAAATGCCTAACTATGATAACATTTTCTTTAAAAAATTTTTTATCAAATTTACAACGGAATGCAAATATAGCCAAAAGGCAAACAAAAACATAATGACAAAAATTCAAACGAAAACAATACACCAGAACACGTATTCGATATGTATTTTATGTACATAGAAAACAAATTAAAACAAAACGATTTATAGTAACTCATGTGTGTGCATCGATCCCATATAAAGCACACACACAAAGTTCAGTATCGTTCTTGTTTTGTAAAACACTATGTGCAGTACTTTTGTTTTAATTCTTTCCGAAGAATTTTTCCTGATGCTGTTTTCGGTATTTCATTAACAAATTGTACACCACCTTCTAATCTTTTATAGTAGATTACTTTATCCTTGACGAAATCTTGAATTTCTTTTTCAGTTGCTTGCTGGCCGGGACGTAAAACCACAAATGCTTTTGGTGCTTCACCATTTTGCGGATGTAGTACACCGACAACTGCTGCATCAATAACTTTCGGATGATCACGTAGAATTTCTTCCAGTTCGGCCGGTGGTACTTGAAAACCTTTAACTTTGATCAGTTCCTTCATTCGATCTGTTATGTAAAAATATCCATCTTCATCGTAGTATGCAACATCACCGGTACGCATCCAATCCCCACAGAATATATCACGATTTGCTTCTTCATTGTTTAGGTATCCTTTCATTACCTGTGCTCCACGTACCCATAATTCACCCGTCTGATTTGGTCCAAGGCCTAAACCCTTTTCATCTACAACTTTGACTTCTGTTGAAGCTGTAACTAGACCGACTGATGCATATTTCTTGGAACCAAACGGTCCAACAAAAACCACTGGTGAAGTTTCTGTTAATCCATATCCTTGAGTAAAACTCACATGAGGGAATCTATTCAAAGAAAACCAAAAAATAATTTTAATGAAGATGATCACAGAATATATTTGGAATTTAAATTTTTTTCACAGTTTTTACCTTGCTAGAAATTTTTCTGCATCCAAAGCCCCAATCGGTGCTGCTCCACTCATAACTGATCGTAAACGTTTCAGCTGATCAGCTTTCAGTTTCGGAGTGTTCGTTAAGAACAGAACTGTAAATGTTTAAATACTGAGAACATATAAACTTTGTAGATAATATAATTTCGGAACATACCCATCGGCGGTACTAAATGCAGCATTGTAGCTTCGTAATCAACCAGTGATTTTATGAAATCGTCTGGTGTGAATTTCATCAGTGTGGTCAATTTGCATCCAAATTTCAGTTTCGATATCATACCAACCGTTAAACCGTAAATATGAAAAAATGGTAAAATGCATGGGATATTTTCCTGATGTGTTCCAATTGCTTCCAATATATGCGGTTCAAATGGTAGATAAGTTTGAATCATTTCACAATTACTGGTAATATTTTTATGTGTGAGCATTACACCTTTCGGTAGACCAGTTGTACCGGATGAATACGGTAAGAATGCCAAGTCATCCATTGTTGTCTCGAGTGATCTTAATTCCGAGAAATTTACTCCTTTTGTTTCGATCAATTGGAAAAAATCGATTGCACCCGGCGGTACAGCTTCACTGTTACTGGTTCGAAGGCATACTATCGGAATATTTTTGTTGGCAGTTTTGCATGCTTTTTTAAGTTTTTCATAATCGGAAACTGTTCCAAAAATGAATTTTGCTTCACTGCTTATAAGTTGACGAGCGATTTCATCTGAAAATGAAAAAAAAAAAAATTAGTACAAAATTCATTCTGTATGAAATCAATTTGAAATTTTTACCGGCAGTGTAGGCTGGATTTATGGTAGTAATTGTTAGTCCAGCTTCTAAGCCACCTAATGCACATATTGGATATTCTGGAACATTTGGAAGGCAGACAGCAATAATATCTCTCGCTTTTAGTTTGAATTTCTTTTGCAAACGAACCGCTAATGCTGCACAAGAGTCTCTTAATTCTGCAAAAGTATATTTCCGATTTGTTTGAACACAAACCTAAAATAGAAATAACAAATGAATTATTTACCATTCATATTTTTTGTATTATTTCGAAAATCAAATTTTGTGTTACCGCTGCAATTTTATTTTCCCACTTGAGGTAGTTCTCCCACATGTATCTATCCAACGTAGTTTCTGGTTGAATAATTGGATTATATTGGGAAATTCGAATATATCCTTCATTTGGAGAATATACAGAATATTTGTCTGCTTTTTGTGTTTCAATTGTTCCTTGTACTGTTGTACTAGAATTCCTTTTGAAATGTTTATTTGTCCTGAATATTTTTAGTCCCTGAGTTATAAGACGTTCTGATGGTTTACGTATCATTGTAATTGTTTTGTTTTGTTTTGTGTTTGTTTTTATTTATTTTATTTGAATTTTTTACGTTATTGTTGGATAACTTGAAAAAAACTTATCAATATTTAATTAAGTATTCTAAAATTGATGTGACGTATTTTGTACTTTAGTAGTAGTTCTTAGTTCTGGTAGTTCTGATTAGATTGTTGTAGTTCAGCATATTTATTTGGCACTTTATAATTTTTTCATTAATTTTTTTTTGTAGGTATGGGTACAGTAAATTTGTAGAGTTTCAATTCATAAAATTCTGTAAGGAAATCAAAATACAAATAATTCATAAAATATTTTTAATAAGAAAATCTAGTATACACAATTCGTCTATTCGAAATTCAATAAAGTTTTCAAATGAAAATGATATCAAAAATTTTTAATTTTATGAACTTTCGTGTTTTACTTTATATGTATGTATGTATATGTTTTTCTCTAAAAACAAAACTTGTTTATTTCGGTTCTAATTTTAATCTTTGAACGGATCTTTGGAATTGGAACTAATAAACCAACGATTAGATTCCACAAAGATATACATATTTTTTTTTTTTTTAAAAATACGATTAGTTATTTACGTACATGATCAGCACAAATTCATCTTTAATTGTATTCGTATATACATATATGAATGTAGATATCAAAAATATTTAAATAAAAACAAATAAAATATAATCACTGATTATAATGATATATAGTAGGTGGTATGTATTTGAAAAAATATTTATAAAAATAATTTTAATGTTTTATAATCAGAATATGGTGGTGGGTCTGTATTGTGTATACATATGATTTGTGAAAATTAAGTGACATTTTGAATTTCAAATCTATAGATGAATTTCAAAAATTTTAGGGGTATAATCGAGGTATAATCGTTATCCGTATACCACGCTAGACTTTACACAAATGTGTAGAATGCGATAATTATATACGATCGATTAGGGAGACATTATTTTTCGTTTTGTTGAGAAACATTGAGCATTTTATTTTCATATTTTTTTTTTCTTTTTGCTCGATAAAATTAAATAAAATGAATTTTTCAATAATTGTGGATTACGTGATATGTAAGTACTTAAGCAATTATAGGGTATCTTTAACTTTTATCGATATACCAATATACTGCTGATAACAACTATATAGATGTGATGTAACGTATATTATGAATTTGCTGAATTTGAATATACATACATATGTACATACGTATTATCAATTATAAAATTATTATTACATTACATAACATTGATGTAATAAATGTTAAAAATTTAATTACGATACTTTCATGGCAATTTAAAATTTATCCATCCGTAACTTACAAAAAAAAAAAAAAATTCGTTTGCTTGTATACATTACGTATACAGTGTACGACATTAAGCATAAATATAACGACTATAATATGTTTATAATAGTGGCTGAGTTCTAAAATGTGAATGAAAAGTAAACAACGATGCGGTAGTATTATCGTAGTGATGCAAATACGATGCGTATCATTATTACATTGGGTGAGTTCAGTTCAATGCAGCGATGCAAGTCAGCGATGAAAATGTAGCGATGTTTAAATAATCGCTGTATACAATTTACTGAACTGTTTACAGCGGAAAAACTCGCTGCAAACAGTTGATAGTTGGCTTTGTCTGTTGTTCTAACATTTCTGTCACTTTAGTTTATGTTGTGTTGATATAAAGAGTTAATTGTTTTATTTTATAAAATGTCAAAATAAAAATATTTTTTAAATATGTCAAAATTTGTTTACGATGACTTTTAAAGCGAACTTTTTTTCAGCTGCAAAATATTTACATCGCTGCAAAGTAGCGATTATGCAGCGAAGCCGTTCAGTAAGAGAAATTATTGCAGCGATGGAAAATTATACATCGCTGCGTGGAACTGAACGCACCCATTGTATCAAAAACGTATAATTTTAAATTTGATATTTTGAAACAAAGTTAAGAAGTGATTGTGATTTTGCAATATTTGCTTAAATGATGAGTAAAAAATACATTCACAATGCATTTTGAAACTTCTTATGACAGTGTAATCGTTTTTATTTTAAATTATAGAAACTATTTGCTTTGCATTTAAATCGCATCAATGCATTTTAGAACTCAGCGTATTATTTTATGAAATGTTGACGATTCATGCACCACACCACACCTATACCATAGCCTATACCATACATATTTTGTGTTTTATTTATAAAAATCTTGAATATTTTTTAAATTTTAATATTTTCTTTTTTCATTTTTTTTTTCCTAAACATTTTTATATATGAAAAACTTGTTTTTGATTAAATCACATACATGAATATAAAATATCTGATCACTTTCATAGTATACACATATGTTACTCACAAAATAGAGTATTTATAGTGAGGTATAGTGAGTTCATACACATTGAGAACATGAATGTGATTAATTTGCATTAATAAACAAATTCAAAATAATCAACAATTAATAAAATTTATTATATTTTTGTTGTTGTTGAAGTTTTTGTATATTTCTTAAAATAATTTTTTATGTTTAAATTTTATATTTTCGCTATTATTATTTTAACGTTACTTAATTAGCAAATTGTTTTTATTATTTGTTGTCGTTAAGATAAGAAATCAAAATGTAAACGATAAATCCACATAGTATATGTTTAAAAAGTCTCCATATGTTTTTTGGGTTTCTTTGTTTTCATTTATTTTTCGATAATATTTAATTTTGTTTTCATACACATTTGCATTTTTATGCATAATGAAATTCATTATTTGAATTCTTTCTTTCATTTACTATTACATATACATGTTTATCGGTTCATTACTCTTCATGTATATACAAGGATGAATATCTCTTTAGAAAAAAATATTTTCAAGTAAAATCAACATTAATATGTCTACCCTATGGAATTAAAAATAAATAATAAAATTAAATTAAAAAAAAATATCTAGTGTGTAGATGTAATGCATGTGTAGCAGCTATATTATTAAATGCATAATCTGTGTAATAATTGCGAATTATTGTATTCAAAATGTAAATACAACTGCAAAAAATATAACGATATCAGAAAAATATTCTTGGAAAATACATTAAATATGTACATACAAGTAATCTTATTTATGAGTTTCGAGAATATGACATTCGTTACATAGTATCGTATATCGACATTACAGTATCTTAAATTACAAACGTCATATCTAATGTAGAGCCAGATAAATTTAAAAAATATTTAATATTTAATGTTTACAAAAAAAGATTTACAATTTTGTAACAAAAATTTTCCGGGTCTTTCCAAATTTTCTGTACAATCGAAATGTACATTTGCTATCTACATATTTGTTTGCAGAACACACAATACAACGTCCGGTTCCGGAGTGCAATGAATCTGATATTTTTCTCAATGCGTTTCAAACCCGTACTAAGTAAGTACTAAATATAAACTGATGTCCATATAGATAATGTTCTCTTTATCTGTTCTTGATATGTACTTCACTGTTTTGCAATGCGAATGCGAGTATCAGTATACTCGTACATTACAAATACAAAAATTTTCTAGTTATTTCAATAATAATTCATAATGAAAACGCAGATGCACGCATTTAATGTTATATCTGTACAGTAAAATAAATAAAAAGATGATTGTGAAAGCAAAAATACTTAAAAACATTTTAAAAAAAATACGTATAGCATGCATACTATGTTATGAAAGCATCAACATAGTATATGAGTTTACATGCATATCACATACGAGTACATATACATATTTTTATATATATTCACTTATCAAGAATCTTAAAGACAAAAAAAAAAAAATAAATTAAAAAATCACCTACAAAGTATACCGTGTCTGTCGAACTTTGAACACAAAAAACAACCAGAAAAAATTATGATACACTTTTAGACAGCACCTATCTAACATTTAGTACTTATACATATATTTATTGATATTCATAGAAATACTCAATTAGTTACCTATCTATGCGTATATATGTATGTAGTTGAATGATAGCGATTTGTGTAGATACATACTCGTACATTAAAAAATATATATCAATGTCTGCGTATATACCCATATGTAGATGCGGTGTACGTAAATGAAAGTTTATAATATTTTTTTCGAATATATAAGTATAAGTATTATTATCAGAATTTATAATATGTATTACAAAACTTATATTTTTATAAATTTATAATTTTTTCATTTACAAAAATAACATACAGAGAGAAAGATATGTACAATGTACAAATTCATAAGAAAGTTTTTTTCTTTATTTTTATTTTTGTCTTCAGCTATGTGTGATTATTTTTTAGAGTTTTTTTTTTTTCTATTCTTTTTTATTTATTAATTTTAATTTATTTCACATGTAGGTATTATGTTTATGTTCTTTAATTCAAATTCAATATCATGTCCTCCACAATCACACGCGATTGCATATAGTAAAATGAAATGTAATTTTGAAGAAAATTGAAAATCGCTGATACACTTGTATTTTACCTACACCTATTTGTTGAGTATTTATAAAATTATCTCTCATTCTTTATACTCAAGTCACGAATATTTTTTGTAAAAAAAAAATAAAAAAAAAAACAAATTAAATTAAATTTAAATTCTGATGTTTGATACCACTAATTAAAAACACGCAACTAATTACACGACGAATTATATTCCAAAACAAGAAACGAATACGAATATGTAATAAAACACATAGAAAAATTATTATTAATACTCATACTCACATTCATTATTATATGTATTGCATACTGAACGGTAGCCAAAACAAAATAAACGAAAACCAAATACAGAAATACATATGTACAACAAGCACAAAACAAAATTATTTTTAAAAAAAAATATATATAAAGAAAATTAAATTAATATAAGTAGAGAAAAGAAACCAATAATTAAAATTTAATTAAAAAACACAACAAAAATAGTACTCTTGAAAATACAGAAAAATTCAAAAAAGCAAAGATAAAAAATGAATGATAAACAAACGTCTATTTGCGTATATTTGTTACGTAAATTTCCGGTTTACATATTATGTGGAAATGACTATAGGCTGAATTTGCTTTTTGAATGTTGTTGCTTTTGCTTCAATGAATTTCAGTTGAAGACTGAAAAAATTAAAACTAAAAATGCAGCACTAAAAATACGAAAATACACTGTTGAACTGTGGAACTGTTGAATGAACATTTGTATAAATTTATACGTGTACGTAGGTTATAATGTAGTGTAGTATATACTCGTAATTATTCTATGGAAGCATAAATTTAATCAACAATAATGATCGTATGTGAAAAATTAAAAGTGTGTGGAAGCTAAAAAACCTTTAGTATACGGCATTATACATTTCTACGGCAATGTAAAGATATTTTGACTTTTAATGTCTGACGTCATTTAGATCGTCGGAAAATAAACAACACAACAACACAACAACAACACACAATTTATAATTGAAGGGCTGAGATGATGAAGGTGTTAAGTGTCACAATACACCTTTTGAGTTATTGGACTTCAAAGTTTTTCTTTGATATTATTTTCCTAAGTGAAGATGTCATTACCCATGAAGAAAACATGAAAATTACGATAGATAGGAGGTCACACTCAACGTCGTTAGTGTGAAACCAAACTGAAAAACAGAATTTATTCAAATTTGTCGGTTAACATCTTCTTCATCTCAGCCCTTCAATTTTTATATTGAATTTCACTTCGAATATAACGAATTTATTTTTCATTACAATCTTTCAATATTATTGTTATTATTCACATTATTGTTTACAATTTAACGACCAGATTTACGTAACAATTCCAACTGTCACTCCAATATTTGAATTTCCATCGAAATGTGTATGCCGTACCATGCTTTTTGTAATTTTCTTTTGAATTTAATTTTCTTCATTCATTTAAAAACAAAAAAAAAAAAAATCAAATAGCTAAATACTTCTGACTCTGAGTACATGTAAATATGTACTGGCACCATACTAGATAGCAATAGCAGAGATAAATATTATACGGTATAAAGACAAATTATGATATGACAAAAATATGAGTATGTGTGTACTGTCTAAATGTACATATGTATAATACATAAAGTGGAAATTATTTTTTAATCAATTCAATTAAAGTTGATGAATTATTGTTATTTTTATGATAAATTGTTTTCATTTTTTTTTTTTTGTTCTTCTTCATTTTCAATTTTATTTTTCTTACAAATAAATAAATACAAACAAAATAATAATGAAATCGATAAGAAAAAAATTACTGTTGCCTCGACAATTTTGTATATTATTTGCAAAGCGTCTTACACAATTTTCAGTTTCACACTACTAAACTAACTACTGTGTACTATGTACTATCTACTACTTCAGTATGTATATGTACTTCATTAATCGTACTTTGCATACCACTGCACCAACCACTGCACTATTAAAACTGAAAAAAAAAAATATTTTTCAAGAAAAATAGGTACTTGTAAATTTTATTGTGGATTGAAGTTGAATATTATTTCAAGAAATGAAATGAACAAAATTAATTTGTTTGGGTAATTTTCATTTAATGAATACTGTATTAAAATAAAAGTGCCCACTTAAAAGTTTATTTATAGATTGTATATGTGAGCATTCTTTGATTATTGTACGTTACGTTACATGTACACACAGTTATTATTGTGTGTAAAGTCATATGTACAAATGTACATATCATGTGGATACTAGACACATAGAGAGGTTGAATTGAATATTACATCATTAGCATTACTATTCACTGCTGGACTTAGTGGAGGTGGTGGAGGTATTACATCTAGAAATGAAAAATGCAAACAACGAGTTACAAAAATTCATCAAAATATCTACAGAAAGTAGTTTTGTAGAAATGGAAAATAACTTTTTTTGTTTTTTGTTTATTTTTGGAACGATAATTATAGAAAACTATTAAGAGGTTCCGTGTGGAATAGTTTTTTGATGAAATGAAAATTGTAAAGAATATTCTTCTGCTTGCATAATTATATCACTCTGGCTGGAATTCTTTGGACTCTAAGATCTGAAAAACATTTGTGGGTGGGTATATAAAAATCTGAGTCTATCAAACAGTTGACCCTAATATTAATTTTACGTTCATTTTCACAATTGATTAATAAATAATTTATTTTAAATTTTAATAGATGATTTGAACAATTTAAAATGATTTTAGTTTTGGGTTTTGGAATAAAGTTTCGTGGATTCTTTTTTTATATTATTGAAAATGTACAGACACGCAGATTTTTTTGTTTTACTTTTCATTCAAAATTGTAATTGCAAGCCAAATAAATGATTTACACTTATTTAAATGATACACAAATGTTTGATAGTTTGATTTTTTTTGCTAGAAACCGCCTAAAATATTTTCAAAAAAAAATTTTAACGACTAAAAATGATAACTCTTTAAATTTTACAAATACACAGGTACACAGGAAAAAATTGTTTTCGTCGTATATATAGTATGTATCTTTAAATTTGGCGCGTACATCTGCCTAAAATAATGATAATTGATTTTTGATTATCAATCAGCTGAGCTGTTACGTATATACTCATATGTAGTATGTATGAATATGAGAATGTTTATTCGAAAAATGAAAAATTTATACACTCCTCTAAAATATGGATATACTTAGTAACATTTTCAAAATTTATACAAAACAAGATGAAATTTTATTCATAATTTTTAACATTAAAAATTTAACTTACGATTGTTTTGAATTTAAATTTCCATAATAAAAATATAATTTTTTGTAGTTTTTATTTTGTATTTTCTCAAGTCAAAATATATACATTAGATACATATGTTTATCTTTCAATATTAAAGATTGAAAATTAAAAATAATAATTCAAGTATTTACTGTGGCTTCTGTTTCCACTAATAAAATTTAAATTTATCTAACACATAATGAACGGAAGTTTTTCAACTTAATTTTTTAATTTGTTTTTTTTTTTTACTTCTTTTCTAGATTTTTATTTTTAAATAAAATAACTGAGTAAGTATCCATGTCCAGTATCTATACACTATGATGATAAGAAAAATCTTATAAAAACGTAATCATGCGTACAAAATATTTCTTTTTATCTTTAACTTATTTTTTTTTTTTTTATTTTTGAAAATGCTGAAAAAATATTCATTTTCTTTTCTATTATCTTGTAGATGACATTACAAGTTTCAACCGATAATCGATTGAATTTCTGTTAAAAATTTCATTTTCTTTCTTTCAAAATTTTGAATTTAAAATTTCAAAAATTAAATTCAGTTTTTTCAACAATTTCAGTTAAGAAAATAATTTGAAAATTATAACTGAACAACAGAAAAGTAAGTAAGTAGTTCAACAATTTACCAAAATGGAGTATGGAAAAATGGTTTGTGGTGACTTATTTGGAAGATTGCATTTATGGTTTGATGTGGTTTGATTACATATAGAATCGAAACGACAACCAACATAATATCGAAAATGCAAGCAAATGAGTCGTTCAGTATACAGTGAAGGCGTGAAGGTTGGAGAGAACTAAAAATCATGAAAACTTTCAAGCTATTAATACTTCGAAAAAGGTAATCAATCCACATTTCACTGTACATTTTTTAGAGAATGGGAACGGGTATTTTTTATTCAAATTTGGTAAGTGAAAATTTTGATCTTAAATTTTGTTTGAGTATGGAAAAAATTTTTGTATGGTCCTTCTAATTTTTTTTTTTTCCACAATTTTAGAGAAATGCATTCTGTATTACAATCACGTGCAGGGTTCGTGGAACATTTGCTAAACTCTAATGAATATTACGTTCAAATTTGAATTGACATCGTGGAATTTTTTTGAAATTTAGAAAATCTAAAATTTTCAATTTGAATTTACTTCTTCATAGCAAATACATATACACAATTCACAATCATTTAACAACCGTTTCGAAAAAAAACTGGAAAAAAATAGGTACTTTTTGAAAATAATTTTTGACATTAACTTTTCACTAGAACTGTACATTTTCTCAATTAAAACGAAAGGAAAGGATATTATATTTTTCTGTAAATCTACATACATAAGTATTTAATTTTTTTGTTATTTGTATTTAAAAATTTCCTTGGAAAAAATGTCCTGCGATTTTATGAAATACACTGATCAAAAAAAAAAAAACAAAAAAATATTTTTTTTACACTCACCAATACACTTTCTTCATTAGTACATATCCATACAATAAACCTCGCACACTAACAAACACATATACATCATTCCCTATTTATGTTGTCTACCAATATTTTTTTTTTTTGTTGAATTCCCCTATTTTTCAAATCATTATTTCACACAAACCACAACTAATACGAAACAAACTGACTAACTATACTTATATATACACGATGAGCATGCATGTACGTAGCTCATTTTTATGTCAAAAAAGCGCTTGCCCAATAAATTTCGCAGACACACAAAATGTGATATATGTATGTACATACTTTGAAAACCGATTTTCATCAAAAAATTTTTCCATCGTGCAAAAATATAATTTGGTTGGAGATAGTCTACAATTAGAAGTGCTGTTAAATAGAAGTCGTACGTTAATCATTTAAAAAAAAAAAATTTTTTAACCATAAAAAAATTAAAACTAAAATATAAAAAAAAACCCAAAAAAAAAAAACGTTCGTTTTGTAATCTATTGTACGCTACATAATTAAAAAAAAAAAAAAATAGCATATCCGCATATCGGTTCTATATATAATTTAAAGGAAATTATATACAGGACAAAAGAAAGTATAATAAAAAAAATTTAGAATTTTAAAATTATTTAGGAAATAAAAAAAAATATAATTTCGATTAAATCGAGTTAATTAATTATTCGAAACATAAAATAAAACACGAGAAGAAGAAGAAGAAGAAAACAAGATCTGAATTAATTAAAAGATCACCAATCGAAGGTAAAAATTTCTGTGAAAATTACAAAAAAGACAAAAATGAAACAGATGAAAATTAACAAAAATTAAACGAAGCAAAAATACAAAAAAAATAAAAAAAAAACAATTAAAGTGTAAAGCAAAAAACATCGAAGAAAATGAACAATAAATGAGACACAAAATGAATTGTTTTGAGTGTGTGTGTGTGTGTGTATGTGTGTATGTGGATTTTTGTTACTTGCTTCCATGTATACAGAGGATTATTCGAAAAAAAAAATGTTTTTCAATTTTAATTTAATTAATAAAATTTTAACAAATTACTCAATCATTTAAATTCGATCAGATATACTTGCTTACAAACATTTTTGTCGGATTTTATTGTGTATATGTATAGTGTGTTGTTTGTGTGTATATTTCGTATAATACAAGTTGCGATTGTACTATATTCGGTAAATGTGCATGTTTCTGGGTGTATTTTCTTTTAAAATTTTGTAACTAAAACAAAGACAGAAATAAATGAACAATTATAAGTATATAAGTACATACGAGAATATTTTATTTTTTTTTTTGTCATTTTCAATTTAAATTTTTCCTTTTTTTTTTTGTTTTGTTTTTGTTTAATTTTCCTCTAAGGAACTCACATACATTTTAATGCTCTAACCAAAAGAAAGAGAATAATAAATAAATAAATAAAATGAAATTTACATTTTGAAAAACTGCAAGTATATTTCGATGCGTGTGTGTGTTTGTACATCTGATACCGATATACATACAACACGATATGTGCTAAATAGTGATTAGAGTATTGTTTTAGTGTACATACATTTATATACCCAACTATCTATATATGTATACAACACTCAAATGTAAATGTTTGTACATATGCATATAAGTATATTTCTTAAATTGTATGCGGTTAACCAGAATATAATTGTTATCCTGTATAAATATTTATGTACATACATTACATACGTGCAAGTACTCGCGTATATTGTATGTAGGTATAGGTATATACGGTTTGTTATAAATAATTATGTATTTGGGTTATGTTTTATTATGAAACACAAAAAGTAAAAAAAAAAGTAAAAGAAAAATAATAAACAAAATTCAATAACAGCAACAGTGAAATGGAAAAGGATATTTTTTATTTTGTTTTGTTTTGCAAGAAAAGAGAAAAAATATTTCTTGAAATAAATTGAAAATTAAATATTATGAACATTCCAATGAGTTTTGTATGATTTTTAATTGAAAATATTGTGGAACCAAAACAAAAAAAATGAAAGTAAAATGAAGAAAATTTTGAAAAGAAAATTGAAAAGAAATCAAAAAGAAAATTCAAAATATTTTTTTTAATGATGCATAAATGATTTATGAAAGAAAATTAATATTATATGAACATATTTGGATGAAAATGAATTTTTTGTTTTTTGTTGTTCAAATTAAAAAAACAAAAAAAAATGTTTTTAAGGAATCATTATTATATTTTGTGTTTGTTTAAATCTTTAAATGTACACACACACAGACACACATTTGCATATATCTGTGAATAATTCGAGTTTATGTTCATTTATTTTATAGTTTTAATTTTAATTGTGAAAAAGAAAAAAAATTTAAAAAGGATATTTTTTTTGTTCCTTTCCCCAAAATTTTATTTTTCTAAATTTTGAAAAATTTTATTTTAAAAAAAGTGCAAAAAAAAAATCAAGATAATTTTCAGTACAGAAAATGAAATGAAGTATCCTTACGTATCCTTACAAGAAAAAAATTGAAGATATTTTTTTAACACACAAATATAAGTAATTGCATATAATCTGTATTATCTGAGTGTGAGTGTGTATGTGTGTGTGTGTGTGTGTGTTTGATGTGAATGCAGTGATGATTTCATTTGATGTGTACTCCTTTTCCTTTAATACTTTATTTTAATAATTTATTTTATTTGTAGAAAATTTTGTGACACAAAAAAAAATTTCTTTAAAATAATCGCATGTACAAGCACATATGTATGAGCTTATGTGATGATGTACACTACAAGGATTAGATGTATATTCATTTGCGTGAATATTGCCTATATATACCATGTCATGCCATAAAAATTCGGCTTGTGTAAATGTGTAAATGTAAAAGAAATTGAAGAAGAATGAATTTTATGTGTTTCCTATTGTAATCATTATCCTTATAGTTGTTATTGTTGGTGTTATTGCTGTTGTCATCGTCATCGCCATCCGAATCGTTGGTTTGTGTTGTTTCTTTTTTAATGTTTGATTTGTGTATAGTAATTTTGTTGTCTTAATAAATGTTGAATACACTGATAAATATTGATAAGGAGATATAACGTGTGCTAAACATTTTTTTTTTGTTTTTTGTTTTTCTATAAACAAAAGGAAAAATAATGAAATTCAAATAAAAAATTGAGGATAACACATATCTAAAAGTTGAATAAAAAATTAAATAAGGAAAAAAATATTTAAAAAAAAATAAAGAACTAAAAATAAATTCAGTTTGAATTTTTGTAACGATACAAGGATTGATGATCGGTTTGAATTTTGTTCAATTTTTAATTTTTTTTGAAATTAAATATTTGTTTAAATCCTTTTTTTTTAAAATGAATAAAATATAAAAAGGACTACATAGCATATGAAATTATAATTTATAATAAATTGAATTCGAATTAATTTATATTCAAAGTGCGAGTATACAGTTTTTCATTCGAAATCCGTTTCCTATATAATCTGTGCTCCTTAATTTTATTCGTTAAAATCGTGATTAAAAATTAATTAAATTTAAATTGAATTAAAATACAGAAAAAAAAATTGAATAAATCTTTTACGAAGGGATCAAAATAGAAAGAAAAAAAAATTTTTCAATTATAAGAAGACGACGAATGTAGGAAGAAACGAAAAGTTGTAAATTGCAAAACAAACAAAAAAAAACAGGAATTAAAATCAAATCAACAACAACAACAATAGTAGCAACAAACTTTAAAAAAAAAAAGACCAAAAACGAAATGTACTACATATTATACGAAGTGTATAACAAGGGCAAATCCTTTTCAATTGTCACTACATTATCATACTGCTGCTTGTATATAATATGAAATTTTTGTTTTTTTTTTTTCAAATTTGTAACTAGAATTGAAAAACAAACAATAAAATTGTACAGTTATAACGATAACACTATTATGTACAAATAACACATGTAATAATAAATGTATATATAATATGTAGTTATGTGTAAGGATATATATATACAACAAAATACAGTGCATTGTATATACTATAGTAGATAATGTCCACATACATCATATTATGTCAATAAAGGATTTTTTTACATATACAAAAATTGAAAATCTATACTGATAACAACAACACTTCAAGGAAAAGGATATACATTAACTATATGAACGTAGAATAGTGTGTGTAAGTACTCATATATACATTTTATATAGAACATATGAAATAAATATCACTGTTTAAGGACTTGTTTACCCATTCCTTCTTCTTATTATCCTTCTTCTTATTCTTTGGATTCATTTCTTGAATCCATATAATAATACAAGTAACAAAAAAATATCCTTACTCGTATATAACTGCTACAGTAGATAGTGATTATATGGGTATGTGTGAATTTGAAACAGAAAAGACAAAGGATATACTTTTGTGCATTCACTAATACAATAAAGAAATATTCTTAAAATATAGTCAAATTAAACCCGATACACTATACATACTCGTATCTATACCTTTTACACGAAATCCTTAGACGACGAATATCCTACAGAATGCAATAATATTGTTGCAATATAAGAAAAATGTTATTATTCTTGTAACAAAAAATTATATTTACATTATATTTACATTTACACAAACACACACATTCTCATGTATTTTTATGCATGTAAATATTGCACTCTTTCCAAGAGCAAAAAATCATATGGATATAGGATTCGTTGTAGAACGATAGAACTTAGAATATATGATACCGACATTAACGAATACTAGAACAATTTTATTACAAAAAAGGGAAAATAAATATAAATGAATAAATAAAATGGTAGTATGTGTGTGTGTGTGTGTGTGCTGCATGGATACATATGATATCTCCTATCCCCAATTTGGAGGAATTTGAGAGTTAAGTAGAAGAAGTAAAAGCATAAAAATTGTACACATATACAGGGTTAAAGGATATATCATATATATATGATTAAGAATGGGATGAATATATAAGTATATCCTTTACACATACTCGTATAAGGAAAAAAGGAAATTTCTTTAAGGAATTTTATAAATTTTCTTCTATTAATTCTCTTCTATGAAAAGAAGAAAAACGAGAGGATGTACATATACATATATACATTAGTTGCATATCGTATATTAAATACAAGGACTATTTGTTTTTTTTTTTTTTTTATTTGAACTGTTCCCATTTTTTGAAGGGGGATTTAAAAGGATAAGAAAATTTTATATATCCTGACTAACTGTATGTGAAATATTTTCGAAATACATACATATGTTCGGTTCTATATGTTCTGCATTAATTTTATGCAATCGTGCACTTTGCATTTCAATTGCAATTTCCTTTTCAAAAAAAAAAATAACATAAAACAAAAGGATATTATAGGATAAGAAAAACATTTACATATTTATTTAAAGAATATTTTGTAACTAAGTTTTTCAGGATTAATTCACTCTGGCAAAAGAAATATATGAGTAATAATAAAAATTCTGTCTGTTCGACTGCAAACACGACGACACGACGTGAACACAAGTTGGTATACACAAGTGATGCACACACTAACTAACTACAACTCCTGTGCATACAGGCATACATAAAGAATATAATGAAAACAACGACAAGTACAAAATTGATAAAAAGGATATTTTGTGTTTGAAAAAGAAAATAAAATATTTCTTACCAAATGAAAAGATCCAGAGAATGAAAAGGAAAGACAGTAGGGTAAGGTGGGTGGTTTGGGTGGTTTGGGTGGTTTGGGTTTCTATAGAAGAAAGGATTTGCTTTTCACGTATGTATATAGTTTCCGTTTTATTGTGTGTGCGTACGGTGTATTGTTTCTTTTTTGATTTTTATGTATCCTTTTGTGTATTTTTTTTTACTCTGTCCCTTTGATAATGTAAACTTTAGTGATTTTAGTTTTTTTTTTTTTCTTCTCTACATTTTATTATCCGTTTTCTCATTTAATATTAGTTTTTTTTGTTGTTATTATTTCACTTTCTATATCTCCTTTCAGTGTACGAGTTTTAGTGAAACGTATAATTATTGTCGGTTTTTAACTTTTTTGTGGTATTCTGTATTGTTGTCGCGCTGTTGTCGTTGTTATTTAATGCTAATTTTATGAAGGAAGAAAAATGCTACTATTTATTTATGTTGGCTCCAACTCGAACTATACATAAACTAAACAATCGACACCCGACACAACATACATAGAATTGTGTTGTGTTGTGCTGATAATGGAACTACATATACAGAACTGAACCACATGAAACTGAATGAAGTTGTGCGTTTTCTTTATTCGATTAATTTCTTTTATTTTCTATGACTGCCTTTTATTGGCTTTGTTTTTTCTGTGTCTTTCTGTCTTGTTTTGTGTTTTTTTTTTTGTTTTGCAATCACATTCAATAGCCTTTTTATCCTTGTGTGCACAGAAAATTAATGTAGATGAAGATAACAAAAACAAAGTGAATGAAAAAGAAAAAAGTTAAATTGAATTCCTTTTTCAATTTACCTCATAATTTATGAATTTTTGAATGCGTGTATGTATATGTACGAGTATATCAAAAGCAAAAAAATGAAATTTTCTTTTTTTCATAATAATTTTTGTTTTAAATCCTTTTTATTAAAATTTGTTGCAGTAAATAAATTCAATTAAAAGTTGAAAATTGGATTTAGTGGATTTTTGTAAATTAGTCGAATTGAAAAAAAAAAAATTTAAATAAAATTCAGGATAATAATAAAATTAAAATAGAACAAATAAAATAAAAAAGGATAATTAGAGTATGTATAGCTACTATTCTTGATATTTTTTTTGTTAATTATTTTAAAGCATTACTTATACACATTTTGGAGTAACTATATGTTCCTATTACGATACAGGATATTATGAGAATGTCGACTTATAAAAGGAGGAAAAATATTTTTCATTTTGTATAAGCTACACATATATTACACGGAAGCATTAAAGCAAAACTTTTTGAAACGAAATACATTTATATTTTCAAATAAATTTTATTCCCCTAGAATATACACGTAAGTAGGACGAAAAAAGAAATTAATCGATTTTATGAAAAGTAGTCCTGAAACGGAAACAAACTACTATACAACAAATAAATTTTTATACACAGAAAAAAAAAAGAATAAATGACCAAAATACATTACTGAAAAGGACTTTAAATTGTTTTGTGACGTCATAAATGAAAATGTACAACAATGTATGTATGTATATGTGTATGGTGATATCCTAACAAAATAACTATTGGAATAGGATGTACCATTAAATTCTTCAGGCTCTATTTAATATTATATATATAGTACTTTCTCAGCAGGATATTGGATCATTAATTTTATGATTTATTATACTGTTACAAAAAGTCATTTTACTTACAAATTTACATAAATATATGTATGTATGTGTGTATACATTCAACTGGCATGACATGATATTATGATAATGTGCTGATGTCTTATATTGGGATAGAGAGGAATAAATAAAAAGCTTAGGAAATTTAAAATCAACGAACAAATTGGGGAAAAAAAAAACACATTTTTCCTGTCAGAATATGATCCTTTGTAATTTTGTTTTCTTTTATTTTTCGTTGAATATTAAATATGTATGTATTTTGGAAATATTTTTGTTAATGAAAAAATAATATTTGAGAAGGACTATTTTAGAAGAAATTAACAGTGTTGCTTCCAGAGTAAGTACACATAATTGAAATTTTTAAAAGTTATAAATATATGTACAGTGACTAACAAAATTTTTGTATGGTTTAAATTTTTAAGGATAAATGTTTTTGAAGAGTATCATTTTAAAAAAAATTTCTATTTCCTGCTGTAATGGATAGCAGTGATTTTAATTTAAAGTAATGTAGGACAAAAGTATATACTCATGCAGCTCTCCGGATCCTATTATTGTTCCATTGCTCTGAACATGTAATGTATAATGCAGAAAAGTGTACAATTTGTGCACATTCCTTTTACTAGTTTTCATAATTTTTTTTATTTCACATTTCCATATCCTGATTTCCGTTCTAAATTTTTTGAATTTTATTTTTCCACATAAATGATGTGTAAATTTAATTAGAACATCCTTGCAACTATAATGCACAATTATTTGAATTATTAGTTTATAATAACTTTGAACAATACCTAGATCATATAAAATACCAATATATGTGTCGTACTCGTATCCTTGTGCACATGCACCTGGGAGAGAAATATGACAACCTTTGAAAATCGATAATAATCACTCAAAATCATCAAATAATAAAATTCCCTGTAATATGTATAATTTATCTTTTACCGTATGTATGAACAATAATTAAACAATATCCTTATGAAAATTTGACTATTCAACGATATTAACTGATAAATTTTCATTAAATCCTCGTATATGCATATGAAGATTCCTAGCTCCTAAATACGTATAGATGTACGGTTGTGTGTGTAGAAAATTTTTTGGGTTATATGAGTGTTGTATTTGCTATATGAGATCGTAACCGTAACGTATCATTTCATTCATTAACCGTCGTCCCGTAAGTATTGAAACTTTTAAATGAAATGCATGCATATTACACCACACCGAACACACACTTCTCTACTCATACGTATTTTGTAGTGCGGTATAGCAATTACGTAAATTGCTTTTATATTACGTACGATATACGATACGATACTGCGATACATATGCGATTGTATGTAACATACTTTGTATCGATTACATCTGATTTATGAATTTACATTTAATAAGAGAAATTTTTCGTATCTAAGTACATACTACATAAATAGTAGTGCAATAATGAAATTATCTCTGTGTGTACATTGTATATACAAACGATGAGCATTAAACATTTTACCATAAAACAAGCCATTTACGAAAATCCATAAATGCTTACTATGTAGAATGTGTATACGGTCGCAAAAACAAAAAAAAAAACAAACAAAAAGTTTAAAAAATGATTAAAAAAATAAATGAAAATAATTTCTATCCTTTGCCATTTTACATACAAAGTTCAAAACTTTACACCGTACGTACTGTATACTTACATTTATGTACTAGTGTATAGTGTGTGGGTGTGGGTATGGCAGTATTTATGGCATCGTACATTAAATTCGTATGTAATCGATTGTGTTCGGTTTAATAGAGATATTTTCTTCTTTTTTTTTTTTTTTTTGCTGTAAATTCACATAAATAAAATGAAAAAAAAAATAATAATTAAAATTGAAAATTAAATTAAAACTGATTTTTATTTTATTTTTTGCCAATTTTTTTGGTATTAAAAAATTAATTGAAACGTTTAAAATTTTCCATAGATCAAAAATTGAATCAGAAACAAAATAAATAAATAAAAATATAAAAATCAACAAGGATAGAGAAAATTATTTTTTAATGGACACAAAATTTTTATCGAAAGGTGGTCTTATAGGGTGTGATTCGGATGTTGGGTGGGATATTAAATGAGAGGAAGCGAAGACACATATGTGGGCAGAAGATCGGAAGGTATATTTTATCTATAGTTTGTACTTGGTATACACAAATTATTATTAATTTTAAAGCTTTCTTATACACGAAAATAATGCACAGGCATAGTATCTAAAATAATTCTGAAATTCTGTAGGATAAGACCGCGTTCTTTCCTATTTCTCTATCAATAAATTGTTTAAATCTTTCTCTACAGATAGATACGAAACCCCCTTTCTCTTTCCTACTTTTCTACATCCTAGTAATTTTTTCTTCCACTCTTCCACTTTTTCCATACTAGAGGTAATTTTATATCGCATCCTATCATTTCATTTGAATCTGGGTTTGTTTTTTGGTCTTCAGTCTAAATTATTGTCAAAAATTCGACTTTTCCACGAATTGATATCTGAAATTCAATTCTGTTTATGACAAAAAAACTTCTTAATATAGTTCTGCGTATACGATTATTCATAATTTTACAACTTAGAGCTAACCTAAACCGCAATTATAATTCAATTTTCTATAGGACAATCGAAAGTAAACCGACAGAGAAATACATATTTTGATTATTTTTTCTTCATAACTTCTTCTATAAGTATAACCTCAAAAATTTGCATATCTAATGAATAAGATTCATAATTCCGAGCTGTATATCATTATTATTATGAGTGTTAGATTGTAATAATTATTATCGTATAACACTCTTCTGTTCTTTCCTCAATAATTGTGATTATCTTTAAATTTATTGTTGTATGTTTTTGCATACAATAATCATGATTTCATTTTTCCATTATCTTCGTATACAAATTAATGTGTGCACTCACATGTACATAATGTACGATGAGAGACAAAATTTAGTGTACAGAGAAAATGTTTACTGTGTAATGCTTTGAACTGGAGATAAGGCGACAGACGGCTAGGCTACAAAGGTTGTGAATCAGAAAGGTTTGTTCTTCTGTGCTTATATCTTTGAACCTTCTAAAGTGTGTGTAAAATAAAAAATAATGGTCTAAATTAAAATTGAACAATGCAAAAATATAAATCGGAGCTGAAGTATGGAAGTATCACCTTTCTGAAAAGCTACAAAATTATAGGGTTTAAGGTGAAACTTGTCCTCGCATGCATCCATATTTTGCATTCAGTTAACTAGGATAAAATGTAATTATTTCTTTGAATATGTAAAATATACAGATGTTGTGCATATTTTCTTGTCCTTTTATTTTTGTTTCTCATTGTAGATAGAGATACTCATACTCGCGTATATGTAAATGTTTGATAAACTTTTTAATACTAATTAAAATTATTTTAAAAATATTCTCTTCGATTCTTTCCTTCTTTTGCTATTCTGTTCTTATTCATTACAATTATTTGTATTATTTTTTAGTAAATCATTTTCTATCTCAATTTTATTTCTTACATGTAGATAATCGTATATATCCTTATTCTTGCCCTGCTTTTATAAATACTGGCATGCATAAAATATTGTCCTCAAATTACATAAATATATACATGCTGATTCTTATTATAATTATTCTTTATCCTTTTTTCATCATACTACAACTCCACATCTACATAATTATAATACATACATATAATCATTCATTCATACATTCTTATCTCATTGTTAAGTATCTTAAGTCCTAACACACATAAATAATAGCTGTTGTTTTGTATTTATCTATTTTTTCTATTATTATTTTTTTTTTGTTTCCATAATTTCTAGGATGTTTGTAGAACAATTCTAAAAAAATTATTCGTCTACATTATAATTACATTTCAATTCGAATAAGTAGCAAATACTCATGTTTACTTACCAATACACACATTTATGTACGTTTGGATGTTATATATACACGTGTACAATATTCAAAGTGTCCTTATATTGAATTTGTCGTATATTTGAATTACTTAAGGCATGAATTTATCTGTAAATAAAAAAGGAAATCGAAGAGAAAAAAATAAAAAATTGAAAATGAAAAATAAATAAATTATATGCAAATTGAGTTATTTCGTTGTCCTTTCTTATCTGATTATCATTATCATAATTTTCTTTATATTTCTAATTTATTTGCAATATAAGGATATATGTATGTGTAGTATTATTTTTCATTTAATTAATAATAATTAAAATAATCCATCGTATAATATCGCATATCGCATATATATTTCTCTTTCTTCGTGTTTTTCTTCTACATTTCTGTACAGGTAAGCCTATAGATTGTGAGAAACTAGAGTGTGTACTTTTCTATTCTATATAGGTGCTGCTACTATTCATACTGCCTCTTCTTTTTTCTTGTCTTCCTTTTTTGTCAATCGTTGTGAATGGGATTAGGAGTCATTTCGTTATTTTTCGGTGTTTTGTACAGTCGAGTCACAGTCGACCGATTGTTGATTATAAATTATTTCAAAGATTATTTTGCCAACTGGTACACACATATTCTTAGGTTTAAGTAAAGTATGCATATACACACACAAAAAATGTAATGTAATGAATAAATTTGAACTAAAATCTGTCGTATAAATTATCCAACACAATGAGTAACGAGCCTAAATACAGAAAAACAAAAACGAACGAAATGATAAATTGTGCATCTGATATTCTCAGTTTTGTTTTCCTTTTTTTTGTCTACTTTGTTACATCCGAATTCATTCATTTGTGTACAAATTACCTATCCTGTGTGTCGTTCTATTCCTTTTTAATGGTTTCGTATAATTTAAATTACACAGGAGAATTCGAAATTGTGAACGTTGTTTTTCTTTTGTTACAAATCGTTCTCATACGTAAGAAATATGGAAAACTATTTTCTGCATACAAATACCTTTGGGAATCCTTTTTAAACATAATAATAGAAAATTTTTTTCCATTAGTTTTTTGTTCATTTTACAACACAGAAGAGATTTAACTTTGATTCGCATGAGAATTATTCATCTTATTATCTGCAGAACAGAATATTTTCGTGTTTTCTATTGTAAAGGATGTAATTCTGTTCTAGTGTAATTGTGAATATTACTCGATCGAAGGGAGATTTTGTGCAAACAAGATGCAAAAACAATGAATATGAAATTGTAGAAATAATGCAGTTTGGTAGTACCTGCGGAACAGTAAACTTTGATTCACACTCCACCACACATATTGGTTCAAGGATTAATTATTATTTTTGCGTCTGTGAATCTAAATAGAAAAAATACATACTTTCCATTATTTTGTAGAATTTTCCTTCCCACAAATTTCCCACGTTGTTCATATGGTCCATAATTTAAACTTTTTAGTTTCTTACTTAATTTTTGTTCAGGAACATTTTATTTTGAATTTTATCGATTGATTTTAAATTTTAATCGAATTTCGTACATAAATTAAAGCATATAATAAGGAATCCTTATCTATGATTAAAGTTAGCTATCTAGAATCCATTATTTTTATTTTCTTGTTTTTTTTTTAAAAAAATTCATTTTTGTTTTTGCATAGTGAATTGGTGATTGGTAAGCACTGCAAAACAGAACGGAACTGTAAATGACTATATGAAGATCTGAATTTAATGTTATGAAATGCAAGTAAAATTATGAGAGTTGCATTTTAATTAAATGGGATAATGAGAAATTTGTGTGTAAAGTGCACTGAAATGCCTTCTAGCAATTTGATTTTGAAACTAGAAAGTAAAAAAAAATTATTTTCAAAATTTACCCTCGAGAATTCGGAATTTTATCCAAATTACTTTTCGTGTATATACGTTAGTAAAACTTGGCATTAATATTGGCATTTTTAAAGGAGCTAATCACCAATAAAAACGACATCAATTTAATTCAAGAATTTATCCTAATTTACAATATCTAAATATACGAGTCCAATCAACTAACTACAAATTTTACTACGACTACTATTTATTAGAGAATAATTTTTTACGTGCCTAGAATACATATTAGTTACGGAAAATTATACGGAAAAACGGATATTCATCTTATTTTTTCTTCAGTTCTTCCGTATTATTTTTTTTCGTTTTTTTATTTTTAATTAAAATATAGATAATGCCAACAGACTTTTCGGTCTGAAGATTTTCTTGAATGTATAAGTGCTGCTGTATGCTCCTTAGTATGTTTGTAAGTTTATAGGAGTGCAAAAATATTTAGGATGAAAGCCAAAATTTACAATTTCGGGTGTAAGTAAACAAAAATTTTCTTGCCAAATATTTACATTAACTTAAGATGAAAAAGGCATTGTAACTTGTGTGTATGCATTTGTTAGGATGCCTTTCGATAAATACCAAATTTCATCTCTATACCCGTAAACATATGTATAGATATGTACATTTATACACACACACACACACACACACACACACACACACACACACACACAGACATGTGCATTCGTTGTGCATTAATTTCTCTGGAATTTTTCTATTTTTTTTTTTAAAAAAATGTTGATGCTGATCTCAGAGAATAGTTGGGGTTCAATCAATTCCCTTTCTAATTTACTTGTTTACTTTCAATCAAAATTTGCATATGTATATGCATACTCGTACATACTAAATTCATGTGAAAGTAGTAGTGTTCATTGTATTTGTGATGGAATTTTTTTGAAATTTTTTTAGGTCGAATGCAAATCCAAAATAAATCCAGAGTCAATCTATATATGACTAGGGAATTTGGATGTTATGTTGTGCGCATTCTAAAATTTACACATGAATTCCTATCCTATATACGAGTATATTCGAAATTACAGATAATATTCAAGTAAATTACTTGTACAAGAAAGTAATAAAACGGAATATGTAATGTTATCCTGGAACAAGGGTCCATTGCGGTATCATTGGCGAAGTGAAAACAAATGGATGGAATGTTTTGATGATTTGATTGAGAATCCAATTTTAGTTTATGAACCGTTTTTGCAGTGCACAAAAACATTCTTCCTCTGCGCACATATACGTAAGTACTTATACTTACACACAAGATGATGTATCATTTGTAAATTAATTCCAAATTCTGCAAGTGTACAAAATTATGAAACTGTATAATTACTGTCTATATCGAATATTCTCGAATTTACTGAACTTCTACAGGTCAATAGAACTTTCTATCCTTCATTTATATTTGAGATGAAAGAAAATAATTAAAAATATTCTTGAAAACATAATTAACAATTTAATCCTTAATTTCGTAGTCATTTAAGCGATTTAAATAATTTTTTAATTACATTTTTTGTTTTGTACAGTACCTACTTGAATTTTGTATTGTCTAACACTTAATCATAAAATAAAAATTTAGAAAATATACAAAAAAAAAGAGAAGGAAGGAATGAAAAAGGATGTTTAATAAACATTCACTTGAATTCTGTTCCACTCACAGATAATGGAAGAAAAATAAACAAAAAGTCAATTAAACTTCTTCATCACAACCACTTTGAGTTAGTGAAGATTTTAATTCCAATTTAAAAACTATAAGATTATTAATTATCCTTTGGATCTAGGATCATTAAAAATAATAGACTTTTTTTAGTTAATGTGTACCATCTGCACAGTACTGCAATAACATAAAACACAAACAACGACAACGACATTAACTATAAAAACGTTGAGTTCAGAGATAGTATTAGTGTACTGTCACATGAGACTGATTCTGAATCTGAAAAATTCCGAAAATTTCAGAATCACAATCAAATACATTGTAGTATATGTGACCTGTTACATGGCTCTGAAAAATTCATCTGCTAAATAAATTCCGGTTTGTGTTTCCGTTTTGTAATCTGATTATTTTCAGAATAGAAAATGAAACATGCTGACAATAAATGTAGCATGTCACATGTACCTGAAATCTGAATCTGAATTCATAGCTAAACCACTCAATAAATTGACATACTTGTTTATATACAACTTGAAGATCGTAAGATAGAAGACAGAAGACAGAAGATTAACTTTATTTCACCCTCCATTAAAAAGTGCGTCTTACCAACGTACTCGCCACTCATAGTACTTATCGTTCGATAGTTTAATGTTCACTCGATAAGCAAAGTGTTTTATAACAATAACAAATTTAAAGAAAAATATTGAAAAGGAGTTTTCAGATTCAGAATCAGAATGAACAAAAAGTGAATTCTGAATCTGAAATTTTACGTTTCAGATTCAGAATCAGTCTCATGTGACAGTAGACTTAGACGGAAAATGAAGACGAACTGTGTTGTGTTGCGGTGTGGTTTGAGTGGAATTCGTCGCAACGCAACATTTACGATTATATTGTCAGAAAATAAATTTTCTATGAAAAAACAATTTAATAGAAAACTTTTGTTACGAAAGGAATTAAAATTCTAAATTCTGAAATTAAAAAAAAAATTTTCTTACTGTATTTATGTAGATACGATATGCGAGAGTGTATCCAACTTTTTATTTTTCGTTTATTTGCTTTTTTGTTTCTGTTTTTTCTAAACTTTAATTAGATTTAAGAATTATTATTCTCATCATTTGCCTCCCATTTTTATATGTTTATGGGATACATATACAAACATCCTGTTTCATTTTTTTTTTTTTTTTTTTTTGTTACTCAAATGCATGCACATTAAGTACACTTACCATCGTACAAATATAGAATTGTATGTCACTCACATTATTACAGTCACATAGTCACACACCGTCTCCCTTTTAAATGTCATCAAAGAAGATAATACGAAACAAATGAAAGAACGAATGGAATGGAGAGAATAAAAATGAAAACAAAACAACAGCACAAAATTTTTTTTCCATCTCACCCCATTACAGAAAGAATGAAAAACAAATGTAAAGATGATTGGGAATGGGGAAGGAAGATATCTGTATATACGTTCATTCTCTTTTACTTTGAATTTTTTCGTTTAATAATTAATTTTCTCTTAACCTGATTTGAATCTTTTCCTCTGACACGACAAAGTTATGATTTTGTTTTTCGTTTATTGTTGCTGTGTTGCTGGTTGCTGTTAAATGTGTAGTACGGTAGTATACCATGATATATACAATATATAATGCACACAGCGCGTATACAATGCAAAGTATGCGATATGGTGCGACTGGTGGCTGCTACATGTGGAAAATTCTTTTTGAAAATTTCATTCCTATCCACACTCTAATTTTTACTCTGTTCTACACACACGTTCGATGTATGCAATTTTTTTTTACGAAGTTTATTTGTTCGTTTTCTCTTGATAACGATGGAAGTCAAATTCTTTTCTATAAGGAATTTTTACTTTAATTTTATGTTTTTTTCTGTCTTCTGAGCCATACCATATTTTCATTGTATATCAGCAGGAGAATATTTCTTTCAAGTAGTGTATAATAAAAGTGTAACATTTTAAATGTAAACACACACACACACACACACAGAAATGCAAACAAATTACACAAGACGAAAAAGAAGAAAAATATGATGAAAAAAAAAAACTGAAAAGCATGTGAACGATATAAATCCAAAACATTTACACACACACACATAGAACAGATGTGTGTTTGTTGAATGAATTTTTCATGATGACGTCAAAGAATTTTCATGTTTTTTTTTGTCTGTTATGCTTGTCTTCCTTTTCGTTTTTTTTTCCTTCATTTTCTTTTTTATTTGCTGAAATAAATTTATAAATTCATGTTGTATATCTACGAGTATACGTTATATGATGTGTTTGTGTATACGTGTGTAGTTGAAATGAGTTCATATACAGCATTCTGCCTGCATGATACACACTCGTATGCATATAAATACAGATAGTATGCTGAGAAATATAAGAAATAATTCAAAAAAACAAAAAAAAAAAAAGGAAACAATACGAACAGAAAAATTCAAATTGACAAAATCGATATAGAAAATAAAAAAGAAATAAAATGAAAATAAGAATTCGAGAACGTGAACAAAATAAAATATTTAAAAAATGTGAAATGAAAAGGATATATGCATATGATGACCAATAAGAAATATAAGAATTCTGAAATTAAAAAAAAAAAAGTTTATAATCATTCAATTGCCTTCAACACTCTCAAAATATCTTTACTACTGAATATCCTTTTTTTTTTTGTTTGAGTTTTTGTACTTCATCCATTTTTTTTTTTGTTTTTTAGATACTTAGTCGTGATTAAATTTTTTTTAGATATTTCTTGCTTTATTATATTAAAGTATCTCTGAAATCCTTTTTTTGTTCCTTTCATTCATATTTAAATGTTTAACCAGAATATTTAATAATATTTGAATAATTCTTTTTTAACCGATATTATGATTAACTTTGAATAACACACGTAATAAAAGGATAAGGAATCGTATTGAATTCCTGATTATTTTCAAAATTCAACTATCGGATCATTGTACGACTGAACACTAATGTACGAGTAGAATACGAATAAAAATTTTCTTTTTCACATTTTACATATCCTTTTTGGTAATCTACAAATACATACACGTACATAATTTTCTGTACGAAATCTATGCATTACATCTTGTCCTATATATTTTATAATTTACCGTGTATTAACACAAATAAACATGCATATGTATATATACAAACAAATTAACAAGTTAATGTAGGACGTGAGACTCGACTAGGGTCAGGCGTTGGGAATGAAACTCAAACCAAATGTACATTTATGTGTAATTTTACATTTTCATATTTTCTGTATGTAATATCCTTTCTTTATACATATACTTTTCTCTCTATTTAATATTGTATAATAAAATCTTTTGATCCCTGTAGAAATTACAAAAGGTATTCACATGAGTTTATTTTGCTTATAAAAGATTTACGAAAAGGATTTTAAAACTACAAACAAATATATTTAAACTGTATTTGTGTGGATGTAAATCGATTTACATCCATTCCCATCTACAAATTTCGAAAATATGCATAAATGTGCTTTGTGAACAAATATAACCTTTGTTTTGATTATGGTTAGAGACTAACATATATATTTGTATTACCGAATCGGGTGTATTAAAATGGACAAAGGATATAATCGGTCATGGCATGCACATGAACATTTTTATCTTTCTGAAACATACGTCCGAGAATATTCATGTAAGTGTGGAATGCGGATTAGACAGAATAATAAATGCCAGCTTGCCCGGCTAGGTGAATAGGTGAGAATTTCATCCATTCGTGTTTGGAATACATAATTGTCGTGAAGTTGTTATTGGTTTGATACTCACATAATAGTAGAGCACAAAAGTTTTTCTGATAAAAAGATAGGAAAAATGTCAATTCAAAATAATGAATGGAAAATGGAAGCATCATTATCACTGGTAGCTGTCATTCTAATCAACTAGTAGTAGTAGGTAATGAAATTTTGTGCAAAATTTACATAAAAACACAGAATCGAATTTGACCATTCATTCAGTTTGATATTCGCTGATAGTGGAAGGTGTGTGTACTGTGAGTTTGTGAATTATTCAACGAAAGGATCAAATTGTTTGCCCTAATTATACTGTTCCCTAGAAACCTAATTCAAATTTTAATTTCTAAACTAAAAAAATCAAATTAACAGAACAATTTTCATATTGAAAATCAAAAAAAAAAAAAACTTTGGAAATTTTTACTTGCGAACATCAACAGTTATATAGAAAATTTGCCTGATACTTTTCGCCAAATATTAAATGTTTTGTTGCGTGTTAATAAAAAATATTCTCGATTTAATTCTTTCATTTTCTCATTTAACCGAGACCATTACTATAATGACAGATTGGATATACGCATTAAAATATTGAAAAGTAGAGAAGCAACAAATGGAAGAGAGAAAAAAAATATGAAAAATTTTCGAAATTTATTTGTGCACATTAAACAACACTGCGCCCAGTATCCATTAACCACAACCGCACTACTAATCATCAGATATCTCTCTGTCCATATACATTTTTTTTTTTTCGATTTAATGATTTATAGAAACGATTGACGTTTTTAATGTTTACCATAATAATGATGATGATTACGAGAGCGATAGCAATATAATTATCATTGTGGATCTTAATTGACTTTTCTCACGTTATCTTCTGTTATACTTTTTGTTTTATGAATTTTATGTGATGAAACGATGAATTCTGAATGAAAATTCTTCTATAAATTATTTTATGTAGCTACAGCTAGAAACAGGATTAGAGAAACATAGAAAACTATATGCATTAACCAAAGTAATATGATGGAAAATAAATTCACGATTACGATTACATTTGAGGACGATTAACATTTTGTGACATGTTTCTATTGTTAATTTTGTGTTTTTTAATAAAATTTCAATTTCTAATTCTAATTTATGGCACAGGATATTTTTTATTGATTTCTGTGTTGAATAGAACTGTAATCGTGGCTTCCAAAAAATTTCATGATTCCCCTAGAATGGGTATATTGAATGGTACACCATTACAACACCATAAAAATGTACACATATTTTAGGTCGTGAACATTAAAGTGAAAATCCTATAAGCCAAAAATTCAATCAAACTATTGATGATTTTTGGTATTTTTGAAAGCTTTTTACTGACACTTTTTACTTGTTTTGGTTTTTTTCAAATACTTTTTTTTCTTTTTTTTTATGTCAAAATAAATCGTTTCAAAACTCTTGGAATCTCATATTCAAATCGTATGCCTTTGAATGTAAATTTATATATTGAATTGAAGATGTCAAATATTAAACGGTATTACATGTGTCAATTGTTAAATACTCTTACACATAAAATAGAAAGGGTGCTTGTAATAATCGTAATCGCGAAATTATTTTTATTTACTCATACCTTTGTACATACAGACTACAGAGGATTTTGCATGTCAATAATGTAATAATCGTCGTAGTCAACATCGCACCATTTTGAAAAAAAAAAAAAATCATTCTAAGAGGATTATTTATGTTGTAAAGACAGAAATTATTATTTTCTATGTACTGCGTGTCGATTTTCGACTTTAATACGCGGTAACGTAGAGAATTTTCCTTATCTGATATTTGTTAAATATACTTTGGAAATTAAAGACACATGTAAGTACTTATAGGTGCTTGTAGACACTTTATGATATGTAGGTAAAGAAAATCAAATGAATCAGTTCTTCGGTTCAACTTACAACGATATTAATGAATATTTGCAGTTTATGATTTTTTGGTATAGGGGTTAATTTATAAATTTTTCTACAGTTGTCTATGAATGGTTGGTTGGTTGCAGTGGCAATCCGTTTCCAGTCCATTAGAAACAGACTCAATTAGCACTTTGTGTGCCGTTTTGTTACCACAAACTCGTAGGTGTTGGTTGTTTCTCTAGGCTATAGCCATTTTGTCTTGTTCAAGTAATAGATCAAACTGCCTACTGTTAGACTGGCCGCGAGTTCTTCGAGGAAAGGTTTACCGAAAGCCCTTAGTCTAGTTTTAGCTAATGCTGAACACCTGCAAACATAATGTAAGAGAGTTTCTTCCTCTGAGTTGTCCTTGCAGCTTCTGCAGTGCGTGTTGTACGATAGACCCAATCTGGCTGCATGTTCTCCCGCAGGCCAGTGACCTGTTAGAATCGCCATGATTCTAGCGGTCTCTCGTCGATCTCTACCGATGAGTGATAAGGTTCTTTTCTTATCGAACAGTTCTATATAATCGCATCAAAAATGAAGAAACAATAAATTCATTTCATAATTTTTCAAAAAATTAATTCTTGTAAACTACAAAACTTACGAATTTATGAGTGTAAGAAAGTCTTTAGAGCACTGTATCTCCTATTAAATCTTATCTTATCTTCTATGGTGTACACATAAATCATTTACACTTTATTAGTTTAAAGCACAAGGAAAATAAAAGCACCCAAAGCAAAAACATAAAAAAATAAATAAAGGAAATAAATTGAAATTATCCTTGAAATTCAGATTGTATCTTCATTATTCTTCATTATCTAAGATTAAAGAAAACAAATTTGAAAAAATATCGTATAAATTATCTACAAAAATGACAATAAAATAAATAAAAAATATCAGATAAAATACATACATACACGCCATTATAAATAAATCATGTTTATACGAGTATATAAGTGTACGAAATGAAAAGGTAAACAGAATAATTTGTATACAAGATAAAGAGTTTATATATACTCTCGCCAATATATATACAAAATAAATTTATACAGATATTTGACAGATAGTTGATAGGTGAATAGATACACATACTATTTGTAAAGATATAATAGATAAACAAAATTAAAATGAAAATCACATTACAAAAAACAAACAAACAAAAAAAAAATACAAAGAAAAATACGATAAAGGGAGCAAAAAAAAGGAGTCCAACAAATAAGAAGAAAATAAAATCAAAATAAACAAAACAAATACAAAAAAATATGAAAAAAATGTTTTGTATTCAAAAAGGACAAAAAAAAATGATTATGTCTTCGAATAAATTTAATGCTGATACAAAAAAAGGATATTTTATTGATTACTGTTTAAATGTTTTTCCTTTTTTTTTTTGTTTGTTTTGTTTGTTATGTAATTCATTTTGTTTGATTTACGGTAAAAAATAAAAATTAAAAACGAAATAAAAAAAAAACAGAAACGTTGTAAGTTGTAAGGCAAGTTAGTAAATCATCATCAGATTTTAAATCGATTTTTATTGGATTCGAAGAAGAAATTGGAAAATCTGTAGTATATCACTTTTTGTTTTAATCCTTTCAAAGTCGATTTCAAGTCGATTTTCAATTTCTTTCTTTTTTTATTAAGAAAATTCTCAATTTAATGTCAGGTTTCAAATTATTTTCAAATTTTCTACTCCACCAAAAACATAAAATGTATACTCAACAAAGAGAGCGGCTGCGAAATGTTGTTAAACATTACAGCGGAACTTAGTGTAGGAACTTCAAATAGGTCAAGGTATAGCTTGTTTAAAATTCCCAGCGAATAATCTGCGCATGTTTCTCTTGAAATTAAATATGTACATAAAATGATTATATGTATTTGTGTTTTTCTCCCATATAAACCTGAAAAAGTGTAACCACTACAATTATAACCTCGCTCAAAGCATGACGCCATACTCTCACTGCGCATATATTCCATTCGCTGGGAATTTTAAACAAGCTATACATGCATATTTTATTATTTTCGTTTAAACGTGGACACGAGCAATTTCATGTAAACCGTGTGAAATGAAATTCCACTAAGACACATGACATTCGGATAGAAACTTCTTATGAGATTTCAAAATTATTTTTATGTTACTTAAATTCGTTTTTTATTTTTGTTTTGGAATGTTTTTCTTTTTTTTTCAATTTACGTTTTATCAGAGCTCAGGAGATTTGTGAAATGAGAGAAGAAAAATTGTTATTTTCATAATTTATCTTTCGAAGTTTTATCGGGATTTTTTTCAAAGAGTAGTGTACTCGTATCGTATGTTGTATAATAAATATATGAAAATTATCTTTATTTCTCTTGTACTCGTAGTATAGCCTTTTATTATGCATATACAAGGATAACGATTAAACACGTAAAGTGAACATATTATAAATTACAAGTATTTGTGTGTATATGAAAATTTTTGTCTTAAATATTTTATGATGCTCTTTAAAATTCATAATATATTCCATGTAGGTGCACACATATTATATTCATACATACTCGTACATCTGTAATACTCTCCTCATAATCATGTCGCTTTATATTCATAATCATATTGTATTTGGATACTGTATTAACTCTGTTTTCTGTGTGTTGTAACATTGTTCATCCATACTTACTTACATACGATACGATTACATTGAATTTACAAACATTGAATCTACATGCTTATATGCATTTGTATCTACACATACATTACCTATAGATAGATGTAACAAAATATCTTTAATTTGAAAATTATTCATTAAAATTTTCTAAATTCCATAATATAAGGATTTTATGTGTATACAACAAACTGATCAGAGGGATTACAAGATATTTAAGTGTGTTAAATCTTTGCGCATTCATACACACGCATATACATAATGTATTTGTATTTATTTTAAGATGAATTATTTATGATAATCGCTCCTAACGTAAACCCTATAACAGCTACACTTAGAATCATAACACATTTATCGTAATTACATACTGCTTTAGTTTTATACACACATCAACTTTTACGAGCATTCAGTAAAAAAAATTTTAAAACTAAATTGATCGATAAAAGTATATGAGTGTGTGTGTATACATATGAGTGCATTTACACATTTGTAGTTGAGAGAAAAAATTCAGGATAAATTTTTGTTGAAAAAGCAAAGCAATACCAAGCAATACGTATGTAGCTATAATGTTCGCCAAAAATGTTTGTATGATCACCTCATAATTTCTTACTGGAAATTCCATCTACCAACAACCATAATCTTGATGTTAAGCGCTGATGGATTACCGTTGGATCAACTCCGAAACGGAAATTAGCTGACTAATATAAGTATGTACTCTTAAGGAGCGGTTGTAGTTTGCCTATTGTTGAAGAAGAAGAGAAAGAAGATGAAGATAAATTTATCTTTGATTAAGACAAAGAGATTCAATACGAAAATATTCACAAAAATTTAAATTATCATTTCTTAATCTTGCAATTTTCTTTATTTAAGCATTTGAAATTTGAATGTTGAAATTCATTCCAGCTTCAATCGATTCAATGTAACTCGCATGAACTTTGCCAGATTTATGAAGCATTTCAAATTATCAGTTGTTTCCCTTCTATTCCCACCCTTTTTCTATTAAGTTTTTTTTCCATACAAAATTATCCTGAATAAATCATTGTATGCGAAAATAAATCAAAAGTAGTGTAGTACCTAAATGCGATAAATATGCTCGATTTCTGCAGAAAATTTGTAAACATCATGCGATTAAAGTGAAAACATAAAAAAGTATATTTTGATGAAAACTAGTAAACAAAACAAAAAGGATAAGAAATTTCATTTTTATATGAAAAAAATTGAAATATGTAAGGATTAATGTATCATAGAATGATATATTTTCATATGCGTATTAGACGTGTGAAAAATTTATTTTCATTGTCTGCCGAACATTATCTGGAAGAATGTACATAGAAAAAGAATGAATATCCTTTAAATTTTGAATGGGTAATTGACTGTAAAATTATGATTTACATGATTTGTAGATGATACACACACAGAGGACGAACAAACAATGAAATAGCAAAGAAATTTTCTTATTTTTCTCACAAAAATTTTCATTGCGACAATGATTGAAAAAATTCGAAAATTCACAAACAAATTAACAAAATGAAATTGTAGTGATTTTATTTTTTCTTTGAGTATATAGCTGTTACATTTTGAAACAAAAATAAGCAAAATGAAAATAATCGTCTTTATCCTTTAATTAATAGATGAAAAGTAGAATAGAATCTTCAATTTAAATTGACAGTTATACAATATCGAATATGTACATACTTTTGTCTCGTAAATATGTGAAAATCATATAAGAAATAATGCCTGTGGTAATTTTAAAAATCGCTTAAAGACAAAAATACTAAAAAGGATAAAATTCAAATAGAAATAAAATTTAACTAGATTTTTTGGGTATATGCATGTAAATTGCTTAGAACATTAAGACCAACCACGATAAAATCTGTAAAATGCATACATCGTCACTTGCAATCATACAATAAAAATGAAGAGCTAATGCTAATAAAAAGGCTCATCTTAAGTTTGTATGTCTGTGTTTAAAAATTAAAATTTGTTTTCTTTTTGCAATTTTATTTTTCCTTTTTGCTTATCTTCATCATCGTTTATACTCTGTCCGATTGGATTTGTTTGTTGTTTTCAACGTCTTTTATGTGAATCATCGAATTAATTATGACTTCTTACACTTATCACTAGAATACGTAATCGAAATTTTCGTTTGACTGTATTTACTTTATGTTTTACGTCTTTGTTTTTATTCATTTTCTTTTTGTTTCATTTTTTTTTTTTTCTTTCTACTTCATTTGATTTTATTGAAAAATGATGATCGTAATTGAGAGCATGAAAAATAATTTCGAACTTTTCGTGAATGAACTTTTTATTCATCCAAATATGTTGTCTGGAAAATTTTTATTCTTTTGTTTTTCTCTAGCTATCATTATCTTTATGCCATACACATACACTGGTAGTATGTACAAAGTTGTGGAAAAGTAAAAACAGAGGATAGAGAGAAAGCTACACATAAGTAAGTAGTGGTACATACAAATGAGTAGATATTTCTTTTATATACCAATAATTGGACTTTGTTGAATGACATTTCGATTTGTTTACCTTTTTTTTGTTATTGTCTGGTTTCTCGTACTTTGTTTTTATTGAATTTAAATGTAACTATAGCAGAGTAGTGTAATACATGCCAATGACCCTACTACTTACTACACAACTATCTCGTTTTCCTTTATTTGAAGAGTGTGGTGTGTAGTATGGTAGTATAGAGAAAGTGTAAAATGTTAGTTAACAAAAAATAAAAGTTTCGGACCTTTCACAAGACTGAACATGAAGTTGTCAGTCTGAGTTTAGTACCAACAGACAGTGGAGTGGGTTCATACAGATCTGTATTCCCATTCAAAAAATACACACGATTCCTTCTTGTTGAGTTTATAGATTTACTTGACATATTTGCTTTACCATTGACTATGCTTTACCTACATATTCGGACATACAAGAAATACATATAATTGTTTCCTGCAACAGTTTTTTTTCGAAAACTTTTCTGCATAAATGAATACTTTGTCGTTAGAGAACTCAATTAAAAACTTTGTACACTATACAGATATGCAATGCAGTTTTATAAACTTAAATATGTACTGTAAATATATTCCATAAAAGACTTTAAACAAATTTCATATTAAAATTTAAATTATATTAAAACTTTTTACAAAATTTTTTATAAATTATTTAAATTATTATCAAATTTTTGCAACATTTTTTTTTATAATTTTAATTTTATTTTTTATTTTCTTTTCAATCTTTACAGATCTAATTACCTACACCTGAACGTTTCGACATCTCTGCATTTCAGAATTTCAACACATTTTTGAAAATATAAAAAGGATATATCAAGAAAATTGGAAAATATTATGTATGTACGTGAATCGTGGTGACAGAGAATAAATTCAGTGATAAAGAAACATTTTGACTCTTTAAAAAAAGAAGGAAGAAAACCAAATTTTCTGTTATTTTATGTAGTGGAAAATTAAAATAAGAATACACGGAATCGTCAACGAATAACAAAAAATTGTAATGATTTTAAAGGTTTTAAATACAAATTTCGTGACATTAATACAGAAAAATAGCAATAATTTGTATTAGGTAACTAAACAAGGATAAAAAATTAATTAGAATCGAATTCGAAAATAAATCAACTTACAGGATTTATTTTTCTATGAAATTTTATATAAAAATTTTCAATGAAAAATCAAAATCAATGAAACAAATTTTCTTGAAATTGTAAAGTGGCCGCGCAGTAAAGGAAGTGTTGGTTTATCAGTCAAACGATAGCTAGACATTTAATGTACAATGTATCAGTATTGCAGTTATACAGTCGTATAAGTAGACTATTATCAGTGCAGTAGTTAGCAACAGAAATTATTAAATTTAAACAAATTCTGTGTACTATGTACTCGAATGTAGGATCACTAATTTTGGAAAATGTTCATTTTATGAAATTTGCCATTTAACAAAAAACACAAATTTTAGGAAATTGAAAAGGTAGACAAACACATAAGACTAGGATAACAAATTCAATCAATAATTTACAAGTGAATTTCACGAATGAATGCGTGTACTCGTATATGTATGTGTAGAAAAAGGAATCAACAAACACAATTTATAGTTTATTTAGTAGTTAGCTGTACATAATATAGAAAATTTTCAGTGAATTTTTATTTATTTATTTTTGTTTTTTTTTGGTCTGCTGAATACACCTGAAAATATTCAGTTACACTGTCGTCATCAATTATGAACGAATTTAGTATATCGTTCGTACTGATATTTCATTTCTTAATAGGTACTTAGCACAGTATAGTAAGCCATAGTATAGCGAAAGTAAAATTTATTGTAGATGTAAGTAGTGAATTTTAAATAAAAATTTAATCCTGATAAAAAATTAAAATCAAGAGTTTATATGAAATATTAAAAAGAGAAAAATGTCTCGTATTAGAAATAAATGAATCCCTAATTAAGAAAATTAAAAAAAAAATATATCGAATACCAAAACAAAAATGTTCGAATAGGATATAAAATCGATTAATCATAATAAATTAGAATTTAATATTTTGAATAAAACAAAAATGCAAATTTCAAAAGGATAATGACTACAAACACACAAAACATGTGCCGAGTGAGTATCTAAAATCAGTGCGTGTATCATGTTGAACAATAAATTATTTCAAATCAACTGAAACAACAGCATACCATAAAGGATAACGAAACGAAACGAAAATCTTATACAATCAACAGAAGGTTCATATTTTTTTTTTTTTTTTTTTGGAAATATTCGGGAAGATATTTTCGTTTGGGAAATCAAATTTATTTTGTTTGTATAAATAAGTCGCAGAACATAAATTAAATCAGCAACCAAAATGCCTGGCGGAAGGCGTGGATTAGTTGCACCACAAAATACATTTTTGGAGAATATCATAAGACGATCGAATTCACAGCGTAAGTACACCACACACTATATACCATAAAATATTTTACTTGTAGTTAGATCCTTTGAACATTTCATTTAAATGTCTACAATCGATTTTCAATGAGACAGGATTCATACAGTATTTTACGAAGCACATGAAAAATTTCTTTGCTTTTTCCAAGGATAACAAGGATTTAAGATTGGCACATACATATGTGTATTGTCATGCTCATTTCATTTAAAAAAAGGAAAATAATGTTATTGTGTTCATCAGTTTTTTCTATTGTACGCAATTTATGCTAATGAATTTTTCTGTGACACATCCAATAGACAATGACAACATAATTTGTACATTCCAATGTATAGACACAATCATCTACTACTACATGCCACATAATCTTCAAAAGTTAATATTCAAAACACATGCTGCATGTAGTAATTTAATATTTTTCATTATTCTTTATATTTTCATTCTTTTTTATTTTGTTAGAAACTTCTACGATTCTACACAAAATCACATGAGAATCAATCAAAAAATTGAAACTTTCACACACTTCTCTTTTGAAATATGCTTTGAAGTATTTGAAGTTTTCCTGAAAATGAAATTTGAGAGAAAAAAAAAATAGAAACAGAAACAGAAGAATAAAATGAAAGAAAACACAACAAAAATGTTGAGAAATTGAACATAAAACAAAAATTTTGAAAGAGCAGTCAAACAAAATACTTAATTGTAACTTTATGCAGACCGAATTTATTGTTATAGTTTCATATCGTAGTTGAAGCAATCATTCTGTTGCACTCGTAAAACAGAAAGTTAAAAGTCAGATAAAAGTTTCGAACTAGTCTAGAAAAATTATTCAACTGAATTCAGCTACCATCATAATCGTCATGGTGTTGTAATGCATTCATTGAGAGAATGTATTTTTCTAGAGATTTTTCAGTTAGGGAAATTTTCTAAAATAAATAAAAAAAATTTTTAGGAATGTTGTAGAACTTTTAAAATTTATATTTTCATGAGAATTCAAAAAAAAAAAAAATTTTTTTTTGACAAAAGAATTAAAGTTAAAATGTGGAGTATATAAAAGGGTAACAAAATTCTATCTAGAATAGGATATATCCACATCACAGTTAATGGGATAAAATGGTGTTTTAGTGATACAGAGAAGAAACAAAGTTTTCAAATATTTGTCATAATCGGTTCAAAACAGAGATTACAACAAATACGTAATACTAGAGACAGGCCTAAAATTAATCTAGATAAACTTATCCGGGTTATCTCTAATTCGGATTTATAAAGCTGAACGTGACAGATTGCAAAGTAGATCATCCCTAATGCGATCAGCTGATTTGTTGAATTTATTTATAACCACACAGTAACCACAAATTACTTTAAGGCTATTATTTTCGTGTTACTTGCGATTTATATATCGAAATATTTTAATTATTTTAACTTTTTTATTTTTAGAAACGTTTAATTTGTAAAATCACTCATTTCACACAATTTTAATAAGTCGCTAAAAAACAAAATACATAATAAATCAGAACCAGAAAACTGAACTGTCAATTTTTATGTCTTCTTCTTCCTACTGCAAATCCAGTTTATGTGGGTTATCCAGTTTTCAGAACTGAATTAGGATAATCTAGTTATACAACTGGATCATCTAGTTATTGTGATGACAGACATCCACTTTTATCTAGATTAACGACTTAATCTAGATTGGAATGCTTAGCCTGTCAGTGTTATAAGACTTTAATGTAACATTTTGAATTTAAGAAATTTTTAACTGGATTACAGTTATTCAACTTTTGTGATTCTCTCTTATGTCGTTGTATTTGATCGCATTCCATAATCGTACTCACGAAAAATGAATAAATTATAAAAAGTGGTACACAAAAATTATTCATTGGGGAGGGGAATAGCGACAGGAAGATTTTTGTAATTTTTTATTCAGATATTCCGTACGAGGCATATATTTGATGAAGACTATAAATGTTTTTGATATTCCTTACAGCAATAGATAATTTGTATTCCATTCGAATATATGAACAGTGTAGGATGTAGGGTGTCTGGTATATGATACATGGGCTATTTTTCTCAATAAATTTACAAATTTGTCTATAACAAACGCTTCCGTGTTTTTTAAAAATATTTTTTTCTCAATTTTTCTTCTTGTAATCGAATTAAATTAAGAAAACCACTGACAATATACATATGTGATTGAAAATCGATTACAAAATTATCCATGCACACTAAGGACGAAATTGTACTAAAAACAAAATCCAATATAATGTTAAGAACCTTTCGTAATTGCCAAAAATCAAAAAATTTACTGAAAAACAAAGCTGTTACTGTACCCAAAAATTTGTTATAGCTATTATATACTCACTAGGATATACACGGACATTCAATGATCGTTATAATTTTTTATGACAATTTATTGAATTTTTTTATTTATCTTCAAAAATTAATAATAGATAAGTGTCCTTTTCTTTTTTTTGTGCTCGTTGATTTGTGGCTAATTTTCGATATATTTTATTTTATTTTTTTTTTGTTCTCACAATATGACAGCGACATGTAAAAAGAACAAAAATGAAAGAATTTTTTTTTAATGTTTAAAATAACAGTCAAATTTAGACAAAACAAAACAAAAAAAAATGAAAAATTATTTTTATATTTTTGTTCTTTTTTTCATTATTTTTATTGTCCTGTTTTCTTTGTTTCTTTGTTGGGATTTGATTTTTGTTGTTCTCATTGTTTTGTATACATAATACTTATGCTTGTATTTGTATAGTAAATAAAGTAACAAAAAAGTAATTCTGAGAAAACTTTTGTTCTTCAAACTTTTCTAACAAGAATTTTTATACCTACATTATATTTTTATGATACAAGATACAAGTCAAAAAGCAAATATGAAAAAAAAAAAATTTGAAAGAAATTCGAAAGAAATTCTTTTGAAAAATGAAAGCAAAAAATGAGAAAAAACCAAAAAAACAAAAAAGCTCATACCTCATACATACTCGAATATATGTCTACGAGTATGTGTATGTAGGTGTTGTGTGTCTGTGTGTATATTCATGTCGCCAATGACAAAAAATTTTTGATGTTTTCATGATTCTTCAGTTTTCATGGAAAATTATTGATTTTTTTTAGCAGAAAAAATTGATGTCATAAATAAAACGTAACAGTATACCTATCTATATGATGGTGAATCATAGAGATACTCGTATACTTGATGTTCTCTAATATGTTCTACAAAAAGGATAATTGGTTTTGATTTAGTGTTTCAAAATTAATTTTCTTATGTCTATAGAATGTAATGTGAGATTGGAGTGGAACGTAATAAAAAAAAAAGGATCAAATTTTGTAATATGGCAAAATGAAAGAAGTTCTTTGAAAATTTCAGAAATATAACACAAAATAAAAGATGAAAGAATGAAAAATATATATAGAGGAAGAGGTATTGTGTTTCGAACTGTTTTTCTGCGATACATAACAAGAAAAACCATATATGGCAGTCAAAGATTTGGGAATGAGATAGTTTGTCGGAAAGTTTTTAGAAAATTACAAATTTTGAAATTGTCTGCGGTTTTAATAATTTATTTTAAAACTCTTCTAGGGGTAATTTTTTTTTACTTCACACCATATATATACATCTACATAGTCCACACATCCTGCGTACTGTAAAATATCATTTTTAATTTTGAAATTGTACAGAAAATATACGACAGGGAAAAATTAATATTTTTTATAATTTTTAAGACGAGTAATTCGTCCTTTTTTTTGGTAAAGAACAAGGTTTTTGAAAAACTTTCAAAATTCAGTAATTAAAACTTTCTAGTTTGGGTATCTAAGGGAATAGGTATCTAATTTTTTTACAATTTCATTTTTTTTTCAACCTAGAAATTTATCAAGAGAATAATGAAAACAAAAAGGATCAAATATTGTATATAGTTTAGGTAAATATTTCACCATTAATAAAATAATCAACACTGCAGCAACAATTTTTCTGTGTAAAAAAAAAACAAGGACGAAATGAGTAAATAAATAAATTTCTTAAGCTGTTGATGTCGTCGTCGTCGTTTTTGTTGTTGTTACTGAACTGACCTTTTTTTCAATTATTCGTATCATTTTCAAACACTGCACACTCTTCCAAGAGTGGGCATACATTTCATTTAAACTTCAAATGAGTTTGTATAGTATATCCTACATTTAGTTCTATAAGTTCTATAAATTATGGGTGTTTAGATCTACCCATATTACTAGCAAAAGTAAAACAAAGCAGAAAAATATTTTTTTTAAAGGAAAAAGGAAAAAAACTGAAGAGTTATCGGTTGATTTGGTTACAAATTAAATGAATTTATGTATACTTAAGGCAAATGAGGATCCAAAATGAAATTCACATTAAAAATTTGCCTCTGATTAATTTCGGTGTACACATATTTATCCTAGAAATACACAACCACACAGAAAAGTATGCGAAAATAATAAATTACGTATCGTGCTTCGTGCTTCGTGTATTGTAAACCGTATCATGCATGCAGCACTATAAATATTCTCATTGAATTTAATGCAGATATGGTCTACAATTCGATGGGGTTCCTCGTAATAAAAATCATCTTTATGGTTCTTTCTGTTCAGCCGCAACTGAACTCTCGTTAAAATTTTACACGCTACACAAAAACACACGCAATTATGCATTCCTACAGATACGTAGTGAATGAATCTACAAATGCGATGGCACTTCTATTACACACTGCTACTACCATTTCACCTGTTTGTCATTTAAATGCACTGAATGTAAAAAGTTTGAAATTTATTGTCCTGAATTCAAAAAGAAAAACTTCTAGGAAAATTACAATCCGCACGATATGTGCATAGATATGTAGGTGGATTTGTGTTGTATAGATATTTATAGCTAGCTCCGTCTATCACTGGAACGATTCAATCAATTTTGATCGATTTTAAAGGATTAGTTTTGTAAGTTTATTTCATTACACAAGAATTACATATTTTCAAATAAAATAAAATTTTATACATTTTTAAAGACTACACAGATGTAAAGCCAAACACACATTTGTACACCTCTGGTATATATGCAGATTAATATTCATTTGAATAATGTACTTGATACTTTCATACACACACAGAGATAAAAAACGGATTCTTTATTATTATTTTTGTTTTATGAAAATACACTTTAAAATATTCTCACTAACGTTTAGTATTGAATTGAATTGAAATTCATCAATCGATGATGCATAACTCTTTTGATGCTTCTTATATCCTTTACAGAAGTGAATGATGATAAAAAAAAAATTTCTAGAAAAACTACAAAATTTAAATCAATCGTATTGATGGAGTGATAATCGATAACCATATAAACGTCACGTATGTATGCATAAATTCACATATGTGCGCACATGGGAGCGTTTGTATCATTTTTTGTTCGATGTGTATTTTCTTTTGTGAATTCAATAAATGAGTTACGATGATAGAATATTTTATGACGTAAATTTTCGTCATAAATGAATTTTCTCCTTGACAAGTACATATACTCCTAGAAGTTGGAGTAAGATTTTTTTTCAGATGTCTTAAGAAACAACTCATAATTTTCAGAAGAGTGAAAAAAGGATCGTTTCCATTCATTTTTCTTTCTTAGTTTGTTTCATGCTTTAGAAATGATCTCAGACTTCTTATACCTTATACCACTTATACCTTATACCTTATGCATCGTTCAATATTAAAGAAAGATTAAAAAAATGTTGTGCAACTTTTAAGTTGTTTACACAATTGAAATGGAATTGAAATGAAAAATGAATTCACCACAATATTTGGAATATAAGAAATTAGATCAGTACATTACGTATAAAATAAGTATGACTGAAAAATATATGTAAAATGTGAAGTGAGAAAATTAATTACACAGATATAGAAAACGAGCAAAAGGAAACAGAAATTATAAAACAAATTCGAAAAAAAAAATACTGAATTAAAAAAAAATCAAAAAAAAATAATATTGTTGGTAAACAGACAGAAAAATTTTAAAATAAACATGAATAATCGATAAAATTTATTAGTGGTTAACTGTTGGGGGTGGGGTGGCATATTTTTTTTATGCATGTAACATGCATAAGTATTTACTAGTATTTATTTTCACCATTTTATTTTGTAACTGAACTTTATAAGTATTTTTTTCTCACATTAAATTTCTTTCATTTTATAATTTATTTAATTTTTTATTTTTTTTTTTTAATTTTTTTTTATTTGCAAATTATATGTATGCCTTATATTGCTTATATTGAAGGAATACAAACAGGCACGTGTTCTATACGTACACAGAATGTAAAGATATATTCTATGTACATATTAACAACTGTAAATACTTGTAGTATTAGTACACCTACATACATATGCTCTACATATATATTATTGACACCTTATATCAGAATTTCTAAACATAGACATAAGCCAACACAGAATAATGAAAATATAAAAAAAAAAAAATTAAATTAAAAAAAAATATATAAAACATGTATGTATACATACTCTTAAAAGATATACAAATATCATGTACGAGTATGAGTATTTATACACGCAACTAACTAGGTTAGGTTTCTTCAAATCTCCTTTAATTCAATTAATCCTTTTTTATTTTTTCTTCTACGTTTTGTCAAACATATATATAATGTCATGGGTTTATATGATGATAAATGATATGTGATAATATGTACATTTGTACTTACATTCTACGAGTATATCGCTATAAATATATACTTATAGTAAAACACACGGATTCATATACGAAATCCATTTATTATATACTCGTCGTATGTATTTGTTAGGCGATATTATAAGACAAAATATGCTACGATTTTATATAGCGTATATATACACTTCAAACGTTACAACGAGAATAAACTGCAAAGAAAAAAAAATCAATCAGTCACATGTCGAACTTGTCGTCTTTTTTCTATTTTACGAACGTAAATTATACTGACCATATAGTGTCAATTGTCATCATACAAAATTTATCTGGGTTCAAAAAATTTTCACAAATCTATCACACCTATACCCCAACTGTCAGACATAAAATGTTACAACCATCAAGCTCCTCATTTCATGGCAGTGACAAGCAATTTAATAATTAGCATATGACATGGATGAGGAAAATATTTTTGATATATGGTCGTATCGTCGTCATTATTATATCGTCATCATCATCACTATACACACGATTCTAGATCTATGGACAATTATATTATTACGACATCATGACCTACCATGATGACAAGCATACATACACACACATATACCGAATTAGTTAACGCATTAATGATATATACTTACCATAGACTAATATAGATTGGAAATGCTTATGGCAGAAATCGTGTTCATAACTATTAAGTAAACATCAAAATAGCTTTTGAGAGATTTTGAAAAAGCTATAAAATCAGAATAAGGAAAATAAATGAGAGAACTTTTGTAATCTTTTGAAATCTTGTAATCTTGAAGAAAAAACAAATTTAAAAATCAAAAATCTATGTAGCTATATTCTTATCGGAAATGATAAAAAATATCAAATAACAGGCAAATGTACAAAATCGTATATTTTAAAGGAAATTTAAATTTTCAACAAATTTATGTTATGACTGGCAATGAATATAATAATATATATTATCACATACAAATATCCTTATCTGTGATATTATATATACAATTAAAACTGGTTTTGAAAGTATCTAACACATATGTGCATGCATACTATCAAAGAATATATATCTACTAGTTACGTTAGTTATATATTCTTTGATACTATGCAATCTGTATTGTTGGCTACATGAATATAAATATTCTATATTCATGATTCAAGTAAGACCATGTATGACGGTATAACATAAGTATAACATAACCGTATAACACAGTACTACTGCCAGCTATTGCAATGAACATGTATTGTGTATTGTTTTTTAAATAAATATGCATGTATTTTCATTGCCAGCTATTGAAATCACAGTATATCTATATTCATACAGTAATGACACTGAGCACGCGTTAGCAAAAATTTCTCATGACCTTTGTCACGTTATTCATTCGGCCTTAACGGTTTTGCTAAAAGTCGATAGCAATTAAGAGCCTTTGTATACGAAAAAGAGACAAAAAAAATGGAACTGCAACACCAACTGTTTTAAAAAATATAACATTATTACAGTGTATACCTACTCATTAAAAAAAGTACAAATTTTGTTATTTAAAATTTTTTATCTAAAATAAACAAAATTAATTGTAAATGCATTACACTTAAAATTTTGTGTTTGATATCAAATGTTTTTACATTTTTGTTAAATTTCTTAATTATAAATTAAATTCTTACTCTTTAACAAAATAAACTTTTTCTTGTCTTCAAAATTCTCAGAAATTATATGAATCACCTTATATCTTGATATAATGACGCGTCAGGTAGTCAAAAAAAAGTTCCAGATCGCCTTTAAAAATGCATTGTGAAAAAATGATTGTATTGCTCACATGTATATATTGTTTTGTATCTTTTCTTCATTACGGCGGTTTATAAGGAAATATGGATTTGACATAAGTACATTAATTCTGTACTGTTTTTGTAAATTGAATTTTGATTTTTTTTATTATTTTAAAATAAGTAATTATGTGTGTTAGTAAATTTAAAAAAAAAAAGAGTGTCACATCTTATTGCTTTGTTGATCAGTGATAAATATTCTATATTGATTCCAGTACTACTGCCAGCTATTGCAATGAACATGTATTGTGTATTGTTTTTTAAATAAATATGCATGTATTTTCATTGCCAGCTATTGAAATCTACAATATATGTAATATATATGGAAATTCGTGAGCGAAAAATTATCTCTCCTCTCAGTAAAAGCTCCTGCCAGCCATTCTTCAAGTTTCTGCCAGCTATGATCGATTTCAAAAGTGTATTAAAAATTTATACGGTCATTTCCTATCTATATATTAGTCTATGTACTTACTTATTGATTTTGCAATTTTTAGATTTTTCGATGACATTTTAATTTCATTTGAATTCAATGTGTGCTGTTGGAGTGTGTTAGTGTACATGTAGAGAGCAACTTTTACAATAAATTATCGAAACGATTATCTTTAACATCCTCATTCTAGGCATTTCAATAGTTTTACTATAGAAATGTGATATTCTAAGATCATTCTAATATGACGATGGAATCATAAATTTTTGAGAAAATATCGATTTTTATAATCGGTCTTAATTTTTGTTTATTTTAATTTTATTGGGTTGGTGTATTCGTGAATCCATATTTGAACAGTAGTCCTGGTTTTGCGGTTTATGTATAAATTCTATGCGAAACACAAACCTTTCTAATTTTAAAATTTAAAAAAAAAAAATTTCTGGAGTATGTATTTTATTATGAAATTTGCGATGTTAATGCCGTACATATGCATGAATGTAATGTAAAAAATCCTTCAGCACTATGATCTTATTATAAACGATTCAAGAGGAATAAATTTTCACGATTCTAATTCCTTTCCAATGGTTTTTCACATTACATTCTACGAGTATATATAGTAGACCAACCACAGTAATAAATGTGAAGCTTAAAGTACAACGTACAACCAAAAGTTACAAAATAAAATAAAATAAAAAATGAAATGATAAAAAATTAAAAATTAAAATTAAAATAAATTTGAAAGGAAAATAAATAAACACGAAAATTAGGTCAAAAACATAGTGTACTATAGTATATGGTACAAATATTCGTAATGTGTATGTATAGACCAAAAAGATTTTATTGATACATAGTACATCAAACTATATACAATTCCAACATATTTGTATACATCTACGCGTATGTACATATACGTATATGTGTAGTATAATGATAGGTTTGGTTTTATTTTTAATTTATTTTTTTATTTTGATTTTTTCGTGTTTATTTTAATACCCTATATGTACATATGTATATCTTATTATAGCATGCTCGTATCATGTACTTATGTAAATACATAGTAGGTATATGTATGTATGTACACATGTATTTATTTATTTATTTTTTTTATGACGTTAATATGTATATGATATAAAAAACTTTATTCATATGCAAATTAAATATATACTCGTATACACACACACACACACATATATATTATGCATAAATTTACATTCACATAAATACATAGTACATAAATGACATCAATCCATATAGATGAATATTTATTATACGAGCATATAAGTATGTGTGTTTAGTCGTATAAAATTCATCAGAGATTTTATGCTACAAATAATGATGGATATATGGATAACTATTATTGTATTTTTATGAAAAAATTTAAAGAAATTTATGTTCAAAATTAATGTCATTTTTATCTAAAAATGAAATTATTGTTTTTTTCAATAATATAAAATAGTTTATGATGTATTACGGAAATCATGAATTCCTAAAAAATATTTCTTCCAAAAAGGGAATTTGAATCGTCGCCTCATTTAAGAGAATACAACTTCATTTTATGATATAAAGAATACAATTTAAAATTCATATAAAATTTTTAAACTTTTCACTAATTTTTTTTTTGTGTATTATCTTTTATTATTTGAAATGAGTTCGAAAATTCTATTGAGTATGGAATTAAATATACGCGGGTATACACGGTCTGCAAAGTTTCAAGCTGCACGTCATTCCAAACTACTTACTTTCATTCTGTGTTTTTTTGGATCGGAAGTGCTTTGAAACTGTATTACATTTTCATAAAAATTTCGTGCAACCATGGTCCCTTAGTAGATTTTCAATGGAGTTGATATCTGGACTATACACACTATACTATTAATAGAATCTTAGATCTTAACTAACTTCGATTGTTTTGAGTTTTTTATTTAAAAATTAATATCATCTTCTACTGCGATTAAACCAAATTTAATCCTACTGAACTTTATATAAATCATATCAAAATCTGCTTAAACTTGCTACGAAAATTCAGTTCACTTTCAACAGAGATACAAGGAATTGTTATCTGTGCTTTCATTAAGAACAAAATTTTTCACACAAAATACATACATAAATAATATTGAATTTTTATAGTGATGCTGTCCATACTTCCGTCATTATTGTAGTAAGTATGTATAGTTAATAACGATAATCTTGTGAATATTTTATAGCACACAAATGATATCCATCCACATCCATCCATATATGTACATAGGGCCAGATATAATATTTTCAATATACATACATACATACATACATACATATATTTACTTACACATCACATTTATGTATGTGAACTTTTTTATACAGAGAGAGAGAGAGTGAGAGAGAGAAAGAAAGAGAGAATAAACTTAAAATTAATTCATGTATGTTAAATAATATACTATAATAATAAAAAAATAAATACATATATAAATAAATATATAAAAAAAAATATACGAAAACGAATTGAAAGAATACATAATAATTTAAGATTTATTATGTACATACATAAATACACAACATCCATACATATACATGCATAAACAATACAAATTCAAAAAAATCAACGTAAAAATCCATTTTAACCTCATTCAAATGGAAATTACTATTTACTACCTATATTCTGGGCTATGGAGGAAAATATTAAAAACAAAACACAAAAAATTAGAAAAGGAATTGGGAATATGAGAAAAGGAAAAAATATTGTATTTGTAGTTTCCTAAAATCCTTGAAGGATTTTTTTTTATTTTAAATAGTTTTAAATAATTGTCTTTGTCTGTTGTTGTCTAATGAACACTTCTGGCTGGTCTTCTATATTTTTCACACTTATACATCCAAATATTTTGTGTAATTCTTATTCTATATACGTACATATATATAGGATTTGTCATAAATTCATTGGTAAATTTTCGGATTTACTATAAATTCATATATTCCAACAATTACACGTAAGGTATTTGTATTTATTTTGTGCATGTGTGTATTATTTATATAAAAGTTTGAATATGCATATATATAAGCAAGTATAAATGTAAGTGCGTTTATTTATGCTTTAGGTAGGTCGTAGGTGTTTTCTAAAAAAAAAAAAAACCCTTTTTACTTTGTAATCTCGTACATTATATACTCAATGACCTTCTCTATATTTATGAAAGTTTATTATTAAATAATTTAATTATGAGAAAATAATAATATTTTCCTTATATTCATTTAACTTTTTCATCGCTTATTTATTCATTTTGTTTACATTGGATTATGTATATATAATCATATTGTTATGTTACTAGTATTTTTGTAAATGAGATTATTATGTATATTAGAGCTTAGAGGTTTGTGTATTTACATGACATTATGAAAGAGTATAAAATATATTAAATTTATGATATACACAGAATATTATGCGTTACATGTGGTTAACAAAACACCACTATATAATATTATACTCTTATGAAATTTACAAATTAATATTTTAATACAAATAATACACACACACATGTGTACATATAATCGTAAATATCTATAGATAATACAAGATGGTTATACAATCATATCTATACAAAAATATTATACTCACAAATCCAGGATAAATTATTATTTCTTCCATCATGATATAATCAGCGCTGGCAGCACTATATGTGAGCTAAGGTTTTCACCGAAATTATTTCTATAGACTTAAATTATTCTTTCTTTATGAAATTTTATTTTGTTTTTATTGGATTTTTGATTTTGGATTATTATTTTCATTTTTGGTTTTTATTTAATTTAAAAGAAGACTTTGTTAAAGATATTCTTCTTCATTTTTTTTTTATCATGCAAATACGTAGCTATACACGTTTACCTGGATGTATATAATATGATCATAAATATTAAAGTTTCGGTAATAAAAATTTCTTAATTAAAGCGATAAATAACAATATACAAATATACACAAATATTTCGCATATGAAATGAATAGAATATTATTATTTAATGAAAATGTAATTTAATTGTAATGTATAGGTATATACAGTGCAGCAAAAAAAATTTTTTTGAAACAAACAAAATAATTGTGAAAAATTAGAAAAAAAATTACATGAATATTTTGTTAGATAAAACATTAAACAAATATGTGAATCTGGGATACTAATTTATGTAATGGTATATGTCAGTTATTTGGAATTTTGGTAAATTTTTTCTGATTTTCGATGAGTGTACATGTTTCCTGTTTAATTTATTTCATTTTTGCACAATTATTTCTGCTATCGCCAGCGTTAGATTATAGAAATACCAGCCTAATTTCACTCTAACTCTGGTGAAATCTATACGCTAGACGGAAAAATGATAGCGATATAGAATTTCTTGTGTGAAAATAAAGGCGAAAGGTGTGAAAAATCTACACTGGCACGAAATCTACGCTAGATTTTAAACCCAACTTCATTTCTAATGGACATGTAAGATCAGGCTCTTATTTCACTTCAAATATCAAAAATTTCATATAGGGCGCTTCTACATTCAATGCAGTAGACTTGACAGCTACTTTTTTACTTACTACTCGAATGTCAAAGTCCAAGTTTAAGTCGCACTGCATTGAATGTAGAAGCGGCATAATATTCATTAATTTGTCTGGTTTTAATTAAAATTATTTTTAAAAAAGCATCTAAAAATTTTAAATATTGTAACTGAATGCTCGCATGTAATTTAATAAAACTTATGTTTGTTCTAAAAATTTTTCGTGACACTGTATGTATTACATATTTATCATAAATAAGTATGATGATTATATCTTATATTCCACACAAGTATATATAGATTATATCCTCATATACATGTAATTTATTTACATGTAAATATATGTGTGTAGTGTGTAATATATGTATGTATATGTCCTTAATATTATTTCCATATCATTGCAAAATTATAAAAAGCAATATGTATACAAACAACCCATCATTCTGAATATCTTCCGTTCTTTTACAGTTCATTCATTCGAAAATGTTTTAATGATAATATCATGTAACAGTATGGAAAATCATTAATCCAATCAAATTCTGTATATATATTTACATACACTGTATATAGTATGTATATGTACGTCCATACATACAAATATCTATACATAATACACTCGTAAAATAAACGCTGAATCTACTTATGTATTTATGAGCGTGTATAATTATTTTCGATTTGATATTTTATTTTTTTATTTATTTATCATTCATTTTGATACTCATTTGTATTTAGTACATTTTTTATATTCAATTTTTTTTTTTTTACTTTTCATTTTCTACATCATCTACATGTAATTTAAATGTCTACTACTATATTCGTATCGATATCGTAACGTTTTTATTTGTGTATCGTTTTTTAATTTATTTTCTATAAAATATATACTCATATTAACTCGTGTAAACTACATACTAAGTATATGTTATATCACTTACTCACTACATTTTATCGATCCAATATTCAATCCATAATGAAAATTAAATCGAAAAAAAAACTACTACTACTACTACTAATACTATCACATCATTCAATACTAAAAATCTATAATTCTGTTTTCTACTACCTCGCTTTATTCTCGCGTATATATTAGCTATCTGCTACCGTATATGTATATCGTATGTACAAAACACTAACATGAATGTATATGCATACATTTATGTCATTAACTATTATATTGTTGAGAAGGATATATACATACAAATGTATAGCTATATGTAGCTATAGTGAGGCACTATAAAAATTTTTGAACTGTGTAATCAAAATGCAATTAAGTTTAAAAGCTTATTCTGATGATTTTCCATTTTCGTTTTTCATTATTTTCTTTCTGTTTTCAATTTTTATTCTATTTATTTTATTGTTTTTTTTTTTTGTTTTTTCCTCTATACTATTTATTCCGCATATCAACGTATAATTTTTAGTTTATTTTACACAATTATATGTAAATTTTGTGATGTGTTTACCTGTACAAAATATGGCACATATTCATTTAACGTATGTACATGCGACTGGTTTTGTAAAAATACATGCTATATTCTGAAGTACATATGTAAATAATGGCTGAGTTCATGAATACGATCGAATTAATTTAAGCAATCTTTAATGCTATTTATTGAATGCTTTCTCTCGAAGTTCATAATTCTAATCTAGATCCAATCGAAAGTAATCTTATTGATCTGTTTAAATACGAGAACATATAGATAGTTGATGATTGTATCATGGATCAAACTCTTGATTATTTCTCTTTAGTGACAATAATTATTGATATTGTTCTCGACGATATTGTTCCACCTCATGTTAAATTTAAACCGATCACAAATAAATTCACTTCTTTCGATCAACGCATTGCTGAACTTAACACGATGAACTCAACCATACTGAAGTATGTAATATGAAAATTATCAGATTATGAATTAATTCATTCCCATATATTCTAGAGTATCTCGTTAAAAGTTAACATTTTGTTTTCTTCCTTTTTAAATTCTTTTGTAATTTTTTTTTTTAATTTTTATTTTGTAATTTGTTTGAAAAAAGAAAAATGTAGTATTTTGTTTTTAATTTACTCCATTTTTTCGTTAATTAAAATTGATTTATAATCGATACAGTGATTTTTAATAAAATTCAAGGTTATTTTCATACATGTACATGAAATATTTTATGGATTTTTCAAAGTAGGGAACCTAGAATGAGAACTTCAATAATTAGAAATAACCATGTTATATATGTATATATACTCCGGTACCCATAGAAAATAAAAATTTCTTAGGGAAATATTGTTTACTTATTTTCTTTAGTGTAGGACAGATACGAACACGCACAATATATTTTCATTCACTTGAATGCCTTTCGTTTTATTACAGACTATAAAGTAACACTAAAAATTGATGCTTGTACTATTCCTGTTTATGATTTTAATAATGCCAGTATTGAAATAAAAATAGATTTTTACAACTGTCAACTGTCAATTGTAATTAACACTGCTATGTGTTGTCTGTGGTCAACTTGGGGAAACTTCCGAATTGGGGCCACCAGATTTTGAAACGAAACCTTCCGATAATGATACTTTGAAATGTCCTCTTTAACGTGATGTATATGTCTATTGGCGCAAATTCATCTAGAGGACGCAAACTACCCTTAAAAATTTTTGGCCCAAAATGGCGGGTTTTACAAAATCCATTATTTCTCCAGATTATGATCTTGGATCGGATTAATTGATAAACCATTTGAAAGAGAACTTTCTGCTCTATTTGTCAAAGTTTATTTCATTTTGATTGGATTCGCGGTTCTTGAGATATAAGGACTTAAATTCAAAATTTCGTGTTTTTTAATTCCTTATATCTCGTGAATCGCTAATCCAATCAAAGTGAAATAAAGTGTGAAAAATAAAGCCGGAAGTTATCTTTAAAATGGTATATTAACTAATCCGATCCAAGATCTTGATCTGGAGAAATAACGGATTTCGTAAAACACGTCATTTTGGACCAAAATTTTTTAAGGGTAGGTTGCGTCTTTAAGATGAATTTGCGCCAACAGATACATATACCACGTCAAAGAGGACATTCCAAAGTATCATTATCGGAAGGTCTCGTTTCAAAATCTGGCGGCCCCAATTCGGAATTTTAGCCGTCAACTTAAGATCGTTTAGACTTTTTGTACCTCTTTGTATTCATTTGCACAATTTTCTCCATTCCTACTTAGTTACCGAAAAATTATATTAATAAAGCACTGTAACTATATAGAACAAAAGAAAAATAAATGTCCTGTAACTGTAATTTTCAAATTACGTAATAATGAAAATTTCATTATCGTTGTACAATAAATAAATATAATTTATGAGGTATCTTCTACTTATTTCGGGTGTAGAAAAAAAAACTTAGAAAGAAAGTAAGAAAATGAACATAAAAGGAAGTTATAGTACCATAGTACTATAGTATAGGTATACCTGTAGTCATAGCTGTCAGAGCAAACGTACATATAAGAAAAAGGACACAATAAATAATGTTTGTAAAATATGCCATTAACAATCTTTTTGTAATTAAACAAAACTCCTATACCTATAATACTGCTATACTACTAATCAGTAATTTTATCCTTTTCATAAATCATAAATAATATACAAAATTAAAATAAATCGACCAAATATATTCAATGGAAAAAAAATTCTCATTAATATAACAACTACAAAGACAAAAAAAAAATAAAATAAAAGTAAGCTAATTCATATTTAAATTAAATTTGTTTTGTGAATGAAAATCCTTGTTAAATTTAATAAACAGATTTGTGGGTGTGTGTTATCTTTATGCGTGTAATTATGTATAGACAACAAGTTGTCATATAAATGTATATGTAGTACATATAGAAAAGTTATGATTTATTCTCTCATTAACACACAAAAATACATATTCACACACACACACACACACAGACTCATATATGTTCAAGAAAAATTACACAATCATATTATCATCGTATAGTACACTACTTTATTCTGAAGAGATAAAATTTCTTTTCATTAATTTTTTATTCTATTTTTAGATTTATACTTAATTCGAAATGAAATATAATTTTACATATTCATATACTCATACTCGTATATATTACATACACACAATTAATATCTTATAATTGAATTGAATAAATTAACCAAACAACAACAACAAAAAAATGGAACGAAATAATATTAAGAAAAAAGCGTACGAGAATAAAAGGAATTAAATTTGAAATATCGTATAATTATGGTCTTGTTAGCAATTAATTTTATGAATTTTTATTTATTTATTCTTTTTTGATTTTTGATTTTTCATCTATTTTCCTATGTATTTAGTTATGTAGTCGTTTTTGTTGAAACGAAATTCAATTGAATCCTTGAATATGAATTTTCTTACTTTGTTCTGTCTTTAGTTTTTAGTCTTTGATGGAAGTGATAAATTTTAATTGCTTAAAAATGAAACAAAAAATTTGTTCTATATTTAAGTTAATGAATAAAAGGATATTTCAAAGATGTTCGAAAATTGGAGTAAATGAAAGGTATTTGACTTTATTTTTCAAAAATATGTTGATGAATTTTTAATCAAATTTTATGTAGCAATCTCCCCGGATTTTATCTGTAAATATGAAAGTGAAGAGAGAGTTAGAGGGAGAGGGAAAGAGAACATTTGAAAAAATGAATGGATAGTCTTAATTGTCAAATGGTAAATTATCATTTAATATTATATGACAGAGTAATTTATACCAATTTGTTCTTTTGAAATTCAAGGATTTATTGTCGTTTTCATTCAATTCAAATTTCTAATCGAAACAGTCCCTTTTTGACCCAATAATTCAGTTTTCAGTGGATGCAGAGAACATGTACGATCTAATGCGAAATGTGAAATTGTGTCAGATTTTTTGTGTGGTTCTTTTTAAAATACCGAAAATCAAAAATATTCTCAATGAATATTTAATGTCTATAAAAAATTTCAAGTTGACGTGAATAATAAATAAAAAGTGACTTTTCACACAATATAAAAACTTGCAGCGGTTCAAGACGTTGCAGGTCCTGGATGCACCAAAAAAAAAAAATAGCACAGACACATTTCTAACAAAATAATAAAACTTTTAATTTGTCGATTGCGTCGTGTATTCTCATTGGGAATACATGAAGGATATATGCGATTCATGAATTCATGCTAATATGACACACACATATAAAATATATATTACAAATATATCTCTATCATTCTATCTTACTCTCTCTCTCTCTCTCTCTCTCTCTCTCTCTCTCTCTCTCTCTCTCTCTCTCTCTCTCTCTCTCTCTCTCTCTCTCTCTCTCAAAAATAGAATGCAGTATAAAAAGATTTGTGAAAATTTATTGCATTTACCATCATCAAAAGAAGAAAAAGAAAGTAAAGGACACAATGAAAATTTATTTTTTTTTTTTGTTGATTCCCAAAAGATTTTCATTGCATATACCAATATTTACAACTAAAGATGGCTACGAAGTTTATCTGCAATAAATCTGTGTCCTTTTTATTATTCATGATTATTTGAGTGAGTTTTTTTTCCGTATTAGTTTCATATTTTATAACACTCATATTTAAGGACAAATTGGAAAATTTATTTATAAAAAAAAAAAAAAGAAACCTAAAACAACCACACAGGAAATGTAATGTACTTAGATAACAACACTTTAGAAGACACACTGAACCATACTGAACCGAACTGTAACTGTGCATGCATAACTTTCATGAGCTGCAATTTTTCCAAATGACATCAGTATATGTACGAGTATGTACATATCTACAGTTTACGATCGAAAAAGTTTGCCCATCATCTTTCATGTCCTTATATAGCCTTATTTGCTACATATTATCGGATTTTTAGAAGAAGTTTTATTTTATTATCTCTTATCGTCCTTAATTTTTTTGTTCAAAATTTCAAAAACATTAAAGTTATATAGCGAATAGGAAACAATGTAAACGTCAGCAGATATCAGATTCATCTATACACATATACAAGCGTAACTTACATACTTGTGTATCTGATAAATTGCATATTGCGAATACACTTTTCTTTTTTTTTTATGTGCCACTGCAAGAATAATATTTTGTTTTTCTTTCACTTTTCAGTGTTTGATTTTGATGTTATTTTTTTAGTGCATTTGTATGTATATGTATATATGAATAGATTTACAGAAATATGTTACAATTTTTATTTTACAGTTAAATAAAAGCCGCATTACATAAATATATTAGAGATGCACATACATTTTTGTATAAGAACATGTGTGAATTCACATATACGGATATCATCCTGTATGTGTAAATGTACAAATGTACAAATTTTCACATACTCAGCATGTGTTTGATTTTTCTTTTCGAAAAGGAAAACAAAACCACAAAAAGTAACGAACGAACAAAACATAAAAGAACACAATTTTTTCAAACTCTTTCTAGCACTGTTCAACAGAAGCGTTAGATTCATGTATTCACATTTAATGATTTTTGTTGTTGTTGTTGCTGTTGTTGTTCGAAGTGCACAATTTAATGGTGTGTGTGTGTGTGTGTGTGTGTGTAAATGTATTTTCTGTATTTATCTATGAAAATAAGTAGTTTCAATGTTCATTTTGATTTTTATTTTACAAAATGTCGACATACATATTTCGTACCATATATCGGTATGGTTACTTTTGTTTACAGTTTGGGTGTTTCGGGGCATGTAAAGAAATTTGCAAAAAAAAAAACAGAAATGAAAATAATTCAAAAGAAAAACTGTAGAATTTTTCAAACTACGTACATGAATGTTTGTAAATATGTGAAAATTTATTTAAGAAAAATGCAAACTGTTTATACGTATTTAAAAGTAGAAAAAGTCAGAACACAAACAGATGAGGAAAAATTAAAAAAAAAAAACGAAAACAAAATTTTGTAAAATGTAAAATTTATTTTTTGGAATTTTCAAATGAATTTCTTTTATCTTTTAATAGTATGTTTGTGTGTTTAACAGTGTATTTTTCTTTGTAAATTTTTTGTTTAGAACTTTATTCGAAATTTTGTGGCCATGGTATATAACCGAATTCTCTTTCTTTCAATTTTATTTGTAAAACATTTTTGAGCTTACACATAATTTTACATGTGCACGCATATACATTTGGTAAATTGATTCTAATTTAGGTCATTTCATTTTATCCCTAAACAGTAATCCATCATAAAATTAATGCAAACATTTTAAGAGTTTCCAGATAGAAAACATTTTTTTGTTCTTTCTCATTTTTACTATAAAAGTGAAGAAGTAAATAAATGAATGAAGTGATGGTTTTTAATGTGTGCGGTATTTGTTATAGGAAATAAATGGAAAAAAAATAACCAAAAAAATATACTTTTTAACCTAATTCACTACCTAAACTTCACCTATATTGATATTTAATTTCTTTATGCGGCGTTTGCTGAATTTATTACTGCAATCTCTAAATGACACAAGTGATTAGCCTCGATTGTATCGGCAATACAAACGAAAATAAAGTAGAACACGAAAATTGATGTTCACAAAATGGATTTTTAGTTGTCTGAATGTAAATTTCCTTTGTGAATGCATCAACTTTCGATATATACGTAATGTAGGACTAGGGAAATTATTTACTTCTGCCTTCTTAACTTATGTAATTTTTTTTTATGTAGTGTTTGTGTGTATTTGTGTATTTTACTTTAAAAGAATAAAATCTAAACTTTCTCTTTTCATTTCATATCATGACGATGACGATCGTATATCATGCTTACAGCAATCACAATTTTTAAAACTTTTCAATCATAATAACAGAAAAACGAAAAGTTTTCAATTAAATTCTTTTGAATTTTTTGTTAACTTTCAACTTTTCAAAGCAAACAAATCCTGTAACAAATAAATGAAAATTTGTTTTTGAAAAAAAAAAAAAAAAATGGAGAAACACCACCCACCGTCGCAATTTGTTCAGCTTCTACAATCAAATTTTAGAATTATCCATATCTATTCGGCCACTCTCCCACCATCAGTAAACAAATAACAAAAATCAATCAAAAACAAAATAAAGCAAAAATTTTGTTTTCTCATTTTCATTTAATGACCTCCAATACAAATAAAAAAAAAAGTTCGAGATAATATATATACAAATTTTTTTTCATCTTCCATCAGATAGGAGTTATTTTTATTTATTCCGTAATTAAAATCAACAGATGATGATGGTTTGTGATGCTGTGTTGTACAGTGTTATTGATATTTATATATTGATATTGTTAAAGTTCTGCTGTATTGTTTAAGGATTTATCAATGAGAAAAATGTTTTTATTACTTCTTCAAATTTTTTTTGTAATTTTTTGTAAGTTGCTTTCCTTGTTATTCATTCTCGTTTTTCATTACATCATCCTTTTGGGCTCATTACAAGAGGTGCTCATATAAGATTAGGTGTTCAAAAATTTTGTGCTTTTTTAACGACTTTCCCCTTAAAGAGTCTGATAATTGGAATGATTGGAAAGAAGCTAATTGATGGCAGCTATCAAATTTATACATATGTACAACAACTTACAAAACAAACACTTCATTTCCATCTACTTCTATAATAGTTTCTAAGGATAAATAAAATGGAGTAAGCGATACGGTTTACTTTTCTATTTTTCCATTTCACAAAAAAAAAAACTGGTGGAAAACATAAGGAAATTACATTCATGTATGGGCTCTTATTGAAGCAACAGTAGCTACCATACTCCTACATCTTCTTTGGTTTTTTCTCATTTTTTCTTGTTCTTTTGTTTTTGTAAAGAAATATGTAGAAGTAAAAAAGTGTAATATTGTGAAGAGTGATTTCTTTCAACAGATAGGCCAAATGCAAAATCAACAAAATTTATTTTCTCAGAAGAAAAAAAATTGTATTTTCTTCACAAGAAAAATTTCCCATATGGATTGAATATTAAGTAGATGATTATGTGTGTGTATTGTGTACACAATAAAGTATTGGAAAACGATGGCTGGGGGCATTGGAGGTGAATGGCTAGTTGAGTTAATTGCTCTAGTCCTCTTATAGATTGCACTTAAGACTATGTGTAGTATAATGCATGGTTGTTATACAGATCTTAAGAATTTATCTTAGAAGAAATATCTTGAACCAAATGAATAGCCATTCAACCGTAGTATATGTACACACGTTCACATGAGTATAGGTACGATATTGTTTGTTTTAAACGATTAAAACGTTGTTTGCAAATTAAGTGATTCATCTCTATGGATATGGCACTACATTTTTCACTTCCTCTGACTATAATCTCAATGAATGTAAGGTACTACGTATACGTGTAATAGTTGTTCTAATCCATTTAGTTCAAGAATGTAATTAAACTCATAAAAAGGACTATGCATGTATGGAATGTTTTTTCTCACTGCATATATAATTATAATCTTCAAATATATACGAGGGATATGTGTACATTACATAAATGAATTAATTTGAAATTTTATTTGTATTTGTGCATTATAATAATGTAATGATCCTTATCGATATAAAAAAAAAAAATAAATAAAAATACTTAAGACGGTATACTATTCACTTTTAATTAAACACAAAACAAAGCAACGAGAAATGACAACAATAAAAATGCTTAATCTTAAATGATAATAAAGAAGATATCTTTAGATAAAGAAGAGAATATTAGATATCAAGTTCTGATGTCTACTATAAAACAATTAAAAGTTCAATAGCATTTCCCTTATGTGAATAGGTGTGATGATATGTGGACTGTGGACATGGCTTTGTGCCAGAACAAATAGAAATAATGAATGAAATCGATAAATATTTAATTGAATTTATGTATATGTACGTTCACATATAGATAGTATATGTGAAATGTTTAACCTTTTATCACGTTTTACTTCACAACAAATGCAAATATGTAGTGGTAAAATTAGAATTTAAATAAATACTTACGTATAGAAAATTTTATTTTAATATTTTTAATTATTGCATTGATATTTTCATTTCATCACGATATTTTATTTATTTAGCGAGGAGTTTCATTCATAATTCATTGATCTAAACATTAATCTAAAGTAAATTTGGATAGAATTATGTATTCTTCTTCAAAATCGAAATAAGATTTTATCGTCATATTTTTACTCCATCAAATATTATTCCCATTCGAGAATATACAATGTACACAATTTCTTATATTTTTTTCCTTTCCTGAAATTGTAATAAATCTTCAAATATCATTTTAGAGTTTTATGTTCAATGTGTTTGTGATTATATGAGAAGGATATAAATATGTAACGCAATGTTTTATTAAAAATGTCCAAAATTACAGAGGAAAAACTAAAATGCGTGACTGCAGTGATAAGTATCATCAGTTTTATATACGTACATTTCCACATCCTTCAGTATAAATTCATATAAAATATATTGGTGTTGCCAATTAAACAAATTTATTTTGTGTATGCGCTAGTCACTACTCACTAGTAGTATTCCATTTCACTACGTATTCTCTTGTATTTTCATTACTTTTCTCCTTCTCTAGAAGAATATGGGAAACACAACAAATCTACAAAAACATTTCTCATTCTGCTCTTGTTGTACGCTGTTAACTCTCTATACGCTACCCGCTTGTAGCATTTCACTATGCATTTTTTTGTATTCTCCTTCATTCTATCCTTCATTGAAACGAATATGGGAAACATGAAAAACTCTGTAATCATTTCTTTACTCGTTTTACATTTTCATTCCAAGAATAGGAGACGAGAACCAGCTGTATAGTAAATGAAGTTGTAGAAACGATAGCTTTTTCTAGTAACTATCGTACTTAGTACCTCTTTCTACCAACAGTGGTAGTACGACAGTAATATTTTACACACTGCAGACTGCACTATACAGTCGTGTTTTCAATTTTGGAAAACATTCCATTCAAAAAATACTCTTTAAATATCCCACGATCTTGGTAAAAAATTACCCGATGGTAACCCTGATTTACTTTTGTTCTTTTTTTTTCCATATACAAAAGTACTCGTTGTACACAATTTAAACTCCCACAAAATAAATGATTTGATATTAACTTATCATTTGTATTTTACGTATATTTTTATATTACCATGTACTTACAACACACGTTAGCATAATTTATCTTATAAATTCAAAATTGTATGTTATTACGAGTATTACATAGAGTACAGTATTTGTACATATTTCGCATTTCAGTTTAGACATTTATCAAAAAAATATATAATCCTTAACATTAGTTGAAAAGTTAAATTATTTGCAATCATTTTTATTGCCATATTTACGAGTGTATCCTTACTTTTTTATCTGTTCTTTGATTCAATTTCATTTGACGGATACAAATGTATGTATATACGTAATATGCCTGCTATAAATTTATATTTTACTACAACAGATTGTAGAAAATTATAAATATGAATAAATAAACGAGTAATTTTTTAATAAAAAAAAAGAGAAAAAACACATTCAGATTAAAGAGAGAAATCCTTTAAATTATGCTACAAAAATAAAACAGAAAAAACAAATTAGAAATGCCCGAAGCAATTGCTGTTCTATTCTGTTATTTTTTTTTTTTTTGTATGTGTTTGTAGTGCATTCATAAAGTGTGATTGCAAAGGTCAATAAAAAATTAAATCGAAAGAAGTTAAAAGTTTATTGAGCTCATGTGTTTGTGTGTGTCAAGAGGAATTAAATTTATTATTTCTCTGTTTAACAATTAAAAGAAAGAACAATTTTTCAGGATACGTTTTTGAGAAAAAAATAAACTGATTTTAAATAAATTTTGTAAATAATTTTTCTAAGGATTTTCTAATACTCGATATAAGATACTTACTTGATAACTTTTAATGAAAATCACATCCTTTTTTTTAATAAAATAATTAAAGATTCTAGGCTATTTTTTCAGTCATCATCGAAATAATAACAATTATTTACGAATCGATTATAATAAATTGAAAGTTTTGTATTACAGGATAACAATGAAATGAATAAATGAACAGATAACTATGAATAATTTTTACAAAAATTACAAATGAAAATAAAATTGAAATAAAATTAAATTAATTTGATAATAACGCACGTTTGTGAGCACAAAACTACGTACAGTTATCAAAGATATGCTCGTATATGTATTTTTCATTATATAATGGATAATTATCCTTTGAAAATATTAAATAACAATTTATGATGATACGAGTATAATGATATTATTTCATGTTTCTTTTTGTGTGTGTTTCTTTTCAATATGCTTGCGAAATAAATAATAATCAATTAAAAGCATTAAAAACAATGTTAATATTTCACATACACATCCACAGGCATATTATGCACAAATACAAAGCAATGAATGCTTTTGTTGTTATGTCATCGTTGTTTTATTTGGCATTCTTTCGATCACTAAAAAATTAAATTGAAAAATTGAGTTTTTTAAACCACAATAAACGAGTCTTCACTCTGCCATATGTGTTCGTGCTTTTCATACAGGTGAAAATGTAAATTAATACAAACAATTATTCAACTTTGATTTTAATTTTATTTTCCAAAAAAATAAAAAAAAAAAATTCTTTCTCGTATTTTTTGAAATTGAAATTCATCAAATTGATAGCATAAAAAAAAATCAAAAACAAACGAATAAAAGTAAATTTTATTAAATTAAATGACAAAAATAAAATTAATTAATTCAAAAATTCTACTTACACACACAAATACAAACAGATAGATGCTGAACATATGCACACATATGCGTAGGTATTCAAATTTTACACTTGTGTTTATTGCCAAATATTGCTGATGCTAAGTTTTCTGAATTATTTTTATGCTATTCAAGCCGTACATCCATGCATATACTATGCTACTTGGACTGGTGATTGGTGAACAAAACATTTGCAACAGCATTCAGTAACAAAATGGAATCAAATTGTTGTTGATATTTACACCGCATAACACATTAATTTTTGAATCGATTCAAATATATTCGAAATTTTTAAATAAAATTATGCAGAAAATGAAAACCCGTATACATAAAAAAATAATGGCCATGCATCTAAAAGGGGTTTAAAGAAAAGAAAATGAAAATTTATAATTCATTTTATTATTTTTTTTATTTTTTGTCTTATATTTTCCATAACTTTATTCTCATTTAAATTTATCCATGTCACATCGTTCATTTTGTTTATATTTTCCATTCAAATTTTAAACTTAACCTTATCACTAGGTGTTATTTTTTCGCCTGTCATTCTATTCATGTATACTCGTATACGAATACCGTATCCTTTAAACATATGTATTTGAAGAAAAAATTTATAAATAATTATTGTCAGAGTTTTGAATCAACATCATTACTCATATTCGTATACCTACAATACTGACAGGATTTTCCTTTACTCATTTTATATGCACATAAGAGTAGCAATGTAAATACATACGCTACGTATGTATGCATATGTGTGCTTATACATAATCGATATATCATATTGTCTCAGATGTATTTGTTTTTTTTTTTTCATATTTTTATAAAGTTTTACATCTCCCAAATCGGATACAGGATACACAGCACTGCAACATAAGCTATCCTCCATTCATGCATACAGAACTATCCACTCAATTCATTATAAAGTTTATGAAGTTTATCATTTCATTTGAATTTTATTTTTAGTTATCCTTTTTTTCTGATTTTTTTTTTGTTTTTCATGTATAGCGTCTGTAGATTCAAAATATGAAAACTGCATAATCACTTTTCAGTTACATTTAAATGCAATAAAGTTTCATTGCAAATTTATTTATTCGAAAATACTAGACTGTCCGTGTGCTTGGTGTATTCCTCTTTCGTTTATTTTGCCCTTTTGTAGGCAGATTCTGTAAATTTTTTTTCTGTGTACATACACGTAAATTCAATTTGAAAATCCTTTTACTCACCTATTAATATTTAAATATTGAGGTCATCCTTCTTATATAATTAATTTTAATGCAATGAAGTTTTTCGGAACGACTTAGGTATAATTAAAAAATTGCAAAATAAATAATAATTTTATTTTTTGAAATGAATTTTTATGACATCTCAGTATCTATTCGTTTGCACTTTTCATATAACATCTGAAACGAATTGAAACAGATTAAAAGCAAAGTTCAAAAAATTTTTCAAATCTCACAATATGGAATGCAATGTTCGAGTACAAAATTTTCTCTTCCAAAAGTTGTTAATTTCTCATCAAAATGATTGATGTAAAACGGATTGTTAACAAAAATTTATTATCCTTTCATGACAAATTAAAACAAAAAACATTTTTTTTTTCTTCAAAAGAAAAATCAGGACATTGTCTTTTCAACAATCCAATTCAACTTCAGAAGACAAAATTAGGTTGACTTTCGTTCAACTTTCGTACAATTTGATATACCTACAAATTGAAGAGGGAATATAACAAGGAATATTATGTACGAGTGTATGTATACCATTTTGGAATCATGTTAAAAAAATACACAATATCTCACACAACAAAAGATGAATTCCAATTTTATTCAAGAAACAACAGAAAAAAAATATAAAAAAAGGACGAAAAAAGGACGAATAAAGGACGAAAAAAGGACGAAAAAGGACATAAAAAGACAGATATATTACACTAGACAATAGCAACAGATAAGAATAAAAATTAAGTTTTAGAATCCATGAAATTAGAATCCAAAAGAAAAAAAGAAAGAAATGTAAAAATTAGGTATTTATATTTGGAAGGTTGACATCAACCATTTTAAGAATGAACTCAAAAAATAAAACAAAACATCATGTACACATGTGTACATAAAAGCTTCAAAATAAATTTATACATACATGTGTTGTATTTTATTTGTAAACTTCATAATGTATACATAAATGTAGTATAACATATTGCACTAAAATATAAAATTTGACATTTTTATTCACCTTTGTATACCAACTATATGCTAACCATTACAACCAGCCGAACGTGTATTTATCTACCTTTAACCATCTTTAAATTTAAACTTTTAACTTTAACCCCGTATACACATACATTTACATTATGTAAATTGCAAGACACAAATTAGACTTATTATTAGGTGTATATACGTACATATATTTATATTCATATACATACTCGTATAGTACAAGGATCACACATATAAATATTGTGTTTGTTTACTATTTTTGTATTTTAAATGTTACAGGACAACTAGAAAATTTAATTGCTTGAAGCTAAATAATATAAAAATAGAAATATATGAGAATATATGATGATGACGAAAAATATTAAATAAAAATACACACACGCATACTTTTGTAAATTACACACACAATAAGAATAGTGATATGTTAATGTATATACAAGGATATGGTAGAGTGAGTTTGAAAAAATATTATGAAAAAATATGAATTTTAAATAGCATGTAATATGAGCACTGACTTTTATACATATTTAGGCATACATCCTCGTATATATGTGCATAAATAAATATTACATGTGTGTTGTTTCTAAATTATAAAGTATTTGTCTGCATATATACACACGAGTATATGGATGTATTAAAAGCGAAGTAAAACAAAATGTTCTCTTTAGGCTATCAAAACAGCATATTTTATATGATTCCGAAACTATAATCAACTGCATGTAATGTACATTATACTATTTACCTATAATACAATGTATGATAGTTAACCGCATACGTAAACATTTAAAGAGGAAACAAAAATAAAATATGTAGTACCTACCTAATTTTTCAAAAAATAAAATAACATCAAAAATTACAAAAATTTTTGTCGACTATATACTTTTGCTGCTAACTTCCTAAAGGAGTTACATACTCGTACATCCATAAGTAGTACATATTAAGCAAGCATACAAACAACTGCATCCTATTACTATAACCTATAACTATATAGCTATTAAATATATAGTTAATTCATGTAATTAGACATACATATATGTAAGGGTCGTATTCACAAACCAAAATTATCTTTTATCTGAGATAAAGTGTATTCATCAACCTCGATTATACACTATTCGGATATTTTTAAGTTTTAAGATAACCTGCGAGGATACTATACAAATATCGTTTCATCCTAACCTTGTTATTAACAGCAACAGCAACAGCACAGCACTCACATATAATCATCACATCATATAATCATCTCTTTTTCATTTTGTAATACAAAAAAACCAGCTTTTCACAATCACCTGACATGTTACACACTCCGAAAAAGAAGTCCGAAAAAAAGTTTATCTATATATTGATGGATAAGCTGAAATTATTCTCGGCTAAAATAATATCCGACAGATAATCTTGGCTAGTGAATACGATCATAATTGTATAATTTATGGTACATATAAATATCCATCCATATGTTCCACATACAAGTTATTTACGTGAACTACTATAAAATGTTGCTTACGTCATATGAAAATAATTGTGGTAGCAATTTTATTATGATAGAAAATTATATAGAGTTCTACATGCATACACACACTAAAAAATTTATCCAAAGAGAGTCATATACATACATATTCGAGTTTGTATGCACATACTCGAGTGTATAATGTAATGTTATTTTTACATAGCAAAAATCTTCATAAATTAGTTCGGTGACACTGCAGAACTTTTATGAAAAAAAAAAAAATACATATACGTAGTATAAAAAGCAAATTAAAACAAAAATAAATGTTTTGTTTTTTTTTTTTTTTTGCTTTTTATTTTTATTTATATAACATAAAATTCTATACATAAAAATAGCATATAGCTAGAAGAACTTTACTTAGAAAATAGAATATTGAAGATAATAATTTAAGGATACTATATACTGTACTATTTTTAACCATTTTTTTTTTTGTAAATTTTTTTTTTTCTATAATTTTTGGTTTCTGTCTGTATGAATAAGAATTTGCTGCAGTATAGTTACAATACCACCACAAAAATGAGTTCTTTTGATAAGAATACTTCATTCATATAATTGTGTATAGTCACTGAATACATATATGAATGTTTGTACACACATTATACTTACATATTCACATAATGTTTGTGTATATTATTTTGAATATATGTATTTTATTCTGCTAGAGAGCTATAGCCTATTATTATCGCCATACATTACAACTTTGATAATAGTCTATGTATATTTATGACGAGTACTACATACGAGTGTGTATACAAAATGTTCATATACATATATGTATATATTTGAATGTTTGTATATATTTAAATTGTACAATTTTAATGGATAATTAAAAGTGTAATGATAATATAGTTTTCTTCACATTTATGAGTTGTTGAATTTGTTTCGTTTATTTTTTTTTTTGGTTTCGTCCTTTTTTTCTTTTCTATAATTATGTATTCATAACATTGTAACATGTTATGTTAATAAACTCTTGTTAGAATTATAATTACAACTACACATAGAAATATTGTAGAATGGTTTAAGATACAAACCAAACAGAAACAAACTGTTTGTACTGGTGATGATTTCATTTTCGACTTCAAGCTATAATGTATCGAATTGTATAACTTTTGGAATTAAATTTTATTTCGAATATAACATTTTTTTTAGGTATTACAAAGTACTTACATAAATATCCTTAATTGAAAATGACATGTATACATTTTTAATGTCAGTACATCACTACATACTCGTATATAGAACACATGTTAATTTCTTAAAAATTTTATAAATTTATTATAAATTATAATTGTGTCCTGTCCATATTCTATATATCCTATATACAATAACATTCAAGATATCCATATGTACATTTAAAAAAAACATATTTATGGATGTATATATGCATGTGTTTATGTGACCTCAATAACATTATATACAAGTCCTTGAATTATTAAAATTGAAATCATGTAATACAACACAAGAAATACAGAGGAAAAAATAAAACTGAATAAATGTAACATAATTTCCTGTGTATATATAGCATACCACACCATCACCCAGCAGCTATTTATAATAATAATTAATTCATTCTCAATGATTTCTAAATTTACAACAGAGATTATGTATGCGAACAGGACACTAAAAATTTAATATGTACACAAAACATACACAGACATAACTGATAAAGTACTTATATGGGAAATTGTGTTCATATATAGTGCCATATAGTACTCGCACATAAATGTATACTACAACTCAAACATCTACCATTTAGACTAATTTTTGAACTCCAACTATACTGAGATTACGAGTTTACGTTTTGAAAATGTTATCGACTTTGTACATTTTTTGCTATGTGTTTTTGATTTTTTGATACAGTGATGTATACTGACACCGAACAGGGTAGATTACATACGTATACATATGGCACCTAACGAAATAAAAAATTTCTATTTTTTGTATTACATAGCACTGCTACAACTACTCACATAAGCTTTCATGTATTTGCTATAAATTTTTAATAATGCAATTTGCTCTGGACAAAATCAATATTGTCATACATACGATATTTCATTGCATTGCTTGTATATTTTTCAAATTTTCTTTATTGCACACTCTCTCGTAGGTATACAGAAGGACTTTATGTGTATTGTAATATAAGCTCACACATATTTTTGACTGCAATAATTATTTTCATTTTGAGCATGTGCGTATGAATACTTGATTACGAATTAATTACTGTACAAAATTAACTATTCAATAGATAATTTTTAGTAATTACTCATCCTTACAGCATACGTTATATTACTTTTTTCTAGTGTAGCCAAAATTTGCTTTCGAATTCGAAGTAACAGAACCCCGCATATATTTCTCAGTGAACAAATAACGACTGGTATACGACTCAAATTTTACAAAGATGTGAAATTTTTATTATCGCAAAGTTAAATTCACAACTTCTAGTATTTACATTACGATATGAGGAATGAATTTTTCATATTCCATCACTTAAAAAAAAAAATTGAAAAATTTGAAAAATAAAAACTGCCATCGCAGTTAAATATCGCATCTTAAAAGCCTAATAAATAAATGACAAAAAATATGCGAAACAATTTTAAAAATTGAATGATAAAACTGCAAGTTATAAAAGAAAACATTTACTACAAGGATATTTTATCAGTATACATACCTATATGATTGTGTCTATTGCATGTTATACTTATGTATTTTGCTTTTCTGGATTAATAATAATTTATTATCCTTATAAATTTATATTCATAAACTCAAACAAGATTTATGTGTGACGTTCAGTTAGTTTTAACTCTCTATTATATCCTTTTCCAATTATCCATTGTACATACATATATATATTTTGTTTATTGATTCGATGTATTCCAGGATCAAGAAATGAATATAACTACTTACTTATATCCTTATATGTATAGCTGTGAAAATTATATCAATCGTAAGAATCTTACAATCTTTTAAATATTGAGAAGCTAAAAGAAAATAAAAAAAAAACTACAGAAGAGAAAAACGATAGCAAGATTTAAAATGTACTGGATAGGTACACAAAGGATACATGCATAAAGGATACACTCTTGCAGGATACATGCATATATATCATTATAATATCGGTTATATATATTTTAAAACAATTTTTTATTTCATTCTCATTTCTTTTTTTCTTTACTCCTGTTTTTTCTATAAATGGTATAAGATCCTATCCTTTTATTAAAGAATGAAGTTTAAAAAAGGATTAAATTATATGTATAATATTATATAGAAATGCTTTATATAAATGTGCAACGTAATAACATATTTACCTTATGAAATTTATTCTACAATGTGTATAAAGTTATAAATTTATACACAGTAGTCCACCTTCCACATATACGAGTAGTCACACACATACGAGTATATTAGAATTATATTTATACGATATACATAGTACATAATGTAAGTACATTTATTGCAAATATGCAAGCATTTATATAAGAAATTTCTTTTTTGCCATTAAATGAAATGCATTATAAAGAATGAATGAAAAATGAAGAACGTGAAAACCTTGATTGAAAGTATATTAAAAAAAAGGAGCAAAACTTTTAATAAAATTTATAATAATACTACTGCAAAAAAATTCATATAAAATAATAAATGATGAAATTTTTTGCAACTCTTTATATAAAGAATAATAGCAAAGAAAAGAATGCAAAAAAAAAACGTTTACATAAATTTGAAAAGGATACTATGTCAGAGAAAAAAAATTTTTTTTTCATTTCCTTTTAAATAAACGATGAAAATTTGAAAGTGATGAACTGAAGTGAAAATGAAGTGTATGAGTGATGTGAAAAAAAAAACAAGAAAGTGAAATATGATAAATTGATCAAACTATGTAGACAAATTAAATTTAAATTAGAAATTGTCTTATCGTATTAAAAAGTAAAAGGATAATTTGTAATAAAAAAAATACATAAAAAAGGACACAGTATACACATACGTATCATCCTTATCTCATTTCTAATCCAAATACATCTTCTTAAATGTTTCCATTCAATTCGACCATGTTTTTTGATGAATATTTGACTCTTCAACTCGTATCTAAAAATTAAAGTCTCAAAAAGAAATAGATCGTTAGCCCATAATTCTCATTCCGTTATTTCAGAACTTTGTATTTGCTTTTTTCCCAACAATATTCAGCCGATCTATTTGAAAATCAAACACTGTTCTTAGTACCGCTCCTCAATATGAGAACGTCAAGTCTGTTAAATTTTTATCCTCCCAAGCGAGGGACTACTGAAGTACTAACTACCTCCCACGAGAGACGAGCAACCTTGAAATTAAGTAAGTTGATTACAAATTCAGAAGTCGATTGAGTAGTTCAGAAGTCACTGGTTGCAGTAAGAATTTGTAGACAAATAATTGTATGGGTTGGGTGGTGCTTATGGTGGCCATATTTGTTTGGTGTTCTCTTTTCTCCCTATAATTTCTTTTCGTTTTTGGCTTCTTATATAGAGAAGTAATTATTCACAATAATGAATTATGCAAATAAATAAATTTTGTCCTTTTATAGCCACCCATATAATGGTAATTTTGAAAGAAATTCAAAATGGAGAATTTCTTATATATACACCCATATACTCGTACGTGTTAACGTATAAGTTTTATTATTTCATAAAAAATAAAATAGGTATCCTTGATAAGCTTTTTGAATAATTATAAGCATAATCATAATATTAAAAATGTCCTTTTATTAAGTATTATTATTTTTTCTTTAATTATTATTATTATTATTATTATTGTTATGTACGACGTACGAGTATTCTAAGAATTGAAAAATTAATCAATTCCCATATTACATTTACGTGTATTACTGTTCTGTTACCTTTCACAAATTATTTGTGAAAATAAGAATTTTAATACCAATACATAAGTAATAGAATAGGTATACAAGTCATATAGCAATAATTTTGAAAAGTAATTTTTTATTTTTATTTTATGTAAATATTTTCAGTTGTTTATTTTGTTTTGTTTTTCTTCTTTTCGTTCGATACACACAAACGTATGCTGTCGTACACAAATAAATCGATTTTACAATTATATATAATGTAAATGTATGTATGTATATACAATATGTATATACACGATTACATTAATATTCTTTTATTATTTAACTTCTTTTACATTATGTACTGTAAATTATTCTAATTTAAGAAAATTTTATACTTTTATAACTTTAATTTCCACCTTCTACGATAATATTTACATTTACTTACACATACATATTTCAATTTTGAAATGAATTTATTTGTAATAAAGCAGCAAGTATACAAGAACTAAAAGAAAATACATAATAAAAACTAAAAAAAATTAACAAGTAAACGACTAATCAGGCAAAAGGCAAAAGCATTATTTTTATAATTATTCCTTGAATTATTATAGGTAATATTTCATTATACACATGATGTACTGTACTACAAACATGTATATGCATACAAATACTCGTGTACGTTGTGGCTATAAATGTAATGTAAATTTTTAACAAAAAAAAAAAAAAGGGAAATTGTAACAATTGAAAAAAAAAACAAACTTAAAGAAACTTAAAGAAACATTAAATATAGTAACAATAAAAAATGAAGTCAAAATGAAAATAAACACAAAACTGAAACGACGAAACATACAAAAATTAAAATAAAAAAATCTAGGTCAAGACTAAAATGAAAAGAAAAAATAAACTGTAAAGAATAAGAGTAAAGTAGTTGTTATACTCGTACACCTAGGAAGTATATGTAAGTAGGTAGCATACATATACATGCGGGAAGATACACTATTGGATAGTTTTTATTTAAATAATTTTTTTTTATATTTTTCACTCTTAATTTTCACCAAAAGCAAAATTATATTTTACTTTATTTCATTTCATTTTGATTTTAATTTGTTGATTATCACGAATAATAATAGTCAATGTTCATTACATAAAATAAAATTTCTGCAATAATTTTTCTCTTACCTCGTGTTCTGTTATTATATGTGATTTTTCAAGATTTATTTTTTTACATTCTTTTTTTTTAACTTTTCTTTATTTTTATTTGTATTTTTGTTTTGTTTTATTGTTTCTTTTTCGTTTGTTAAAAATTTATAAAGAAAATCATGTGAAAAAAAAACTGTTTTCATTTTTATTTTCATCATCATGCTAATTTGCGTGTTGTCATTTTATTATTATTTTCTGAAAATTTTCCTTTTTTGTTTAAATTACGATACATACTCGTACATGAATCACCAGTATATGTACGAGTATAATGGATTTATTATGATGTTTTTAAAGTTTATATAATAAAAATATTTTGGTAATATAAAAATATTCGAGAGACTACACGCGAATAAAATTAAACTTAAAACATTTCACATTTTGCTCTTGCTGTACGCTTTGTGCACTCTATAAGTGAAGGAAAACAAGAACTAATCTGTTAATAAGTAGTAATAGTAAGATCATTCAGAACTATCAAATACGCTGCGCTAGTTGCTAGAAGTATTTCAATATGCATTTTCTTCTATATTCTCCTTCATTCTATACTTCAGTAAGACAAATATAGGAAACACAGCAAATCTACAAAAACGTTTCTCACTCTGCTCTTCTTGTAAACTATTTACACTCTACGCTACGCTATCCGTATTTCAGTATTTCACTATGCATTTTCTTGTATTTCCATTCCTTTTTCTCCTTCAGTACAATGAATATGAGAAGCACAACAAATCTACAAAAACATTTCACATTCTCTTCTTGTTGTACGCTGCTATATATGCACTCTGTATACAGGGGAACAAAAACAAGTCTTGTATGGTAAATAGTAATAGTAAAATAATTGACACCTATCTAGTACTTGTACCCTTCGCTAGTCGCTAGTAATATTTCACTGTTAATTTTCTCATATTTACATTCATTTTCTCTTTTAGTAAAAAAATATGAGAAACATGAAGAAATAAAAGAAATAAAGAAAAATTCAATGACAATAATAAATAATAGAGCTATACCCACACACTTTGAAAAGACTTAAATCAATTATTTTTCGAATTTTTTATCTTAGTTTCAACACATTTCAGTTACTTTTAATAAGTTTCTCTCCTTGTAATCGAGTGTATCACTGATTCAGTTTCAGATTTCACAGATTACAGTTCAATATATAAAAGGTGATCATTAATAAATAATCTGGTTTAGATAGAACCACTATCTGCTGTGATCACAAGTGATGCCTGATGCTTTGGCAAGCAAAGCTTTAATTTTTTCCAAATTCAACTTGAATTGAAATCAATATACAAAATTACATATATCTGCGTATTTTTATGATGCGTTAATGTGAAGAGCCAAAAATTTGAAATGAAATAGAAGGACTTTTTTATGAAAAAAAAATTTTCTTAATTCCAAAAAAAAAAATTCTTTTTTTCTTATACCTACCAAAGTTTCTTTCAGTATTTTAGGGAGTATTCGAATTTTTTCGTATGAATGGATCCTTAATTTTATTATATATCTATACTCCTACAAAATTCAAATAAAAACCATACACAAAAGTAGTCATATCCTTGCGTAGTTGTAGTTGTAATTTATTCTATACTTACTCTACTTAATATGTGAACTTTTATGAGATTTTGTTTTCATTTTTCGTTTTATTTTGTGTCAGATATGTTACCTTATCCAAAATTTTTCTCATTTTCTTTTGATTACAGCATACAACAAATGAAAACAAAAAATCTCCACCACAAACAAGATAGATTTATTATTTTATGTTAATGTACATTACAATTTTTACTTTACCGTGGTAATACAAAAATATATAAAAAAAAGAAAATTTGAATTTGAACTACATAAATACTCATATAAAATTGCGTATACGTAAAAGTGTATAACGTGTATTTTTGCCTATACTATCCCATACACGGTCACACACATAAAAATGAGAAATTAACCAAATAAAAGCCAGTAAAATAATCCATAAAAACCACTGCATAAAAAGTGAAGAAAACAAAAAAAAAATAAAATAAAATGCAAAAAATATATTATTTTTGTTTTACTAATAAATGGACAAGTTAGCAATGATGGCCATTCTTTGTTTTTTTTTTGTCCTTTTATGTTGTAAATCCTCCGATACACACCACAGAAATTTGGAACCAAATAATGGTTTTTATGTGGCGTATAGGAGGTATATAGTAATGTTAAAAAATAAAAAATACAAAATAAACCAAAAATAAAAAAGGACAAAAATTATACACACACACATAATAATGTTTCTTTTTCATTTTTAATTTTATTTTACCTTTTTTGTTTTTAACAATCTATTATGGGTTTACCACAATTTTTGTATATATTTTCAGTTTAACGTTCAATAATAATATAAAATATAACGACGCGGTAATTTTCTTTTGCAAACAATTTCAACTGATATACATTTAAATATTTACATATATTGATTTATAGTATACGTATGTATGTGTTTGGGAGCATAAAAAAATTTCAAATAAATATAAATACATATATATAAAGCATAATATAACCTATACATGAAATATTTTATTTAAAAAGAAATATCTAAACAAGGACATCAAAGAATTTATAAAAACAAATATAACAATGCTTATTACAAAGTATTTTATATATTAAATAATTTTCTTTGTGTTTGTTTTGTTTTCTTTACTGAATTTTTATTTTCTCTTCTGTTTATTTTTTTTCTTCTCTCGCAATTAATTTTATTAAAAACTGTGCATTTTTATTATTTTCTTTTGTTTTCAAATCATATAGGCAATAAGGCAATTAAAATAAAATCAACAAAAATATTACAGATTTTCTTTTTTTTTTTTTTCACCAAACATTTATACGTACGTGTTTATGTACATAGGCAATAATTTTCTTCAACAAAAAAAAAAGTATGTCATTGTCACATTTTTGTCAAAAAATAGTATCACGTCATTGATATATACGAGTAGGTACTATTAGCTATTAGCAACTATTAACACAACACTGTTAATCTAGTAAATAGTGTACCTCTGTGCATTAATCAATCTTTATAATATAGTAACATAGAGTACGCAGTACATAGTACTGTTCGACTACCCAGCCTATTAAATAGTTTACAATAATTTTCAATATGACTGACATTAAGCGGTAATATATTCATAATTTATAGGTGGTAACTCATAGAGTCTACCTTACCGAGGCTACTTTAGTTACCCAACCCACTTAGTTTAGCTAGTAGTTGGGGTAGTTGGGTAGTAGAAGGTAGTAGAAATTATATGCTTGCTCTACTGCAAAGTTAGTATTTTTTTTTAAAACGATACACCATCATAATAGGTGATGGAGGCGATGGTGCTGTAACCAATAGGTGTGTTGTATACTGTATATTGTAGAAGTAGATAGGTACGGTAAATGAGTTCAGTTGGTTGGTTGGTTGGTTGGCTGGTTGCTTGGTTCGTTGGTTATTTGATTGTTGGAACTTGGAACTTTGAAATTTTTAAAAACGAACATAAATTATAACAAAAACAAATTTATTTTTTCTATGTGGAAAACTACACATTCACTTCCATATACATATTTTAATTTTGCATATGAAATTTATTTTATGCCTACCGCAAAACGTACATATAAAATTCGAGTGTGCTTCTATATGGTGAGAGGTACCATAACCATACCCAGTGTATGTACTACATTCATTTTCATTCTTAATTCACATTTATACCAAAATGTCTGAATTAATACTCGTACATACAAAACTACTTAGATTGTAATAATTATATAGAGGTGCGTGCATGTATAAATTTACCTTTATACAGTGTTTATATGATTGACCTTTTGTTCTTGAAAGGACAAGGTGAATAAAAAAGAAACACATTTTTGTTTTTCTTATAACCATATTTTTCGCTGAGTGGTGTAAAAAGTAAATAATTTTTTTTTTTGTTTTGTTTGGAGGCATAAAACGTAAAAAAATGTTGACAATGTATTGAAGCAAAAAGAAAAAGAAAATAAAAAGAAAAAAAAAAACTAAAGAAAGAAAATTAAAATGAAATGTACGAGCTACATGTGTGTGTGTATATATATGCGCGTACATATACTCGAATATTTGTACGTTTTTGGTTGGAAGGAAAATAAAATTGGATGAAATTACAATATATTTTGTTAAAAATAATGTTTAAAACATTGTGCGAATGATGGTATATACACTTCGATACCTCATCATATCATATCATACATATGACTTTATCTTTGTCTTTATGTAGCATTAATATGTGTGTATGTTTTATGAAAAATCTACTGTATATACACGACAACCCAGTCGGGTAGGCAAGTAATTACCGAACCGATTCTGCAACTAGTTCCTTTAAACAGCAACTAGTTCTACTTTCGATTACTGTGTATGAAAATAACGCATTACTTTTACACGGCGATGTCATAGGAGGTAATCAATCACCTCCTTTCTGCATTACCTAGAATTAGTTTCTTCATTTATTCAAGTTAAACTTATTATAGAACGCATTTCCAAACATTAATTACATAATAGCTGTAAGAGGAGCAATTCCGATATCGATTCTTGGAAAGTAGTTATGGAAGATTATTAATTAAAATATATTAACTTATATTATATTTTATATTAACTTATATTTTATATTATATTGTATTTTATATTATATTTTATATTTTCTATTTTATATTTATATTTATATTTTATTTATATTATATTTTATAGTCACTACTTTATACTCCTTTTCATATCGAGTTTATAACTTCTAATGACTATTGACATTCACTATGATTAACAAAGAAAACGCAAAAACTTTCCATCGACGTGTTCATAATACATGTTTCTAATTTCGCAATAATTATAATGCGTATATTGTTATACACATTACCGCTTGCATTACATAGCATCAGTATCATTGTTCGGAGTACAATTGCATTACACTCCACATTACTTTTTTAACGAAGTAATGTATTATTGGACTACTTTATTCGAATTGGAAAATTGTGAACTAGTTACAGAATTGATTCTGCCAGTAATGCCTTACTAATTCACGACTGGGAATGTGTGTACATTTAGTACACATTTCAATTGTATTTTTTTTTCCTTCATATCATCCTACTTTTTGTAATACAAAAGTTGATATACACGAAAGTTCATTTATTATCTTTGCTCTGTGTGTGCGAGATTTTTTTTTAAGGTAACGATTTTGTATATATTTTGTTCCGAAAAATGTACATACTCGTTCATACATATATAAATCCAACTGCATCTGTACAAGCTTATACACATATAGAAAGATAAATATGCATAAAATTTAGTATATTTGCATACAGAGTATATGAAATATTTATTATCGCGAAAAAAAATATATACATATACAATACATTTATAAGCAATGAATACACTGCTCATATATGCATTTCTGTATATAGATGCTTGCGAATGTTATAGAAGAAAAAAAAAATGTTGAAAATTCCATACATCTATATGATATATCCTTGCACATTACATGAATGAAAAACAGAAAATACTTTTGAGAATTCCTGATTTTTTATACCGTATCGTAATGATGTGTGTATGATGAATAATGAATTAAGTTATTGTTTGCTTTTCCATTTTTTCTTTTTGCAATATGTACTTATATACACTAAAATGTATAGTAGTATGTGCGGATATGTGAAATTGTATAAATTGACGTGGTTAGGTCAAACCATAAGCAAATTCTCTAAATAAAGTTTATACTTTTTATACATCATTCTGCTTCTGGTAGTATATTGCCGTTGCGGTGTATAACATCAACAATATGGGGATATAAAAATCTATATATAAAGGCTACAAAAAATATGAAAAAATTAAATTAAATTAACTAAAAAATTCTTTTGAAAATGTATAAAGTCGTATACTATGGTAAAAAAAAAACAACCTGGATTTTTTTTCGTTAAACTAGGCAACAATTTTGAAGAAATTGAATTTTTTTTATGCTCTTAAATGTCTATTATTTGGAATCTCTTCTAAATGTTTTTACTCAATATATCGATCGTAATAATTTCCAGAACCTATGAATGTAAGTTAAGTAAAGAGTACTACTAAAAGTAAACAAAATCTAAAAACACATTTTTTTTTACGAATTCTTATTCATCCCTTGGAAAAATCAAAAGAAAAATCAACCGAATAAATGACACAGATGCAAATCCTATTCATTATTATTATTATTATTGTTATTATCCTATCCGTTATAGATATTAAAATTTTCATATAGTAACAGTAGTAGAATTTGATTTATATTTTTTACATCATACATTATATCTGTCTTTCATCCCCCATATAATTTTGAAAAACTTTGAAAATAAAAACATTATATTATTTTTTGTCATCATATATGCATTTTCTTTTTTTTTATTTTCTGTATTTTGTATGTAAACAGAATTTTAAATGATTCTGGATAAATGCCAACTTGTAACATTAAAAAAAATTATTCAAACATGCATATACAAAAAAAAAAAATTCTATCAACGTATAAATGAGAGAACAAACAAAATATTAAGAGATCAATTTTTACGGTTATTTCTCATATTAAATATTTTATTTTTGAAATAAAATTGTATATTTTTTTTTCTATTTAAAGAGGATAAATGATTGAAAACAAGTTTAATTAAATTTTAATTTATTTTATTTTCTTTTACAGCGGATAGTTCCTTTCTATTAGCAAATGCTCAAATTGTTGATTTTCCAATTGTCTACTGCAATGAATCATTCTGTAAAATTAGCGGATATAATCGAGCCGAAGTTATGCAGAAATCATGCAGGTAAAACATATATATATACATTTTCTTTTTTGACAAAACATACATTTTATTTATTTAAATTATTATATAAGTATATAATTTATCACACCTTATTTCAGTCTTTTAAAAAAAACACTCCTTTGGTATGCTTGTATATTTCTCTTCTTAGTGTATAATGGTGTTATAAATTAAATGTAATATGAAATTGAGTCCTTTCACAAATCAAATATTTTTATATGTACTTGATACTTCTATCAAAGCATAATGTGGAAAATAAACTTGTTATACTGGTATGTGCATACATACATTTGATGTTTATTTATTTTTACATATTTCAAATTTATTTTTATATTTTTATTTTGAAAAATATCAAAAAAAAATTAATGCATTTTATATAAAATAAATAACTGAGAAAATAACGAAAACTAAAATTTCCATGCATATGGTGGTATGCATAATATGCATTATAAATTTTTACCTCGATTTATGTATACATATGGTGCAGATGCATACATAAATATCTATACATTTTACAATCATATAAAGTGCAGGATTCGGTATGATATATTATATAAACAGTAGTGAATGCATACCCGGTTCTTTTATAGGTTGAAATGGTTCACTAAAACCGGGCGCCATAAGCCGAATAAGGACAGAATGAAAATTACATATTCATTTTTAGAAAAATAATTTTACAAATGACAGTAAAAGAAATATTCTCTGCGAAACATCTCTCTTAAAAATTTTTGCATAATAAATATGTAAAGAAAAAAATTCATGGCTCACAATTTAAAAATTGCGTCTTAAATGCCTTAAAAATAGCCATCACATAGCCACCCATATGTTTTGTCTACATTAATCAATATATTTTGTATGCAACTTCCACTTAGTATGACTTGGTGTTGGAATGATTGGATCAGTTTACACAAAACCAAGGCCACATAATTAATGAACAACATGAAAAATATCGAATCAAGATCGTGTATTTATTAATATTACTGATATATGATTTGTTAGTTACAACAATCTAAAATACTTGTTCGTACTCGACTACTACAATGCAGCACATAATTCACACAAGAAAAGAAGAAGACAAACTACTATGTTATGTATTCGCGTATCTCTCTAATTATTTTTCAATTTCTCAAATACTCAAGAGTTCAATGACCATGTTTGTTAACACATGAAAGTAGAAGAAAAGAAGTACATAAAAAGAAAAGTAGAAAGATACGAAAATACTAGATTTTCTTTTCCTTTTCTTGTGTAAATTATGTACTTACACTCTACACTGTAGTGTATTGTAAGAAGAATTTAAGATTAAAACAAGATCCGTGTAAACAAGAAAAATCGATAAATGTTTCCACCCATATTTTCATTTGTAAACAAACATGGTCATTCAACTCGTGAGTATTTGACATGTAGAAAGAGGAGTAGAAATAAATGTATAGAAAAATACACGAATAGTAGTTTCTCTTCTTCTTATATTGTGTAAATTGTATACAGTACGCTTAAAAACAAACATAGTTAATTGGAATTTTCTTCTGTTCCTGTTAAAATAAAAAATAAATCAAGTTGAAGTTTAAAATAGTAAAATTTCAACCTGCACCGAGCACATAAGAAGCTGAAACCGTTGCTGATTGAATCTACCACTGAAATGTAATTTATGATCGTACACATATATAGTATTCTCTATAAGAAGGTATTTGATTTAAAATTAAATTTATTTGCTATTATCATTCAAAATAAAAATATTTTGATAGTAGGAATTTTGTTTAAAATTTATATTCAAAAATATTTTCAGAATAAATGTTTAGTACAAGCATACACACTAATGCGCATTTATGCACATATACACATGTATGTACTCGGAAATGAATATAGACAACAAAATACTACATACTACACTTATCTACGATGAATAGTTTGTTTTAACTTTACAAATGAAGTACCTACGTATTTGTCTAGAAAATTTAAATTCGATTTATTTTTATAAATACGAGTATAGTATAGTATATCTTGACAGATTTTTGTTATTTTTAGCAAATTTTAAAGAAATAAATACTTGTAGGTATCTCGTTAAATGTAGTCTAGGAACTCGTTAAAAACCAAAATTGTTATAATTTTCCTTTCCTTTTTATATTTATGAAATTGAATAAGAAAATTCCCCTTTATATGGGTGTAGTATATTTTGTTCGTTTTTTTTTTTTAGTCTTATCGAAATTTTGTGTTTGGTTTTGATTAAATAAAATTCACGTAGTAAGTAGTTATGTGTACATGTCATATCATATACATAAGATGAATTTACTTAACATTCGTAACTTTTCTGTGTTTACATATAAACTTAAGTAAATTTATGACACATTTTAAAATTTTATCTTATTTTCGATTACCCCGATTAATTGTTTCATAACCGATTATGAAAATTATATTTTCCTTGATTTTCGTTATGTATTGATAATTGTTTAGTGAATTGAGTTTCACTTTCAATGCATCGTAATCATTATTTAAAATTGTTTATCTTTTCTTTAATAAAACTTACTAACTTCGCGATGATGAACATAAAAATCTCATTATGGTTATCTTTATAATCATATAATGTTAGAAATTGAATAATTATTATTGTTCAACCTCAAACAACTTATAAAGTAAATATTTCAATCCTTGTTTCTCTTTGATTTTCTCATTGAAATTTTTGTTCTAAAATTAAAAAAAAAAAAAAATTATTAAAAAATTTCGTTAAATTTTTAACACATTTACGCCTCCACACGTTTGAAAATTGAATTCCATTTGATTTGAAAAGGATATTTATATCACTGAGTGTTAATAAGCATACAGTATAGTATAGGTGTAGGTACTCGTATGTTATGTGCACATATGTAAATATAAATTCAATTTATAACATAAATTCTTAAATTCTATATATGTACATATATTCTACACTCATGAACATTATTACAGATAGACAGACAGACAGACAGATAAACATCAAGGTAATTCAATTTTTCATTTCATATTTATTTATTTACATATATGTAAATGTGTACATGTATTTGTTTGTATCTATGCTCTACTGAATTTTGAATCAAATTAACACTCTACTTAACAAATTATTTAATTTATACGATTTATTTTAAATTGTTTTACATATACATACATATGGTAAATAAATTTATAAATGCTTCTATAGATATACGAATAACGTTTTAAAATTACTGCAACATTATACATATTATACTGAAATTGTATACGTAAATACGAGTATGTTATCTGTTTATAAACCGTAGACTAATAAAAATAATGTAATGTATGCAATAAAAATATATATGTATATGTACTATATGAAATTCTGTAGAAAATAATTAAATTTGTAGACATATCGTATAATCATAATAATTATTATTATTCTGATACTGCAACTGCAGTATAAATAACACTTGGATATGTGTAATAACGTGTAGTCAGTGAGTATATATATTTACAAATAAACCAATTTTAAATACAGAATATATGATACAAACATACGTATATGTCGACTTATTTGAATGTATAATTATATTCCTTTTCAAAGAATAAAACTTTTACAATGTTGCTGTTTCTTTACAAATTATTATCAAATTGTTATAAAGTAGTCGTTATACTATTCTTTTTGTTCTCCGAATATAAATGTAGGTATACATGAGTGTTCTGTTTACATTTATACAAATATAAAAACATACAAACAAACAGTGAAAATGACCTTCAGGTACTTGACTATTTGATTTAATTTTTTTTTTGTTTTATATACGAGTATATGTATATATTTTTCTAGTATTTTTAATATAATTTTTTTTTATTCTTATAAATATTTTCTTCTTCTTTTGTTAACATTTTTAGTACCATGTATATGTACATATATAGTATTGCATGAGTATTGTTTGCTTGTATATGCTATATGTACATGCGACAACGATTATCAACTTCTTATACAGATGTCTTTGAAAGATAAAAAAAATCCTTGTTAATTTTATTATTATCAAAGTATATTATATTCGTATGTTATGTACTCATTGTAATCGTAAAAAAGATACCTTCAAATACATATATACCTAAATAAATACATATACAAATAATTATACATTTTTATTTAGAGTACACATTATTATGTATTCAAAATTCATTTCATATTACACATTCGTATACATAAAAATATATAAATATAGAATTTATAATAGTTCTTTGTGTATATCCTTTATATAATTATAATACAAATTAAACACACATGATGTTCGTTATTATATCCTTATAACCATGTATCAAACATTTTTGTATATATGTGCATATATGAACCCATTTATAAAATGTACTTGTATGCATGCATATACATTGTAATTGTAAAAGAATATAAGTATACGCTTATAGATATCAAAATGTTTTTTACTTTTTTATTTTTCGTGTTTTATGAATTTTAAATTAACTATAACTAACTCACTGACTAACTAACTAACCATGTACATATATTTGTAATCAGAAAACAAAGCATATATTGTATATAGACACTAGACATTTTCACAATGCAATTATCACGCTTCATTAGAAACTTTAAATTTTCATATTCATCATATGCACATATCTATATGAATGTGTATCTTTGATTTAATGAAAAAAAAATTTTTTTCTTTTTATGTAAATAGAGAATGTATCATCACATAATATGTACATACATTTATACTCGTAAAAATTGCATAAAAATACAACGTTAACTACGAGACGAGTACAGTTCATACATATATTCATGTACTATCAGTGTATTTGTATCATATATGAATCCTTTTTTTTTATGATTTTTCTGTTTTATTGTTTTAATTTTTTTTTTATTATTATTTTTGCAACATGGTTATGTAACACTACATATGTACAAGTATCTCTCTGTGTTGTATACTATATGAAAAAACCCCCAAAGGTATTTGGTTATGTTATTCACAAAAGCATATCCTACCTATATGTAGATATATGAAAATTCGAAAGCATACATATTGTACAAAGTATGCACGTATGTATTTGGTTAAGCTACGCTATATTATCTCATCAGGATTATATACAAAAATATCCTTTTATTTTATTTTATTTTAACAATTTGGTTTCTTTTCTTTTTTTTTTTGTAATAAAGTAAGCACATTGTAGTACATATTATCTGTGTATTCATTAATTTCTAAGAATATTTTTTCATATTTTTGTATATACATATATTATAATGGTACTCAGAAAAAATACGTATATAGACTGAATCATAAAGAAACAGTTACATACGAATATGTATAAAATTATAAAGGAAGCAATATGAAAATTCGTCACAAACAATATTTAGGCTTGTGATACCTTCAATCCAATTAGACACTAAAAACCCTCAAAAAATACATAAAAAAAAATTATAGTTGGTCGAGTTTATTATATTCACAAAACAAAAAAAAAAACTAATATACAAACACACACAAAATCATAATTAAATCCTGGGTCAAAAAATATAAGTACGAATTTATTACATGGTAATTTAGAATGAGAATATGTTTAATTTTGGTCGAGTAATAAAAATAATCTGTTCAGCAGAAAAATAAAAAATATTAAAACAAAAAAGAAAACAATTTTTAAAAAAAAGGACAAAAATTACTTGAGTATTGTTATGTATCCTTGGTATATCACTGTATGTAAAACAAAAACATAACCACTACCTAAGGAAAATAAATAAATATTTTATTATTTTTTTTTTTAATGAAGTATGGACAAACAGAAATCTACTCAGAGGTTCCTTAAAATATATTTATATAAGTAGCATCCTGTTTTATATTATTATCCTTGTAACCATCATAATATTAAATTATGTAAAATGATGAATTCCGAAAAAAAAAATAATTTTTATTTTTTGTATGAATGACAAACACAAAATAATTTATTTTTATGAATTTACGTAATTAATACAGAACAAAACTATATGCTTTTATAATGTTTTATATTTTATTATACCATATCCTTCATAATATTCAAAACAATGATATACATTTACCTACATACACACAAGTATCAGATAAAAATAATTATTGTTGAAATTGTATAGAATGTGGTTCGAAAATTTGATAAATATTTTACAATCATTCACACTTTTAAGAACCACAGACTATTCTCACATACACACCTAATTTTTAATATAATATGTTTGCACACATTTATAAAATCATCAAAATATATGTATATTGTCTTCATTTTAAAATTATATTTCTAATTTTGTGTTTAAAATTAAATCGAAATTATAATTATTGTGATGAAAATGTTACATTTATTTTCCAATTTTCCATTTGCTCTATAAACTTTATATGCGCATTATACACTCTCTCAAAAAAAGCATTGAGACAAATAATAAAATGAAAAAAGTCTAAATTTCAACCATAAATGTAATGTCTTTGGGATCATATGTGGAAGTGGCAATAGTCCGAGACTGAGTATCTTGTGAGATAATCTTCAAAATGAGTTGTGGTATATTTGAACATAGATTTTTTAAAAAATTAGTGCTCTTAATGTCATCAAGATTATAGAAAGTATTGTAGAGAAAAGGCTGTGTAACTCAATATTAAAACATTTTTATCGATCATCACAAATATTAATTCAAGTATCGGTTTGTTTTTGTAATTGAAATGCTGTTCCAATGCTTGTTTTAATTATGAAATTTTTGTAACTTCAAAACTGTCAAATTTTTTGTACATTTTAAATAAACTTAATGATAATTAAAATCTTTAAAAATCAATCACATAAAATCTTTCATTTGTCAAAATATTTTTTTGAGTCAGAGTATGCATATTAATATTTGTTATGTACTTTGCGTTTTAATTTTCTATACTCTTATTTTTATTATTATTAAAATTTTTTGTTGGAATTAACATAAAACTAATTTCAAATTTATATTGTGGTACAATAATTAGATCGGTATAAATGTAATTATCATACTTTCATACACGTATGAGTATAATCATCATACAATTAATTTCATAGTTTCATAATAATTATCACATACTTTCCTTTTAACCTTTATATACAAAGCTATAAATTTGAAAATTTTGTGGTTTTCATATAATTTTAATGTCATCATTATGGCATGGTTGTGATCAGATTAATTTGAAAATTTTCATAAAATAAAATTTTATTTTAATTGATTTTTCACTTTTAACTATATCATCAATCATCTACATGCGGATACAATAAAAAACTATAAAATGATATTAGTGGATTAGTTAACCAAAATTTTGTGTAGTGCGTTATGATTATGAAAATGATACAGTATATTGCGTATACAATAATAAACTAACACTAGACAATAGATAATTAGAAATAAGAATTCCTTGAATCGTGTTAATTTCTAAGTAAAGTGAAAATGAATCATAAAAATTTTTAAATCGAAAATTATTATGATTATGCGATAAATATTTAATTAGAAAGATATGTTTTCACCTACAAAATAAATTCAATTATAAATTATGTCTTGAAGCAAATTTATGTAACATATCCTTGGACAAATGAAATGAAAAATGTTCATCAGCATCAAAGAATAAAACGTGAAATTAAAAATGATTATAGAATAGATAATAATAATATGATGATGGTGATATGCATGTATCTATCTATAAAAATCGATTGATGGTATAGTACAATAAAAATTTTTTAATTATCCTGAATGATATTCTTTGAACTTTTGTACAGACAGAACTTCAATAATGTATTTTTCTTTACTCGTACTTCGTACATTTATACGAAATGCTTTAAAACAGAAAACAAAATGATTCTTTCCTTGTATTTTCTATATTCTCCATTTTCTATAATGTCAAATCGAATTTATGAATTTCATAAAATATATGAAAGAGTGAATAAAATATAAACCAAAAAAATTGTAGAAGTAAATGTCACATTAGATTATTATTCAATACTTCAGCCCATCTGTCAATCTGCATTATTCAATTTTCCATAATCACACATCCAAACAAATTATTATTTTATATTCCACCATAGGTTATATTGAATGAAATTTTTCCATATTACCAACACTAGACCAATAAGTATTTGTCATATTATAATTTATTTCGACAATTTATTCATACTTATGATTAAATATCATTATTTTCTTCTTTGAAAATATAGTATATGTATGCCTAAGTCTAAGTATAGATATTCAAGCATTAGCTTACTCATTGGCATCATGTGAACGTACCTATAAGAACCTGCTACCATGTTTTGGAAAAAAAATGAATGGAATACACGAAGAAGAAAATTTAAGTAATTTTAGGGAAGTGGATGGGATCCTAGAAGAAGGCACGAAACATTGACACGAAAAATGAATATTTTCTTTCATAATTGTTCAAGGTGCACATACGGTGGTTAACAAAACATTTGCAATAAAACAGAATTTAAATATTTTCTATACTGTGTGCATATAAATAGATGTGCAAGTGTACGTATTTTTCATAGAAGAGAGCTAGGAATTGATAATAAGAGAAATCTGGCAATGAATAAAACCAATTGGAGAGATACGATACGATGTATTTTCATAATTTTTAATTTGAAAACCGACCATATTTTTTCGAATAAATAAAATTCGATTCTAATATTTCTATACTCTTCATCAGATTCCAATATAAAATAAGATTAATGACAAATTACTTAGCTAAACATATTGCGTTTGAATGATCAAATTTATAAATTCAAATTGTTGTGATTTTGTCACATTATAGCATCAGGTAAATAAATTTTTGATGTCATGTGTAAGAAATATAAACAAATGATAAGCTATGTACATATATAAGGAATATCATTAATTTTATTATACATTTATTTACCTATCCTAAATACGTCCTAATATGTTTTTTATATCATTTACATTATATAATTTTTTATATTCTTATGAAATACATCTATCTAACTACACACACAAATACATTTACGTAAATATAGCGTATAAGGAGATCAAAGATATCCCACAATCATTAATCTTATTTATTTCTTGAATAAATGTTTATGTGGTATATTGTTTGTACATAGAAAATGTTTTAGGCAATGTGTGCATGTGTGAATTTTGTTCATGTTTTTCACTTATTTTTTTCTTATAAAAAATCTGTATATGTGTTACACAGAATTCCAATTTTAATACTTTATTTGTTATTTAAATTTTATTTTATTTCTTTTTATTTTTTTTGAATTTCAGATGCGGATTTATGTACGGTGAGCTGACAGATAAAGAGACTGTAGCACGTCTTGAATATTCTTTAGAAAATCAACAGCAGGATCAATTCGAGATACTTTTGTATAAAAAAAATAGTAAGTATATAAAAATAGATATTTTTTAAAATTTAAAATTCACGTTGTGAATTTAATTTTTTTAAAAGAATTTAATTTTGGAATTGATTCGCATTAACATACAAATTTTTCGTAATTTGTGATCGCTTTAAGGTTTTATACTACATATTTTTTTTTTTTGATTTTGATGCGATGAAGATATCCTTGAGTGATCATTAGTTAATGACATTTAGACATTTTTTCTCTATACTTCAATCAATTTACAATTGACGTCATCAAATTCTGTTGCTCAATGATAACGTAAACATGAAAACTTTTACTATACGATTTCAATTTCCTGTTGGCATTTTTGGAACATTTATAGAGCCTAAAATGTCTATCAAAATTATTTATAAGATTTTATTTGAAGTGTGAGTGTTTGCATGAAGTCGAATGAAGAAGATAATTTTTTTTTTTGAAGGAAATTTAATCGCATTATTGATTCATACGAGTAGATAATTTATGATCTATTTAAATCACTAACAGGCCAATCTGTTATGAAATATAAAATTTAAATATAAAAAAACTTCACATACATATATAAAACAAGGATATCTACACATATAAGAATACAAATCTATGTGACATGTGAATATGTATTCAGTCACATAATAAATTGTTAACGAAACACTATAAATTATTTAGCCATTATTACATTGACAATTTCCTTATTCCTGCGTATCATTATTTCGAAATTAATTTCTCATTTGATTACATTTCGATGTGACATACAGATACACACATCCTCGTACATACTTACATATTATTATCATGTAACAGTTTAACATGTAAACAAATAAATATAAGAGCATAAATTATTTTGTGACTAATTTCAATAGTGGTCAAATAGTAGATAGCATAGATACACACACATTAAAAATATGGGTATTGGTAAGGTATTGCAAACACGTACATACATACTTTTGTGTTTATCAAATACATAGATGCGATTGGGAGGTTTAATGAACTGAATACGAGGTGTTATAATTGAGAAATAAATGAATTTGTGGTTTAATGTTATTTACTAATAGTGTAGATGGAATGAAATTTACGATGAATTTCCATACAAAATAAATAAATATTTATACACCACGATACATTTAAATTATTTTAAAAATGTAATTAGTTTTAAAATGTCACAATAACCATAGATGAAAGTCAATTGGAAACAAAAAATTACCTTTTTCTAATTTCCTATATATATTCTGTACCATAGTGCATAAAAATTGCATTCTAACACCATATTTGACTGAATCACAACGTGACACAATGACACTTTGCGTATACATGACACCCCATTAATTACATTTGAAAATTATTTGATACCGCCAGAAGAAAAAATAAAATTCACAAGAAAAAAAATAAAATTGAAAATAAAAATTTTTAAAAAATAAATTATAATTAAAAAATTGAAAAAAAAAAAGTAAATAAATTATTCCCATATTGATAATTATTACACGTGCCAATTAATATTTACAGGATATTGGACCCATGATAAATATAAATGCACATATACGCGACCATGTATAGCTATACGGTATTCTATCAATGTTAATTTTCATGGTTTTTTTTTCGTTTTTCGGCTAAATGTGAAGGTGAAAATTTAATTAATGTTCACGTGTGCAATCGCACATAAGCGTGAATTAAATATTTTGTAAAAAAAAATATAATATCGTTATTTATTGATGATTTTGGCCGTAATGTTATATTATTAATTGAAGATAATAATTATTTTCATAAATTATGACGTTTTCGTTGCAAAATAATCACATATTTTAATATAACAGATAATGTGTAGTTCCAAAATAACCAGAGATATTCGTGTATATTACAGGAATGGACAATGGTGTATACATTACGGAAATTTATGTACAGGGATGTAATAATATAATCTCAAAATTTTCGATTATTTTCATTTTACACACCTCGAAACCAAGGCTGGTTTCAGACTCTTGAGCTCCGGTGCACTTTTAAACTTTTCGACATCTAGGTTGGAACTTTACTATTTAAAACTTTAATTTGATTTTTTTTTATTCTAACAGCACAAAATTCATATTCAAACGATATGGAGAGCAGAAACTACGATTCGCTTATCTTTCTACTCTTATTTCTACTTCTCCTTCCACACTCAAATTCTCGAGAGTTCAATGATCGTATTTGTTTACAAATGAAAATATAGGTGAAAACATTTATTGGTTATTCTTGTTTATATACGGATAACTTACCTACTACACTACAGTGTAATACATACAAGAAAAGAGGAACAGAGACTACTATTCGTGTATCTTTCTACTTCTCTTCTCCAATTTTTATGTGTAAACAAACACGTCATTTAACTCTCGAATATTTGAGTGTAGAAAGTGAAGTAAAAAGAAACGGAGAAATGAATGTAGAACTAGTTTTTCTTCTCCTTTTCTTGTTTACATTATGCAACTACACTCTACACTGTAGTGTAGTAGATGGGTACAAAGAAAAATTTAGACTTAAAACAAAATCTGTGTAAACAAGAAAAATCGATAATTGTTTTGACCTACATTTTTGACCTACATTTGTAAACAAACGTGGTCATTGGACCTCTAACTTTTAAGAGAAAATTTTCGCAAATAATATTTTTTTAATGTGATTTGTAAAATTATTTTTTAAAAGACGGACATATGTGGATGTGGCTTTCGTTCTGTCCTTATTCGTGCCCAGAATTTAGCGTTTTGGTTAACCATTCCAACCTATAAAAGAGCCGAGTATACTCCGAACCAATCATTTAAAACAGAAAAAAATGAAAATTTTATAATAAACTTTATATACGAGTGGGTACTGATTTCGTATATGTTTTGTTTTAGTTTTTTTCATATTTCGATTCTCTCTGTTGTTATGTTATTTTGTGTTTTTGTTTTATTCCGAATAATTTTTCTTTATAAAAAATTTTCAATAATATTAATTAACTTTGGAAAATTTATTAAACTTTGTATTTTTATATCATAATTTGATGTAATAGATGATTACTTACTTATTATATACTTAAGTAGGATGTACACTTATCTTCTTCTTTTTTCCTCTCAAATTCTTTCGAATCATGCTTATCCCTGTATAGAATATAATAATGATGGTATTCGTAAAAGAAAAATTTTGTAATTGTATTGTAACATATGCGTGTCATTAACTTTATGTCCTTGAAACAAAGAAAAATGAACTTTTCCACTAAATATTACTTTTATAACTTTGAACTTTTATATTGTAATTCATGATTATTATTATTATTCTGAATAATGTATCCATACATGTTTTTTTTTTTTTGTAATTTGTAAGAAAAATTGTTTTTCATATATTATAGAACACAACGTATAATAGTCGTAGATTAGGGCGTGTTTTCAGACATTATTATCTATTCTATTTATACTATTTGGTTAGTGATTACAGATTTATTGATTATTATTATTATTTTTTTTTTGTTTTTTTGTATATATGTACGAGTAACTCATAATAAAATCTGTCTGCGAATAATAATAATTTGTTGAATTCACTTCAAAATACTTAAACTTATATATATATATAAACATATATGTATGTAGATGTAGGTGAATGTACTGCAAATTTGTGCGGTTGGGTATAGAACAGTAGAACAGAACAGAATCATTTAATTTTATTTATTTCGTAACAAAACTTATCCAACAATATTGAAAATTTCAAATTTTTTTTTTCAGATATTAGTATTTCCATTCCTGTTTCAATTTCCATTCGTATTCATTTCTCATTTCATATTTTCGAAATACATACTATATAATATGGTAATTCTCTCTTAAAATATACCTGATGATGACCTTAAATCGATGATGTGTTGTTGGAATTTTCAACTGCGATCGAATAATAATAATTGGATCATGGCAAATCAATGATACCGCGATGTAAAAATTTTTTTACTGGATTGTTGTACCTCTTACAGTATAAATATAAGTAATAAATATACCAATGTTAATATTGCATGTACAGTGAGTATATGTACATACATTGAAAATATTTTAATGCAAAAACATATATTTTATGTATGTATATGCAACTTCACTATGTATTTAAATACACATGCATCAGTATAAATATACACTTATAATGCATGAAACTTAAATGATTTCTGATGTTAAATCCTTTAAAATCCAACGACAATTCTAAGTATGTACATGTACGAGTATATAGTGAAAGGCAAAAGTAAGTAGTTTCGATTATAGAAAATTTATTTTTCATATGTACTATCGTATACATATACACACAATCGTCTCTCACTTGTTTACGTAAGAGTGCAAAGTACACATGTATTCATGTAATGTTGTATGTATTAATGTGCTTAACGAAAAAAAAAAAAAACAAAATACCAAATTACATGTCCTTACAATACTCCATCAGTTTAGCTCAAATACGTATACGAATACGTACATACATAATGTATGAATGTACATTGGTACGTATATATTATACATTTTACAAAGAAAAAATGAAAAAAAAAATTTCTACAATATTAACTACTAAATAATGTATATTAATCCTTTTTGATATTATGTACTATAATGTATGTAAATTTGTATGAATTTATATATGTAATCAAATGAATATTTTTATGTATTTTTGCCAATGTACAATAATACACCTTTCAATTTACAATAATACACCAATACATTTGTATCGATTTTATTTCATTTTATTTTATTTTATTTTTTTTTTGTTTAATTTCAAAATTTTTAAGTTTTACAAATACATTCTCTGGAATACATACATCACCTCCTAATATATACTAACATACATATGTGCATATTTACATACATATTTAACCTGTACCTGTACATTAACATTATGAGTAGGTATACATACGAGTATACACATGAAACAAGGTTCTTTTTTGAATAATAAATATATGAAAAGAAAAACATCACGATATTTTACAATTTTCCATAATCATTACTTTTCGTGGATTCATTTTTTGTTTTTTGCTTTTTTTTTTTTGAACATTATTTTCTCAATGTTTATATTTTTATATTTAACTTGCATGCTTAGTTTTAAATTTTCATACACACATACATATATAAAAGTGTACAAACATATGAATATTTATATGATACTCATATACACGTATACGATTGTCGTTATTGTTGCTTTTGTGGCTGCTGTTCTTATGTTGTCGTTGGTTCTTGTGCAATTTGTGAACAGGTGAAAAAAATCTAAATAAACCATCAAACAAGCACACAAAAAAACTAATATCAAAACACCATATTACACACACTTTTATTTCATATACATATATACCTACATATATATAAAAAAAAAGGACGATAAACATATAAAAATACAATAACAAAAACAACAGCAAAAACAATAAATTTTCCTCTCTATGTAAAATTAAAAATTGAAAAATATATAAATTTACATACTACTTATATGTACTTATATATTACAGCAGATGGAAATGTAAATGTTAATGATTTTCCTACATACTTAATTTTTTGTGTGTATATAATTTTCTTTACATTTTTTTTTTCGCTTTTTCGTTTTTCACTTTATTCTTTTTCTTATTACATACATTATACAAACATGCATACATTTTATATGTACAAGTAAGTACAATATAAATATCCTTATCATTAATTTTAAACCTTAAATTACCTTGGCCTATATCGAAAAAAATAAACTGAAGAGCATTATACTTTGTTTCATTTATTTCAATCAGATTTTGTTTTTTATTTATTTTGCCTTTTTGACGTCATCATGAAATATATATATATATAAATGTATATATAAACACAACACGTATGTATATGCTAACATACTTATATTCTTACATTTAGTCATTCTTACATTTAGTCAACTCGATACATATAAACATTAAAGTAATCGGTTCTTATATAGAAAATTGTTTTTAGAATACGTACCTACTCGTTTAAACTAAGTATTCTGATGATTATAAAAATATCGTACGAGTACTTCTATAAATATAAAATAAAATGAATAAATGCTTCATATGTGCATATATGTATGTATACATTTGTGTTTTTCTTCATACATATTACAGACATACATTTTTTGTTGTTTTTTTATTCGATTTCAATATTGAGGACAAATAGTCTGTTCCATATAATTTGTAATCGAATTTTCGTTTAATTTTCTATTTGATTTTTTATTATTAATTTTCTTGTAGATTATAATGAAAAAAATTCATTTCATTTTCTTAGAAAGATTGAACAAAAACAAACAAGCAAACAAAATATGAGAATCAATTTACAAATGGAATTTGATTTGATTTTTTAAGAAAAACATGAGAAGAAAAGAAATAACTATCCTCAAATAATTTCGATTTTCCTCCTGAAAAAATTTCCTCTTTTCCCTACTATTTTTTTTGGATGTACATTATAATGTGTACCCCTGAAATATGAATTCGAAGATTGAAATAACAGAGAAAAATATTGCTTGTGGCTTTTCTCATTTTCAAAATAAAATAAGAAATATATTAATATCCAAGGTAAAAAGGAAATCACATTCAAACTTTTTTTTTGTCTTTTATTAGCTATCAATTTTCCAATTTATTATATTTAGTACAGCTAAATTTCGCTACACCTGAAGCAAATATTCATCTTTACATTACCGAAAAAAATGAAAGAAAAATTCCACAAAAAAAATATTTTAAAAAAATACACACGTTCATAAAAGTTTCTCATGAATACAGCGTCGGTTTTCTCCTTCTACATCTCAAATATTCAAGAGGTTAATGACCATGTTTATTAGATATGAAAATATAGGTCAAAACAATTATCGGTTGTTCTTGCTTATACTATACTAATCTGGTTTCAATTTGAAATTCTTTTCGTATACACGACTACTATAGTGCAACACATAATTTACACAAGAAAAGGAGAAGAAAAACTATTGTATTCTCGTTTCTTTTTACTTTTCTTTCTACTTCTTTTCTTCTATTTTCATTTGTAAACAAACATGGTCATTGAACTCTTGAGTATTTAAGAAGTAGAAAAATAAATTAGAGATATACGCGAATAGTAGTTTATCTTCTGCTATTATTGTGTAAATTATGTAATGCACTGTAGTAACCGGAAAAGAAAAGAATGTTTCACAGAAAAGAATTTCAGATTGTTGCAACTTACAAAGTATGTGAGTAACAATTGTTGTCCTAGAATGATTTAATAAAAATAACGAAAAGTGATCGAATTGATGAAATTTCGTTCAGTAGCCCTTCATTTTGTCATTCTTTTATTTGTGCGTTAAAAAAATTCTTTAATGAATTCATTATCCCACATTCGTGATTGTGTTTGTCAATTACCGAAAATAAATAGAGGAGATTTTTTTTTCTCATGATAATTTGTCATTCGTCCTGAAGTTGGCGAATCGCCAAAAATTATTTTTGGTGAATATGTTTTTGTTCAATTTTTTTATTTTGCCGACAATTAATATCGAAAATCTTTTTAAAAAAAATATTAAATAATTGTATACACGTATATAGACGAAAAGGTATGATGTATGTGCATGTATAGTAGATTTAATTGAATGAAAGGTAAAAGGTAAAATTCATTCTGATGTTATTTATTTACAAGAATTTATTTATTCAACAAATTATCTCATTCGTAGATACATGATGTTATTATAAATGGTGGCATACAATAATATCTTTGGGATAGACAAAATTATCCTTTCAATTAAATTATTTTACTACAGTTACACATATTGAGCAAATAATGTAAAATAAATTCATTTAATAATTTTGGAAAAATAGAAATTCACTCGAATTTCTATCAAAAATATTTTCTAACATTTGAATCACTCTCATTTAAGAGTAAATCGATGATGCAGATTGTAGAAAACCGTTTTTAATAAACAAATTCAGCTCAATCACAGGCTCAAACCACTTTTCTGTATATAACAATCGATCCCGAATAATGAATAATCGAAACTTCTTGGTTTTGAATAATCAAAAATTGTTTAAATTCGACTTTAAATGCGAAACAACGATTCAATGCGTAGCTTAGTTTTTTTCAACTACAATGACATTACATAATTTGTTTGTGGTCGTATTTCATAGAAAAATCTATACTATAATTAAAAATTTACTTTTACATTGAATAAAACAATTATTGTATTAGAAACTTTCTGATTTAATTAATATTCTACAGTTTAGTTTACTTATGCGTGGAACACACACATATGTACATATACTTTCATACACATATGTTGTATGGTATATATAATTTATTTATCCAGGGATTATTTATATGTGTGTAATTATATAGAGAATATTTAAATGTAAAAGTGAATCATTGAAAATTCATAATTATGTATATACAATTCTTTATGCTTCCATGAGTCCTCATATAAAATGTACATAATACTCCGTATATGTATGCGTATAAATTAAGTAAATGTAGACACAGTCAAGTCAAGTTGATGAAAATTCTTCTGTTATTACGAACATTTTACTTTGTCATCAAATTATTATCATATATAGGAATACATATACAAATGTATACATATACGTGGGTCGTCCCAGAAATACTCGACTCAAAAAAGAAAATACAAAAATTTTAATTTCTTAACACGATCTGCTTTTAGCCCAATACAATCATGGCAACAACCGTTAAGCTCTTCAAAAGTATAGTCATCTACTACAGACTCCTTTTCTTCATTGTTGGTGAATCTGTAATATTAGAGCCACTTTCTCAAATTTCAAAACACGAAATAATCTAAAGAAATTAAATCTGGTCTGGTACTTTTGGAAATGCCTATGGTATACGTTTATAAAATACACATTATTATTATTATTCATAAATGATACATTCTAGCTATATGTTCTAATTAATCTATTCTTTAGTAATCTGAAAAGGAATAATTATGTACAATCATATATGTATGTATGTTACATATAAATGTATTTACATACTACCTTATATAAATGATTAATACAAACCATACAAACTCAAATATGTGTATATACGTGCTTATAATAAAGTTATACAGATTCAAATAAATAAATTTATCCTATATTTACATTCATCTAATTACATAGTGTGTATTTAAAGCACCTACAATACCTATTACTCTTGATACAACTACAGAACCTATACACAAGCATGTAGGTAGTCAGATATTCATTATACCTCCAGCTATGTAGATACGAGTAGGGTTACTGGTACATGGTGTTCGTATATTTTAATTAATTTTCTGCGACTCAAATTTTTAAATTTAAATTGAAAATGCATATGGTATAGGATAATTGTATCGAACATTGCTATTTATATTGTGTCACACATTAATAAATTGTTAATATTTCGCGGCGATTAATTTTGATTTGATTTATATTTACACTACACACATCATCTGTCCGTTTCAAGTTCATCAGTTATTGATTTCAGTTTAAGTAATTTCAATACAATTTCACATGAAATTTTCCTAAAATTTTTTAATAAACTCAAAATATGGATTTTGTTGGCTAAACATTTATGGTGCGTCCAGTTTATAATGAAATTCGAAGGAATGTATGTGTCGCAGTGTCTTACATGAAATTCGAAGAAATCTAATGTTTCGATTGTGTGTTTACTGAATGTTTACTGCTGTTGAAATGGAATAAATATTTGAATATTGAATCCTTATGGATGGTTTTAATACACCCTCCAATCTTTAAATCTTTTTACATTTATTGTCAAATACATACATACATAATAATATATGTAATTACTTATTCATGTGAATAAAAAGCAAAAATGTTAAGTTAAAATGTATATAGTATATAAAAATAAAATAAAAATTATCTTTTACCTGTGTGCTGTGGGTAATATGTATACTTACGTATTCAAATGTATGTTTCTATACATCAGAGTTTTACATATGGATATGATTTTCGTACAAATAATAAATCTCATATTCATGTTTCTCTAACATTGTATACATGCGTATAAATTAAATACTTATCCGTATAGGTATATATACAATCATTGTTACTGTTTATTTTTACAAATAAAATAATAACAATTACATAACAAAATAAGAAAATAAATTAAAAAGAAAAATAATTTTAAACAAAATTTACAAATTTTATTATCTTTTACACACCAAAAACAAAAAACCTACATACAGTGATGAACAAAACATTTGCAACACAACATTATTAAAATGTATTTTTATCGGATAAATATACTTGGTTTTTTATAAACATTGAAAAATCTTATGAAAATTTTTAATTTTTCTAAATGATCCTTTTTGCAATTAATGCTGTTATCTCATCAATAAAATGGGAAATTAAGCAAAAAACTATTTCAAACCGATCATTTTTATTGAAAGAAATTCGACTACATTGTAAACTCTGTAATGACTGGAGATAGATCATTTATGTCAGGAAGAAAAATATGAAAAATTAATTGAATCCACTAATACCTGCTACTGGAATTTAAAATATTCAAGTAATTATTCAATTATTTTATGATTTCTATATTGAGTAACTAAAAATGGAGTAAGTGTTGATATGTTTCCACCATTTACAAATTTCTTTCCTCCATTTTGAAAATTTCACTGAGATAATAATGGTTGAAATTTTTTGTGATTATACATTATAACAGTTGAACGATACTTATTTAAAACTTTTGGATATATTTTTTTTTTAAATTTTATACAAGAATTTCTTGGCAGTCTACTTCTGCTGTATATGTTTTGTTCATCACTGTACATACATATATACACATTTATGTATTGTAAGTAAAATGAATGTTTATAAACCGTATTATAAACACTCATATTTACGTGTTATATATACATATAGTGTTTTTTCTTTTATTTTTATACTGTGCACTAATGTAATATACTGTTATTGTGTAATTAATTATTTCTTTTATTTTTACTTTCATTATCATTTATAATGTATACATATGTATATGCATATTTTAATATTTCATTTATTTTTTGTATACCTACTTTCATTTTAACTGCAGTCGAAAAAAATAATTACAAATACAATAAATAAAATTTCATTATCCAACTGTCATCTAATATACACGTTCAATTTTCTTCTTCATTTTTTGGTGAGAAGGTGAATTTTTATAACAACAATAATTATACACAACAAAACAAAAAATATAACATAATATGTATGGATGGCCGTATACATATGTATACCTGGGTGTGTGTGTGTACGCACAATACAAAAAGTGAATGAAACGCGTGTAAATTATAAAAAGTTAAAAATTTTAGAAGAAAAATATAAAATCAATTCATACAATTTTATCTACATTGCGCATATAACAACTATATGTAATATGTGCCTTAATATAAATAAAGAAATCATTTACATAAATATAAAATTATTATGTATTTATATTATTTGAAAAATACAAAATAATATACTAATACATTTTTATGTGGCAGGTACATATATTTGTATAACTCGTATTTGTATATACTTAAAGAATCTTTAAAGTAATTTTTTTTTTTTTTTTGTATTTGAAATTTTATCTTTGAAAATTGAAATTCAATTCTTTAAGGACAAAAATCTTATGCACTTTATACGTCATAGTATATAGTATATATACAAATTTCTGAATGTACATACATATATATTTACATATGTTTATGTACGAGTATGATATGTGTGCATGTACTTTCTTATTCTTTATTATTATACTTATTTCTATTTTTTGTAGTTTTCTTACATTTTTATCTTTTATTATTCATTCTGTTTTTTGTTATTTTATTATTTTCAGTTATGTATTTTTTTCTACTAGGTTTTTTGTTTTTTTTTTGCTTTTATATACTTTCATTCTTTTGTAGTTATGTATATGTAGTTACGTATGTACATATATATTTTTTAATATATATTTTATATTTATTTGTTCATTTATCTTTTTCATGAGGCACGTAACATAAATGTACATACATAAGTATATTGCAATATATTGCGTGTGTATATTATGTATACACAATACATCATTATAAAATTTAAGTTAAAAAATATAAGAAAAATATACTATATACTCGTATATAAATGGGCATTGTATACATGAGTATAAAACTATACATATGTAGTACAATAAAAATAAGAAAAATGAACAGAACAAATATAAAAATAGTATACTATATATGTACAAATCCTCGCATATAATATGCATGTACGAGTATAATAAGGATGTATATGTACACAATTTTACGTGTGAAATGATTGAAATATTTCAAATTACATACGTATGTAGGTACATATATGTACGTAAATACTTCTACTTCTACTTCTACACTGGTATACACATACTCGTATTCGTATGATATGCATATGAACGAAATTTCAAAAAAAATATATACATATATACTCTATAATATTTATGTTTGTTGTCTACTGTCACGTTCTTAAGATAAATATCTAAAGAAAATTATAAAGAAATTTTCAAAAAAAAAAAAAAAAGAATATCAAATAAGAAAAGTTTTATATTTTATTTTGATAAAAAATAAAAAATAAAAAAAGTGAATTAAAAAAAATATATATCATATTTCTTTCATCATTCATTTCATCGCGTTTTATTCATTTCTTTATCATTTCTTTTTATATATGTACATACGAGTATATATAACAACATAACGTGTAACGTACATACTACATGTATTCGTATATCTCGTATATACATTAATTCATCTTTATTTTATTTATTTTGAAATCATTGAGTTTCAAGGATAACAAAAAAAAACAAAAAAATATGGAATTTTCTAAATAAATTCACATATTGTTGTATACAAACATTCTTTCGCATATACAAGTATATGTACGTACATTTATACAGTCATTACACATACATATGTATGGATTGGTATTGTACTGATTTTATATATAATTTTTAACACATATTCAAATTAAAAATGAACAAAGAAAACACACAAAAAGAAATTAAAAAAAAAATATCCTCTAAAAAATAATAATATCTATACACACACACTTACATATAAATGTGAATAAAATAAAAGATTGAAGATTGAAATAAGAAACAAACAAAAAAAAAAACAACAAAAATAATAACAACTATACAATAAATATATATTTTTTCCTTATTCTTATTTTTGTATTGAGAAAAAAAAAATTGTATACACACAAAAAAAAAAACAGAAAAAAAAATTGAGAGTAATTGAGAGTAACTTTTGTGCATATTTTTCTTGTTTCTATAAATTCAATTATTTTTATCTACGAAAAACGTAATGTATACGAGGACTACATATACTATACGAATACTATTTTCAAACTACATATCATTGAAGATTTTCTAAACGTATACAAATCTACGTCATACTAACTAGTTAAGATTCTTTAATAAATTCTCTTAAGGATATACGAGTATGTACATATTTATTTTTGTGATATTTGCATGGTACACTGTATAAAATTAAAACCAATTTTCAGATGTGCTTTAATTAAATTGAGAACTGCATACATACATTATATAAAAATAAAATCATACATGGCATCATCATCTAATTCTGTACCTAGCTAAAAATATTATGTATACATGAAAATATTTGGAATGTTTTTGTTTGTTTCTACAAACTAAAATTATTATAAAAATTGACCTAAAAAATTTCACCAAAAATAAAAATACTTACATACGTAGGTCACTCTATAAATTTTGAGATACGGAAAACTAACAGTACTTACAACTGGTTACGCTGCATAAATAGAAACATTACTCTTTGTCAACACGTTTTTCATGTTCAGTTCTTGTCTGAACTTGTTACAACCAAAGTCATAATAAATTATTTACAGTGAATAATGGAGTTGTCGCGTGAAAATTAGAGGCTTGATTCTCCATCAAGATAAAGCTTCGGCTCACACCGCTCAGCAAACCGTTCAATATTTGCGCCAAAATAGAGTCAAAATACTTGAACATCCACCATACTCGCCTGATTTGGCTATGTGTGACTTCTGGCTTTTCAACAAGCTCAAAAAAAGCATACGCGGACCGCGGACGAAGATTTGTATCAGAAGATGAAATTGATCAAATTTTTGACGAGATCCCGAAGAACGATTGGCTAGAGGCATTCCACTCATGGAAAATTAGACTGCAAAAGTGTATTGATGTTGGAGGAGAGTACTTTGAACATAAATAAAGTTCTTTTTTCAAAATCATTAGCTGTTTTTTTGTATCTCAAAATTTATAGAGTGACCTACGTACACATGTGTAGGCGAAATATCACATGACGGCCGTACAAAAATAAATACAAACAAACACACATTTCTAAATTTACTTTATATCAAATGCGTTTACTTATTTTTTGTATAGTGAGTATCCTTGTTTTTCTTTCCTCTACCTTCATTTTCAATCATTTATATTTGTCACCAAAAATTTACATTTTGTGTTCTCACACGTCTTACGTCTAAGCTTTTCATTGATAAACTTTGTTAACACGCTTCGGAGTCAATTTAATATACTTTCTGTTTCTCTTTAAACTTCTCTTTCTTTATCAGACGGTTGTCTTCTCTTTCGTACTATAGCGTAATCTGTCTGCTTTTATAAATTTTCATTGATTAAAGTGAGTATGAAATTTCCCCATATACATATTCGTTCTTTATATCTTATTCTTTTCGTTCCTCTTCCAGATCATTTTAACAATTTTAATCTCCAAATAATTTTTACACTAAAAAACCAATCAGAAAAAAATGTAATAAACAAATAATCAAAAACAGAAAATAAAATAAACCACAAATTTGAATACAATACCGATAGGACAATACACATAAAAGGAACAGTCGAAAAAAATAAACTTTAAAAACCAAATTATTACGTAATAGACTTTCCAAAAATATTCAAACGTATGCATACAAACAATAATAAATTCAAAAGTAATTTAAAATTCAATTTATTTATAGAAAAAAGATAAACAAGAAAATATATATTTATAGGAGAAAAATGATAGAAAAAAAAAATCCGAATATCATTCAGGGAAATAAAATGAAAAAAAAAAATTATTTTTTTTTAAAGGTAAACCCTAATTTAGAATTCATTTATAAATTTTTCTCTCTTTATATTTTCTGTTCCATCATGCATGTATGTACGTAGAAAACATATATAAATACATGGACGAGTGTGTATATATATACAAAACATATAGAAGATATGTATATCACATACATATGGGAATTTTCAAATAATTTTCTTGTTTGTTTTTTATTTAAATTGGAAAAAGTATACAAATAAAAACGCTATGAGAAAAAAAAAATTTTTTTTTCCCTATTTTCAATATAAAATATAAAATATACATATGCGAATAAAATCTGAATGAATAAATTATTTGATGTTTCGATAAATAATTTGAACTGAAATCAAATTAAATTCGATAAATGAATGTATTGTTTTTTTTTTGTTCTTATTTTGACCATTAGCCTGGATTTTAGTCTTTTGTTTTGCAGTCATTTTTTTAAATAAAAAATTTGTTTTGAATATAGGTATTCCTTTTTGTTTGCATATTTTCAATTATTTTGATTTTATGTTATCTCTGTATCTCACAATGATTTCAAATTAAAAATTTTCATATTTGAATTTTTACATGTACGAGTATTTGTACTTAGCTGAGCGTTAATTTATAAATTTTTAATTATTATTAATTCGACAACAGCTCAATAGAAAATGGATAAAAAGTATTGCAACATTTCATTTTGAAACAAGAAAATGATATGTCGTTTTCCATTATTGAAATATTTTAATGTTTATTTAAATTTTTGGACTTTAAAATATAAAATTTTTTTTATGTAAAATTTTATAAAATTATAAGCTAGAACGTTCTGTTGGTTAAAATGTATGTAATTTCAATAATGTGGTTGGGAGTAATTTGATCTAAACGAACAGAACATTTGTTTATATAAATTTACAATCATTTAAAAAGTATATAATTTTATTTATTATACAAAAATTATATATGTACATATCCATCCCCATAAAACGATATATTTTTACATGATAATTTGAATAAAAAATTCATATATCTATATTTTTACGAATATTACATACATAAACTCAAACTCGTATGTACAAAAAATTATCAGTTTCATAAAAAAATTCTAAAAAATACAAAAATTCTAACTTACAACTTAAAACTTTAAAAGATAAAATTTAAATAGAATAAAGAATGTGCATAGAAAATCATTAAATCAGATATGCATAAATACGATGTAGTTAGATACGAGAATTTTCGTAGAGTAGAAGCAAAAAAAAAACAAAAAATAAATAAAAGAAACTTAGTAATATCAAAAATGCAAATAAGATATTAGAAAGATTACTTTGTTTTAGATAAATATTTTATACAGGGTGTCCCAAAAAACGTGGAGAATATTTAAAGGGGTGAAAGTAGACGCGATTTGCAATCGAAAATTCCATATGACATTTTTTCGTTTGCGCTTTATTTTCGACGCTAGAGGGCGTTTTAAATTTTGAACATTTTGCAAGACCTTTCAACGCAAAATTATGTATAACTTTTTCTATATCCCACGTATGAAAATTTAGTGTTCTAGTCAATGATAGCAAACAAAATTATCTTTCTTTTGATATACTACAATAGGTAATTAAGGATTCAGTTCGTAGTAAAAAAACATCCTGAAGTCAAAATTCATGATTCATTTTTATAAAACCACTTTTATTACAAACAGGTTTCCTGAAAAAAATTGGCATAACAACAAATGTTCCCATTTTAATAAAAAACAGTGGAAAAGTGTCCTCTTTCAAACAAAAAAAATTTCACGTCGATTGCATGAGCCGTTGTTGAGTTATTACAGATCAAAGATGTGCGAAGAGGGTCAAAAATGTGCTTAAAATCCCGGAAAAAAGGAATTTTATATGAATAATGATAAAAAAATTCTTTTCCTACGAACTGAATTCTTAATTACCTATTGTAGTATATCAAAAGAAAGATAATTTTGTTTGCTATCATTGACTAGAACACTAAATTTTCATACGTGGGATATACAAAAAGTTATACATAATTTTGCGTTGAAAGGTCTTGCAAAATGTTCAAAATTTAAAACGCCCTCTAGCGTCGAAAATAAAGCGCAAACGAAAAAATGTCATATGGAATTTTCGATTGCAAATCGCGTCTACTTTCACCCCTTTAAATATTCTCCACGTTTTTTGGGACACCCTGTATATATCATCCATTAGTTATACCATTAGTTGTTTGTTATACGTTAGTAGTAAATACACATTCAAAATGAATGAAAATAAATTTAAAAATACAAAAAAAAATATGAAAATAAATAAAACGAAATAAGATAAAAAAGTTTATCTGCATAAAATGATATTGAATTTCCTTTATATATATTTTTTAAATCGTCTTCTTTGACTTTATACATTATACATTTCGTCGATTTTATTTTGTTTCATTTTTCTCTTCATTCAACTTCTATGAAAATTTTTATTCTGCTCATTATCACATCACCACACCATACCATACTCATTACTCTACTTATCTCTTCTACTATATGCTACGCTACGATACACTATACACCTACATGACCTGCATAAAAAGGTGTATCAAGCTTTAATGAATGGAATAAATTGCTATTAAGAGCTTTCATTTTTGAAGACCAATTTTTTTTTTTTTCACACCATCTGAATTTCGAATTTATTGGTACGTACAAATGTATCCACCCTCCCACCTTACTATATATATAGACTTAATTATTTCAACATTATTTTATGATAACCACAAATTGCAAAACTGGAGAGAGGCGGTGTTCATATCAATAACTTAAGGTTAATCATATAAGAGAGTATGCACACAGAATGTATTTCTCATACTGAACGGGAGAAAAAAAGGATAAAAACAAAACAAATAATAAAAAAAAGTTACATGAAAATTTGATCATATAACATTACAACATATTTTTGATGTTAAAAAACAAAATGTTTTTTTTTCTTTTTCATATTTTTTTCTCATGTTTATTATTTTAATTTTAATTTATTGTTTTTTTTTTTATCTTTTAATGTAATACGAGTACATGTACACATAAGTAGTTAGATAACAAAAAACAAAAACATAAAAATAAAAATAAAAAATAAACAGAAATGAAATTCGATTAAAAATTCATTTCATTTTTATGAGTAAATATATGTATATTGTATTAAAGGGATAAAACATAAAACTTAAAAAAAAAAATCCCAAATGGTCTAAATTTTGTTTATATTTGTAATTGAAGCATTTTCAGTTTTTTTTTTTTTTTATTTTTATTTTAATTTAATTTGTTTCTTTTTTTTTTGTTAAGGAAAATTTTGTACATGTTTTTTATCTGTGTTAGTTTTTGTACAAAAAAGAATAATATTTAAAACGAACAAATACATTAAAGTGTACGTATGCATAATTAATAAAATAACCGTGTGTAATATTATATAGTAGAGGTATTCACTCAGGCTAGTATTTTAGCTATTGTGTATTAATACATAATCAAATTTAGTGTGGAGTGAACATACTTTGTAAATACTCTTGTTGTATCAAAATTTTCCAGTCAGCTGATATAGTTTGACAATTAAAATTTTAAAATTTTTAAATTTAAATTTTATCAAAATTTACCAAATGACTACTGTGTGTTCAACTGTCAAAATATTTACTACGAAATACTACACAGAAAAAACATGCCTTTACCCTATTGTTTTATTACAATGATTGGCTTACTTGATTTTATATGGGAGAAAATAACAAGGCGTAGTATATTAGCAAAATGTAGTAAAAATACTTCGAGTATAAATATACAAGGCCAAATACTAGAGAGAGTGAATACCTCTAGTATGTTATTAAAAAATTTCAAAACATGAGCACATTACACGCACACCCTTACAAGTTTTTATAGTTATTAGGTTGAGGGTGGTTCAAATTTTGTTTAAGGCCCAACTATAATCGACATACCTGACATAACAAACATAAGAAAAAATAACGAATGTTAAAACGTAACATTTGGGTAACTATAATAACATAGATAACATACTAAACATAAGCAATACGAATTTCACAAAATGAGCTTATGGCTTATGTTACTTATGTCATGTACGCTCTCGATCGTACTGCTTATGTCGAGCTTATGTTAAACGAATTTTTAACGAATGTCGGTAATGTCAATTATAGTTTAGCTCATTGATTTGGCTGTGTTCGTAGCACGACATATGTCAAAGCTTATGTCAGGTATGTCGATTATAGTTCTACCTTTAGAGTATAGTGGTGTACGTTGTACGATGAAAAATGAATTTAATATTCTTCACTTTAATTTTTTGTAAATGTTTCGATGGGACAACCCGTGCATATAATAACTGAATAAATTCTAAAAATATATAAAATGAAAGTTTTTAATGAAAATTATTCAAATTATTCTGTATACTAGAATTGATGCATTCACATAAGTATACTTGCTCATTTTAAATACAAAATAAAATTTTTTTACGTAGTTTGAAAATGAATTGAAACACCATACCATTTTGTTTTATTCATCGTGTAAAACGAATAATATGTGATTGTGAATTACTACTCTTGTAATACAGTAACATAAAAAATTTCCAATAATTATCCAAGTGGATGTCATCATACATTTAAGAGTATGTACGCAGATATTCAAAAAGTACAACATTTGTACACATACGAGTATATTGCACTTACACAAGTATAGGTGTTATTATAATAACTCTGTGAGATTGTAATTAAAATCGAGAATGAAAGAGTCATTAAATTGTTCAACAATAATAATAATAATTATTGAAAAGATATCGAGTGGAATATAATGTCCTGCATATTTGAATTCCTTTTTTTTTTAATTTAACTTTTGATCCCTTAAATGTATATGTGAACACGAGAAAATTAAATCCATTTTTATCCAAAAAAAAAGACAATGCATTTTTTCGTAATTAATTTTAATTCTTTTGTACCTAATTAATTTATAAAACAAAAATTAAATCCTTTTATTCGTTTTGTGTGCTTCCATTGAAATATTATTTTTAATTATTCAAAATTTTAAACTGGAAAAATAATAAATTTCTTCAAATTTTTGCAAGTTTTGAAATTTTTTGAAAAAAAATCGCGGAGGCTATGAAATTAAATTAATTAAAAATAAATAATAATAAATATTTATTAGTCAAAATATATGAGTTGTCAATATTTCGCTTGCCTTTTATATGCTCGACCATATAAAATGATTGTGAAAAATGAGTTCCACAACTCTCCACTATTAAGTTCCACCGAAATAATTTAGTTTGGAAGTGAGTACCAGTAAGCGAAATTTGAAACTAAAAATTTAGCTAACAATTTAGCGACATTTTTTTTACATAGGTTTTATATTGAGAAAAATTTAGCTTTCGATGTGAGTACCAGGTACCAGCCATTAAAAATATATGTATATGCAATTGCAAGCGAAAAATTTCACAGGAACTGAGTACCAGTCTTAAATCAATAATAATCAATAAATCAATATAAATATTCTATATGTGTGCATTAAAAAGGATGCAATATTTCTGACAGTTTAAATTAAAGTTCAGTTTCAAATGAATTTTTCGTAATAGTTTTATCTGTATAGATTTTAGGTTATAATTTTCAAATTTAATTTTTGTTTTTTTTTTTTAAAGTTCAACACATCTATAAGCAGTAACTATAATTTTTCTCAAATCTCATTTCAAATTATACGCATAAAAATGGAAATGAAATTGTTAATTTTGAAAATGAAATATTGTATGTTACTCACTGAAAATATAGTTAACAAATGCAGTTGTAAAATTGTGTACTTATAGGTAGGTATAGGCACTTCTACTTCTCCAGTCTTCGTTCAGTTTTTTGTTTTAAATTATTGCCGCCGATGTATTCATTTAAAAATTTTATTTTATTTTCATTAAAACATTTAACATGATATAGAATAAATTTAATTTAATTCATTTTATTTCAAGAATAGAGAAAACAAAGTAAGTGAAATAAAACAAAAAAAAAAAAAAAACAACAAAATCAGCAAGTAATAAATGCAAATGCATTAAATGAATGCGACACATAGTAATGAAAATCTTCATACATATACTCGTACGTCTAAATGTTGTTTTTGCATAAATTTTATAAGTGTACATAAATCGTTTATGATAAAAAGTTTTTGTCTAATAAAAAAAAAAAAGCAAAAAATACACAAACGAAAAAATAAAAAATAAAACAGAGAACATGAAGAGGAAGAAATGAAAATTATAAAATAAAATTAAAACGAAAACAAAAAAAAAATAAAAATAAATAAATAAACCCAAAGAAACATTTTAACATTACATTACATTATTTAAAATGTACTCTAAAACCACCACTTATATATGCACACTTACATTTATACATATGTACTTGTATAGTATAATCATATAATAAGTAGTAGTATAGTATATACATTATATGTGTTACTTAATAATGATTTAAACAGCAGGAAATAAAGCATTATATCATACATCGTATACGTACATTACACGAATGTTGAATTTATTCACTTAAATTTTTATAGTACTAGCATTTTAGTTTGTTTTTTAAATGCTTACAATGCAATTTTTAATAAAATGTTTTTTTTCTCGTTTCTTTTAATTTTTTCCTGTACATTTTTTCTTCTTCTTTACTTTTTCCGGATTTTTTTTTATTTTTTTCGTTTGTTTTTATGTTTTTATTTTCATTTTGATCCTTATTGATTTTTAGATTAAAAATTTACATTTTTCTCTCATTTTTTTTTTTTTTTTTTTTTTTGTATTCAACACAAATAAAATTACTTAATTAATTGAATATACTACTATGTACACACTATAACACAACCATCATAAGTAAAAATTGTTCATTCAGTTAAGTTTAAAGTTTAAAGAGTACATTGAGAGAGAGTGAGAGAGAGAGAAAGAAAGAGGAAGTAGTGTTTCTAATAATTTTCTTGAAATCGTGTATCGGATGGAATCAATAAAAGTTACGTTCCACCCACCACTATCTTTCTCTATATACTAATATCGTCTTCTACTTATATACCATTTGATTAGCTATCTATCAACTTTATCTATGACTTTATTGTGTACATAAAATGTGTGCTGGTATGCATTTATTTTCGATTTACATAAGTACATTACATATACATAGCATGTTTAGATATGTATCTAATTTTTTTTTTTTATTAATCTTCAACATGCAATTTTTGTAATATTTAAGTACATTAATTAATGAAATTTTATAACATCATCTTGAAGAAGGTAAAGTGTAGAATAATGAAAAAAAACAAAAAATAAAAAATAAAAACGTAAAATAGGAAATTTATTTTATTATCTTAAAGGTTATCATCATCATTCAATTTAGTCATTTTTATGTAAATTTACATATACTTAAGTATAGGAAAATAATTGTTAGTTTATTACATTTGATTTTGGAGGTAAGATGTACATTTTTAATCAATTATAAAATTTTAATTTTTTTTATGAGTATTTAGTACTATTTGAATTAAGATATAACTACATATAGCACATACCATAATACTTATACTTAGGTATTTAGGAACTACATAATATTGAGGTTTTTACTGTTGAACTCTTTTAATAAATTAAATTCGTATCTAACAATAATTTAGTGGTTCGCAATCCATATTAAACAGTGAGCCTAATTGATACTCGTAGTTGTAAGTCAAGAAATCACTTTGTTAAAAGTCAAGGCTCTCTCAAGGATTGTAATGTTGAAAGGAAGTAATTTAAATTTTATATCTGGAAATTTATATTATTTTAGTTTTACAATTAAAAGTGAATCCTTCTTAACTTTCCATCAATTGGCTCAAAAACTGAAAGATATTATATAAGGACAGCACATCATAATTCAAAATTTCAATTCAAATTAACATAGAGTCCATTTCATTTTAAGTATTTTGAATATAGAATTTTCTGTTTTTTGTTTCATTCATCATCTACATATATGAATTATATATAGGTAATCAGGTCATTTTTGTGCTAAAAGGATTTTTATATTTCATTTCTTATCCTTATATATAAATTCTTTTTTATGTTCTGTAATTTTTGAAAATTCCACTGTACTCCATTTCCTTTTTTTTGTTTTCTTTCTTTTTTTGGCCATTTTGTTTAAACAAAGCAAATACTCTGAGAATATATTTTTTTTAAGCTTGAAGTTTTGTTTTAGATGAAAGGTGTATGAGCGATACAACATTTTTTGTGCATCCGAAACGAATGTAAAAAATGACTTTGAGTAGTGCATACAAATGTAATTTTATAAATTTTGTATAGTAATTGTTAAGAATATGCGACATATGATAGTTCTGTAGTCATTTATAGATAATAAAACTTTTCATTAATTCCCAATAATCCATATATGTACTTATAGTCAAAAAATGAAATAGAACAATATTCCAAATAATCATTAATTCAATTTTTGATCAATTATCAGGAAATGTATATAATATCTATCGGTCCTGTCTAGCAAAATAGAAAAAGAAATTGCGAATATAACAAAAATTCAAATAATTTATACACAAATGTGTGTACTGATACTGACTTTAACTAATGGATGAATTGCATATGTTTCTATGATTTATTTTTCTCGTACTGCATACGTATGAATGAGTAGATGTACTGATATACCGTATGGTACGTATGTATCTACCAAATATGAATTGAATAAAAATTTTCTATTCAATAAATTTGATAAAAAAAAAAAAATTCTACATTTCTCTCACACAAATAAGTTTAAGCATTTGTGGGATGCAGATGTTTACATACATTTTGCACGTTCTATTTTTAAGTAAATGAAACATACATATAAGAATAGGGATTAACCAAATGTGGTTATGTATAAATGTGCAATATAAATCATTCTTTAATCTATCTCTGTAACATATGACATGACAATAAATTAAAATTATGATAGATACGAGGATAGGAGTAAGTAAGTAAATTGGAATAAGTATCGAATCGATTTATGAATAAATTTTTAATATATTTTTTTTTTTTTTACCAAATATGTAAGTATAGATACTTTCACATATTAGTACACACAAAAATCTTCTTATACTTTTTGATTAAAAGCACACACAATCAATAGAAAGACAAATAATAAGAAAAATTTTATTCATTATAAAACGAAAATATTTTTGTTCTTTACAACTCCATTCCATTCGTTATGCTCGTATATCCATATAATATAACATTGGAGTTTTTTTTTATGTAATTTTACAATTATTTTCAATTCTTGGTGTCAATTATTTTATATGTTTTTATTTTGTTTTGTTTTTTTTTTTTTTTTGTCATTTTATTAGTGGTTTATTTTTTTATGCAATGCAGAATTTTATTATACCTACATATTATATAAAAAAATTTGATCAATTTCATATTATGTTACGTTTTTAAATATACGATTTCGTATACTTACTATATGTATATGCAATGTTCAATGTTTAATGTTCACACCATATAAAGTAAACCACACATTAAACTTAAACAAACGTGTTTTATTATTAATTTTTTCACATAAATATTCGCTTCTATTCACATGTACATAAATATACAAACACATGGACATACAAATATGTATATATGCGACCTAATATAAAAATAGAATAATATATACATGCATATACATATATATCCTTGAAAAGGGATATTGTATATGAGAGGGTAAGGTCGAAAAAATACATACATATATTCGTTATACTATACTAAATACATACATATATTATTATATAATACACTTGCATAATAGTAGTTTGTATTTTTTTATTCGATTTGTTTTCATTCTTTTCTTCTATTAGAATTTTCTTTTATTTTTCATTTTTAGTGTTTTTTTTTTCATCCATTTTGTATATGTTTTTTTTTTTTTTCAGTCAGTTAAAGCTGTGGAGTATTTAGTATAGAATAGAGTGTATATATGTATGTATGTATATGTATGTTCATTTTTCTGCCAACGTTTACATACATTATATAAAAGTGCAATCAATTTTCGTCTTCTACCACTACTTACTACTCTATAAATCTATATAAAATACATAAATGTGCACCACATATGTACCCAGCTGACCATTCAGCGAACTAAGTTCACAGTGAATTCATAGCGAATGCCAAAAATCTCCACGAACTGAATAATTTTTCTTTTATTCATTTTGAAAGCACAAAATGAAAAATAAGTGAATTATTCAAAAATGGGTAAATTATGAAGACACCAAGTGATTTAAATATGAATTATATTCATATAAAATTCATTTGATGAATGACGATTTATGTAAACGAATGATGACTACGTATTTTAATTTTATGATTAGACAAATTCATTCGTTTTATCTTTGTAAAATGGTTGCGATTCACAAAGCCTAACAAAATGGAATCACTTAGTGAACGTAAAGTGAAATTTTGTATTTCTTTTTCATGTACTAATTTGTAAACTGAAGCGATATAAAATGTAGTTATTTAAGTCTAAGAATAAGGAATAAGCAAGTGTTTTAAATTCTGTGTACTATTAGTTTATTAAAAATAAAAAGTAAAATAAATAAAAACTAACGAAGCGATTAAAGAGTTTTTATTTAAATCATTCAGAAAAATCAAAACGAAAATTAGGAATATAATAATTAGAGCCAGGATTCATTGATTACTCACATTGCGAATGGTATTTTACCTTCACAAAGTGCATTCAATATGAATTCATTTCGTGTTTTCACTAAATGTTCAGTAAGTGATTTCAAAATGGGTTCAATAAGTGAATTCACTATGACCAGCTATATAGCGTAAAAATTTTTGAAATAAAATATCTTCACAAATGAGTCACTGTGAACGTTCACGTGAAGAATCACTTGGATGAAATGAATTCAGAACGAATTCACTATGAGTTCACTTGGTCAGCTGGGTATGTATACATGCATGCATTACTTATAAATTTTCTCTTCACATATGCTGAATACATTTATTATTCTTAGATCCAGACGTGACCAATACTGTATACATACACTATGTATATATGTTTGTATTTACATACTTATATATGTATGTAATCGTTTCGATTGGATTAATGTTAATAGAATAGTAAATCGGTTGCCAATAGTTACCAATAGAAAATTTTTCATTTAGATATTTATGTACACTCTTTTATGTGCTTTTTTATTCTTACAAGTATAAAAAAAGGATATAGAAGACAAATGCTTTATTTTTATTACTATATAAATGAAAGTACATATATATGTATTTGTGTTCATGACGTAAAAGATATTGTACAGAATAAAATACAAAAGGATTTTTGTTCAATTTTCTAACACCATTATCATTATTATTATTATATTATTTTTCTATTTTTTTTTTTTTTTTTGCTTTTTACATTTTATTTTATATCTTTATTTTTTTATCCTAATCTGTACAAAAGAATTCGATGATCCAAGTATTAAAATGTAAAAAGATACTACAAGTTAAATAAAAAATGAAATAAAATGTTCAAAAAAAAAAAAAAAAAGCAAAAACATTTTAATAGAGTTGGTTAACCGAAAAGGACAAAAGGATTGTAAATATGTATAAAAAAACATTGAAACCATAAAAGATATAATAAATTTTAATCAACGAAAATAAAAAATAAAATTTATACAGACTTACATTTACAGACATTTACACATTTAATACCAAAAACGAATTATCATTCCATTTATTCCAATGATTTGATACTATATAAAAATGGTACAAAATGTGATTAAGATCTTATACATTTTATGTATATACATATATCCTAATCGATATAATAGATCCTTATATATATCTATTATACCTATACTATCTACATTCTCGTACATTTAATTTTTTTATTATTTTCAAATATTTTTTGTCAAACCAAACTGGTCAAGCATTCAGAGATATAATCAAAAATAAGAAATTTTATATACAAATTACTACTACCATAATCGATATGCTTTTATGTATAGGTATACATATCAATACCAGAGACATTTAACAGTGTTGAACATAAAATATATGTACAACAAAACATAATTAAATTACAGTGGAGTAGATTAAACCAAACGATTATGCATGAAATCGTATAAACACTGCATATGCATACTAGTTTTTTTAGATAAAGGTGCACGGTTTGAATTATGGTGTTAATACCGTCTGCACCACCAACACTGATATTCGGACACAGAAAAACATTCTTTGTGCGTCTTAATGCAACAGAAAAAATCAGTTTACCTCTTATTCGTTATCCTGTATAATCGATGGATTTAATCCAAAAATCATGAAAATTTGTGCTCAAAAATTCAAACGCTTATATTAATAATGAAGTGAAAGCCTAATGAAAATCATTTTTAAAAAAAAAAGTCTATTTTTACGTTATTAAAAATAAATCTTTAAAGAACTGATACACTGATATTTGATACATTTTCATCCATTTTTTCTAAGTTTTCATTTGAAAACACAAATAATGGAAAAATTTGTTGAATTTTTATTCTGAAATATCAAGAATATCACTACACTGGGAATTTCAATTCTCACATCTATATACACATTGTCGTATATAATGTACCAATATATACATAATATATAGGACTATAGGATAAATAAAATATGATATGGCCAATAATAAAAGATTAAATTTATTAAACACAACACATCTGACAGATACAGACAAGACAGATACATTATATATATAATAATGAATAATGAATGGATGCATAGATATGAATATACCAGGTGAATATATAGGATACATTTTGATAGATCAATTTAAATATAAATGAATGAGAGATAAAAATAACAATAGTTAAACTGAAAATACAATATCATATCATTATGGATATAAAGTAACATACTCCCATTTCCATATCAACAATGCAACATGTTTTTATATGTTTTCCATATCCCATTTTCAATTATTTAATTCGTTAACGTCTCTGTATATAAAATGAAATTCATATAATATAAGTTTTACTTGGTTTTACTTCCCCTATATATGGTCTATTATTTTTTACTTTGTTATACATTAGGTTTAAAAAAAAAACGTAAATGTGTACGAAAATGGATGTGGGATATAAGATGGGATATTGTGTGTTCGCTTACCTTGTTACAATGTGGTATATATAAATTTAAATTTTCTATAAAATTTTTTAAAGCTCTTTCATTTCATATACGAGTATAATCTTATGTACACTCAAAGATAAATTCTGCTTCTAATTTAAATTTTAGATTCCTATAAAGATACAGACAGCAATCTAAATATATATACATACAGTATATTATTATCGTAGAATTCAGATAAAAATAGATAATAAAATTCAATTTTTAATATTATAATTTTCATTTTATGTGCGAGTATATAAAATAAAATATTCATAAGGATTCAATTTAAAATTTTCTTACAAAAGTTTCTTAAGTATATTAATGTATAACAAAAGTGTATAAATCTTCTATAAATATACACTTTATATATATAGATATAAGTATACTTATACATACGTAAGACATATCCATTTAAAAAAAAAATAAAAAGGAAAAACCTACATTTGGTTACATCATAAAAATGAAAATTTATTCAAAATCATATTTAATAAGTTCAATAACTTTATATGGTATTATGGCGTTATTCAGTTTATTTATTATTATATATTTTAGAAGCAAAAAAAAAAAAGAGAAAAGAAAATAGATATTCTTAAATTTTAAATGTAAATACACACAAAGTATTTTTTAAAACGTTATACACTTATATACTCACACATAAAATATTACCTGTACTGTAATCAATGTTAAATCAAAAATAATATTTTTAATAAAATTTTGAAATGAAAATTTAATTTTTAAATTGAAAATAACAACAATGTTGTATATCTTATGTATATTCATTCGTAAATTGAAAATGACTTTTTATAAGACAGAAAAAAAAAATTATAATAAAGGAAACACCAACACACTATCTACAGTATAGTAACTTACATATATGTATATAAAGTGAATGGTTAGGGTGGATAATATTTCCTGGAATGAAATTCAAATGCCAACAAACAAACAAACAAAAATAAACACAAAATTGAATTAATTTACAAATTTTGTGTTAGTTTGTGTGTGTGCGTTTGTGGAAAAGTTTAAATTTAAAAATTTTTTCATAAATAATTCACTATAAATGTTATAATTTCGCCTACACACACACACACACACACACCAACACGGTGATAAAATATGCTATGACGAATATTTTTCTTTTGTCATATAAATGAACGTATTTTCAATGATGCTTTCTGGTTCTATCCTCCTCTGTATCTTCAACTCAATTCATATTTATTTTATTTATTTTTAGAATTTTTTTAATTTAAGTATTGTATTTTCTGTTTTTATTGATTTATTTTTTTTTTTTTTAATAATTTGAATTTACAGATTTTATTCATTTATGCGTATACAGAATTGGTTTTTTTTTTTTTTCTATAAACTTATATATTCAAAATAAATCATCCATTATTTACACAAAACAACAAAAAATACAAAAATCTGTACAAAATTTTCTATAAAAACTTCTTATTTAATTTCAATTTATCCGAATCTGATAATGATTCTTAATAATAATTTTTTTTTTTTTTTTTGTTAAAAAAATATGTCAATAAAAAACATTATTATATGAAGCGAATCAGAATTTAAAATATTTGATCGAACAGAGAAAAAAATGAAATGAAATGAAACGATGAATAATTTTCCCTTATCACCGTGCTAATTCATTATTAATTTTTTTTAGATTTACTCATAGTTTTTTTTTGTTCTTTCAATTTTTTTCTACACAAAATTATATAAGAATAAATCTTTTTCTAAAAAAAAAACAGAAATTCTTCTAAGTAAATGAATTTTGTATATATAGAAGACAAAATTAATCAAGCATTATAAGTAATTTGTGTTGTATTTGTATATAACCTTTTTTCTATGGCTATTTGTTTTTTATTTTTCGACTATCTCCATTTCCATTTGGATGAAATAATAATAATAATTCATTCGAAAGAAAATAATTCATGAATGCTTTTTAATCGTTTTACCAAAAAAAAAAAAAAAAAAAAATTTTATCCACTTTTTTTTAGATATTTAGAATTTAGTATCCTTTAAATAAATCTTTGGATATATTATTCTTTTTAATTACAGCAGAGTACACATGTTGCATCTTCACACCAACACGTATGTCCATGTCGTATATATTATGTAAGATTTGCTCTGCATAATCATACCGAACTAATTGAATAAAAAATTTTTTTAGAGAAAAGGTTGATTTTCTCTCTCAGAAAAGAATGCGAAGCGAATATCGTACACATGACAAACATAGAAAATCAACAAACAACACTTTGTATTTGCTAATTCCCTTTGTACATACATATCATGGAGCAGTAGAGTTCATTGACTATAAAGTTGATTTTCTCCTTCAAATGTAAAATGCGAATATTACACAAAACAAAACACAGAAAATCAACAAACAACATTTTATACTCTTTTCTATACCATCTATTTTATATACAAACTCTGAAACAATGATGGTGATTGGCTGTTACAGTACCTATACCTACAGTACACGCTACGTTAGTACGAGTAATATTTCACATACCATATCATAAGAGTAATCGCTCGTATTTACCTCCCTTACATTTTAATTCTTCAGAAAAATTTGATTTTCTCTCTGAGTCAAGAATGCGAATATTGTACACAACGGAACACGGAAAATCAACAAACAGCATTTCATAATTGCTGCGCTACTCTTCATTTTTAATTCAACCGTTCGTCCAAAACGATATCCAATTTATGTAGAATATGAAAAATGTTAAGTACATTTTTCACATCTACCAATACACTACGTTACTACATATATTTGAAAAATTTGTATCTCATTAATTTTGTATGAAATTCAAAAATGCAAACATCGAAAAATGTTAACAATTCGTATACCGTAGTTTGTTTGTATCAATTACAAACAAAACATAAATATTTTTTATTTTCCTTTTTTTTTATTGTAAATTTCTGCTCGAAAAATATTCAAAATTACCTGTGTATATGTCTGTATATCAGCTTATCTTTGTACATTTAAAAAAAATATATAATCACCCATGATTTTTCTTTTTCCTCTCATTTTACATTTATTACGAATTTATTCATAAATTATCAATAAATTGTGTATTGAAAGAAAAAAACAATAAAAAAAAACAGTAACAACAAATTGAAATGTTGTATCCTTATCAGAAAGAGAGAGAGAGAGAAAGAGAAATATGAAAGTCCCTAAAATATTATATTATCCCGAATCGATATAATAGTCGAATGGAATCAATAAATTTCGTTAACTCATCATACTTACTTCATAAAATTTTATGTGTGCTTTTATCTTTTTATCTTCAACAATTTTTTCATATCAAACTACATACATACGAGTATATTAGTATATGTTTACTCAAACCAAAATCAATTCAAATTCAAATCTACTACACAACACTACTATCTGTGCAGTATATATATTATTTAACAAATTGTTAGCATTTTTTACTGAAAAAAAAAAAATGTACTGTATCCTTTTTTTCATTATTTTATCCTTTATTTTTTTGTTGTTGTTGTTGTTACAGAAACCCCATTATGGCTTCTATTACAAGTGGCACCTATACGAAACGAAAGGGATTTAGTAGTTTTATTTTTATTAACATTTCGGGATATAACGGCCTTAAAACAGCCCATCGACAGCGAAGATACGAAAGGAGGTAAATATTAATTTTATGCAATACAAATATTTTATAATATGTACATACATTTACTCTATATATATATTTTCATGTATATGTAATATGCATATCTATATATCTATTCTATGTAAATTTATATTTTTTTTTATCTGTGTAATTTATGTATTTATTTAATTTTTTTTATTTTTTTCATGAAAAATAAGAAAAAAAAAATGGAAAACGAATATTGAAATTGAAAAGCATATACAGAAGAAAAAAAAATGAATGTCGATAAATATTTATTCATTTTGGTTTTTTTGTTTTGTTTTTCAGTTTATTGTGAAGTTATTTCTCTCATTCTTATTCTCATATTATATTTATTTGTAAATAATATACAGAAGACAGGATGTATATATCTATTTATATATAAATGTTTATTTGCAAATAATAAATTTTCTGTGAATATACTTATTTGCATGTAAACAGAATTGTATAAGTAAGTAGTACGAGTATTTTATGTACAAATGTATGTACATATACATTTACATATAAATATCAATTCTCTATGTACAATAATTTATGTACTCGTCGTATATGCGACACTATATCCTTTAGAGAATTTTGTTTCTATGTTTGTGCTATAATACACAAGATATATACAATTACTCGTATACTGCGATCCGACTAACATCTGTGATAAAAATTTTCTCTGTAATAAAATGGAACAAAAATATATGTACATACGAATATATATGTATGTATCCTTTTTATTGGTTTTTTATATATATTTTAAAGTCTATACACTCGTATATTAAACATTTAAATTTACTCGCGTCCGTCTGACTGTAAATAATGAATTTTCTTTTTTTGAATGAAAATTAATAAAAAATACTGACTTAATTTCAGCATTACTTCTACTACTTTCTATTTACTTTAAATAGCATACATATGCACACACGTTTATGTATATGCACCTATTATATGCATATTTTTTCGTCACCCTATAACTACTACTACTACTCTTACTACTGTATCTCTGTTACTTTTTATATAATTGTTGTCGCTTTTCTCTATCTGTACTTCAACTATCGCGCACGCATAATTATATGGATGTTAATTAGTGAGAGAAATTTGAATTTTAATTTTCATTTTTGAGTTCTAGGACTTTCAAAATTTGCAAAATTGGCCAGATCGGTAACAAGAAGTCGACAATTCAGTGCACATCTGCCAACATTAAAAGATCCATCGAAACAATCAAATTTGGCGCATGTAAGTATAGTGTACAAAATTAATTACATTTTCTTTTAATTTTATCTTTTTATATATACCGTATATATAGATGATGTCATTAAGTGCCGATATTATGCCACAATACAGACAAGAAGCACCAAAAACACCACCACATATATTATTACATTATTGTGCATTCAAAGCGATCTGGGATTGGGTGATATTATGCTTAACATTTTATACCGCTATTATGGTAAGACCGTGTGTTGTACAAATATGTATGCACATTTTTTTTTTAAATAAAATTTTAATCACAAATAATTAAAAAAATAAATAAATAAAATTTTACTTTTAAAACAGGTGCCATATAACGTGGCCTTTAAAAATAAAACCTCAGAAGATGTTTCATTGTTAGTAGTTGATTCTATTGTAGATGTTATATTCTTTATAGATATTGGTAAGTTAATTGTGTAAACTATACAGAATAGCATGTAATTTTTATTTAATAAAATTTTAATTTGGGTAGATACTTACAAAATTTTAGGAAAAAATATTTCCAAGACTAAAATGATTCAAATCATCTGTATACCTTTACTTTAGTTTCTCCATTTGCACTAGATTACCATCTTGCAAATTCATAATTTTCATATAAAAACTTATATCGACAATTTAGTATCTTGTATATACATGGATCTATATTTCTGGAATACGAGAATTTCTGAAATACGGATCTATATTTCTGGAATATATACATATATACAAGGAATACGAGATACGAGTAAAAAATTTTAATCTTAATCTCCTTAAAGTATGCAATAAATTCAAGACTGTAAAACTATATATGTTTGTGTATAAATAAAATGATTATACATATAAGATATATAAGTATATATTAAAAATTGTTTATCCTTGTATTGAAATAATTAAATTTACGTATCCTTTTTTTTTTTCTTGTCAATAAAAAATAATTCCTTGCTTTTTAAAAACAATTTCATTAAATTGTTTAGACTTTAGGAAAAGGAAAGTTTTTAAAAAGATCAGACAGTTTTTATGTAGTAAATAATCAAATTAAAAATAAGTAAGATAATATTAGATTTGAGAAAAAAAATCAAATTGAATAATAAAGAAAAATCTTGTAATTTCCCTATAATTTAATAATGTTAATGCGTAATAATATGTATATAGTATTTTTGTAGTACAAGACATTATTCTAGAATCCTTTTATCCGCAAAATCCTTATTTACACAGAATATTTCTTGTATCATTACACAGAGATAGATATTTAATCAATAATTTTTTCTGAATTTTGCTGAACAAAACTCATACACACATTAAATGACTGCAAACATAAACAATATTAAAATTTACATAAACAATTTAACATGTTAAAATAACATCTATACAATTATTATCAGTCTTGGACAGATTTACTAACCTTACCGTTCATAATGACAATAATAACAATAATAATAATAATACCGATATACGAGTATATAATGTGAAAATTTATTACAGACTGCAAAAAGTTATATGCAATGTATATGAATAATAATTAAGGATATAGGATAGGACAATTTCATTAATTTACATATTTCATTCGGTTCATACATAATGATTTATGATGGATAACGCACAACACAACACAACACTGCTGACGACAAATGTTTTACAAAAAAAAATCATTATTCTAATTTTAATATGAAAATTTTTGATATCATTCTGACTATAAATTTTACACGCAAATACTTACATTATCTAGGCTTTATATTGAGTAGAATGGAAGCAAGATGAAAATAGTCATGAATAAATATTTTTTGAAATTAATGAGATGAAATTAAAATATGAGAAATAAGTGAATATTTGACATTAATGTATGAATGTCTATACGAAAAGTATATAGCTAATTCTCGTTTAAATATGATGTTGATTTTGAAAATTTGTGAACATTTTTTTTTTTCAATTTTACTCCACAATCATGTCTACTAAATAATCTATTCAATGAGCATGCTAAAATTTTTACATATTTATAGCTTATACATCGACATAATTTCCAAAAACTTTATATAGCTACGTTTCGTACACGCATTCTACATTAAAATTATCATGAAATATCATCAGTCAAATCGATTAAATTTTTACTGTACCAAAAATCTAACCTAAAAATTATGTAGGCACTTGTAGGTTTTGCTCAATTGAGCGAACTCTATAATTCAAATTTTTTTTTTGATATTTCTGAATCATTAACTTAACGAATATGAATGTCAGTAATAACCCACATAATACAGAGTCGTTTTGAAAGTGATGTAATTCCATTTTATATTATATGAATGAAAATTTTCAAGGTATTTTTGTGGAAATTGTTTATAAACTTTTTGCTAAAAAATGAACTTACATCACTTTCAAAGAAAATGAATAACTTTCTTTTAGTAATGAATATTATGTATCTACAGATTTATAATTATTCTTGAATAAACAGAAAAATAAACTTTAAACTAAATCTTATTTTTTTGTACAATATCATTTACAGTTTTAAATTTTCACACAACATTCGTTGGACCAGGCGGTGAAGTTGTTAGTGATCCAAAAGTGATACGAATGAATTATTTAAAATCATGGTTTATAATTGATTTATTAAGTTGTCTGCCTTATGATGTATTCAATGCCTTCGATCATGATGAAGATGGTATTGGTTCACTATTTAGCGCATTAAAAGTTGTACGTTTATTACGTTTGGGACGTGTCGTTAGAAAATTAGATCGTTATTTAGAATATGGTGCTGCTATGCTTATATTATTATTATGTTTTTATATGTTAGTAGCACATTGGTTAGCATGTATATGGTATTCGATTGGACGTAGCGATGCCGATAATGGAGTAAGTTTACTATTTACATATCCATATACATAATAATTTCAATATGTATTTCTAAATTTATTTTTTTATTTGAAATTTAAATTTTTATAATCCCCATTCTGTAATTTGTAAAATGTTTGATTATATCATATAGGTTCAATATAGCTGGTTATGGAAATTAGCCAATGTCACACAGAGCCCTTATTCATATGTATGGTCAAATGAATCAAGTGCTCCAGAATTAATAAATGGTCCGTCCCGGAAAACTATGTATGTTACAGCATTATATTTTACAATGACATGTATGACATCGGTAAGTTTTATACAATAATAGGTATATACATTTACGAATTTTTTTTTTTTTTTTTTTTTACATAATTTTCTTTTGAAAATTTTGAAAAAAAAAAAAATAATATCACAAAAAAAAAATTAAAAATCAAAAAACATAATTATAAATTTCAGGTTGGTTTTGGAAATGTTGCCGCCGAGACGGACAACGAGAAGGTGTTCACCATCTGCATGATGATAATTGCAGGTGCAGTGTTTGACACGTTCCGTTGATTCGTCATTTATTTTATTTTATTTTTATTATTTTTTTTTTCTTGAATGTGTAGTATGTAAAACGTTGAAATACTCACATATACATATATATAATTACATTGTTATGTACAAAATACTTATAAATACATAATAATTGTATATTTTGCAAGAAAATGCAATAAAATAAAATCATTCACTTTTTTTTTATTATTGCTAGAACTTATAAATGCTACTGCGTCTGTAACCGCGTATATGCATATAAATGTTGTTAAACAATCATATACGCATATATTTGTATGTATGTATGAATATTTGTATAGATACATACAATTAAAATAATACATACATACATTTATATGATGCATTATATACGCATATACATTAATAACATTTATATAAAATACCTACCTATATAAATATTAAATATAAATTCTTTTATATTTAATATTATATTATAAAATTTGAATACCTATATTTATAGAGTCAATTTTACAGGCAAACATATATACATATTATATACATTTTTTTACTCATAAATTTTTAAATTTATTGAAATCATACATATACATATATGTACATATTCGTTATAAAAATACACACACAATATCAAGAATTTATTTCATTTTATTATTATATAAATTTTGTGTTAATATATAAAAAATATATTTGCGTTAATTATTATTTTTTCTTTCTTTTATCATTTTGAATTTAAATTTAATAAAATACATAAATACTCGTAATTTTATTGTTTTATTTTCTTCATTTCATATTTTTTTTTGTTCAAATCCATAGTAGTACATGTACTCTCATTTATGTAAATGTATCGCTCCGAAATATACACTTTATATCGTATATATTAAGGTACATTTACAATTTAGCTTCTAGATTACATTCAACATTAGATTTTTCCACGCATCTTCTTCAAAACCATTCTATAGTGTTTTTAATTTTTTCTGATCAGCTCAGGCCCAGATTAACCCAGTGTGAGATTGAGATTATGTTATATGCGGTATTTCTAATCTGACTCTGGCAATAGTGGAAATTACATTGGAAACTTGTTTACCAATATCAATATGTGTAGATATACCTGTATATAACAACATAGAAGATGCGTTCCTTTTGTCCAAGTAAAGTACTCCAAGTGCTTGTAGTCATGATTATCTACACCACCTCTTGTATTCGAGTAATAAATTTACTTGACAGTTGCATAGTTAGTTACGCCAAAATTCGCTGTCAGTGGTTTTTGAGTTTTAATCGTTATAGAGATTAAAGAAATATGTTTAAGTCTATATAATATTTTTATTATACTTGTTATTCAATAGGTGGCTTTTTATTGTTTAAGGTTATGGAGAATCTAAAATCAACAACAAAACAAATTTGAAATACATGACAGCTGAAATATGAGCACGGCCAACTGTCACTCCAATATTTACATTGCCTTAGAAATGTGTATGCCTTGAAAATTGAGGTTACTTTTTACTTCCAAATAAAAAAATTGCGTTCCATTTATAATCTACTCCCGAGTACTTGGGAGTACTTTACTTAGTCAAAAGGAACGCAGCAAGAGTCTACAATCTACACTAAATTATGAATACCATTTAATGTGGGCTAGATTGTAAATGTACCTTTATGTGTGTTCATTATTCGTGCAATGAGAAAAAGCTAGATAAATTAAATCGTATTATACATTACATATTTCATTAAAAAACAATTAAACTTTATACAAAATACAAAAAAAAATTAAAGGATATTTATCTGTTCAAAATTTTCATTTAAGCAAAAAAAAACAAAAAAGAAAATAATTCTGATAATTATTTATTTATGATTGAATTTAAAGTATCAGGACTTAATTAAATATTCAATAAAGGATAACAAAATGAATTCGAATAATATAACGCAAAATATAGCGAACAATACTCTCTCCCAATTCGATTAATAATTTGTTCAGAATTGCATAGACCTCTCCTCTAACTGATTAATTGATGATCAACATAATGATAAATGCAGCAAATGGAATTACTAATTGGTGCGATGTTGCCACATTGAACTTAATATTGCATTGTACGCTTAAGTGGATGTAAATAATTTATTTGAGTGAATCTATATTAAAAAATTAATAAATTCATTAAAGATTATACAGTTCACGCAATAATACATCAATGTTAACAAAAATTTACTATACTTTTTCGCCATAATAAATCCCAGTTAAAAATAATATAAAATCATTCAATCTCAGTTACAACAAGATTTCATACGTATAACATTAAATTTTCATTATCTTGTAGAATATAAAATTGTTAGAAAAACATCAAAAATATAAAAATCAATGAATTTATTTTCTTTCCTTGTGTGTGTGTAATGTGTAACTCTTTTAGACTCCAAAAATATAAATAAAAAGTCAGAAAGAAAAAACTTATTTGTGACAAAAAATTTTCAAAATTCCCTCAAAGTGTTTTGTGTCGATTTTATATGTTTACCAAAAATATATGTACTCGTTTTCGTTATGTAGAAATTTATGTATAAAACTTATACAGGCTTTTGTATAGAATAAACAAAAACAAAAAAAAAAACAAAAATTAATATTACAAAATTATTAATTCGGTATTACCCGCAATCATTTTTTTAACACAAAAACAAAAAAAAAAAAAAACTAAAAACCAAAAAAAAAAAAAAAATTATAATAATTTGTTTATTGTATATATAGTTTCCATTCAATGCTTGCGAATTCTTGCAACAACATTTCTCTGTAAGTATATACTATTACGAGCAGTAATTCTATCTACGCAACCTTAGTATATTCATTTCAAAAATGTAAAATAAAAATAAAATAAAATAATAATTAAAAATTATAATACAAAACAAATGAATATACTACATTATGTAAACGTATATTTATGTACAAATAGAAATAATGTTTTGTATGATGTCCCACATTATCAATAATAATCGTTGACGCGTTGTGTATAAAATGTTTATTATTGATCGCCATTTAATGTGTAATTATATAATTTTAGTGTTGGTACATAAATTTGTTCATAAATTTGTGCGTAAATGTATTTTACACAATTTAAAAAAAAAAAAAAGTGTTAAATTCACTAGATAACATTTCGTTACATTTCATTTCGCTTAAAAATAAATACACACACACACACAAATACAAGACAATTAATTAAAGAATTCAATGGGATATTAATTTTGCGTAATTTTTTTTTATACTTATATTAAAAAAATATTTTTGTTTACAAAAATTACTTTTTTTTTTTTGGAATAATTTTGAAGGATTTTTTAATGAAAGATTTGCGATTTTTTTAAGAAAAAATATTTTCCAGTAATTATAGTTTTTGCTAACAGATATTTAATTCTTGCTCCTACCCTTTATACATACTCTAAAGCAGTCTGGAGGTTATTGCCTATAACAATTCATACAGTATACGCTACGATAGCACGATTTAACATATCAAGTGTAGTAAGTGTAGTGTACTCGTATTTTCCTTCTTCAGAAAAAGTTGATCTTCTCTCTGAGTAGGTTCTCTATAATATTGCGAATATTGTACATAGAAAACACGGAAAATCAACAAACAACATTTTCTATTTACTTCTCTCTCAGTATAGAATGCGAATATTACACAAAACAAAACACAGAAAATCAACAAACATTTTGTATTTGCTCTTCCTCTTTATACATACCATGGAGTAGTATAGAGTTCATTGACTATAACAGTACTTATATAGTATACCAGAATACGCTGCTACGGCAGTACGAGTAATATAATAACAAACTACGAAAAATCAACAAACAACATTTAATACATACTGTCTTGGACTCTATACATTACAGAGTACATTTTGTAAATTCTGCGATATCTTTCAAGTTGAACATTTTTTTTAAATTCATTATCTGTATAATTATACATATATGCGAATAGCAAAGAAATATTTTTGAAAATATTATGTGTGTATAAAACAATGATTTTTTTTTTTTGAATCTTTATAATGAAATCAAATCCCATTTTTTATTTTGACCAAATTAGAAATATACAAATAATTTGAACACGCATACTCGTATGATCAACAACAAAACAACATAAATAATAGGTACATAACTAAAATACAAAAATAATAAATTTTTATATTAATTACATGCATATAAATGTATGTACAATTTTAATTAAAATTTATAACTAAAAAATGAATTAAAATTTTTTTTATAATTTTTTTATAATCAAATAATATTATATAAAAAATATTTTTCAGTTTTATTATATATTTGGAATTGAAAATTGAAATTTAACTTGTACATCCCGTTTTTGTTCATATAGGAGGTAATCGATTGTTTCGTAATAATTATTATTTGTTTTTTCTTAAAAATTTTGTTTTTTAATATTTTTGTCAAGGCTAGTAGATAAATAAATGTACTATCTGTAATTCGAATTCAAAACTGCTAGAGATCATATACACATTTTTATTTTTTTTGATAAAATCCAAAAATGTCTTTCGTATATACTTAAAATACTCACGTAGGTACTACATAAAACAACTATATAGAATCTTCAAAATTACATGTATATATATGTACATGAAAACACATGAAATAATCGTTTTTGTTTTTCCTTTTTTTTTTTGTGTTAAATTCAAAATTTTTTATTTAAAAAATATTTTGTATAAATATTTTGTGCAATTTTTTTTTTCTTTTTTTGAATTAATACATTTATAACATATTTTTTTTTTTTTGTTTTGTTTTGGTTATATACTCGTATATACATATTTTTGTCTTCGTTCACAAGACAAGACAATAATGTTGCATACAGTAACATACACAAAAAGTTTACCTGCAAAATTGACAAAAAATATTTTATGGTAATGTCTTATTCATTCATCGCATCAATATTATTGCTAGAAAATACATACATAACTATGTATATATATATTGTTATTAATTTGGAAGCCATTTTATAAAAGTAAATCGAAATGAATACCGCATTACCTCAGTAGCATTAATTTGTTCATTTTCGTTTCACGTGTTCCACATAAACTAAACTAATCGATGTACGCATTAAATATGTACACTGAATTTTAAAAATGGCGGATAAGCATAAGTATACTTTAGTATAATAATTTTTTATTGAAAAAATATATAAAAAAAATTTTTTTAAATTATTTTTAATTATATTTTTATTTTTAATATTTTTAATATAATATTTTTTGTATATTATGTACAAATGTATATATGGTGCTAAAATATTTTATATTTTCACAGAGCATATAGAATTTTCAAAAAATTAAATAAATAAATTTAAATTTATTTTATATATAGACACTATACATTTAAAATTAAATACACATACATACATTATTGTATGTAGAAAATATACATTATATAGAAATTAAGTATATTCATTTTGATATCATATTATTTGTATTTTAAATAAATTCTAATCTGTGTTTATTTACATTATAACTTTGTACATAAAATATATAATATAAATAATAAGTATGTATATATACATTTATATACATTAAATAATATCTAATATATTTATTATGTAGTTACATAATAATAATGATAAAATCGTGATATAGCATTAATTAATTGAAAAAAAAAAAATTTTTTTTTATTTCGATTTCAAATTATATCTATCTCATGCATGTATATATATATATATATATGTATGTACAAAATACATCAGCTCTATTATATGCAACTATATTTGGTCATGTAACAACAATTATTCAACAAATGACATCGGCTACAGCTAAATATCATGATATGTTAAATAATGTTAGAGAATTTATGAAATTGCATGAAGTACCGAAAGCACTTAGTGAACGTGTTATGGATTATGTAGTATCAACATGGGCAATGACAAAAGGATTAGATACAGAAAAGGTGTGTGTATACATATTTACAATTATTATTATTATTATTATTATTATTGTACTATATAATACTTCTTTGATAATATTAGCATTATAACATATACGATAAATTCATACATAATATACATATGTACTATATGTATAATGTACCTACTCATAGAAAATTATAATCTACAATAAAATTCCGAAGGACATTTAAGAAAAAAAACATTTAAATGTATAATACATACATATACGAGTATGTATGCATTTTTTATATACACAGTACGATTATTCCCAAGGATATTATACACGTCCAGACTGATACGCAATACATACATACTCGTATTATACATTAAGTTAAACGCGTATTCGATATTTATCTTGACTTAAAATCATAAATATAAATCCGACATAATCAATTATTGTTTTCACGTGCATTATTTTATGTATTTATAATGTCCTCGTATAGTCGTATATAGTACACATATGTCTTTATGTTCTCAAACATCTTTATTTATTTATTTATTTATTATTACAATTTTTTTTTTTTTAATTTTACCCATATTATTATCGAATATGTATATAGGTGCTCAACTATTGTCCAAAGGATATGAAGGCTGATATTTGTGTTCATTTAAATCGTAAAGTTTTTAACGAGCATCCAGCATTTCGTTTAGCATCTGATGGCTGTTTAAGGGCATTAGCTATGCATTTTATGATGTCACATTCAGCACCCGGTGATTTATTATATCATACCGGTGAAAGTATCGATAGTTTATGTTTTATTGTAACTGGAAGTTTAGAAGTTATTCAGGATGATGAAGTTGTAGCAATATTAGGTACCTAAACATATATTGCACAATGCAAATGAAAATAATTTTTTTTTTAAATTTCTTCACTTTTCTTTTTTTTTTTTGTTTTTGTTCTCCTATATATTTGTAGGTAAAGGTGATGTTTTCGGTGATCAATTTTGGAAAGATTCAGCTGTTGGACAGAGTGCAGCTAATGTTCGTGCATTAACATATTGTGATTTGCATGCTATCAAACGTGATAAATTATTGGAAGTTTTAGATTTTTATTCAGCATTCGCAAATAGTTTTGCTAGAAATTTAGTGCTGACATATAATTTACGGCATCGTTTAATATTTCGTAAAGTAGCTGATGTTAAACGTGAAAAAGAATTGGCTGAACGAAGAAAAAATGAACCATTGGCACAGAATCAAGATCATTTAGTACGTAAAATATTTTCAAAATTTCGTCGTACACCACAATTACAAATCGGTTCATCAAAAGATGGTAGTAGTGGTGGTGGTGGTGGTGGAGGTGGTGGTAGTGGTAGCGTTGGCGGTAGTATAGGCGGTGGTAGTTCAGCACAAAGTGATATTGAAAAAGGTGATCCAGATATCGATCGAACAAAGGTAATTTTTTATTTAATATTTAAAGTTTTTGTTTGATAATTGATGTTGTTGTTTATATTGTTTAAAATTGTTTTTTTTTGTGTGTTGTAATTACGATGATAATAATTTGATGTTTTTATTTCAATTAATTAAAGTACACAGATTCTACAGAAACAAACTAAAATTGAAGAAAACAAAAATAAATAAAAAATAACTTAAAATCTTTTTATAGTTTTGTAGTCTGGAGTGATTTTTAAAATGATTTTTTTAATGTTTACTATATATACGTAAGGATTTTATTTTTCATCAATCATTGCATCACCATATATCGAAATCGTCATAATTAATCATTAAAAATCGAAAGATATAATTACATGTAGTAGATTTTTAGCATGTACTCACAATTGATTTTAAAAAACAAATATACATATATGTATTACCAATTCAATGTAAATAATATTGTGCTTCTATTTACTTATATACAAATGTAATTATGTGTTCTATATTTTTATGTATCATCAATGTTGTGTTGGTTGTATATCACATTTTTTACATGCAAACATATTGATGTCCTGTATCTTCTTACACAATGTTTTTGTATATATTTCAATGTATGTATTACATATTTATGTTATTTAACTATTAATTAAATATATAAAAAACGATTTATATCAAATCATTAACTAACGGCAACAATACAAAAATCATTTACATTTTTCCATATATATATATACACATACCTGTACGTACCTGTTAAATGCATATCCTTTCGACACCATCCATAAACCGTATATGAATGCAATTGCTATTAAAGAAGCTTCCCGCAAAGTTAACTTTAACCGAAGATTCACGTATCCTAACGGCTACTGTTCCTTCACCATCACCATCTCCAAGTCCATCTTCAGGTCCACCATCGGCTCGTAGTACACGTGCTAGTAAATGGGGTCGGCTTCTAGGTAGCTCTAGTGTAGATTCAGCGAGCGATACAAGCACTAAAGTTGCAGTTTCCCGAAGCCTAAGTGCAAGAGAAAGCCTACGTGAAAGTGCTGCACAAGGCCGACAAAGTAGCGGATCTAGTAGTAACGGTGGTCAAGGAAATAAAGTAATAATAATTATTTATTGCTAGTAATTTATGTATATATATTTATATAGAATTTTACTTACCCAGAATAAAGGATAAAGGATTTGCAAATTAACTTCTTAATTTTTTTTTTTTTTCAAATTACAATTATTGTTAAGGTTTTTCCAAAGGCACCAAAACTATCAGCTGGTCAAGGAACACTTGCCCGACAAGATACAATCGATGAAGGTGGAGAGGGTGATACTTCTCCGCCTGGCCGAGACCGTCCAACATTACACGTTGAACGTGAACGCGAACGAGAACGTGAAAGAATTTTAGAATCAACGAAAGAACGTAATTTGGCCTTAGAACGTGAACGTCAAATTGAAATGGCACAATCACGTGCCACCACATCAGATACTTATGATACTGGTCTGCGTGAGCAACCACCAACATTAGCGCAACGTGATCTAATTGCAACAGTTTTAGATTTAAAAGTCGATGTACGACTTGAAATGCAACGAATGTCTCAGCGAATTGGTAGAATAGAAGATCTATTAAGTGAATTAGTTAAACGAATATCTCAAGATTCTTCCGGCCAAACAACACCAGGTGATGGTAGTGATACAATACCGACAATACCGACACAAACATCTACAGGAATATCAACGGATCCTGTGATATCAGTTAGCCAACAAAGTAGTCAATCGGTACCAATTACAAATACATCATCTGGCCCCCCGCCAATAACTTCTGCTAATCCAGCTCCGCCTACATCTAGTCAATTAGGCATTATGAATCCTGTGTCGAGTTCTGGGGGCAATGGTCTGGGTCCCATACTGCTCAAGAAGCGACGTTCTAAGAGCAGGAAGGCACCGGCGCCCCCCAAACAGACACAAACAAGTCCTGATCAATCGAGACTACTTGAGGCGGAGCTGATATTAACACAACAGACTGGCGGCGTTACAACAGCCACCACCACAACAACAACAGTATCAGCAGCTGGAACTGGAGGCAGTGGCGGCGGCAGCGGCGGCGGCGGTGTTAGCTCCAGTACAAATAGTACAACAACTGGAACTGGAACTGGTAGCAGTGGTGCAGGTGGTGGTCGATCGAAACGTGAATTCCTTTAGCCAAGGATTTTGGTGCGCCATCAATCGGATAACAGTAGCTTCGAACAATAATTTATATTGAATTGATAATTATTTGTGAAAAAGCTGCGATGGCGCTAATAAAAAAAAAAAACATTTTTTTTAGGAATTTTTAATTATTTATTTATTATTTTTTATGTATATGAAATGTAAAAAAAAAAAGAAAAACAAACCAAAGTAAATGAATACATATAATATAAATAAAATACCATAAATTTAATTTTGTGATATTATCAATATGAAATTGTAATTATATATAAATATAAATCTGTAAATTTATAAGTATAATTAATACAAAAAAAATATATATATATAATAGAAAGGATAATAATTAATTATAAATTTAAAAATCATATATACATATACTATAGCGAACATTTAGAAAATCTAAAAAAATTAAAAAAAAAATAAATAAAAACTGAAAAATGTAAAAGTAAAAACAAAAATCATATATTTAAAAATACATTATAAGAAAATAAAACGCTTTTTAATATTAAAACAAATAAAATAGAAATATTAACTATAATTAATAATATAATTTAATAATGAAAACCAATAAAACCAAAAATGAAATGAAAAATAAATTTAAATCATTATGTCAATGCTTGTAAATAACTGTTTATATTATTTAAAATTATTACCATAATAAAATAATGTAATAGAAAAGAAATGTGTATAGGCACGTATATAGGTTATAAAAAGATAATAAAACCAACCAACTATAAGTAATTAACATTTTGAATAAAATAAAATCAAAAAATAAATTAAATAAGAGAAACGATTAAATTATGTATATAATACATAGTAAATATTTACATTTCGCCTTACCAATAAATTAAAATTATTTTAGTCTTGACTTCAAAAAGGTTAAAAGTTAAGGATAATTTTAACTTATCGGTAACGGTATATGACAAATTATTATGTATAAAATTTAATTATTTATATAATAAAATAAAAAAAAAAAAATCATTGTGAAAAGAAAAATGAATCTAAATAAATTCATATAGGAATTGACATCATTTACTAATAATAATATAAACTTATATATACATATATTTACTAATTTATTATAATTATTATTATTATTATTATTAAATAGTTAGCTATTCCGATATTGGATATAACGAGCAGAATAATAATAATAAGAAGAAATAAAACTGAATTTTAAAACAAAAATTTATAAATTTATTTTTTTTCTTTTTGTACCTATCATCTATAATCTATATACTTACATAATTTCAAATTTTTTAAAAATACATAACGCATGCATTTATATTATATTCTTCAAAACTGCATAATGCTGATTCTACATTCAATGCAGTGACTTCAATTTCGATTTTTATTTAATGGATATGTATCAGAATTTCTACATTCAATGCATTAGACGAGTAGACTTGATAGCTACTTTTACATGTTAAGCATGCTGTGAAGTCGAAAGTCGAATTCCAAGTTAAAGTCACTGCATTGAATGTATAGAATCGGCATAATTTGTACATACGAGTATATACACATTCAACACAAAATGGCAGCGCTTGAAAATATCCACAAAAAAAAAAAAGATGGTCATGCAAATTAACAATGACGCAATCAATATTGATATTTTCAAACATGGCCGATTTTATTAATCGTGTATACATCCAAATATAACACACATCTATCTATACATATATAAGATCGATGATCATTCATCAAAATTTATACATAAGTAATACACCAGATAAATGGAAATTTTTCAAAGATCAGATCATTCTTTCTGTTTTCATTGTTATGTAAATGATCCCATTCTAAAAATCCCTGAACGATAGTTTATACGTGTCAGTTTATGGTACGTTTCAATTATCAAATTTTTACGGTAAGTTTTATTTTTACAATAATTTTCTGTCATGATAATCAGCATTTTTACAACTGAAAATCATCATTTCATATTAACTTCATTCGCCATAAACACCTCCCCCCACCCCCCTATTCGAACTTGAATGAGATGAGAAAAAAAAAGAAACTAACGATATCAATATCAATTTTATTATTAAATTTGATGATTTGGTGAAAGGACAGTAAACGAAAAATAATTAAAAAACAAAATCACTATAACTACATTTTGTAGATTTTTAAATTTCTTGAGGGTATATATTATTTTTCAATATAAATGATATTTTTCTCTCACTTTTTCCTGAAACATCAACATAATATTGTCCATATTATATAATTATGTACCTCAATAACATTTAAAAAAAAAATAAAATAAAATAAAATAAAATGAAATATGACAATCAAAATTATCAAATATAGATCCAGATAATAATAAATAAAATAATAAAATAAATAATATAAATTTTTCCAATCAATTTGATTTTTTTATGATACACCATCCAAATATAAAAGAATTTATATAGTTTTAATATTGTTTTCAATTTTGAATATTTTTAAATTAAATTAAAAATTTTACTAAAAAAAAAATATAAAAAAAAAACTAAATTAAATAATAAACAACTGTAGAAATAAAATGAAACAATAATACACAAAATCAATTCATTCAAAATGTAAATCAGTTAATCAGTTTGGTCTTTTGACAAATCGGATAGTCCATTTCGGACATATATAAGCTGAGTCCGAAATGCATATATACAGTTTACATAATTCAGCATTTAAAATCCTAAAAATGTATTATAAAAGCATGCATCGTTGCCACATTTATGCATTTTAAAAAATTTTCTCAACTATACTCGCATATTAAAATTGCCTATAGTTAAATATGCTGTATAGAAAAAGTACACGTTTTTTATATGATAAATTTTTTTAACGAAATTTTTAAAATTTCGAAACTAATCAATTTGTATATAAATAAATTATATCAACTATGCTTCTCAAATTTAACTCAATTCCCGCGCATAAGGTTACAAATATTAATTGGTATGCGCCGGATAAAATTTACGCTTCTGATAAATATACGATTCGAAAAAATGTCTGCATTACCTTCAATATCTTACTTTAAAATACTTATATTTACATATATAATGTATGGCCGAAATAAGAAAAATATTTTGCATGTAAATTTTTTCCAAAACTGAAGAATCTAATCTGAAGTATACTTATAACAAAGTATAATTTCGTATTTTTCTTACAATTTAATTTTCTCACTTACATATAAATTTTTTTATTTTTATTTTTATTTTTATTTTTTTTTTTAATTTATTTATAAAACCAAATACATACATATGTATAATGTAAACAAAAATAATTGTGTGTGTTTACAATAATTTTATTCTATGCATCAACATACATATTATTATATTCTTTTGTGAATAATTATTATAATAATTTGTATAAATTATTTTCTATCTCTGTACCTTTCTATATGGAAACATAATATTAAAAATACTCGTATATATCAAGTCTCTATGAGGCATTGAGACATATACATACTAAAGCGAATCTTAAATAATGTGTGCTATATGTGTACCGCAAAATATTTAGATATTATAGATTTTTATGTTATTTTTTTATGTAAAAAAAATGTATGCAAAATTATTTTAAATTTACATATTCGAATAAATTAATTTTATCTTTTCTAAATAAACATAATAGAATATTATATTATCTATGTATGCATTTATATGAGAATGTATATGTATGTATGTATATATGTTTGCAATCTATTTCTATATATATTTACTGCATACATTTATAATGTATATATAGAATATATGAGTGTATTATATGAAATTGTAAATAATAATAGTATAATAGAGATAAATTTATATAATATAAAAGAGAAAATATATATACATATATATAATATATATATACAGATATGTATAATTAAAAAAAATTTCTAATTTATTATAATATGTAAATACATATACATATACATTACGTAATTGATTATTTTATTATTATCCGCCTTCGCCTTAAATGTCAATACAAATGACAAAAAATATATAAGTAGTATATAATAACTTCTGTAGATACATACTTGATGAGAGTATAAAGCATTTAATTCTAAGATAAAATAAAATACCTATTATAAATACACACACTACATAAATATGTATATGTATATGTATATGTGGTAGAAAGTATAGTGTCCATACACATACATTTGTACATATGTAGATACGTATAGAAGAAAATAAAAATTTGACTTGAAAAAAAATCTTCGTTTAAAGTTATAATCAATAAATAAATTTAAACGAAAGACATAAATTCAAGTACAATTTATCCGTATAAAACACGACGAAAAATAATTAATTCGAATTAAATTGAGATTATCCGAAAATTTGGGATTATTGTGTACTATGATGAATAATCATATAGTAATACAAAATGAATTACTTATTCTACTGTCTGATATGTAACATATAACCAAACCACTGTGCGGCTTCTGCCATTTTGAAAAACTAACAAGCTGCTCCTTCTCACAGCATATGTCTGCCATATTGGAAATTTGTTACACATACACGACACACTTAAAAAATTGGAATGACCAAAATATGATTTGGTTTTAAACCGAAAAAAAATCGAATTATACACTACCTGCCCTGCCCTGTATATATACACGATTTCAAAATTGGGATAATTTCTCAAATTCGAATTAATATTTTGGGATTACGTTTATACGAAGAATAATAAAATAAATACTCAGCCTTATTCTGGTTGTCATGTGACTCGACTAGCAGTCGTCAGTTGCTGTCTCACATCACCTTAAATTTGGTATTCTTGTTGTCATGTGATACGAGTGTGAGGAAGTGAAATTGGAACAAATTCTATGTTGACATACGGGTTATGGTTATAATTTTTTTATTGATATTTTTACATTCATTGAGAATTTTAATTATCATTACAATTATTCAAAAAGTTTTTTTAAAAAAGGAAAATTAATTAAAAAAAAAATAGCCATAAAATCCACCATTTACTTCAAATTGTTTCTTAGTTTAATTTTTACACTAAAAATATCGAAAATATAATTATTTTCATTTAAATTGTATTAAATTATAATTTTTCTATAAAATTATTTGATATATTATACTTAATTTACCTTTTTTCTGCTTGCATCTTGATTTTCTTTTAGTAGTCACTTCTTTAAACGTATCGACTAAAAATGTCACATAACTTGTCACTTTTTATTTCATTACGACAACAAGAATGCGACATTTGTCGGTGCTGCCGACAAATGTCACCTCACATGACAACGAGAATACCATTTCCAAGTCGTTTCGTCATTTGTCACATCACTCGACAACGAGAATAAGGCCGACTACTAAAAAAAAAAAAAAAACAATGAAGAAAATACATTTGAAAGCAATTAATTATAATTATTAAAAATAATAATAAAACAAAAATACATATTACATTTATATACGAAAAAATTATGATTCAAATATACATACATACATACATAGTATGTATATGCATTTATAAAATAGGTATATAAAGTACTTAGATACATACATTTAAAAAAAATAAATAAAAAATTGACTATTTTATTATTTATATAAATGAAAGGGAAAGGAAAAAGGAAAGGGATGTATTTGTATCTATCTGTAGAGACAGATAGAAAAAATTTACATAAAAGAAGAGAAAAATAAATGAATAAAACAGATATCTTTGTAGCACTAACTCATATGTAAATACATAAATTCATCATTGATATTATATATGTATACATTTATGTGTGTATAATTAATATAGGAAAGTTTAGAAAAAAAAAGGTTTAAAAATTACGCTACAAAAATGAAAAACAAACAAAAAATGAATGAAATATAAGGAACTAAAAAATCGCTTTAATAAACAAAAAATATGTACATATGTACATCATACATATATTAATCATTTTATGAATTTAATTATTATATCTGTATGAAATATTTAATAACTATATGCACATTATGTGCATAAATGTATATAATAAAAAAAATAAATTAAAAAAAAAAAAAATCTAAACAAACAAACGAACAAAACAAATGCCATATAAAAAGAAAATAAATTTAAAAAAAAATAAATAAAATCCTTTAGGAAATGAAAAAGAAAAAATAATGTTATACTATAATACTGGTCTGATGTACATACATATATAAAATCTAATGCAATATTTAGTAAATAAAATTATAAAAAAAAAATAATAAAAATAAAAATTTGATGACAAGAAAAGAAAGACAACTAAAATGTATGTACATATATTCAAGAAAAATAAATAAGGCTGGAGTTCCGAAAAGGTGTTCCCTCTGATCCTCTTGAAATTTTGACCACAGATAGCCCTTGTGACGCAAAGCACAGAACTCAAATATTTTTTGTCGGAAAGCCCTCTATCGGTCACAATTCGCATTTAAAATTTTTTGTCAAAATTCTTGTTTTAGCAATATCTCTGTAACGGTACATGATACAGGTATGTTTTACATCTCAAAAGATGCGTCTTAAGATGCTCTATATTCTGAAAAAAAGAAATTTTCAAAAACTTCTAGTAGAAGGATAATAAAGGACATTTTGTGATTTTTGGCTATTTTCACATTTTTGACAATTTCTCAGAAAGGAGTAAGGATAATCGGTTCAAATTTTTTGCAAATAAAAAAGGACATCATGAGCAAGATTTTTCATTCATTACTTTGATCCTAATGAAAAAGGAAAATGTCCTACAGAGAAATAATTTTATTAATGCTGAATTTTGCAATTTTATGTTCGTGTGCATGTGTATGTATGTGAGTATGTGTATTTTTAGAAGTCAAATACATGATATTTTTTGTATGTGCGTATATATGCGTGTGTATGTGCATTTGTAGAAGGTAAATCTAACAGTGTGTACATTAAGTATTTTCTATGCAGGCATACATATACACTACACGTATATGGGCAAATATGATAGAGTACGCTTGCTGGTTTGTGTGTGTGTGCATTTGTAGAAGGCAAATCTGGTAGTGTGTGTATGTAAGTGCATGTGTGTTTATTACTATTATTATTAGATATAATTTTATATTATATTACATTTATTTCAATGACTGGAATAATACTCTACAAACAATCTGAAAATACCAAACACGCGCGCGTTTGTGTTGTGTGTGCGTGCGTGCCTGTGTATATGCGTGCGCGTATGTGCATTTGTAAAAGGTAAATATGATAATTTGTGTATTAAGCATTTTCTATCAGATTTTCCTTCTACAAATGCACACGCACACATACACTTACATACACACACTACCAGATTTTCCTTCTACAAATGCACACGCACACATACACTTACATACACACACTACCAGATTTTCCTTCTACAAATGCACACGCACACATACACTTACATACACACACTACCAGATTTTCCTTCTACAAATGCACACACACACATGCAGTTACATACACACACTATCAGATTTTCCTTCTACAAATGCACACGCACACATACACTTACATACACACACTAACAGATTTGCCTTCTACAAATGCACACACACACATACACTTACATACACACACTACCAGATTTGCCTTCTACAAATGCACACACACACAAACCAGCAAGCGTACTCTATCATATTTGCCCATATACGTGTAGTGTATATGTATGCCTGTATAGAAAATACTTAATGTACACACTGTTAGATTTACCTTCTACAAATGCACATACACACGCATATATACGCACATACAAAAAATATCATGTATTTGACTTCTAAAAATACACATACTCACATACATACACATGCACACGAACATAAAATTGCAAAATTCAGCATTAATAAAATTATTTCTCTGTAGGACATTTTCCTTTTTCATTAGGATCAAAGTAATGAATGAAAAATCTTGCTCATGATGTCCTTTTTTATTTGCAAAAAATTTGAACCGATTATCCTTACTCCTTTCTGAGAAATTGTCAAAAATGTGAAAATAGCCAAAAATCACAAAATGTCCTTTATTATCCTTCTACTAGAAGTTTTTGAAAATTTCTTTTTTTCAGAATATAGAGCATCTTAAGACGCATCTTTTGAGATGTAAAACATACCTGTATCATGTACCGTTACAGAGATATTGCTAAAATAAGAATTTTGACAAAAAATTTTAAATGCGAATTGTGACCGATAGAGGGCTTTCCGACAAAAAATATTCCGTGACTTTTCTGATATTGTCGACTAGAATCTGTGGTCAAAATTTCAAGAGGATCAGAGGGAACACCTTTTCGGAACTCCAGCCATAAATAAAAAACAAATTTTATTTTTAAACAAGCACAGCGAATTAAAAATATACTCAGTATAAAAAAAAAAAGAAAATAAATTAAAACTTAATGTATAGATATTAATATCAAAATAATATAAATAAATAAATATTAGGTAAATTTTAAATTAATTTGAAAACATTTATGAAACTTAACACTAAAAAAAAAAAAACACTATTAAAAACAATATTAGAAAAAAATGGAGATATTGAATTTCGGCGTGACTATACTGTATATTCATGAATAATTCAAATGTAAAATTTACAACTTATTATTGTACATACTACATAAATATTTAATTTATAATAGGATTAATTTGAAAAAAAATTTTTACGCAAAAGAAAAAAAAAAATAAAGATAAAAAAAATATAAACAAATAAATAAATAAATGATTAAATTGAAACGAAAATTTAAAAAATAAATAAAGAAAACAAAAAAAAATTTGTAATAATAAAAAATTCAAATTATGTAAATAAAAAATTTTAGTCGAAAATTAAGAAATAAAAAATTAAAATCATCATTTAGTAAAGCAAAACCAAATTAACTAATAAATCAAAATGAATTGAATATAGAAAGTAAAATTGTAATTAATATTTAGAGAGAAGCTTTTTATATTGCTATAAAACAAAATTAAAAATAAATTAAAAATAAAAACAAATAAAAAATTAAAAAAAAAATTAAATGTTAAATTAAATTTACAAAATAAAAAATGAAAAATTAATTAAATTAGATATCAACAAATTTGGAAAGTAAACAAACAAACAAAAAAAAATGAAAATAAAAAGGAAAAACAAAATAAAAACAGAAATTTAAAATCGAAAAAATAATACATATACATATATAATCGTACTACATATAATGTAAAAAATTTTTTTACTTAGAAATTTTTTAAAATAATAAATTGTGTACACATTATACTTCATTTAAATTCAATCATTAAAATGCAAAAAAAAAAAAAAAAAAAAAAAGCTGGAATTTCACAAAAATATTATTTGGCAACATCGCATGTAAAAAGGTACTTGCATAATATTTTACAAGCAGCGCTACTGAAAATTTAATGACAACTACTTATTGGGGGTGCATTTACACATTATCTTGTTTAATGTTTATGTTTTTGTTCATGGAAATGAACAAAGCATTTAAATTCTATGAACTTTTATGTTTCATAATCTTGTTAAGTGGTGCCATATTTCAACGATATTATCAACAAAACTTTCATAATTTTGATTTTCAGTATATGTAATAGCATGAAAGCAAAACTGAAATAAACCCACTCGATGTCGAGTTGAAATTCACGATCACGGCTCCCGGCTTCCCCTTTTCTTGCTCTTCTGTAATTTGTCACTTAGTGACATTCGGATGATGTTTTCAAGATAATATAATAAACTAAGGAATTAAGAATAGCTCGCATTTATACATTCAGATTCAATTAATGCCTTTACGATGACGCCGACGCATGCTTATAATTGTATAAGTAAGTACAATCAGTCATGCGCATAAGTATACTTTTTGCACATTTTTGTTTTTATGAAAACGACACACAGGATACAGCCATACTTTGATCTACATTAACGTAACGAATTAATTTAGATTAAAATGCTTAGTCTGTCAACGTTGTTCATGCGTTGTTCATTTCATTTTCTATATTTTCATCTGTGTATTATAGTTAATTACTCGTACATCTGTTCGAAATATGTATCAAAAATTCTAAAATCAATAATATAAATCAATAAAATATGAGAAAAAAATTTAAATGAAATTAAAATTATTATAAATTATTTTTTAGGTTTTCAATAAATGAAGAAAAAAATGAACACATGTATAAATACATTTAAGTAATAAATAAAACATACTGTACACTTACAATCTTACAATACAAGTTACAACAATGAATTGACCAAAAGAACCAATCTTATATTATATCTGATTATTGTAATTATTATGATATTATAATTATTGTTTTTAATTTTTATTTTTTGCATATACATACTTGTGTATATTTTTTTTCTATAATATTATTATGTAATTAATTACAATAAAGTATATAAAAAAAAAAATATAAATAATCAAAATTCAAATGAAAATTTGAAAACAAAAATAACTAAATCAATTAATGTATACCTATACCATATAATGTGTATAATATGTATGTATGTACATATATTTAAAATTGAAATAGTAAAATTCAAAATTTAATACAATTAAATAAATAAAAATGATATTAAAAAAAAATTGTACATACTTAAATATTATTATTTATGTAGTAATATGTGTAAAAATAAAATAATATAATATTGTTATACTTGAAATAATTTTTTATACCTGTTTATTAGTGCCCAAAAATAATAATAAAAAATATAAGTAATAGAATTAAATAAAATCAATAAAATACTTAAATAAAACAATATTATATGTATATCTGTATATAAATATAAGACATAATTATGATGATGATAATTATTATTCTTATACATTTGCATCATACATTCAGCCCTATCACAACTCTCGATCGAGTCGAGACGTTGGAACGATATACTTCTCGATCGAAATGAAATTTGGTATCACAAGTCTCGATCAAGAGCATATGTTCAAACGTTTCTATGGAATAAAGTGAAAGCGAAACAAATGTCATATCAAATGGGTTTTTTTTTTTGGTTAGTATTTAGTATATCGGCATTTTCATAATTTTTAATTTTTACACTGTTTGTAACCTCAATCACAATCGAGCTAAATCGAGATAAATTTACGACTCGATCGAGAGTTGTGATACCAGTTATATCGACATCATTCCAACTGGAATGAAGAGAAATGAAACTCGATCGAGACTTGTGATACAAAATTTCTCGATATCGAGAAATTCTCGACTCGATCGAAAGTTGTGATAGGGCTGATTACCTTCATGTGCTGTATAATATTTTATTAACAAAAATATACATAATACTGGAACAGAATGTGTAGCTGTAGTCATGATTCATGAATGTGTAGCTAAAGCACTGCATGCAGTTATAACGAACAGAATTTACTGCTGGCTGAGTGTTCACCAAGTAATGTATAATCACTGTAGTCAGTGATTCAGAAATGTCAAATTTGAAATTTTTTAATCACAAAAACTGAAATATCAATCTGTATCGCTGCAAATTAAAAATTTGTTAAAGACTACGACTAGCTGCAGCTACGATCACAGACAGCTTCGGCAGCAGACACACTTTCTGTTAATAAATATTAATTTGTATGATTTCAAACTTTGCTACAGCTACAGCCGTAACGTAAAGCTATACATTCTGTTCTTGCGCAGTACTGCAAATTGCTATTAGTATAATAATATCATTAACAATAAAAATAAAATGAAATAGTACCTACCTATCTATTAAATACATCAAGACGTTTTTCTTTTCTTTTTTTTTTTAATTTGAAACAAAACAAAATTACTCAAAACTAAACGATAATACAAGAAAAACATTTGCCCACAAAATATTATAAATTTTGAATTTCGTATAAAATTCCCCTGGGTATGTACATGAATTCAAATTCAAATCAATAATAATGTTGTGAGTGAATGTGAATCACAACAAATCACAATCAGCAACAACTTACAGAAGATGTGGCCACAATATTGTGAATTTGAAATCTTTTATGTTTTTTTTATTTCAATTTTCAAATAAATTTTCTTTCTCATATTACATCGTGTTCTCATAACTACATCACATCGCATCGCAATGCATATTAGGTTATTGCACCCATGTATAAAATATCTCACTTATAGATCAGAAAGTTCAGAAATCAAAACAAAAAAAAAACAAAAAAAACAAAACCAAAAATAAAACAAAAGAAATAAGATAAAAAAAAACATATGTACTAGATAAAGTAAAATACATAATTTTTTTTTATTGAATAATGAATAATTTCCAAAAATAAACAAACAAGAAAACGTCAGAAAAAAAAAATACTACATACTATACATGCATACTTTTTAAAAATATATATTAGCTATATTAGAAATTTTATTAATTATTGAATTAAAAAAAAAAAAAACAAACAAAAAAGAAACAAAAAAAAAAACAAACTCGATAGCTCATTTAAAATAAAAACAAAAAATAAATTAAAAAAAAAATAAAAAAAAAACTAAATGAAATAAAAACAAATAAGAAAAAACGAAAAAAAATAAACTGAAATTAAAATAAATTAAAATTTTAAAACTGAATAAATAAATAAATAAATGAAAAACTATTTGAAAATAAAAGAAAAAGAAAAACTTTGTTAAAAAAAAAAAAACCTGATGTGTTTTCTTTCTTTAAATTTGAGTGGGTTCAAAAATTCAATACTGCGTTAGTGTTACAAAAGAGGCTTTCGTCAACAGTTCAAAAAGTAATCATGACTAAAATCATGTGTTCATTTTTGCATTTTATTCGCAACACTAACTTATCACAAAGTCAACATTTGCATCATGATTTTTGATGTTGCAATGAATAAATAATTTCAAATTCGTGACGTTTAGTTGATTTTAAATTATTATCAATACTATCATGGATCAAGAAAACAATGAACATTCGAGTTAAATTTCAATATTTTGAATTTGGTTTATTTATTTGATTTATTTTTGATTTTTGTGAATTTTTACCGATTTGTAAAATTTTAAAAGACAACAAAACTTCAAAACTATCGTAAAATTAATCAGCATCATCAAAGCATCGCAACATAAATAATCAGTGATGCGCTAACAATACGGCAACACTTCTGCAACACTGAAAAATCATGATTAATTTTTGAACCCAGCCTTTTATTTCTTACTTTATTTGTAGATTACTTACCTTCAGTCCTTCAGATATTAGAATGAAATGAATATTAAAATATTGGAGTAAAATATAATTGTAAATGTTAAATGTTCGATAATGTTTGAAAAATGTTATAAAATGTTGGACAGAATGTTTTATAATGTTCCAAATTATTTTCAAAATTATTCTAAAATGTTCCAAAATATTCTGAATTATTTTATAGAATATTCGATCAATCAGGAGAAAAAATATTCCAAATTTCAAATAGCTATTTTCAAAAATACATATTTGGAAAAATAAAATTAAATTTTTCTTTAAACAGGGAAATACAATTATAGTATATCTGAATGTAAATAAAAAAATACAGGTTTGTTTTTAAATATTTATGTATGTATATCATAATCATCAATTTTTGCATTATTTTTTTTTTTGTTTTTTGCATTTCAATATAATAAGTCTTACATTATTTGATTTTTTTATTGATTTTTATATGTTTTAAACTTTATTTATTTTTCTATATTGATTTTTTTTTTCTTACACATTTAAAAAACAAAAACAAAAAAGAAATAAGAGCAAAAAAAAAAAAATCGAAGAAAAAAAAATTGATTTTATTTTTTCATTTTTTTCTTCTTTTTTAAATAAAGTAAAATTTATAATAATATTAATAGTAATAATAAAAATTATAACAATAATAATAATAAATGATGGTAAATAAATTCTATTTTATGCTAACATATTTTATATTTTACAATTTTTATTTTTATATATTTTTTTTCTTGTTCTCAATTTTTTTTTTTCTTTTTTTTGTATATAATAATTTTTAATTTATAGATAACATGTACATATAATAATAATGCATTTAGATGCGATAATAAATAAATGTAAATTATAATATTTTACTCAATATACATATACAATATATTATTTATTTAGTGTTTTTATTTTTTTTTTTTTTTTTTTTAATTTTTATATGTATAATATTTTTCATATAAATACAACAATAAAACATTTGTTTTTTGTTTTTACAATTCAAATTATTTTCCTTTTTTTCGATCATTCCTTTAAATGTTTTATTAATGTAAAATATAAAGGGTATCCACTTAATGCGGTAAAATGGATATGAACCGAGTAAAACGTGTAAACTAGACGTATGTATTTATATGTTTTACTAGGTTCTACATGCCTTTTAATGCATCAAATGAATTACAGAGCAGGATCAATCAACTACTTAGTTTTTATTACATAATAAGTTTAACATTCTTTTAATTATTTTATTTTATTTTGTTTTTATATGTTTGTTTTTTCTATGTTTTAAAATAAAATTTTAATTAATTAATTATCTTGAAATGAAAATACACAAATTATATTATTTACTCATTAATAATAGTATACACAAATTATTTAAATCAAAAATTTATACATATTTTATTTACTAACATTTTTTTTTTCTTTGTTATTAACACATTTATAGATGTTTCATATTTTATATGAACTGACTTTATTCAATTTCATTTATATAATGTTTTTTTTTTGCATTATTTTATTTTAATTTTAATACATGTACTAATTTTACATCATAATCATTTGTATTTTATATATTAGATTTTTCTTCTAAATTGTATGAATTTTTGTTTATCGAATTTACACATTTACAAGTACATAAGAATTACTTTTGTTTTTATATTATTTTCACAACATTAATAATAATAATAATAAAAATAATGAAACAAAAAAAAAAACAACAAAAGAAAAAAATAATAATTAAAATTTAAAAAAAATAACAACAGCAATAGCAATAATAATAATAATGAAATATAATATCATTGATAATGATTCTGAGATAATGTGGCAATCACGCAAAACATACACACATATATATATATTTCGCTTGCATACGCATATACAAATGTATATATGTAAACAAAGTATATGTACTTTCACACGTAAATCTTCAAAAACCTCAATATCCAATCACAATGGTGACGTCAAAATGTGTAAAACTTTAAAAAAATAATAAACTGAGGTGTAGAGAATTAATTTCGAAAACTACTATAATGCTTCATTTACATTGCTCAACGTAGATTTTGTGCCATAGTTGATGATACTCACAGTTCAGTTTGGATTACCGTAAGTAAGATTATTCAAGAATATTTAATGAAATTGGTACACAAGCTATCAAAGCTTTCAGTATAATTTCCCCTATCGTAAGCGTCAAATTAGAAATACAATCTCTAATCTCACTCTGATTCTGATGAAATCTACGCTGAGCAGAAAAAAAAAAAATTATAGCACTGGATATCACTATAGAACTTCTTGTGTGAAAGTGAAGGAGATATGTGCTTAAGAAAAATCTATTTTGGCATGAAATTCATGCTATAATATTGTAAATCTAATTTAATACCGCTTCTACACATTCAATGCAGTGACGTATTCAACTTGAACTTCGACTTTCGATTGCATAGCATGCTTAACATGTAAAAGTATGTAGCTGTCAAGTTTACTGCATTGAATGTTGAAGTTCTAATGCATATCCATTAAATTAAAGTCGAAGTTGAAGTCACTGCATTGTAAAATTGTATGCGTTTACACATTGTTGCCACATAAACACCGCATAACCATAATTATAACGAAAAAAATAAATAAAATAAAATCAATAACATTCCAGAAAAAATTTTTCTAAATAGTAATTAGTAACAGTATATAGTGTAATATAGTATTATAGTACTCATTATATAGTAATTGTAGATTATATAATATGGTATACATACTCGTATATGTATAGTTTACATATAGTAACAGTGTATATGGTATATACGGATGTATTGTTTTCTTTGAAAATTTTTATTTTTTCCGAGTATTACCTAATCTGTTTAGTTAGTTAGTTAATTAGTTTGGTATTTTTTATTTTCTCTCTCTCGTACACATAAATAACGATATTGTATAGTTTTAATGTTTTTTTTTTAATGTTTGTTTATTGTTTATTGGTTTTTTTTTATTTTTGTTTTAATATTTATTTAAATTTTTCTCAATTATTTTCATGCATTCATTTTTTCTTTCATTTCTTACCTTTAAAAATCTGAGCATTTTTACTTTACATTTTTCTTTAGCAATTCTTTTTTTCTTTCAGGACACAATTTTTCTATTTTTAAATATATATATATTTTTTTTTTCAATGACAATTATTACATCACCCTATTACTACTACATATTGTACTGATATAATTATTCATGTACATATATAATATCTAAATCATTTTTTTCTTTTAATATTAGAAGATAAATTGTTACACATACAATGTATATAATAATTTATAAATATATTTTAAATATTTTTTTTTTAATTTTTTTTTTTCTGTATTGTAAATAATGTGTATAATATATATATATATATTTTTATTGTAAATTTATATAATTAATGTATACAATATAACTATATATTATTTAGATAGATATAGCGAATTACAAGAAGAAATTATTATTACTATTTTCTTTTTTTTTTATTCAAGTTTTTATTTCTGTTTTTATTTCTGTTTTTATTTTTATTTTTACTTTGATTTTATTTTCGTTTCATTTTTTTTTGCTTTTGTTTTTTTTTTTTAGAAAATAAAATCAAAGAAAACAAATAAAACTAAAATAAAATTGAATTAAAAAAAAAATAAATAAAAATAATAATATGTATATTCAAAAAACAGAAAAAATTACAGTAACTTCATGTTTTTTTTGTTTTGTTTTTTTCTTCTTCTTCTTCTTCATAATAATATTATTAATTACATATGTATGTATGTATGCAATAAGGTAAATATGTGGTTTAATAGATAAATATAATAGTTTACACACGTATAATGTATAGAAAATCTAATAATAATAATATTAATTTATTATTTTATTATAATTTAGGACACAATATATATAAATTTTATTTATTTATTTTTTTTTTCTTTTAAATAGTAGGTATGTATAGTACATAATATTTATATAATAATATGTAATGCAATGTATAATGTAATGTAAATATGTATATGTAACATGTAGAAGAATTAAAATTGAAATACTGTTATAATTTTAATTAAATTAAATATTTGAAAATTGTATATTTTTTTTTTATATTTTTCAATTTTTAAATTTTAGCTCGAGTTTTTGTTTTTTCTTTGTTTTTAGTGTTTTTTTTTTTTTTGTGTTTATTTATTTATTTATTTTATTTCGTACATTATTGTTTGTTTTTTTTAGCTTTTAGCCACTTTGATTAAACGTTCTCATATGTATATTATTATTTATTCATAAGTAGTTGTGATTTTTTTTTTAATGATTTTCAATAAATTAAAACAGTCAGCATCAAAACTGAGTGAACATATACTGCACACAAAATTTCATAAATATTACATTACATATTTACAATGTAGAACAGTAAATATTGTAGAAAAAAAAATTGAAATTGAAACACAAACGAAAAACTAACTTCCCAAAATTAAAATAAAATCAAAAAAAAAAAACAAAATGTTTTTCAAACAAAATTTCTAAAATGTATTTTTCTAAAATAATTTGATGAGGAATTTTTTTATAGAATGTTTCATGTATGTAGAAATATATATGTATTTTTCAAACAAAATAAAATGGTATCTATTTCTTTAACAGTTAACCAATCATTTGAATAAGAATACATAACAAAAAAAAAAACAAAAGACAAATAAAAAATATGCGAGATGTCCACCCGCTTTTAATGCTTTACTTTTTATTTATTTTTCATTTTTTTTTTTTTTTTGTAAACACGTATACATGTATACATATAAGATATGTCTGACGATTGATTGACAGATAAAGCTGAAGTCGAATGTTTGTAGATAGTCCGGCTGAACGACTGGTTGTAGCAAAACCAAAAGAAAAATTTTTGATTTTTCAGGGTGTAGCTTCAAGTTCGACAACTCTAAATTGGCTGTATGTTGTGTAGTCAAGTTGTATGCAAATCAAAATATCCGACATTATTATAAATTTTGATCTTATGTGATGTACGGACGAGACTGTTTTATAAAGAAAAACCGTAGCAAAAAAAAAAAAAAGTTATGACAAATATTTATGATTAAGGTCAACGACGTGGACTCCAAAAAAAAATATTTTTTCCGAATGATGAAGTCTGTGATAAAGTTGAAACCAGTTGAAACGCTGATTGCAATGTGTCTGTAGAGAAATTATTTGAACTTGTCTGTTAAGCAGTCGTCAGACATATCGTATGTTTATGGGCGCCCTTAAGATATAAATTTTGTTTTAGTTTTAGTTTTTTCTTTAATTATAATTGATTTTATTTTATTTTTTTTTTATTATTCATTTTAATATCTTTAGTAAAAGAACAAAAAAAAATGTAATTTTAGAAAAACAATGAAGGAATAAAACATGAAATATACATTTATATTATAAATAACAAATAAACATATGTATTTTTTTTTTATTTTTTTTAGGTATTGTCTAGAACGAGTCAATGTACATTTACTGCACATATACACTGTACAAATATACATATATTCTCTAAAATGTGTTTTGTAGAAGACAAAAATAAAAGAGAAAAGAAAGAAGAAAGGAAGAGAGGAAGAAAAAAATATATTTATTTATTTTTCGTATAAGAAATATTTAAATTAGAAATACTTTTTTTGATTATTTACTAAAAAAGGAAATTTAACAGATTTCTAAAATTTAAAAATGGAAAATAGAAAATTGAAAAAAATTTTTTTTTTTTTAAATTTCAATCAATCGTGCACAATTAAATAATTTTAAATAATAAAATCGATGATCGGTGGTAAGTGATCAAAATATCAATCTCAAATTGGAACAGAAATGAAGATTATGTTAAGTGATGAGTGAAATTTTCAAATTGAAGAAATCATAAACGGCCACATAAATTAATGCAATAATTATGGTTTTGTAAAACAAAAAAACTAAAAACTAAAAAATAAAAATTAAATTAAAAACAAAATAAATAAAAAATAAACTAAAGAAAAAAAAAACACAAATAAACATTCTTAATGATTACCTTTTTTCTTATACATTTTTCATTTTCATTTTCATTTTTAATATAACGATTGAACTATCATCTCACGATTTGGTAATTGTCTAACTTTCATTGAACCATCTGAACCACATGAAAATAATCTACCATGCGAGTCTAATTGTAATTGGCTAACACCCTGACCGATATGCTTAAAGAAACTGCTTCTTGCATGTTCACCAGCGAAATGTTGTAATTGTGTATGACTTGATAAGCTCCATAACTATATAAAATCCGTTCAGAGAGAAAAAGAAAAAAAAATTTTTTTTGAAAATGTAACAAGAAATCCAAAAAATTATTTTACGATTATTATCAATTTCAAAAAGTCAGTATATAACGGTATTTTAAAACAAATTAAATTTCGATTTACTAAAAAAAAAAACTAAAATCTAAAAAAGGAAACTGAACAAAATCTAATAAAATTTAAATTATGTACCTTTATATCACCTTCTGCTGAGCCAGTCACAAAGATTTCTTCATGTGGATCTAAAGCAATACATTTAACAGAACTTTCATGTGCCTTTTTAATGGAAAAGAAAAGAAAAGAAAAACATAATTAAGGAAAATTTTCATTCATTTTTTTTGCTTTTAATTTTTCATCTAATTCATATTCTCATTCAATCAAATGAATTCAAAAATAATTACTTGAAATCTCTGCCTTAATGTACGTTGCCGTACATCAAATACACAAATATCACCTTTCTTACCAGCCGAAATAAGAACTTGATGTTGTGGTGCATAAACTAGACTTGATGCACCTTGATCATGACATGTAAATGCTAATATTTGAAACGAAAAAAAAAAAAATGTATGACAATTAGATTGATTGGTTAGTTGGAGATGAAGACTGAACTCAAATTATGTACAAAAAAAATTTTTTTTTTTGAAAAAACTTACATGATACAAGTGATTTCTTTTGTGGTAAAAGTGTATCCCAAATACCAACATTACGATTTTCTGAACTATGACCAGCTATTGCGAAATGAAAATAAAAAAAAATATATATATGACAATTTGAATTAAATAGTTTTGAATTGTATCCTGACTACTCAAAACAAATACAATAATTTCTTTTTTCTGATCAATGAATTCAATGAATATTTTATGTACAAATTCTTACCGGTTGCAACTAAACTACATGATCCCAAGAATACAAAATCAGCAATATTTTTACTGTGACACTGATAAGTCTACAAATACATAAAACATTTTTTTTTTTTTATTTTATTTAAATTCAAATTAAATTTTACATTTTGTTCATTCAAATTATTATTTATAAATCTTACAAAGAATGAACGATTGCTCTGTGATGATAAGCCAGCTTGCCATAAACTTAAATTTCCATCACCATCGGCTATACCAAATTTATTACCATGCTGCGAGAAACGACATCTTGTTACTTTTGCAAATGTACCCGGTGGTCTTGGTGTACAGACAACTTGTTGATGACCCCATTCCCATAATTGTACAGAACCATCTTGTCCACCAGTCAAATAAAGTGGCATTAATGGATGTGAATTCATTCGTTTTATATTATCCACTTTATGTTTTAATACCTAAATTTTTATTTATTGTTAAAATTTTTTATAATTTATAAAAAACAAGAAGAAGAAGAAGAAGATAAAGAAAGAAAAACAAAGAAAAAGTGAGTTACATATTAAAAATAAAAAATAAAAAAATTAAATTAATAAAAATTTGAATAAAACATTACTACAAAAAAAAAAAAATGAAATTATGGTAATTATAGAACACAACGATGATGATAGTTCATTTATGAAAAATTTGCCTTTTAGTCAAAAAATAAAAAAAAAAACGAAAAGAAAATTAATAAGAATGATGACGAAAAATGAAAACGTGTTTACATATACATTTATACACGTAAGTAAGTATTTATGATGTTAGTTACAAAGAATAAAGACACAAAAAAAAATTTTTTTTGGAAAATCTGAAGATTATTTCGTTCAAAATTTCAAAAAAATGTTTCCAAAACTTTTTTTTTTATATCCAACAAACATTTACAAATATGAATGAATGAATAAAAAAAATAAACGCAATTACAGTGTGTTTCACTACAAAAAATATTCGATTTTATATACAACCTTTTAGTTACAAATAAAATTTTTTGCCTATATAAGGAGCAATCGAATCTCTAATTCGCAGTATAATTTTTTTGCTGTAAGTGGCATTAATTAGTTTTTACAATATTAAAAGTGAAATGAGTTCATATTACAAGGTGCGGTTTGAAGCAGCATTTTTAGTTAGCCATCCTAAGGGACCAAAAATGACCGTAGCAGAAGCAGCTAGGTATCTAAAAAAAATCAAGATTCTTCATTAGAATATGGAATCAACGTCAGCTGGAAACTGGTTTTGTAGATGACGTGCATAAAAAGGACAGGCCTCGATCTACAACAAAGCGCAACGATAAGACAATAGAGAAGATATTTTTAGAAAATCCTTCAATATCGATTCGACTATCGAAAAAGGGTATAAACATCTCCACTTCAACTATTCAGCGACGTCTCAAAGAATTTCAAATAAAAACTTGTCAACGATTCAAAAACCTTTATTGACAAGTTCCCATATGGAAAAAAGGTTACTATGGGCCCGAAAGAATATTAACCAAGATTGGAGTAATGTAGTCTTCACGGATGAGGCTTCTTTTCTCGTTTCAAATATTTTGAGACGTGCTTGGACGAAAAAAGTTGATCGATACATAGAACGTTCTGTAAAACATCCTGCAAATGTACACGTTTATGGGGCCTTTTGTCAAAGGGGGTTCGGTTATTTGATATGCTTCACGGGGATACTGGATGCGAAACGAATGACCAAAATATATAAAAATGGATTGTTACGATTAACAAATAACTGGTTTGGACACGGAAATTTAGATTGGATTCCTCAAGAAGACAATGATCCCAAACATCGGAGTCAACTTTGCACCCAGTGGAAATCTCAAAATGGGATCAATACTATGGATTGGCCTTCACAATCCCCAGATTTTAACCCTATTGAAAATGTGTGGGCTTACATGAAGCAGAAATTACGGGGGTTAAAAATAAAAAACACAAATCATTTAATTCGAGTGCTAAAAGGAATTTGGAAGAACCTTAGTGAGGAGTACGCCAAGAAATTAGTGGAAAGTTGTGATGAAAGATGCCGCCATGTTATTGAAGGGAGTGGAGACTGGACGAGCTATTGAATATAACGCGAATTAGAGTTTATATAGCTGATTAAAATAAAGTTTATACCTAGTAAAAACAATCATTCGTTTTTTCTTTTTTGAGTACTTTCTGTATTGAAACACACTGTACATTATACTTATAATTTAAAAAATGAAAGGTAACAAACAACATATTTTCCTTTAACATATAAATATATATATGTATATATATATTTTTTTATGGATAATCAAGCTTAAACAATAAATTTTTTTATTTTAATAAATTTCTTTAAAAATAAAAGAAGAACTTTAACGATGAACCAGTAACGAACAATTTCGTAACTAACTAAAAGCCTTAACCAGAATAAAAAGTAAATTAAAGTGAAGTGAAGTTTGAAGTTAGAAGCTCAACAAACATAAGTTTACAGTGATGTCAAAAATGACATATTGACTGACCGAAAATGTTAAAGAAAAATGGAGTAAATTACTTTACTAAAAATTGACATGCAATTTCAAAGTTAACGAAACTGAACGACGAGCTTAATAAGTTAGACAGACCAGACCGATGGCAGAAAATCAATTTTTCATTCGTGTAAGTGATCATTTTGGCTACCGATCGTAATATAATTTTAATTTTTAAGTCAATGTTACTTTTTACTGTCATTTTTTTTCACCACTGAAAATATCCAATTCACCATCTTTATTTGTCGCTGCATGAAGTTCCTGAAACTCGCTTAAATGAAGATCATTTTTAACCTAAATTGAGGTGACAGACAGTAAATGAATGATCATTCGTAACGAATTATCAATGATTTTCTGTTATCTGTCTACCGTATAACTTTACGTAGATGCTGTAGATGCATTCATTTAATTGCAAAGCCAAATTTATGCAGTAATTTATTTCATATCACTTTACTTTAATTTTTATTTTGGTTAAGGCTTCAATTTTTTTTTTTCTCGAAAAGAAAAAGTAAAAAATAACGTCAAAAATAACGAAAAATTCGAAGAAAAAAAAAAATTCAGCAATTAAAAATAATTTTGCCTAATTTTCTAAAAATTAATGGTAAACTAAAGCAATATTAAACGATTATTTATAATAAAATGTATTAAATAGATAATTAAAAATATTTAAGTATATTAAGTATGTAAATATATCCTTTCACATTTAAAAAAAAAAAAAATAAATTTTCATCATTTTTTTTTCTATTATTTTGCAAATAAAAAAAAATTTTTTTTTTTTTTATTAATACCGGTTTAAGCAAGTGCTTTGAACGCTGTAAAATCAGTTTACAAAATCTTGGATCATGACATCCTGGAAAATTTGCTCCTTTTATCTGTTTGTTAGTTAGTTAGCGCAGCATTAAGACATGATGAGAGAAAGAAAGAGAGATAGATAGATAGACAAATACAGCACTTTTTTTTTTTTTTTTAATATTCATTTCATTTTCTATTTTCTAAAAATGTATCTAAACTTTTATAATTTTCAAAATAATATTTCTTTCCAAAAATTTCAAAACAAAAGACCGAATTCTAAAAAGTCACCGATTTAACGATCAACAATTTTCCAATGATCATCATTTACTGAAATCTGAACTGAAATGATGATTGGAGAACGCAACAAAGCATGCGCCATGTGATTAAAAAATAGAATGCATTGATGTCCATAGATATTATGTGTCTGCATTTTTGACGTTTTCATACAAAATTTTCAAAAATCATTGCATTTGACGTTTTAGAATTCGGTCAAAAATATTTAAAAAAAAAAAAACACTCGAATTATGAGGAATTTTTTTTTTTTTTGCATTAAAAACTAAACTAAAATAAAAATTGTCTGGATAACTTATGATGCCCGTACTGGATCCAATCTGGTTCTACAATCCGATTAAATTGGTCTAACATTGTGACGCGTACAGTGTAGTCAGTCAACAGACCAACTTTCATGTTGTAAATTCAGTTGACAAACTATGTTATACCACCAAGTTGGATCGTATGTAGGCCTAGGCAGCATAAATTATAACTAAATTTGTGATCAATAATTTCAGAAATTCTTTCAATCAATTAAACACCTACATATATACATATATTCTCCTAGTTTAATGTAAAAATATGTACGAATACCTACTGATGTGTTTGAACCAAAAAAAATATAATGATTGATGTGCACATTAAAAACAAAACAACTGCAATGTGCTTGGATTAATAATAATAATTAGAAGAAAAATTTGTTGGTTACAGACTTCTCTAAATTGATTGTGTGTATAGTAGGGAGAATGGTTTTGGCTTTGGTTTGGTTTGGTTTGGTTTGATTTAAAACAGAACACTTTATGCACACAAAATACTGGTTATCTTATAATATGTATACATATGTATGCATCGATACATTATAATATATAGCACTTATTATATGATGCAGGTAGTATACGAGTACATTTATGGCGGTGTGTTATATAATATTTGAAAATACAAAAAAATATGTCGCAAATATTTTCTCTCTAAATAAAATGTGTGGGAAATAATATTTTTATTACTCTTGTACTATTTATATATTTTGATTTTCTCTTTTATTTTTTTTAATTATTTACGTACAGTAATTTACAAGAAAAATTATGAAATAAAAATAAAAACGAAAAATAAAATATGATTTTGTATGAAAACGTTTAGACAAAAACTTACCACAGATGTTCCTCGACCAGATTGTCCGCCACTACCAACTTGTGGTGGAGTTGCATTGCTGTAATTTTGAATGTTCATAATGTTCTGATTTAAAACATTCCTGAAAAAAAAAGAGAAAAAACAATTGAGAATGAAATTCATTTATTTGTCAATCTTTTTCTTTTTGGTAAAAAATTACAAAAAAATACACAATCGAACTCACTTATCGGTCGGAGTTTGTATTACAAGAAAACTACTTGTCGGTAATGAATCTGGATCTTTTGATAAATTCAAAATATCATATTCGCATTCATCTTCATACCAACTTGGTGATTCTAATAGAAGTGTTATATCCATTTCTTGGATTTCTTTTGGTGTTGCCAATGATATTAGGCCAGGCGAAACATTATTAATACAGAATGCTGATATTGATTCTTGTTCTTTGTGAATAATTCGAATTGGTTCAGGGAAATTATTACTTTGATGATTGACATGTTCTCCTCCGCCTACGTATACAGGAAAAAAAAAACACAAGATAAAAATGTATACGTTTATCAAAATGGAACGAAATCAACGAAAAATAAAAATAAAAAAATATTTACTTCCTGGACTTCCAGTATCCACAATTGAATTTAAATCCGAATTAACTCGTGTCAATGATTCATTTTCAGTATCAGCTGTTGTACGTCTTTTACCGAATACAGCTCTCACAAATATATCTTGTATATGTTCTTGTCGAACCAAATAGTTCCACAATCGACGTGCTGGAGCTGTAACACTTCGAGAGATGAACGGTGTATTATGCTTCTCTAGAAGTGATCGATATTTATGTATAGCTGGACCTTTTACATCAGTTTCAACGTAACATCCTTGACGAACGATTAATAAATAATAAAATCGTTTATTAGCGCGCATGTGAGAAAAATTTCAATTTTTAATTTTTTGATAAAATTTTTACCTGGAATAAAATCTGAAGGAACTGAGCCTCGTGATAATAAATCATCATTCAGTATATCTTGCCATTCCGAAAGTACTCTTAATACTGCATGTGAGAAAGGACTGGTTACTGGTAATTCTTCACGAAATAAACGAAAAAAAAATAAATAAATAAATAAAATAAAATAGAAAATTATTTAATTGCCAATCATTAAAAAGAAAAAAAAATTTTTTCAGAGAATAATTTTACCTTGCAATTCAACTCCAGCTATATTTATGAAATCTTGAAGTTTCTTCTGAGCTAATTTTATCATGGCCAGTCTCATAATTATCCATGACAAGGATAATGGATTTGAATGTTCTTGATTATCTTTTTTATCTTTACCAGTTCCAATCGGTTCCTTAAAATCAGAGAAAACTTCTTCGTCTTCTTCCTCTTCGGAAACAACTGAATCATCGGTATCATAGTCTTCTTCATTCATATCACCTGCATAATTGTAATTATACCAATTCAACAATTTTAAATTTATAACTGAACAAATATCACAATGAAAATTCATTTTTCGTACCTATTAAAGTCGGTTTCATTAAGAAATACGTTACCATCGACATTTCAGGCGGAACAAATTGCTCTCTGTATGTTGGTTTATCTTCTTTCATTGTAGGCACACCCGTCGGACTATTAAATTGTCCCAATAATTTCATATTCAATTTTACACGTTGTTTAGTTAATGATGTTACAGCTGTCCAAACACTACTTTCTCCAGGTGCAGTACCAGATGATGGTGATGGAATATCCATATCTTGCGATGAAGTAATTGCTGATATACCCTGTTGATTAGCTGTAGCTGCCGTTCGAAGTAATTTTTTGATACCGCCTCCAAATAATTTCGCCCATGTATCAGTAGTGAAATTTTGTCCAATTAAACGATACAAAATATGACAATCGCATGTTGATAGACCGTACACTAATAATGCCATGTATGTAGCTATAAAAGCCTCTAAAAGTAGAACATTCAATTTTGGGATATCTTCATCTTTTTCACGTGCCAATAAAGCTCTCAAATTTGTGACTCCAGGCCATTTTGATGGTGGTGTACAAATGAATACCGGTTCATCTGTTGAATATTTTCGTTTCCTTTGATGAATGTTAACATTGACCATTAAATGTGAACTTTGATAGGATGCGTTCAGTTTTGCGATATTTTCAATTCCTGGACTTTGATAGCCATTTCTCTCGAATGCATGACTAACAATAAACGTTTCCGAATCGCATAACGATTGATAAATACACGATGATAAAGCAATAGCTAAATCCCTAAGTATATAAATGTCACTAAGCAAACGTTCCTTGATAACGACAGGTGGTTGATGAAATTCTACAACAGTTTGAAGCATATCTTGTGTGTGGGACTAGAAAAAATGAGAAATTGGTAATTGATGAAAAGTTAATTTTTCTTTATTTATGCATTAAATTACTTGAAGATATCTGATAGGATCTGCAATAACGGTTTTATTGCCAGCAACACATGCGCTCAATAATGGTAACGTGGTTGGGAATGGTAGAGGGCTAAGTAATTGTTGCTGTGTTTTTTCTTGTTGCAGTTCTTGCAGAAGTAGAACCAATTCCATTCGAACTGATGCCAAACCACCTCCGCTAGCACCATGAAGAGAACAGTAGCTAAGTAAAGTTCTAAGCAACGTTTCATTTGCTAGAAAATTTCATTGAACAAGAAAGAAAAGAAAATATTCATTTAAAATAATGAAAAATCATTTTGTAGAGATGTGGATTTACCTTTTAGCCAGCGCTTTCTGCGTGCTGCTCGTTGAACTTTCGCCTCGAAATCTTGTTTTTCTTGAAGCAATATCTCGTGTAAAGTCGGTTTATCGGATACCTTCTGTGTGAGTGCGCTATCTTTTTCGAACTGCATTCGAAATTAAAACATACGATTTTGTTGTAATAAGAAGATAAGATAAGAACACAAACACCTGATCCTGATACATACCTGATTATATTCAGCATTCTTTGTATCTTCTGTAGTCTCACATTCAGAACTGCAATAATTGCACAGCTGCTTCAATGCATCGACTTCTCTCTCTAGCCAAATGTAAAGCTGATATCTTAGCTGACCACCATCTACCTCAAATCCAGTTGCTAAAGTTGATAATTCTTCCATCAGGATTTTCAAACAAGCGATAAATTTCAGTTGTTGTGCCATTATGTCCAGTCTTTCTCGTTGACCTAACGCTGTATCGTATCTATCTTCCTTTTTATCAGCATTCATCGTAATCGGACCATTGGATTGGGTATCTTTCTTCTCCAATTCTTCGTCATCAGAATGTTTTTCTTCTTCTTCATCCCAAACAATTTTGAAACCTTCCTCCATATCGAGTTTAGAAGCTGGAGCCCCCCAATCCAAATCTTGCGATGATACAAATGCAGAACTAGTCGCATTCGTATCTACAGTATCGTTTGTCTTTGATCCACCATCAAATAGTCCCCAATCCATCATGCCAGTTGTTATCAATTTATCTTTATCCGTTTCGCTGGGACTAATTATTTCGCTAGCCGGAGCCGAATCTAAAACTTTGGACGGAAGTTTACTCAATACTTCTAACGCAAGAGCTGGACATCCTGCTTTAAAATGTCCATGAGCTGTTGTGAAATATAATTGACGCTCTAAAGGTGTTATGGCGTCTTCAATTTGTAGCTGTTTATCGCTGGTCAAAACTCCCATCACTTCCCCACTGTAACTGAAACCAGACAGCACAACTTGAGTTCGTTTCTTTTCTTGAGCTGTCGACGCAATATGTTGTCTTATTATCAATGGATGCGTTCTTAAGTAAATATAAAAATTAAAAACATTAGGATTCATCGATTGACTATTCTCGTTCTTAAACAGTAAGTCTTCTTCTCGATACGCGTTATGATTATGTCCAACGCTATTTAATAGTAATGTATTTAAGCTGCCAGAGTAATCTTTTAATATCCATAAGGCAATTGAACGTAAAAATGGATCTGGATGTGCTTTACTCAAATCCTGATTGTTACCGTCCGCATCGGATCCGAGTATATGTTCGTACAATAATTTTCTGTACATTGAAGGCGTTGTATCGTGTTCCGCTTCGTACAGTCTAGCTATAACGAGTGCTAGTTGGAAATCTTCTAATTTATTTAGGCATACTTCTATCGCATCATTAAGTGAATTAGCTAACAAGAAAAAGGCCACTGCGTGATCAAATCTTTGCTTTCCGAGTAATACAAATGCATTCTTTAAAGCTGCTTTTCGCCACCTGTCATCATTGAAATTATTTGAGAAAAATGCAGTCATTTTCTCATCTCTTTGTGATCGAAACAGTCCCCATACAAGAGATTTTTTCTTCATTGCCAGATAATACATAGCAGCATCAAGAGGATTTTGATTTTGCTGGTAAGCTGCTTTCGCTAATTTTTCAATGCATTGCTTTAATAGTGAAATGTTTCGTAGCCATAAACCAAAACCCAATTCCCTTAGTGTCGCCCATTTCAAATGACCTTTGCTGTACGATGGTATAAGATTCAATAATTCTTCTTCACTTTCAGAATGGAATGCCCACACAATATTTGATGTACCGACTCCTTGTTTTTGTAATTGATTTCTTTGTGTGAGTGGTAAACATCGCAATAAATATGCGAAATGTTTCATCGCCAACAGAAATCTTAATCCACAATCATCGAGGGAATCAGTCGAAACATTATCAATTCCTGCAGTACCAGTAAGATTTTCTTTTGAAATTGCTGTCTTTGCAGCGTCCGTAACAAATTTTTCAGCAAAATCTGTGTTGCAGGTTGCGACTGTATCTGCTAAGGCCAATAAATGCATTTGATCCAATGATGATAAACCTGGTAAATGTGTATGGGTTAAAAGACGTGACAACAATTGTCCCTGTCTAGGTCCGAAATGCGAAATATTCTGTCTTTCCGGTATTGATTGTCTTCGATCAAAGCGTTTTGTAGATTCATTTTCATTATCGAGTAAATCATCTAGGGAATCTTCTTCTTGTATTCCACCATCGAAGAGAGCATCATAACCCTAAAAATTTAACAAATTCAACATTAAAATCACATCAGAAAACATTCAACGAGTACAGAGAAACATACAACCATCTCTTCCTTTTGTTTTTTTGTCAGTGCTGTAGTTTCTTTATCAGCAGAAAGTAATACCCATAACGGTAACGGTGGTATGGAAATAATTTCCGTATAATCTAAAGTTAATTCCTCTGGTATCTGTGTAGTAGAGCCTTTAGGTTCACTTGGACTATTTACACCACCCACATAACTCATTGACAATGTACGAGATCTGGACCATCCTTTCTGAAAATTTCAAAAAACAAACTGAATTCGAAAGGAATTTTAATTTATTTAAAGTGCAAAATAAATCCTTACTTGTCTATCCATGTTATCAGAATCTACTTCGACTCCAGACATATTTCCACCACTCATGCATCGTACAAGATGTGCCAGAATTGCTTTAACCCAACGAATTTTTCCAGAATTTAGCAATTCCATTAATTGTTTCGGATGATACTGAGGTAATACTGGACAGGCAATTCGTGATGCTTGGAATAGTCCATAATCAGTCATATAGTCGTGAATTTGAATCGTATCTTGACCTCCAGATGATAAATGACTTGTACTTTGTGATGCTTTCTTTTTCTTATCGAGCGATAAAATTTGAAGATTAACTGAACTGACTTTTGATAGATGCGGCATCGATGATACGTTGGCTAAATGTCGCTGTGAAGAATCTTGCACAAGAGATCGTAAATCTTCATCACGTAAATTTCGACTATCAAGAATATCTTCAACACTATGGGATTGTGTCACACGAGGTTTCCATTGTGAATACACATGCATTTCGGAATCCATACCAACAACTAAGATACCATCACGTACCCACGATATTTGCATTGGTAAAGGTGGTAATCCGTCAGCTGTTTGTAAATCGATTTGACGTAATTTCATCCATCGTATTTCATCGTTGAAATGAGGCTGAGCCAAGGAACTTGCCTTTCTTAAAAGTGGACGATTAACGGAATGGGATTCCTTCATAGCTTTCATGTTTGCTTGAGCCAAATCGCTACATACTGGTGTATAAAGAAGAATTTTACTTCCAACAGCCACCGTCAGAATATGAGAGCCATCTTCCTTAGAAACCCAATCTAACTGCACGAGATGTTTTTGTGTAAGTGGACATGTATTCCCGTTTTCAGTTATGCTTTTACGCAAAGACTGTAGAGTACTGAAACTAGGTACGGCCAAAAGGCCTCCAGCTGGTTTCGGACATAATTCTGGTGTAATGTCTCCACTACGCGGAGATCTAACTTCTTCATGAGTGAACGTCTGAAGGAAGTGATTTATCCTTTGCTTCTTTTGTAAATATGAACTGTCATGCAGATAACTCAAATCCAAATTTGGATCGACTTGTATTCGTGGAAGATGTATGTTTCTTAGATGAATAGTATCCTCGAGCACCCATTCGCTTCCTCCAGTACTTTCGCATTCATATATTGCAACGCACAAATTTATGTATCTGGAATCAGGATCACCTTTATTCGGTCTTGTAAATGATTTACCGTACTTGTATGCACAAGCGATTCGACCAGAATAAGCAGCACTTATGTTTAACGGTTGACCAGAAATTTCAATGGCGGAGTCTTGAAGTTTACTTAACATTTTCCATTCGCACCATTCGTAGGTCAGTTTTTTCTCTCCAGATTCATTGGTCAAATTGCGCACATTGCACCTCCAGAATCTTGATGTTGAATCTGAACAAGCAGTCACGATAATATATGGAGCAAAACAAGCCGGGTAAATTGAAGAGGAGCTTAAGTGACCAGCAGCTGGTGATGCGTGAACAACATCTACACCATCTGGTAGAGGTAGCTCTTGTGTGCAAACTTTTTCAGTTTCAATGGAGATGTGCGGTGCTTCAATTTCAACATTTACATTGTCACCAAAACCACCATCGAATATCGATTGCCGATGATTCATTCCACCATGACTAGATTCTGTTTCTTCGATATCTTGCACTATATTACTGTCTGGAACGTACATAGCTGATTCAGAGAGATATGGTGTCTGAGGCTTTGAAGCAATTACAATACGCCACATATGAATTGTGCTTCCATTTGTTGTTCTCTCGATAATGACAATGTAAAACGGTTCCTTAAATTCTGCATTTCTTTGCAAATCGACCATTGCACTCAATTGAGTCTGCATCAGTCCTTCAGTTATATGTTCATTTTGTTCGTCCATTGAATTGTTATCATTTCTTTCTCCGGTTATCAATTGTTCTTGAAACACATGAAGGAATTGTGTATTTTGCCAATCATGAGTTGCATCCGCAATCGCATCCAATCGTATAATACATCCAGGTCGAGCAGTGGATTGTTGCGAGACGATTTTGATTTTATCATGTAACGAGGTCTTAATTGGATTATCTGAGGAGCATTGTGATGAAAGCGAACTCATCGAACTTGATCGTTTCTTGCTCACTCGTTCAGAAGATGATATTTCTGCTAACAAAGTTCGCGCATCAATTACAGCTTGATAGACACGCAAACTTTCACCATCGCTGGCAACAAAACAAGCTGACGGAGAATTACTAAAACTTCCTAATGTTGTGCTAGGTAATAGAGTCGGTATCCAGGCCACATTGCTGAAAGCTGATATTTCGGGTAAATTTATTCTTGCCAATTCACTAACTCCACCTGAATGTGATAGGGGGCCAACAGCATCCACACGCCAAAGAATCAATTCCGAACAGAATCCGGATGTGGTGAAAACGTCTTTTATTTGATGTCGTATCACCTTCTCAGTATCAGGAGTTGGGGCTGCATCGCTTATGTTATGATGAGATGTTGTCAATAACAGAGGCAAAACAGGATGGCAAGTGATGTCGTTCACTCTAAATCGGTGACCAGATGCTCTGCATACGTGACCTATGCTGAGTACTTGAGTGAATTTTGTCTTGTCAGCAAACGATAATTGCCACAAATTTAATGTACCGTTTGAATGTTTGGTAACCATCGAAACTGTCGGCGATGGTTGAGTGAAAGAAATTTCGTTTTGTTGTTGTTTATCCGCCGATTGTGTATCCGTTTCTGCTTTGGTGCCGTCTCCAGCTGAATTATCTTTGGTTTGATCGCCATCTTTTTTATCCTGATCATCCTCTTCTTCTAGAACGCTAGGCAAACATGACTGTTGATCTTGTTCATTTGTTTCGTTTTCCACATTAACCGTTGAAGGTTTAGGCTTTTTCGAACTTGCACCCTTGACCATTTCTCTAAAATAAAGTGGATGAGAGCCCGTATTATACAAACTGACTGTCGTAGACATAGACATTGCATCGCCCAACGGAAACGCTCCAGGTATCCTCGTTGAAAATGATACTTGAGCCTGCCTAAACGATCCAGGATAGTAATCGTCTAACCATTCAATGACCCATATCAAATAACTTCCATCGATTGGATGTACCGAAAATAATAAATCAGGACTATGATGCCAGTCACGCAGAAGACAATCAATTTTCATGTCGAGTGAGTCGACAATATGTAATGGCGGAGGGACATTGTCTTGAGGTAAAGAATTTAAAGAAGTCGTATTTGATACTGAATTTATGTGATGTACTCCGCTATGTTGGGCCTGATACATGGAATACTTGCTCGAATTCTCATCACCGTTACTTTCTTCATGAGAAAATGATTTATTAATTTTTCCATATTTTTTTGCCATTAATTCTTCGACACCACCAGGACGATTTTCTTCAGAAGGAGGAGGAGGATATTCATCAGATTGATGACTTCCTGAGCCGTATTTTAGGCCATCTTCTTTATCGATTAATTTCTGTGTCAGCTCTTGTAGTATGACTTCTGCTTGCAAAGAAAAATGCATTTCTTTGTTGTTCAACCAATGCAAAATGAAATTTGGCTGATTATTAGCATCTGACGATAATATCGATGGTACAAGAGGAATATCTGTTTCGGCATTAATCGATGCTGCCAAATGAAAATGCATTCCTGGACTAACTCCAGTTCCATGATAACCGTACGAATGAAAATCATGTACGCTATACGTTGACGGTAAAGATGGTATTGGAGAATTTCCGTATGCATCTTTCAGTCCTCCATGATTATTTCCATTTCCACCCATTGTATTGAAAATTGTTCCATTCTTAGCGTGTCTTCGAATATGAAAACATGTTTTCATGTGCTTTAAACGTTGCATAAATCTATGCTTATGACGATGAGTACGAAATTTTGGATTTTGCGATGCCAACGGATCGAATTGCACCATATTAACTAATCCATCATCGGGCAAAACAGTTTCAATCCAAATACGACAAATATTATCTAAACATGATGTAACCAGCATATTTGATACAGATCCTTTTGGCATATATTTACTAGTTTTACGCCATGATAAATGTGTTACAGCTCTCGGATGTGCTATATACACAAAACTGAAATTTAAATCGCCACTATCAAATGTTTCTGATCTATATTGGCTACCATCAAAACTTTTTGTCGGAAATAAAACTGCAAAAAAATTTCAAATAAAAATTTAAATCGATGAGAATTTAATCTAAATTCTGAATAAAAATTAGGAATTATTTTTTTTTTTTGTTTGTTTTGTTTTTGTTTTTATGTAATTACCATGTTTATTTTCGTACCAAACTTTGACTAAACGATCACATTTTCCAGCTGTTGCAAATAATGTACCATCAGGACTAAATGCCATATGATAGACTGGTATAGCTGTCTGACATGACCATATACATTCCCATGCAATTTTATCTTCATCTTTTTCATTTGTTGGTGTTTTAACATCTCGATCACCTCCAATTTCGAATGTAACTACTATAAAAATTTTAAATGAATTTTTGTATTGTTTTTTCATAATATAAATTTTCTTTTAAAAATTTACCAGATGGTTCTTTATCAACATTTCCAGTTAATTTTTCTCTCCACATTTGTATGTTAGCACCACCAGTTAATAGACGAGTACCTTCTAAATTCCATGATAATGATGTTATATGAGCATTGGTACAGAAATATCCAGTTTGAACCCATCTAAAAATAAAAATTTTAGATATTTTTTTAAGTACCTACATTTTTTTTTTCATTTAAATAACTTTCATTATATAGATTTCATATAATGTATTTTGGAATTTTTTATTACCTATAATCTAAATTATGTGAAGATATTGAATTTAATTGTATTAATGGTGTTGGCTCAAATATACATATTTTATCTTCATATGCTGCTGCTATTTTTCCAGTATCTACACTACAATCTAATGCTGATATTTTAACATAACCATGTACAGCTCCTGGTATTATTTGTACACGTTCAAATGAACTTGCTAATATTACAATATTACATCCAGCTGCATATGCCTATAAAAAAAAAAATGTAAAATGTAAAATAAAGAAAAAAAAATGAATGAATGAACAGAAATAAAAAAAAAAAACTAAATTACACACACACAGAGGTTTTTAAGTTTGTGATTAATGTAATTTAGCTCTAAAAATTTATTGCAATATGAATGATAATAATGACGACGATAAAAATACAATAAAAATTGTTCAAATAAATCTTTAAATTTATAAAAATTATAAAATTAACAATTTGTTAGGTATTTGTGTGTTACATTTTTCCCTAATAAAAAGCAATAATGGTGATATAACCAATACTCAGAGCAGCTGTAATTATATTTATGGAACAGAATAATTATATTTTTAATTAGAAATTAGTAGAAAAAAAAATCAATTTTCTGTTTATTGAATTATCATCGATTTGCTTAATTAATTTTACGGTAAATTTAATCTTAAAATCCAATTAATTTTTTTTGTTTTTGTTTTTTTGTATTTGCAATTTAATTTATAATTTTCATCATCATATTATATGGATCATGTGTGATAGTGTATTTAACATTATATGACATTATATTATATTATATTATTAACATTATATGTACTACCTAATATAGTGATGGAAATATGAATAGCCTCATTGAATTTTCATAAAAATTAAAAACAAAAATAAAAAAAGAATTTTATTTTTAAAATTCAATGTTAAATTTCATCGAAAATTGATTAACACTTCACATTATTTTATGGAAAAGAATTAAATTAAAATTTGTATAAAATTTGTAAACTTGTCACTAATATTTTATGTGTGCATTATACTTGTGATGTCATTTCACACTTCTTTCATTCTGCATTTTTTTAGATCGAAAATTCGAAAGTACTATTATGAAACTGAACTATTCCATTTTCATAAACTTTGCTACATTGTATGGTACGTGCAGTTCAATGTTGCCAATCTTTAAGGAATTCCTCAAAACTTGAGGATTTTGAATATTTTTTAGGAATGCTTTGAGGATTTCATTGATTGAGGAATTTTGAGGAATTTATGAATTTCAAATTTTGTCTGATAAAAATTATTAATGAAAATAATTTTGCTTAACTGCTAGTTATTTTATTAATATTTGTGATCACACTTGTTTACCACAAAATTCGAAACAGTTTTCATCACTTTTTTATTAGTATTTTCTTTATTAAAAACAGAATGGTCTCATATAGTGTGCATTAAGTGTTCATGCCATATAATCCATTTGGCTGTTTCCAAAGCATGTATTAAACTTCCTAAATCATTGGAAGATCTTTTAAGATATTTAGGATCTCATTTTAATATTTTAACAGAAGCTACACAAGACAAGAATCTCTAAAAGAATTTCAGCAATTTTACAATGTAGAGGCACACAAAATTCTTTCGCCAAAAATTGTTTTGATCGTATTCTAGAACAATATGAAGCATTAAATTCATATTTACGGCTAAGTGTTTTCGAAGATCCCTCAAAAACTACGAAATATATGCTTGAAACAATGGACAATAAGTTAACCAAAGTTTACCTTGAATTTATTTTTGCTTTGAGGAATTGCGTTAAAAAATGAGGAATTTGAAGCTGCATGTGAGGAATAATCAAATTTGAGATTGGCAACGCTGGTGCAGTTATGCTCTCTCTCTTCATCTCTTTGCTATCTCTTCATATAGATTTTCTAAGAGATTGACATCTAGGTTGTACGCTAGCAACCTTATCAACAAAGTACATAAATGTATGTATAATGAAAGCTCAATTAAATTGCAATGAATTTATATACATATTTATAAACCAAAATTAAAGTATGTTTCAGTTTAGCTACGGAAGTTGAATACGAGAAGGTATATATACATTTTTGCTAAGAACAAAATCTTTCATTAAAAATGAACGTAAATTATTGAAATTTCATTTTGTTAGGCTATCCATATTTCCATCACTTTATGCATATACATATACTGTGGTGTACTATTTAGTATATTCGGTACTACTACAGATAGTACTATTATTTTTTGTGGTACTATAAAATGCACTAAGTATGATGACAGTTTTTTTTTTTTTATTTCATTACTTTCAATAATTATTTATCTGTTATTCGTATGTATTTTCACGAAATAAAAAATTATAGAAAGAAAGAAAAAAAAAACAAAGCAAAACTATTAAAACGAAACAAATAAAAATAAAATACATAATATGTAATTCAAAAAAAATTAAAATAAAAAACATGAAAAATTTTCACATTAATTTTTTTTTTTTTTTTTATATGAACTTGTAAAGGTTATTAAATTTGTTTTTTTTTTACAAAGAGAAAATTTATTTTATTTTATTTGTGACTTTACTACTTATTGCAACTGGATGTACATACATACATATACATATTCACAATTGTTTTTGCATATCTACTAAATAAAAATATATTTACATAAAATTAAAATTAAAATTCAAAAATTACATTATGCACAATATAGCTGTACGAATTAAATAAAAAAAAAATTTTTAGTACATGGTGATGGTAGTATATAAGTACACAGAACGGTCACATATGTTTTCCATCTATGGAAACACATATTTATTCGTACATAATGTGGTATACATACATACGTATATAGTAAATTTAAATTTTTTTTACAAATTTATTTATCATCATCATCATCATCATATCTTTAAAGTACATGTACATATTTACATATATTATGATTACATCATAAATTTTCATTTACATTTTCATTATGTATAATATAAAATGTAGGTATACATTACCATACATAAATTTTTTTTGATAATAAAAAAAATATATAGCTACGTACGTATGTATATAATAATTATGTAGATAAGGCAAAAATAGAAAAATATTGGAAAAAAACAAAATAAAATAAAATAAAAATAGAAAAATAATATGTATATGTAATATTTCCAAGATAAAAAAAAAAAAAAATGAAAAGGAAATAAAATAATTTCACGTTTTTTGCATTCTTTTCAAATTTATGTTAATTTACTTTTATCAATATTAAATGTATGATGTATCTAGATAAATACATAGTAAATAGTAGATATATACATATATGTATGTACAATGTGAAAAAAGAAAAAGAAAAAAATTAGTTATGTGAAGATATTAGAGATAGTACAATACATACATTCTTAGATTTAGGTATATGTAGGTACCTATCTAATCATAAATAATTATGTATTATCATCGTTTTTACATAAAAAATTTCTGAACACATAATTTACGAAAAAAAAAAATATATGATTACTTTTATTAAAACCCACCCCTTTTATACAGGGTGTCCGGTTTCGGGTGGTCATCCGACACACAGTAGATAGGTCTCGCCGAGACAAACAAAAAATCGTTCTAGAGGGAGGGGGGTAATCTCAACCGTTTAGCCGCTAGAGGGCGATGAAGATTTTTCGCACTCAATCTACGAAACACCCTTTAATAACTACGGTGTACTAGCTAGAAGAATCTGGTCTGAGAAAAATCTGAAGGAAACTCCCCCCTCTCTTCAATGATACCTAATATGCTTCTCTACGTTCTTTGTTTCAAGAGTTATTGTGCTTCAAAGTCAGAATTTAGTGATTTTTTGCCATTTTTTTCAGAGATAATACAGGCTGTGGAATTACAGCGCCCTCTATATTAATTTTTACTTAAATTAGCAGATAGCCCAGAATGTCCGCTTCATTTTAGTATTGTACAGTAAAGATCTATCTCTTACCAATTCAATACCAGCGCATAATAAACAATATTTGAAAAGCCATTTTTTAATAAAATACGGTTATTTGATATGAGTTTTACATGATTTTACATGATTTTACACAATTCAAACATTAAAAAGATAGAACATGGAAAAAACTGTGAGAGATAGACCTTTACTGTAAAGGCAAAAATGAAGCAGGTGTCTTAGGCTTTCTGTTTTTGTAATTTTAAATTAATATAGAGGGCGCTTTACTTCCACAGCCTGTATTATCTCTGAAAAAAATGGCAAAAAATCACTAAATTCTGACTTTGAAGCACAATAACTCTTGAAACAAAGAACGTAGAGAAGCATATTAGGTATCATTGAAGAGAGGGGGGAGTTTCCTTCAGATTTTTCTCAGACCAGATTCTTCTAGCTAGTACACCGTAGTTATTAAAGGGTGTTTCGTAGATTGAGTGCGAAAAATCTTCATCGCCCTCTAGCGGCTAAACGGTTGAGATTACCCCCCTCCCTCTAGAACGATTTTTTGTTTGTCTCGGCGAGACCTATCTACTGTGTGCCGGATGACCACCCGAAACCGGACACCCTGTATAATGTACGTGCATGTATACGTATACTCATTCATTTTTGATCTAATTAATAATTCAATATGTGCGGCAATGTACATTTATATTATGTACGCAATTTTTAAAGATGATAAGTAATGTATATATGTATACACAAAAATATGTTTAAATTTATTAAATAAGAAAAATGTAATAAAAATAATAATAAAATAAAATAAAAGAATATCTATGTATGTATGTATAATAAATTGAATAAAATATGAAGAAAAAATTTTTTTAAATATAAGTAATAGAAATTAATTAAATAATAAAGAAAATATTAATGTAGGTATATGTACATAAATATTCGTATATATGTATGAACTACACATATATGTATGTATATCACATATGGATCAATAAATCCCGATATTAACTACAAAAAACAACAGGTTTTTTTTTTTTTTTTGGAAATTTTTTTTTCTTTATTCATTAACATAGTCTTCCTGCAATTACATTCACTCCAACTTTTCTAACTTTTCTATGCCCGTATGCCGATCGTGAAGAACGATTTATTTTTGGTCTCAAAATATACGCTATTTTTTGCACATTTCTTCATTGGACTCATACGCTCTTTCCCTGAAGCATCTTTTTGAAGTCTGGGAACAGTCAATTTTGTCAAATTATAAATGTTAGCGTCACTTAAACCATTGTAGTTTCATTGCAAATGATCAAAGATCGTAACATTATAAAATTTTAAGATGTAATGATTCGCAAAAGACTACTAATATGCTAATAAATAAAGAAAAATTATTTTCAAAATAAAACTGTTGTTTTGATTAGTTAGTCTCGGGACTTATTGATCAATGTGACAATTTATGTATGATGTGCATTGCATATAGAGATAGACAATAAAATTTTGTATTATACGTATATAGTTAGCTACACATTAAATAAAATTGTATGTAGGTACTTTTAATGTTTTATATGTACATAGTTTTACACGTACATACAATCCACGGCCATCGAATTAGGATCATCTGATATTTTTTCATATTTTCTTAATATTTTTCGTTTCAACGTAACATCAATTACACATCACTTTAATCACTTTAACATTCAAATAATCAAGTAATTTTGGGTTTTCCTCATATACAATCTAACTGCTTTTGAAATTTATTGCCGATTGCTTCTTCTTGGTAAAAATAGTGCCTAGTATAATAAGATCTGAATATGTGATATGTAATGTGCGTTGTAAATGGTTGCAATGTGCCGATTTGAAGTGTTTGAGGTTAATAAAGTGCATATCTAGAAAAATGATTTTATTTATTTATTTAATAAATTGTATAAGAAGCAGGCCTGAAAGAATAAGGGCTTCAATGGAATCCAAGGGCAAAAGCACAAAATATTAACGAGCCAAATTTGTATATATGATTTAAATAAAATTAATAAATCAGAAAAATTAAAAATAAAACGTTTTTTGAGTTAGCATTCACTTAAAGTATTTTCTTTGACTTCGAAAAATGAATGATAGTGTTAAATTCTTTAGTGGTCCTAATTCAATGGCCATGGACTGTACATCATACAATGTACGTACATATTTATTATTTTATTATCTAAAATATTATAATATGAAATATATATGTATGTATATATATGTATATATAGATATGATGGTTACGTTGTTATATATTTATTTTTATTATAAATAATGTTATACAGAAACATACAATATCTAATGCCTTATCATTATATTATTCACTCGAAATAATATACCATGTTTAGTATAGTATCAGTACATATTATATATTATATATTATACATAAAGATGCATAAATAAATGTGTATTTATTCTATATATATATGTGTGTACCTATTCTACATTTCTATATATGTACTAAGATACTAAATAATATATATGTAACATATCTTAGACTTAAACAAGAAAATTGAAAAAAAAAAAAAATGAAATTAAAAATAAAAAAAATAAGTAACTAGTAAAATCTAAATTTTTTTTTTATTTATATTTTACTTCATTCTACTCTACTGCTACTCCCATATGATATATACATATGTATGATATGATATGATCTATGATGGATACACATCTACAACATATTATAATGTAGAAGATTTGAATTTCATTCAATTTTTTTTAATTGATTTTAATTTGCAATTCATTATTATCTATTTGTTAAGAGATACCAACCAGATACATATTATACTCGTATAATATTCTTGGTATTCGTACATAAATGTTACTATTACTGAATACTGACATAGCTGAATCTGAATGCTGCTAAATTATACATTATTATACTATGTACTTATAAATTTTTGTATATTATGTACATATTCATATACGTAAAAAGTATTTACATACATTTGTATAGGTATATAACATTTAAGATTTTTGTTTATTTTTTAAGATATTGAACATTTTTTATTTTATTTTAATTCAGAGTGAGGTTCTTTTTTTTTTTTCATTCACTTTAATTAATTTACAATTAAATTGATTCTACCACTACTTTATTTGTATTCGTGTAAATATATGTATATTATATGCATACATAATGTCATGGTAAAATGACGAAAATTATTAACTGAATTGATGAAATGTATTTTTTTTTTGGGGAAAAAAAAAAAATTATTTGAAAAAGTAAAAAAAATACTTCACTTGAAAAAATAAATTTTTCTGTTCTAAATTATACAAAATGATGATAAATATTAGTTAAAATAAGAATTAAAAAAAAAAAAGAACCCAAATTTTATTATTTTCTTCTAAGTTGTTGTTGCTGTTGTTATTGAAAAAAATATACATATCTAGGCCAAATATTGAACATTATTTTTTTTTTTTTTTGTTACTTATTATTATGACAATTATTTGGAATTTGGCATACAATCAATTTAATATTTATTTCATTTATGTGTATATTATGTATGTACGTATACATAATGTAGTACATATGTGCATAATATAGGTATATACTATATGTATGTACATTTTTCAATTAATAATAAATAGATTTGCAATATCAGCACTTTAAATTTTTCTTTATTTCTTTCTATTACCTATTTTATTTTATTTGTTTGAAAAATTAACTATTTTATAGATTTATGATATATTATGTAGTTATTATGTACTAAAAAAAAAAAAAAAAAAAAATTAATTGATAAAAAATATGCTGAAAAAACGTATAGTCAACGTACAGTAAATGGTATTCCTTCAACAGAACCGACTGCATAACATCGATCTCCTGCATTACAAGCACCACTTAATATTTGATGACGATTCATTATTTCATGTATTATATATGTAGTTAGTAATGATAAATTATTTTTTTATTTTGCAATTTTTATTTAATAAAAATTTATTTATTTTTTCATTAAATTAAATGAATACTGGCTACTTATATTATATATTTAGGAGAAAGAAAAAAAAAAAAAACTTTTCTTTTTTCTCCTTTTTTTTTATATATTTTTTATTGTATTTATTACGCATCCATATTTATTTTTTTTTCTTATTTTGATTTTTTTTTACAGTAGAATTTATTTAATTAAAATAAAATAATAATAAAATCACACACACGCACATATTATTTAATAATAATAATAAATAATCAATTTAAAACACTTAATATATAGATAATATGTTATATTATATATTTTTTTCTTCTAAATGAATGAAAAAATTTACACACACTTTCTTTTGATGAAAAATATAAAATTTTTTTGTTTTTACACTACTCATATTATTATAAATGTAATGTAGTAGATATATACATACATCACAGTCACACAAGTATTTTATATTCTACTATAATATATGTAATGACTTTTTTATTATACATAATATATTGGCCATCATATAAATGATTCACACTGACACACCAGCAACCACAGATGATTTTTAAGCTATCCCGTCTGACTCTACGTCTACCTACGTCTATAAAATGAATTCAATTGAAATTTGAATGTAAATGGTATGATGGATATGGATGGAGACTATAATAAGTCTGCTGCTGATTTTTCTGTAGATTTTCTGTCTTTTCTTTTCTGTAATCTATAATAATGTACACATATGTTATATTTTTTATAATTAAAAAAAAAATGAATAATGATATAAGTATATACACTTAAAACAATTATTTACTTATTATATGTATGCCCATCGCCCATGCAAATTGCAAATTATTTATGACATTATTGACGATACTGATACTGAATAGTGAATACTGATAGCTGATGACTGATGCTCTGTATCTGTTCACTTCACATGACAATAATCAAAATCAAACATTCACCACGGTCACACAGAGTAAATTTGACGTTTTCTTTTTAAATATTTTCGTGTGCTATCTACGTGTTTACACGATGGAGCAAGTTTGATTCGTTTTTGTATTTGTTTCGTGTGCGTGTGCGTGTCCAGTTTCAGTCCATCCCAGTGTTGCCAATAAACAATAAGATTATTCCTCAAAAAGTCTATTTAAATTCCTCAATTTTGTTCAAAATTCCTCAAATATGATAACACAAGACATTAGAACTAATAAAACGCTATTTTTGTTTTACTTACATATTTATTTAAATTTATTCAAAAAAACATTCATTTTATTAACATTTTATTAACAAAATAAAAGAAAATTAACAAAAAATTCACAACAAAAATTAAATGGTTATTAATATGTGACAATAAATCCATAAAAATATATGATGTATATATACAAATTCTTAATTTTCCTTACTCCAGCATACTTCAAAGCTAAATTTCTAGCAATTATCGAATCAGGAAAAATATCTTGCAGCAACGGAGTTAAAGAATCCATTAACAGAAATGGAAGATTATTGGTGGCCAATAAAGCTGTCAATTTAACTTCTGCTCTTTTAGTTTTGAATTCAATGGGATTTTCTTTAAATAAGTTTTTTACTTCATCAGTATTTTTTATGGACCGCAAATTATGTTGATGTTTTTTCGACACATTGTGGTGTTGTATATCAATTTTGTGAGCAATAATTTTCTGGTTACATACCTTACAAATGGCATATTTTTCACTATCTTCACATTTCTTCAGCCATAATTTAAAGTTATCTTCCTCCAGCCATTTTAGATTAAATTTATAATTCCTTTTTCTAGAAATTTGTCTTCTAACATTATTTTGCAATCTCAATGAATTATCAAAATGCTTATTCACTTCTGGAGTATTTACCTCCTCTATTGATGTTGAAGCTAAATCTCGTGATGTATTATTATCATCGTTTTGTTTTTCTTTTTGCTGCATCAAAAATTTTTATTATAATTTTTATTATACTTTATAATTTAAATAACCTACCTTTTCATCCTTTTTAATTCTTTTATTTCAATGATCCATGGATGGTTACCACGAGGAAAATAATAATATTCTATGTACGATATATGTATGTATAAGTATAATGTAAACAGATGTTAAATAAATATAATAAGCGGGCTGGGCTGTCAAATGCTTATTAAAAATGGAACACACAAAAGGAATTGCCATGTAAGCATACATGTATTAATGACAGTTAGCTGAATTCATTTTCAATTAAGAATGATTTTCAATAACTATATTTTTTATGAATATTAAGTTAAAAATATATGTGTTTCAAAGTTTGGGAAATTCCTCACAAATTCCTCACAAATTCAATTCCTCACATAATTCCTCAAGGGCTCTTAAATTACTCAGTTTTTGAGGAATTACCCACCAATCGGTAACGCTGGTCCATCCACAAAAAGTGTTGAAGAGAGAAACCATATGAATGTGAGTGAAATGCTGAAATGAAATACCGCTAGCAAAGCGAGTAGCGCTAGCGCTAGCGCTAGCGAATAACGATAGCGAATGAAAATTTTCGTTCGTTTCTCATTCACCTCTTCTCTTCACTCACTAGCGCTACTAACAATGTCACAAACACAATACAATATGATTGATATGGCAGCGGCAGCGTCAATTTTGAGACGGTAGGTAAACACAATCAAAGCAGCTAGCATACAGCAAAACTTTAGTTTTTTTTATTACAAAAATTTTTTTTCCTTTTTTCTTTATAAACATAGACGAAAGATCATCACAAAAAACAAAGTGATAGTAAATTTGTTTATAAAAAAACGAATCAAATGAAATCAATTAAATTTTTTTTTTTATAAATCACGATTCATAAATTATCTTCTTGTTCTTCTTACACATTATGTGATTATATCTTTTTTTAGAGGCTAATTTACACACATGATATGCAATTTTGTATGTAACAGAAACAGCAACAAAAAAATGTGAAAGTGTAAAATTTTTTTCATCATCATACTGACTGATAATACCTCAACCTCATCCTCATCTCATCTTTAGATTATTTGTTGTTTTCTTCTTTGCTATTCCATTATTTATTGAATATGAATAGAATTTATAATTAAATGTAAATTAGATTAATAATAATAATAATTGTATGTATGTCATACAATTATATTCATAATATATCAAATAATGAAATAATAAAATTTTGATTCCATAAAATACATAACGTTAAAATAGTTAATTTTGTAAATTTCGAAAGTTAAAGCAATTATGATAGATTATGAATATTATAAAATCAATTTTTACACGTCCTTTTTGTTGGGGTATAATTGTTGCATCGATAACATGGATAATAACATTTTTTCTGTATGTGAATTTGACTACAAAAAAATCGGAATCAACAACAGTAGGAGCAGATAGCAAATTTTCATCATTAATAAATGGTGAAGAGAATATCAATAATAAAAATGATAATTTTAAATTACTTTACGGTGGTATAATTCGGGTAAATAATAATAATAATTTGTATAATGATAAAATAATTGAAGATGAGAATCGCTCATCAAAAAAACATGATATTTTTGGTAAGTAAAGGGGCTAGAAATTTAAATAAAATCTTAAAGAAAATTTTTCCTTTAATTTCCATTCAATATTTCAGATACTCTTGGTATGGTACGAAATACTGAAGATCAATTTATACGTGACATCGGATATAAACAGCATGCATTCAATGCATTTGTAAGTAATCAAATTGGTCTGGATAGAGAAATACCAGATACCAGACACAAAGTGTAAGTTTTGCCACTTAAAACCAAATTACCTGCCTGAATGTAACTACATTAACACTTTCATGTAAATTTCAGATGTTTAGAAGAAAAATATCCAAAAGAATTATTGTCATCGACGACTGCATCAATTGTGATATGCTTCTTTAATGAACATTTAATGACACTACTTCGATCTGTGTATTCAGTTTTAAAACGTTCACCATCAGAATACGTTAAGGAGATTATTCTAGTTGATGATTACAGTGATTTTATTGATTTAAAATTAAATTTAGAAAATGAAATAAAAAAATTTGATAAAAACAATAAAGTAAAATTGATACGAAATATAAAACGTGAAGGTCTAATACGTTCAAGGGTATATGGTTCACGTTTAGCAACCGGTGATATTTTAGTATTTCTAGATAGTCATATTGAAGTGAATGTTAATTGGTTGGAACCATTATTATATCAAATTCAAAAAGATAATTCGACAACATTAGCTGTACCTGTTATCGATATTATAAATGCAGATACATTCCTTTATACACCAAGTCCGTTAGTAAGAGGTGGATTTAATTGGGGATTACATTTTAAATGGGAAAATTTACCAGATGGTACATTAGCAAATGAATCATCATTTTCTGGACCATTTTTATCACCGACAATGGCTGGCGGATTATTTGCCGTAAATCGTGAATATTTCAAATATATCGGTGAATACGATATGGGAATGGATATATGGGGTGGTGAAAATTTAGAAATATCATTTCGTGTATGGCAATGCGGTGGTTCAATAAAAATTTTGCCATGTTCTCGAGTTGGGCATGTATTTCGTAAGAGGCGACCGTATAAAGCACCAGATGGATCGAATACAATGTTACGGAATTCATTGAGAGCAGCTTTCGTATGGATGGACGATTATAAGGTAAAATTTATTGGAATCTTCCTTGATTATCCTGTAATGTACAAATATTTTTTTCTTCAAGGACCTATTTTTAGAAAAACAAAAATTTGACAAAGATTACGATTTCGGTAATATTGAAGATCGTATTTCGCTACGTAAAAAATTGAATTGTAAACCGTTTTCATGGTATTTGACAAATGTTTATCCGGAGCTAGAAATACCGGGTAAAAAGACAAAATTAAATGAAAAATTACATGAAATCAAATTTCAACCATGGCATTCAAGGTTTTAGTGATGAAAATTTTTTCAATTTTTCCAATAATTTTTACTTTTATCTAAATTGTTTTTATTTTTTAAATTCTTATAGAAAACGTAATTATATAAATTCATTCTTGATACGGTTATCAAACACATCGTTGTGTGTATCTGTCGATGATAAAGCTACAAAGGGTGTTAATTTGAAACGTGGTAGTACACTTTGTCTAAAACCATGCAAAAAATCTAAATCACAACTTTGGTATGAAACCGATAAATCTGAATTAATTTTACAAAAATTGTATTGCCTTGAAACATTATACGGTTCCGGAAATGCAGCACCAATATTAGGTAAATGTCACGAGATGTTAGGTGATCAAGAATGGAAATTCATTAAGAAGGTATGTATTGCAATACCACATTTTTACAGTAACTTTTTACATTTTTAATTCCATTTTTTTTTTGGGGAAACAGAAAAATACACCAATCTATAATGTTGCATCTGGTACATGTTTAACAGCTAAAAGTAATGTTATCGATGCTCCTGTTATTCTTGATTTATGTACAAAGAAAATTTTAAATTCCTGGGATTTATTATAAATAAGGTAGCGGTACTTTGGTAATTTAGTTGTAGACCCAATATTTTTTTTTATACGAATCATGTTTATATAAAAGTAGAAAATGTTTATAACGATATTTTTAAATTTACTTTAAAAACTACAATAAATTTTCTAATATGTAATTCAGTTTTTAAGTTTTAATAAAAAAATGTTTTATATGAAAAAAATTAATTTTTTTTTTCTTGTCGAACGCTGGGTAGTACCGTATTTTCTACTTCTTATACATTCCTTGAGGCACCTATGAGAACAACAATGACACCAACATCACAGAATGAAAAATTAATAAAAAAATAATCAAAATTTTAAATATTTTCTTTTTTATTCACCATTAAAATTGTTTAATTTAGTAAAAATTATTTTATTTAGCGTGAGCTTGTGTTTTACGCATTTGTGTAAGGATATTTGATAATTCTTCACGTTTCCTTTTAGCACGAATATGTGTACCAAGACGTCTTTTCAAAAATTTCAATGCACGCTTATCTTTTGATACTTTTAACAATTCCATACAACGTTTTTCATATGGTGCATGTCCAACAACTTCACGTACCAAATCTCTCATGAATTTTGTGTGTTTTGTTTGAATCTGTAAATGAATTAAATGAAAAAATTGAAAATCAGTACATTTTCGAAATAAATTTTAATGAAAATTATATGTAAAAAGAGAAAAAATGAAAATTAATAAATTAAAATCAGTGCCATGTTTTTAACCATGTGTCATAAAGGAGAATCATAAAAACTAACAATTTACCAAAAGAATATTGGTAATGTAGCTTAAATGATCTCCCTTTTATATGACCAGTCTGTGAATGGTTTATAAGTTCATCATGTAAAAATTTTCAATTTTTTTTTTTTTTCATTTTTGCATTTTATGAGTAAAAACAAAAAATTAATTTCAAATGAAAGTTAAGGAAAAAAAAAAAAGGAATAAATTATTTGTTATTCAAAGGAAATAATATGTAGAAAACATATTTACACAAAAAATGCATTGAAGGATGAGGAATTGAGGAATAGAAATTTTTTTTAAGGTTATGTTAGAAGTAAAATTTTTTTTCGGAATTATTTTTAAAATGAAAATATTTTTAAGCATTTTATTTATAAATAAATAAATTATAAAAATTTCTTACTTACACATTTCATACGTGATCCTCTTAAACCTTTTACTTTTTTATCTCCAGTATATTTAACATTCTTCAATTTTGTTGTCTTCTTGCCCTTATTAAGGCCAACACAAATTTCATATTTTACTGCCATCCTAAAATTAATAAAATATATTGCAATTTATTATAATGTATGTTGATTAAAAACATTTTTAATTGTAAATTTAAAAGGATGGATGATATTTTTATAGATTTTATTTATGAAAAAAATGTATTAATGAATATATTGAAAATTCTTACCTTGTTTTATATTTGACAGGCAAAAGAAAAAGAACAAGAATGGAACAAGTATGCAGGGGTGTTACACTTACAAATACTGAATAGTGAATACTTATAAATTTTTGACAGTTTTCTTTCAAGTTATTCGATCAAATCCAAATGTCATATTTCGATGTTTTTATTTTAATCTAAACTGTTACCGGTTAGTTGAGTATTATATTCTATGTTTAGTTTGGTGAATATTCAAAAATTTGAAATTTATATTTTTTTTGGAACGGTTATTCAATTTTTTCTTCTAAATATTTATACAAAAATATAAATAAATGAACAAGGATATTTAAAAAAAAAATATTCAATTTAAACAATTCCTTTCAAAGTATTTGTTTTTCAAATTTCATTGGAATCGGTTTGAGTATAACTTCCGGTAGTTCAAAATAAGGCTGAATATCCGTTACTAAAGATGATAATTTACTAATTTTTTTTTCCTTTTCTATAAAGAAAATTCCCAGAAAATACAGAAATGTTATTTATAATTTAAATTTAAAATAAAACAAAATAAATGTTTCACTAAATATTTACCATTGAATAATGGTGAATTTCAAAATAAACATGCTGGTTGGCACAAGTAGAAACTGCACTCTTGGCTGGATAAAATGTTTGATCGATAAATTTGATAAATTGCAATTTCCATTTTTGTTAAAAGCACGGTACACTTCATAGTATTAAAAATCATCAGTAATTCATTTAAATAATAAATAAAAAAATGGAAGAAACACAAGATTTAGTTGAATTTGTTACAATTCAACCGAAAATCATCTTCGGTTTAAATATAAATGTAACAGGAAATATTCATTTCAATCAGAAACAGGAAATTATTTATCCAATTGAAAGTGTAATTATATTTCATAATTATTCAACGAATAAACAAAAATTTTTAAGGTATGTAATCAATATTATTGTTTAGTGTACCAGACAGAGATTTATATCGTCTAGATTATGTTATAATTTCATTGATTTTTTTTTTTTACAGATTACCAGAATTTACAATTCCAATAATTATCACCATCAGTCCAAATAGGAAATTATTAGCTGTAGTCGAACAATTTAATCATGAAAATAAAATGTGAGTATCAGTAGACTTTTTTCCATAAATTTTATCGATACAGTTTTGTTTGTAGTTTGCTGATATTTATAACGAATAAAATATAAATAATCGATTAAAAATTTTCATTTCATATTTATGTAGATCATATTCGATCGTTGTTTATGATCTAACAACGTACAGGAAACAAAAAATAATTGGTCCCAGTGATATAAATAATTCAGAAATTTTTATAATTTCATTTACATCGGATTCAAAAGGATTGGCTGCCATATCAAAATCACCAGAAGAAAGATTATTTTTATTTTTATTATTCGATAAAGATAACACTATAATGCAAGGACATACAGGTGTTAATAATCAACGTGCTGTTGTTAAATGTTTTGCATGTAATCCAGTTGATGCTGGTCTTATTGTTGTTGCTGGTAAAAATATTTTTAAGATGATGACACGTGCCGAAAGAGGATTTTCATCGATTAGTACTGCATTTAAGGGTGATGGTGTAGATATTATCTCTGTAGCATGGATATCATCTGATATTGTTGTAATTGGAACAGCTAAAGGAAATCTTTTATTCATTGAAAGCGGTGAATTAAAAGTAAAATTTAATGCAATCACAATCGAAACACTTGATTTATCTGGTGTAGATGAAATTGAACCGGTCGACGATGGTATGGTAGAGCAACAAAAACAAATCATTCTAGGTTTACCGACAAAAGGTTCACTGGAAAATGAGAATGTTATGTGTTTGACATCATTCACAAAAGGATTCGTTTATGTTATTTACAATTCAATTTATGTATTCGAAAAAGAATCAAAATTGAAATTCGAACGTAAAGCTATTCTACAAATAATACCAAAATCATTGAATGATTCATTTTATCAAATTATAAATATCGCTATTAATTCTGCACAAGATACGATTATTGTAACAGCAAAACATTCACAAATTTATATTGGTCCATTATTTCCAGTTGAATCGATGAAAACTCAAATTATCGAATTAGAACCATTAGGAGAAAATTTGCATACAGACGAAATTGTTGGACTTTCGATTTGTTCATGGAGATCGATTGTAATGACTGCATGTAAAAAAAAAAAACAAAATTCGATTAATTGATTGATTGATTACATTCAAATTCATATATGTATTTTTCTTTACATTTTTTTAATCAATTATTTTGATTTTGTTTAAAATATTTTTTCTAGCTAAAGATAAAACGGTACGTATCTGGAATTATGAAACAGAAAAATTGGAATTGATCAAAAGATATCAGGTCGATATAACGATGGTTGAATTGCATCCGATCGGTATATTAACAGCAATCGGTTTTTCTGGACAATTGAAATTGATGAAAATTTATTTTGATGATCTAAATGTGAGGAGAAAAATATAAAAAAAAATAATAATAAAATGCGATTATATGTGTACATGAATAAAGAGTTTTCATCACTTTTTAAAAAAAAAAATATTACATATATATTTTTAGGTAATTAAAACGTACAATTTTCCACATTGTTATGCAGCGAAATTTTCTACACTTGGACATTTGATGGCAACTGCATATGAAAATTTGATCGCGATCACTGCTACCGTTAATTTTGAAACACTCCGAACTTTAAAGGTATGTGTATAAGTATAATAAACTGTGATGATATTTAAACTGCTATACGCTCAAATGATATTCGATTATCTTATAGGGTCATTTGGCTGATGTCCTAAGTATTGGTTGGTCTAAAGATGACAAATTTCTTACATCAGGTGGAATCGATGGTGCTGTATATTTATGGGATGTTGATGCCGGTGTGAGAATACAAGAATTCGTCAATAAGGTATACTCCATATTTATTTGTAAATGAGTGAATCGATTTGTAATGAATCATAAAACAACTAATTTTTTCTTAAAAACAAAAAAAAAAAAATAAATAAATAAAAATAGGGTGTACAATATCCATCTGTATCAGTTATGCAAGACAACATCACAATTTATACATTGACCAGCCTGGGAACATTTCGTGAAATTTCCCAAGCAGAAATTGTTCGTGATATAAGTCCAGATTTAACTCAGCCATCATTACTTTCGATGGCGATATCAAGATCAGAACAAATTTTATTCATATCATCGGATAAAGGGCATATTTTCAGTGTTCAATTACCATTCATGGAAACTGGTGGTGGTAAAGTAAAAAATTATAGATTTTTTAATAGTGCCGTAACTGGTATGAAAATAACGTATGATGACACATTACTGATAACTGCATCAAAGTCTGGAACTTTAGGTATTTGGATTATAAAAAATATCATTGGAAAAACATGTCCAATGGACAGAAATTTATTGCAAAGTACAGAAGTTTTAATACCAAGAAAAATTTTGATTGACAAAAATAAAATAATTGATGATTTGGAGATGCGAATGAAACAGCAAATCAATGAATTCGTACATGAAGTGAACGAAAATGAAATTTTATTCAAAAAGAAAATGACTGAAATTAAAAAAGATTTTCAAAAAATTGTACAAAAAGAACAAGAAAAATATGAAAAATTATTAATGGCAAAATCTGAAGAGGTAAAGAGAAAACAAAAAGAAATCGATGATTTGAATGTAAAACATGCAAAAGAAATTAAAAATTGGGAGGAAAAATATGAAGAACGAGTAATTTACGAATACGAAAAATATAAAAATTTTGAAATGATCAGTGATGAAAAATTTGCTAAATACGAAGAGAAATTACGAAAATCCGAAGAGAATTTACGTATTCAAATCAATAAATTAGAAATGAAATTTAAAAATGATATCGAAAAATATCAGTCACAAATTAAAATGTTGGAAAAAGATAAAGAAGAGAAAAACATTGAATTTATCGAATATTGTCGTCAAGTTGAATTGGATAATGATCGTTTTATTATCGAAATACAAAAGGAATACGAGATAAAATTAAAAGATGAACGAGAATTGGTACAAAAATGGCGTGGTGAAGCAAAAATTTTAACGAAAAAAAATCAAATCATTATGGAAAATCATGAAAAATACAATGAAGAAATGAATATTGTAAAAGAACAAAATTCACAATATCAAAACGATTTAGAAATTTACATGGAAAAAATACAAAATTTAGAAAAACAATTACAACAAAATGATATTGAGAATATGAATAAAGATAAACAAATAAATCAGTTACAAAAAAGAATTGATGAATTCGAATTAATTATGAATGATCGCGATTTGAAAATAATAAAATATGAAAATGATATTCGTTCATTACAAAATAAACTGAATGATAATAAACATAATTTTATGGAGATCGAATTAAATTTAGAAAAATTCGAAATTCGTAATAGTCAATTACAGCAAAAATTAAATGAATTACAATTTAAACAAATCGGTCTTAAAAAAGATATAAAACATAAAAATCGTATAATACAAAAATATGAAATTCAATTAACTGAAATTTATACTGAAATTTATATGTTAGCAAATAATTTAAATAAAATAAAAATTATAAAAAATTGTATACGTAAAATGTATCAAAAATATATAAAAAATGATTTTATAAAAATTAATTATATAATGAAAGAAAATGTTAATTTAGAATTATTACGGCAACGTGAACATTTAGAAAAATTATTGATGAAATTAAAAATATGTACAAAAATAAAATTCAGTCATAATTTGGTAAATAAATTGAAACAACAAAAAAATTTTATGGCCAAAGAAATATTGAAATTGAGAAAGCAATTGAACGAATTGAATGAAAATAAGAATAATATAAAAATTTATCAGAAACAAGATGAAGAAGATGATGATGATGATGATCAAAAGTAAATGATTGAATAAATCAAAGATAAAAATATGTATAGAATATTTACAAATTTTCATATTTAAATTTAATTATCATTTAATCCTGATATTACGACGATTGAGTTGACAGTCTCTTATTTAAGTGTGGTATGGTATATACTAAACAGATCCAAATTTTGATATTTAAGCGGCTGAATATTGATTTACCGATTCACCGAAGTCAGTCTCACATGACTTTTAGCCGACCAGTTTTCATAAAAATTGCACAAGTCTACCTCTACTTACCCAACTGGAACTTTTATTTTTTTGGATGAACTCCAGTTCGACAGGATAAGAAATTTAGAAGATTGTAAACTAATTTGCTTTTTCCGAAATGCAATTTTAGTAAATGTTAATCGTTTAGAAATAAGAAATAAAGGGAAGAAAAAAAACACAATTAAAATTTCATATATTTTTCATAAAAATTCTACTTTTTTTTTTTTTTGTTGTCATAATGGTCATTTTTAAAAGAAAACAAAAAATGAGTAAATTCATGCTTATAATATTGAAAAATAAACTATAAAAATTTCAAAAAAAAAAAAAAAAAAATATTCTTTTTTCTTATTATATGATTTATCATGATGTAAACATAATGTATATTCATGGTATATTCCATGATTTAAAAAGTTAAAAAATTTTTAAAAAAAAAAAAATAAATGAGAAAAATTAGTTTTCTCTTTTCGTTTTCACTTAATGTATACAGGGAGTATTAACTTAATACCCAAAAAAAAAAAAAAATATATATATTATGAGAAAAAGAATTGTATTAAAAATGATTTAAAACAAAAAAAATCATTTAATTCGATATAAAATCATTATCGAATTTAGCTGCAATTTTCGGGGTAGGATATCTTTTCGGAGTGAATGACTGCTGTTGCAAGAAAAAGAAAAAAAAAACAAAGAAGAAAATTAAAATGAATTTAAATTTTCACTTATCTGTGCGTAGTAAAAATTGACGATATTAGAGATTACTTAAGTTTTTCGTTATTCATTGTTACTTACTTTTACTGTAGTAAATTCAGGATTTTTATTAGAAGATGTTGCTGGAACATTTCTACTAATATTACTGCTGCTAGTACTGCATTCAGGTATCTGCATTATTTTATCATTTTTATTCATCATTTTCTTCATTGATTGTTTTGAATTATTTCCATTACCATAATTATGATGATGACGATTATGATGATTTTGAGGATTTTGTATTTTGTGTGAATCTTGAAGTTTTTTAGCTGCCCTTAATACCTGTAACGGTGTAAAATCATTTTTTTCATTTGTAATATCAATATTCGAAACATTTATTTGATATGATGATGTAACTGGTGGTGAATTATTGTATTGATTTATCTGAAAAAAAATAATGAAGAATTGAAAATGTTTAATAAGTAAATTTAAATTCTAACCGTCATCAGAGGAGGTGGCTGATTTCTGTAATTATTGTGATATTGTTGTTTTTGCATATTGCTATAATCTAACATTGAATGTGAATGGGAATGATGGTAGTTTTGATAGTGAAACATATGCATCATTGATGATGATGTTGCTACTGGTGGTGCTACTGGACCCGTATAATTTATGCTATTGAATGCATGTGGAATATTTTTGAAAAATATTTCTAAAGGTTGCGGCTGCGGCGGTTGACGATTCTTTAATAATGGTGGTGCTGCCCCAGTACCTGATGTTGCTGTTGTATTTGAAGTTGTCGATGAAACTACTGCCGGAGAATTAATGGATTTTTGTCGAGATTTTGTTGTATTCATTCGATTTTCAGCAGCATTTTTATTTGTTGAAGTCTCAGCCTTCCAATTTGGTGGTGGTTGTGGAAGATTTTTTATCGGAATATTTTGTCTAAACTGTTATATTTTTAAATAAATTGAAGGAAACATAAAAAATATTATTGGATGTTGGATAAAATAGAAAGTGACGAATATAATACCGTCTTATTATTGTCAACTTTAATGCTGCATGCATTTTTTGTTGATGTTTCAAATGTGGTGGTGGTGCTGGTGGTGGTATTAGTGATAGGATTAATACCTAAAATCTGTCTAAGGATATTTGTACTACGTGTTGGATCATCAACATCCTTAAAACAGAAAAAATGTATTTAGTCAAAATCAAAATTTATATAAATGTAGATCAGCAATAAATATCCAGTACACAAACCTTCTTCGATCCATCCATTCCACTCAATGCATTCATGCATTTATTTACATTTGAAGTTCCTTCAAAAATTTTATGCTGCTGCCGTTGTTCAATATCTTTCAATGATTTTTTTGGTAATTTAAAATTATCATGAAAGTATTCTTTTTGATTTCCTGGTGGTTTCAGAAATTCATTCTTTGAAATGCATTCAAAAGGTTTCGGAACAGCTATAATGGTTTCGAAATTATTCATCTGTTGCATCTCTTGCAGTTTTTGCTGTTGGTACTGCTCATTCATTTCTACCCAAGTTAATGGCTGTGTTAATTGTGGTGGTGGTGGTGGTGGTTGCGGTTTTTTAACTAACTGTGATTCAGCAGCAAATTGTGAATTTTCTTCTTTAGGTTTCTTTATTGTTTCTTTATCATTCGTTTTGATCTGATTTTTATCGTTGCTTTCAATGCTCAAATTACCACTATCATTATTTTCATTTATTTGATTTTTCTTTAAAATCGCATTAAGTAACTGATTCGCATACGTTTCATTTGATTTTTTCGCAGCCGAATCTGAAAATTTTTTCAATGAATTCAAATTGCTAACAACAGGTAACGACGGTACTGATTGTACAACATTTTTATTTGAATGTAAATTATTTATTATTGGTTTTTGTTCAATTTTTCGCTTATCTGTAAATATAAAAATCAATAAGATAACGATTGTATTTGCTCGTACATATATGTTTTATTAAAATTTTTAGATAAAACAAAGTTTTTAAAGATTTATATATGTTATAATTGAAGAAGAAGAACAATAATAATAAAATATTACCTTCTGTACATATTTCTAAAATAGAATTTTCGCATATTTTAAAGAAACGATTTTCTCCCAAACCATGTAATGTTGCACCTTCTGGTAGTGTCTTATCAAATAGTACATCATAAAAATACACAATATCTTTAACATTCTCATAACGAACTGAATTTTGATTTATAAATGGATAAACAGCTACAATAGTACCCTTATAACCTACTGGAATCTATGTTACAGACATTTTAATTGAAAAAAAAAAAAAAAAAACAAAAATTCATTATTAAATAAATAATAAATTGTAATAAAAATAAATGTTACCTGATAAGTATTTTTTACAACTACAAATCGATCAAATAAATCTAATGGCCTTTTTCTAGTTTTAGCTGATTCTGGAACTTTTAATCCTGGCTTCATTATTAGATGCGGTTTTACTTGTAATGTAACACATTTAACCGGTGCATTCTATGATAAATTAATTGACAAAAATTGACAAAAATTTAATTAAAAAATTTCAATTCAAAAATTTAAAACCAAAAAAAGTCAAAAAAAATTTTTTTTTTTAACATAAACCTTTAATTCTTCAATTGCTTTTAAAACAATCTCGACAGTTTCTTTTTCCAATACTTTTGTACCACATGGTACTCTTTCAGCATTATGATGTTCAAGTGATTTAAGCCAATCAGTTAAATTTTTTAAGCAATTTTTTCCAACCTTCAAAATAATAATTTTAAAATTTAGAAATTTCACATAAAAAAAATCGTTAAAAGAAAATAATTTACCTGTTCTGGAAATAGATCGGATTCAAAGTAAATATCTCTTGTATTATAACCAGATATTAATTCGAAAATTCGTGGAAAATGATCGTAATAGCTTCGAACTAAATTTACAGCTTTTTGCGAATATAACCAATTATTTCCATTTTTTCGCATATATCCAGTTATTTCTTCATTCTGAGAAAAAAGAAAAGAAAAAAAAAAAAATTAACTCGTAAATTATTAATTTTTTTTTTTCCTTTTTTGAAATGAAACAAAACAAAAAAAAAAAAAAAAATATCTTACATTTTTTGGAAATTTCAATTGTAAACCAATATTTATTTTTGGTGTATTATCTGGTAAATCATTACGTCGTATACCATCAATTGCAAATATACTGCCAGTAATACGTGCCAAACAATTTGGTTGTATACCAATTAATGCCGATGCTACAAATGAATTCATGTATTGCTTCTCCATATCATTTTGAATATTCTTAGCTTCGGTAAAATCTGGTTCTGATAATACTGTTAAATTTACTGTCCACCCCACCCATAAAATACAAAATGAAAATCATTAAAATTTGACAAAAAAAAGAAAAAAAAAAAAGGTGAGCACAGGCGGTTAACAAAATATTATACGTTTGGGGAGAAGGTTAAGAGACAAAAATGTATATATTTTTTTAAAAAAAAGGAAATTATACTTATCTAACGTTGAATATAAGAGATCTGTGGTCCGTTTCTGTAACTCACAAATTGAGTAATTCTCAACTGAAATACTCTATCCGACGTCATTTTGACGTCATTCTCTATCGTACCGTTTCTGTAACGTGGTGAAATTGAAAACTCTACTGAAACAATTTGCTCTACTGCAAAAGTGTTTCTGTAGGTCTGTTGAGTTGAGTTAATTCTCTACTGGTTGAGTTCCTTTTTCGATAGAGTATTAGCAGTTGATAAGGATATAAAAGTAAAAATAAAGTGTATTATAAGTATATATAGTGATTGAGTTTTATTTTTTTCGATAGAGTAGCGCTAACTAGAGTAGGTTAAAAAGAATAAATTAGTTTATTGTCCTTCATTTAGTTTTTTTTTTTTTTTAATAGAATACATAGTATTAATATCCTTATTATTAAGTATTAATTTCAAAAGAATAATAAAGTTAATAATTGTTTAAATATGAATGCAGAAAAACAGGTGAATATTTACTTAAAATAAATATATACAAATAATTTTAGATACATATTTTACATTTCATCTTCGGTTTATTTTTAGAAAAATTGTTGTATGTACATATGTATATGTATGTATTTCAATGTATAAAATGTAATATGTTATGTGTAGATATATACAAAACTTAAAAGTTAATCAAACTTTCAGAATAAGTTTTACGTTACTTTGATTTAAATGTTACAATTATTGTTTCATTTTCATAAATTCCTGTCTAATTGAAAACTCACCATACCAATTCTCTATCGAATGTTACAGAAACAGAAGAACTCTACTAGTAGAGTTTAGCGATTGAAAATCGTATTACGTCACAGAATTGAGAAATTTCTCTATCGAGTTACAGAAACGCACTACTGATACTTTTCGCCAAAAAAAAAAAAAAAAAAAAAATGACTATTTTTTTTATAATAATTTTTCCTTAAATTACCTTTAATACGTCCAGCAGTATGTACCAATTTTGGATCAATAACTTTTCCTTCACTACCAATATACGGTTTTTCTAACATAAAAATGCTACTGTTAGCTGGAAATATATCTTCGACACTTTTATGAAGCATAAATTGTGGATTGTATGTGGCGATATCTTTGACAATACCCTATAAAATAATTTATTTTAAACGAAAAAAAAAAAAAAAAAATTATAAAAAAAAAATAATTGTAAACATTTTAAATTTAAATATAATTTACTTGTGCCGGATAAACGACTTCAAATTTTGACCAGGATTTTTTTAATGTCATTTTACCATATGCACTAAATACATATTCAGTTCCAGCTGATGGTAATGCATGCACTAGAACAGTTAAATCTTGAAAATCAATACCCATTCTTATCATATGACTGAATGAAATTTAAAAAAAAAAATAAGAAAAAGAAAAAAAATATATTAGAAAATAATTAAAAGAAAATTCACCACAATTTATTGTTTACTCACTGATCAATTATAGTTTTTTTATGTAAATCATATATCCTTGGATCCTGTTTTATTTCTTCCATATTAATATTGATACGTTTATCAATTGTCGATACAGCAATAATTTTTGCTAGTGTTAAATGTGGCCAACCAATATAAACTTCTTGATCTAAATATTTTTCTGCAACTAATTGTATATCAGATTCATCAATTCTATATTCTGGTATTAATATCATGCTTTCATTACGACTCGGTTGTTCAAATACTTTGACTCTTGCCATTTTTAGTTCACCCTTCAAAAAAAAAAAAAATACCAAAAAGTAAAAACAAGAAGGAAACGATTAAAATATTGATCAAAAAATTCTATGTATTCGTAGAAAAAAGGCATTTTTTGCTGTTGTTGTTGTTGTTTTAAATTCAATTTATTATCATTTACCGTGTATTTAATATGCTTCATTGTTGGGAAACCAGGAAAATAAACACCTTTAAGAGCGGTATTTTTTGGCATTATATTATTCTCATCATAATAATCAGGTACTGAAATATCATCTCTCCAAATTTTTTTTTCTGTACATAATACATTTTGTAACGGTTTAAATGTAAATGGTCCATCACATGATCCTTGTGATATTTTTGAATAATCATATTGTAACATTGGACCATGCTTATTACGATCCGTTTCATTTTTTGTTAATTTATTTGAACATGATTTCATTGCTTTCAATAATTTTTTTTCATCGATAAATGGTATTAAGACAACAGCTTCCCATTCTTGTCTTTTACCATTTAAATCTGTTTTAAAATCTTTTGGATAATATTCAATTAATTCACTATTAGAATTTGTCATTAAATCTCTGAATGCTCCTGGTAATAAATTTTTACTAGCTGCCGGTAAAACAGCTAAAAGCTAAATTATATGAAAAAATAATGATAGAAAATATTTACGTATTTTAAGAGGTATTTTACATATTTTTATATCGAATTGTTTTTCCTTCAATTAATAATAAAATGTTTACCTGTTCAAAAGGTAGAAATGGTTTACCAAGTTCGAATTCGATTTTCAAATGTTTAAAATTTTTCAAATCGCTAACGAATGGTGCATAATGATGGGGATAAAACCATTCCCATGATGGTACACCACGATAATAATAGTATAGAATCCACTGCAGAGCTCTAACATAACATTCTGTTTGCTCTTCAATCACTTCCCTAGAAAAATAATGAAGAAAAATTCAAGTGATTTAATAAACAAAAAATACAATTAATTCTCGATTGAAAATTTTAATAACTTACGGTGTAACTTTATCATATTTCAATTTTTCAATGTAATAATTCTGTTTGTATGCAGTAAATTCTTCTGCCTGAAGTTGTTCTTCAGTCATATTGTCATCAGAGTCATCGCCTAACAACTACATTTATTTATTTTTGTGAACGATAATAATTGAAAATATTCAAAATACATAATTATATTCAATTTCATTTTTTTTTTTCTTTGGTAGGTACTTACGAATTCACTATCTTTCACTAATTTCGCTAAATCTTCATCTAAAGTTGAATTTTTTATATCGTCTGTATCAATATTAAAGGCTTCAGGTAAATCATTCTAAAAGTAAAAAAATTTTAAAAATTTCATAGAAAAAAGTTCTAAAGTATTTCATTTATATACTTAATTTACCTCATCGTTATTGCCCAATCTTTTTGCTTGAAAATATTTTAAATCGCCCATTATTTCCTCGAAATGTTGTTTCTCAAATACCGATAGAACATCGAAATATTTCTCTAAACGTTCCAAATTCAAATGACCACATTCATTTATGTATCCTAGAGAAAAAGAAAATATTCGATTTAGGTAAATTCAAATTATCAGAAAAAGAAATAATTACATAATATATTTTTAAATGTATATTGTACCTCCTAATTCCGGTCGAACATCCATATACGCTTTGTAAAGTGATGGTAAAGCATTTGTTGCAATATGTAAATTTGGCAGATGTGGAATGAAATCGTTACCAACTAAAAAACCCATTAATATCCAATCATCAATTAATTTTTCAATATCGAAATCATTTATTTTTGTAGTCAATGAAAAAAATTCAAGTTCCAAATATTCTCTTAGCAATCCCAAATGTAACAGAAAAAATCTGGTATCTTCGAGTGATGTTGGTTTCGCTTTACGTCCAAATTTAACTTCTTCACGTAACAATGAAAAATGTAATTCATGTGTACATAAACCTAAAATTATCAAATCAGCATCTAAACCGTACAAACAATGTCTTGTATTTGGATCATAATCTGGTTGTATTTTTAAGTAACGAATATATTCCATAATTTTGTGTTCACCTTCTCCTGGTGTCTAAAAATTTGAACAGAAAAATTGAATACAAAATAGATATGTTGTACTAGTTATTTTTTTAATTTAAAAAATTTATTTCTACCTCATGACCACTTAATATTATACGGCATTTACGCCAAAGTGAATTAGTTGAGATTTTATATTTAACAAAATATTGAAGTGCAGTCTGTAATCGAACCATAAATTCAGTTCCAGGTGTGATACAATTGCTATCAAATCTGGCTTCATCTGGTAATTTTTCACCTCGTTTCTGTGCTTTTTCCTCTAGCAATTCAGCATCCTTGGCTGAACGAAATCTACACAAAAAAAAAAAAAAAAAAAAAAAAAAAAAAACGATTTTTTTTAATTGTTTGTTTCTTTCTTATTAAGCTATCAACAATTTTTTTAATTTTTAATCGTTTTAAGTTTTACTATCAAACCAAGTAGATACCAACCTTCTACTACGCTGTTGATTCATTTTTGCACGTGGTGCTACACCATCAACAGCCATAAAAAATAATTTTTGCGGTTGAATCAAATAAAATAATTTATCAATGTATCTGAAAATATCTCTAAACATTGTTTCTTCGGTTATACGAAAATGTACATTCCCATCATCTGGATGTGAGCAATTATGAATTATACCATTCATATCCAGATATAAATTATCAAATTGAGGTATCTACAGAAGAGATTTTTAAATTGAGAAAATTAAAAGAAAATATATAATAAAAAATATTTTTAATGCGCATTAATTTTAAATAAAAATATTTATTTGAACATTTTTGGAAACATTTTATGTAGGTATCATTTATTATATTTATTTTTCAACATACTTTATCCTCTAGACAAAATTCACTTAAGCATGGATATCTTTCACTGATATAACGAAAAAATTTTGGAACACCCATTTTCTTTTCTAGTGTTTTATTTTGAGTAAATATACAGTTGTCTTATTGTTTTTATTTATAGCTTGTATAGTCAAAAAAAAATAAAATTTTTTTTTTTTTTTTTTGCTTTCTTTACGGTTGTTCTTTTTTTTGCATGCAATGTTATGAAATTTTCATTATCAATACCACTTCCCCACTTCACTAGAAACAGATTTAGGCAGGAAAACTTGTATATATGTATGCATAAGAAAATTTTAGCTCAGGTCAGCTATATGTTGGTTACAATGACAATTTATTTGAAGAAATACACAATAAAATATTAACAAAATGCTCACGATAATTTTGCATTTCTTTTTTATATAAAATACAAAATTATTTTTTAAAAAAATTTATAACAAAAATAAAATGAAAATGATTAAAAAGAGAAAATTAATAAAAATTTATGTTATATTTATTTGGAATTGTAAGGAAGGATTATATTATAAATTATAATTATAATCTTTCTTTATAATCACATCACGACAAACACAACATATGTAGTATGTACTGTACTGATGTACCAGTACCATGCACCATTTACCATATGCATATCATCAAGTCAAGTACAGAGTACATAAAATATTTGACAGCTATCATATTTAATTATACATTTTCTTCTTCTTCTTTTGTAAAGCCTTCGATCCAATGATCGCGACGCGATTTAATCGCGTCGCAAAACAACTTTAAATTAATGATTCTCATATATAGCTCGAGACAATGATCGCGACGCGATTTATCGCGTCGCAAAGTTTGTTCAATTTTAAATTTCGTCACGCGAGTTTTTTTTCTCAGTTTGTTCCTCGTTTCGTTTCAAAGGAACAAATGGTATTGTGAGGATTTTGACATAAATTTTAATGTCAAATTTAAATTTAAAAAGTAATCAATTCATGTGTGAACGAACTGTATGAAGTATTTTAATGAAAACATTAAAAATGAATTTAGACGAAAAATTAATTGAAACAGTAAAAAATTATGAAGTGCGGTATAACAAAAATAAAAAATAATAATTTTTATAACACTCATAAAAATAATAATTAAATTTAATTTATATAAGACATATATTTAATAATAAATCCACCAACCGATATTTCAAACTGTCAAAAAAATCGCACCGCTGTCATTGGACATTAAAGGCGAAATAATCGCGCTACGAAATAATCGCGCCGCGATCATTGGATCTATTGCTTAAATAAATTCAATTTACTAGAGGAAGTAGAAATTTAAAAAGTATATAAAGGCAGAGATGTCACTGATGGCTGATGTCAGTAGTGGTGGCACTAGTAAGTAGTAATCGTAATCGTGTTGTGATAGTGAAGTAATCAGTGACAGTAATCAGTGTTACGAATACGAATGGAAATATGTAAAGTTTTCCGTGTTCCGTCTATTCTCGTTTCTCCCCATTCGTTGAGAATGAGAATTGAAATGATAAATTTCCAGCTCGACATCGATCATCGATTCGAATCGAATCGAACAACTTGAAGAGTCGAAGTGATTCTGCTGTTTCAGTGAAAACTAACTGAAAATTATTAGACACTATGGAATATGCGGAATTTTTCGAAATACTGAGGTACAAGCGAAATACCTAAGTTTTATAAATTTTACAATAATGAACTTTTACAAACTATTATCATAATCCGATGTCGAAAAAAGCAATTATAAGTACAAAAATAATTATGAAAACAAGAAAGTTTAAAAAGATTAAATAAATTTGTTTTTATCTGGCAATAATTCTGAATTCGCTCACCATTTTTAGTTTACAAATTTGGTACAGCTCTCTGATTGATAAATGACATGAGGACATGAACATGACATGTTAGAATGACAGCCAATTATTTTCACCTCATTTAAAGGAGTAATAAATAAATATAAAAATTTAAAATTAAAAAAAAATTGCATTAAATTTTAAAGTTGAACAAAGTTAAAAGTTTTATTAATAAAATTATTTTTTATTTAATTCATTTAAATTTCAGAATATCGAATAAGTTAGTATTTCACGATTTAAATTATATTTTACTATGTTTTAAATAATTTAAAATTTCTTAATATCATCTACATATTCAATTTCATTATTTCCAGAAAAATAAAATCAATTAATCAATTAAAAAAAAAAAATCGAAAGATGTCCTTTGATGCAATACCAAAAGATTTAAGAGGATTACGTGCATGTTTGGTATGCTCTCTAGTTAAAACATTCGATCAATTCGAATATGATGGATGCGATAATTGTGAAGAATTTTTACGTATGAAAAATAATAAAGATAATGTATACGATTGTACTAGTAATAATTTTGATGGTTTAATTGCTGTTATGAGTCCAGAAGATAGTTGGGTAACTAAATGGCAAAGAATAAATCGTTTTAAAAAAGGTATATATGCGATATCGGTATCAGGACGTTTACCAAATACTATAATTAGAGAAATGAAAAATCATGGTATTACATATAGGCCAAGGGATACAAGTCAAAGATAAAATGACGTGATAATGAAATGGATATCTATGAACTTTATATAAAATTTAATTTATATCTAACTATCTAGCTAGTTAATAATAATAATAATTAAGGAATAAATAATTTTTTAAAATTACATTAAATAAAAATTTATTTTATTTCATTTTTAAAGGAATAGTACATAAATTTTACAGGACAATGATAATTTATATTTTTTCTGTATACAGTAAATAGAATTATAAGAAATTCAGAAATATATTAAGAATTTCTAAACAATTTCAAAAAGAAATAAATTTAAAAAATTTGTTTTACTTAAAATATATTCCATTTTCTGATTTTGCTATAAATGTATTTTAAATTTGAGTCAAAAATATAATGGAAGTAGAGAGGAGTAAAAGAAAAAATTAAAAAATATCTTAACTTTGTTCAGGCTATAATTTGGAATCAAAATGAATTATTAAAAATCTCTATTTCACTTTGAACATATTTTCTCGTTTGAACTTTCTTTAATTCAAACTTGATTAATTACCTTTAGCTACTTACCTGCCTGTAATTTTTAAAAAGAATGTTGCCCTATCTGCAAAATTAATAAGTAAAGTAAGTAAAAGGTGGTAAAAGGTAAAAATAATATGTTGATTATACGATGATACTCGAATGATACAGCAATTATTCTGATATGTAATTTAATTGATTATTTTTTGCTTATTTTCAAATTTTATTACCATTATTATTATATTATTATTTAAAAATCAAAATACATATTTACCTACATATGTACATATACTCGTATGTCAATATCAGTATCGCAGTATCGGTTTTATTTTGGGTAGTCATCATCATTTATACGAGTATAATATCGGTCATAAAAAACATATGTAACTATACGTACTCGTATGAAAATAATAATTAAAAAATTTTCTTCATTTTATTTCAGTTCATTTTGTATTTTTTGTCGTTAAAAATTTATTATCTATCGTGTATAAATGGTATTAAAATGTGAGCTTAATATACCTATATAGATTTTTTTATCATCAAAAACATAATATTGTCATCATATAGTCAATAGTCAGCATTTATTTACACTCTACTGTCTACTCTACAGTCTGCACTTACTCATCATATACCTAAATATATTTTCTTATAAAAAATGTGCATAATTTATGTTACTACTCTGTCAAAAATCGGTTATTTTTTTGTAATTCAATAAATCTGTGCAAGGGGAAGGGAACTAAATTTTTTAAATCAAATCAAATTTTTCTCTTTAACTTCTTGTATTGTAATGTTGTCGTTGTCTAGATACTTTATACGACATATTATACACATATAAATAATGCACATTACATTAGATTAATGTCTATCTACTGATCTATGTCTATCTAGTTCATGAATGATAAAAAATTTATTTTATGACCGCTTATTAAAAATGATTAAAACTCATATGCATTGAGTATATAATAAACGTAAACGTAAATTATAAAGTTTGCAAAATACAGAACAGAAAAAAAATTATGTATTTTGACGAGTATATAATATAAAATATGCATATAAATTTTTATGTACATATGTATAGAATATTTCATATGCATAATGCATATATAGTGTATGTATAATATAATGCAGAAATCATATATAAAATGTACACATAGGTACTTAGTATAATATTTTTTATTATGCATGCATGTATATACCCATAGAGTACATATAGTATTTAATTGTAAATGTATATACATATCAACAGAAAATTTCTGAATGTAGGTCATTTGTATAATAATTATACATGTATGCACTATGCAGTATATACTATATATATATAAACAAGTACATACAATATACATATATGGTAATATATAGCACTGTATTTTTAATATAATATTTTATTCAATGAAGTTTAATTCTAGTTTTTTATTTTATTTTTTTTTTCAAATTTTTATTTCATTTTATTATTTTTTTTTAGAAATTTTAATGCAATGAACTCCCTCCATTACAAAATGTTTGTGCTTGGTACATTGTCTATATTGTGCAATGAATGTATATAACATTTGGTAACATACTCGTATGCATATCATCATCATGAGTATATAAATTCAGTTTTAATTCTGAAATTATGCACCTACTTTATATCGTATCTTTTGTGGTCTGTGAGTTTATAATTGATTGGAATTCCGAATTTGTATAGCGAATTTTAAATTTAATGAAAATCATTTACAAAATTTTATGATGAAAAATTTTAAAATTTAATTTGAATATATTGTATAATGCGATGATTTGCATTATACTACATAAAATACAATAAATTTCGTAACAAGAGATGGTAATGGTGTATATACAAAAAATGTTCACAAATTATTATTTTAACGGAAATTGTCCACTAGTCATATTAAGAAATTTGCTTCATTTTGTAGCATGAATTTTAAAATTTTTTTGAAATTTTTAATCAATTTTTATGTACACAAATCCGTTGCAAACTTAATGAACGATATGAGCTGAATTTATTGGAGATAGAACATGAATGTGTTATTACGCAAATCATAGACTCTGTAGTAGTAGCAGAATTTTGAAGAACTATATAAGTCACATGAAAACAGTATATAGCCTCTAATTTTCTAATTAAAATCTAAAATTTGTGTGTACTCTGCCTTATTGGCTTGTCTTGGCTTGGCTTGATTCTGGCTTGTCTTCTGATAGCTGGTCTAGGAGGTAAGTATTATAAATTTTCATGTTTTTGGGAATCCATGATCTAATTCAGATTTGTATAGGAATGGAAAGCTTACTTTTTCTTCTACTCTGACATTTATTTCAGTTTCAAAAAATTCAATTTGTAATTTTGTATCAGTCAGTTATCCATGGTAGGTATCTAAATATTTTTGCAAAAGCAAAAAGGGTATTCATTTAATGTAGTAAAAGGCATGTTGTAAACCGTGTAAAACGTGTAAATACTTTTTTACTCGGCTTACATACACCTTTTACTACATTTATTTAATTAAGCAAGTGAATACTCTCAAGTCTAAATATATTATATATACACACACATGTACGAACATTTGCACATGTGTGACAAATGCCTAACCAAACACTCTAATTTTGTGATATTTTTGGTTTTATAAGCGAAACGTTGAAGTTATATTAAGTATCACATCTTTAGCCATGTGATTGTGAGATTACATAAAAAGTTTCAATAAGAAAACATGTATTTATGATGATACGGGATACGTATACGTTTGTATGAATGAAAATGTAATTATATATATCTATACTTTTTTATATACAAACAAATAACACATACAAATAAAATCACATAAATGTATGTATGTATGTTGTTTATATTTTGATTATAAATAAATATTTATTTAGTTGCGCCGCAGTGCAACTGTTTCATTTTATACTAGTATATATAGTTTTACAGCTCTATCATAATTCATTCTAAGTTCTAAGTATATGGTTCTATGGTTCTATGAAGATTCTAATGTTATTTATAAAAATAGAAAATTTTTGTCCTTCAAAGTACATATCATCGTATGTATAAATATATAATGTACTTGAGTTTTTAGAACTGTAGGACTGTATATATACTGTCAATGTAATACATTCACATCACACACATTTACACACATTTATTACAAAGCAACAGTTGTTTGTATAAATATTAAAAACACAACGAAAAATTGTAGGTAAATAAAATAAATATCCTGATTTTATTTTTGTACATTTTGTACATTTATTTGATTATTCCCTAAATTTTAAATGACACACTATACTCTGTGTTACTATTATATACAACACACATGATCAAAATCGGTTCTTTTGTAGGTAGAAATGGCTCACTAAAACCGGGCTCCAAATTTCGAAGGCGCGAATAATGAAGACAGAATGAAAGTCACATATCCGTTTTTAGAAAAATAATTTTACAAATCACAGTAAAAACAATTTTTCTATCGAAATTTTCGCATAATAAATATGAAATTCTTCTTCGTACTCACCCACACTAGAGTGCACTACCTATAATATACACTATAAAATAAGAAGTGAAACTACTATTCGCCTGCATATCTTTCTAATTTTTTTTTCAACTTTTCAAATATTCAAGAATTTAATGACTGTGTTTGTTTACAAATGAAAATATCGGTCAATCAAAACATTTATCGGTTTTTCTAGTTTACACGGATTTTGTTTCAATTTAAAACTATTCTTCTTCGTACCCTACACTACGACTACACTACACTACAGTGTAGAGTGTAGTACATAATTTGAACAAGAAAAGGAGAAGAAGAAAAACTAGTATTCGTGTACCTTTCTATCTTTCTTTCTACTTTTCTTTCTACTTCGTCTTCGTTTTCTTCACTCAAATACTCAAAAGTTAAATGTCTATGTTTGTTTACACATGAAAATAGAAGAAGATAAGTAGAAAGAAAAGTAGAAAGACACTGTAATACTAGTTTTTCTTCTCCTTTTCTTGTGCATATTTTGTACTTCACTGTATAGTAAGTGAGTACCAAGAAGAATTTCAAATTGAAACAAGAATAATGTAAACAAGAGAACAACCGATAATTGTTTTGACTCATAATTTCATTTGTAAACAAACATGGTCATTAAACTCTTGTGAATTTGAGCGTAGAAAGAAAAGTAGAAATAAAAGTAGAAAAATAAGCGATTGTAGTTTCTTTTGGTTTCACATATATAGTAAAGTTTCAACCTAGAGGGCGAAACGTTTAGCAGTGCACCGGACGCCCAAGAGGCTAAAACCGGCGCTGCTCATGAAAATGGTATTTGTAGTATTTTTTTAGTAGGTATTTATTATCACCGTTTATATACGATTTCATTGTCAGCATATTTTAGTTTTTTTTTATATAACTAAATTTCTAGTACATATATACATACTTACATATAGATGAGAATTTATAATCATTTTAAAGGTTTCCTTCACAAATTGTAGTACGAACACATATACATACAAAAATATGTATAAATGTGATGTAGATGTAGATGTGTTTAATAAAATTTAATTTTTCATACTTTCATCTTACATCAAAATGCTATTTCAAATATACTTAATTATGTATCCTTTTTCATAGTTATTTCTTATTATTTTTGTTTATAAACATTTTTTAATGTGTATTGAAATTTTGTATTTTTAGTTCTAATTTATTATAATCGAAGTTTAATTCAAGTTTAGGGTTTAGGTATTGGTAATCTGATGGTGGTAAGTAGTATCTTTTCTTCTGTGGTGCATATCCATGTCAAATCAATTTAGTGCAATCAATATGAAATTTTAAACTGTTTTGGTCATACCCATATATCGTTTTTGAAGCACAACATTGTAAATATTTAAAAAATTTTGTTTATATACAATCATATATGTTACAACCATATCAAGTAGTGTGAAATAGTAAAACACCTAACCGTGAATACCCTAATTTATATACAGAATGGTATAATTGCATACCTACATACATTCCCTGCACTTTGTGACTTCGTCTATATAGAATAGAATATAGATAGAATCAATAGAATATATAGAATGTATAATATATTAGCTCTGTATATTATTTAGAAGTGTGTGTATGTATATAAATACTTGCAAACACGCAAACATGTAAAAAATTGATAAATAAATATTGATGTATGTATAGATAGATACCGAACAACAAAAATATTTATTAATTGATTAAAATCACCGGTATGTGTATGTTGAAAAGATATAGTATTTTATATACATTTATAAAGACAAACAGATATATGTACACATGCATATGTAACTATAAAATAAAATAATAATAAAAATGTTTATGATGGTTGTATAAATAATATAAATCTATCTACACACTCGTATGCAATTAACATTCGTATAAAATATTCATGCATATATATTATATGAATATGAGAATGTATGTATGTATATACGTAATGTGTGTGGTATCATATATCTACTCCAATGTGTAATGTGTATATAGTCATATAATGTATGTAGTGTACATTCAATATAAGAAAATATGCAAAGAATAATAAATATTAAAAACTCACGTGCTTTTGTACGTGACATCGAATTAAAAAAAAATATATAGTATATAAAAATAGAAAAGAAAACATTCAGCTTTTCATCATCATCAACAACAACATTGAAACTGAATAATACATATGTACTATATCATCAGTGTTGTTGAGTTTATTTGTTTTTGCTATAATGCTAGTTATAGATTTTTATTTACAATTATTATTATATTTTTCCACTGTATGTATACTTTACTTTATTTTACTTTTACTTTACTTTACACATATTGTGTATAGGTAGATACTGTGTACTCGAATTCGTATATTAGGTCTCATTTTAATAACATATTTTTCTGCGTTAATATAATTATTGTTATTTTTTTCATATATTTCATAAATAAATTCTCCATAAATTATATGTATACTTATACATACTTGTACTTGTATTTTGCTGCTGCAGTCGTAGGTAGAGTTTAATTTGTCAAGCATTTATAGAGAGATGATGATAAATAATAAAAAAGTATCTACATAGATATATGTACATATAAAGTAAATAAAAATATACGAGTATTTTTACATTTATTTATTTTTTTTTTTTTTCTATATACAATTCAAGTATACTATATAAGTAGTATACAAATTTATTGTTGGTTTGTTATTTTGTGCAACGGAAAAAAATAATAAAATCATCAACATACTAGAAAAGGAAAGAAAAATATATTACATATATGAAAGGGGAGAAAAATAATAAAAATTCTACAACAAATATCGCATACAAAAAAAAGAAGAAGAAGAAAATTCAGATAGAAAAACAATATCAAATCAAAGCTACTAATAAAGTAGTTAAGCTATATAGGTATGTAGTATATAGCCGCACAAATCATTTTTTTTTAAAAAATTTAACGTTCGTAAATGATGAACACAAGTTAAATATTATTATTGAAAATTGAATTCAGTTCTGTTCAGTTGTTACAGAATAATGATCATTTTTAATGGACAACAAATTAGAAAAAAAATAATAATAATAATAATAATAATATATAATATATATATTTTTTGAAATTTACTTATATCATATGCAAATATTTATAAATTATACTAATAAATAGTAAAAATAAAAATAAAAAAAATAAAAATAATTCTAAAGTGAAATAAATTATATACATATATTTAAATAAAATAAAAAATAAAAAAAAAGAAGAAAATTTGAACTTGAAAAAATATTTAATTAAATAAATATACAAATAAAATATTTATAATAATATTATTTATAACGTAATAGGTATATATACAAATATATTTTTTTTAATTAAAATATTTTAAATTTACTATATATAATAAAAAATTTATTAATAAACAAAAACGTTTTATATTTTTAAAAACGAACTGTACGAGTATATTAACGGAAAAAAACGCATTTTTATACATATTATGTGTGTTTCATGTGATTTTTTTTTTTATTAAATTTTTTTCTATAAAAATAATAAATAATTAAATTTTATTTTGTCTATATTGAATTTAACTTCAATAATTATAAACAATTTATTAAAGAGAAAACAAAAAAAATTGTTAAAAATAAAATAAATCAAAATATTATAGAATTCAAAACTAAAAATAGTAAAGTGAAAAAAATTTTTTGTTAAACATCATACACATACATACACTCAGTAGTAGATGCATATACATATACATGCTCGTAAATAAATAGGTAAAATAATATAAAATTAATAATTAATAATAATAATATTTTATTACGCAAATTATTACAAAAAAGTGATAATGGTGATATGTACTTGTATTATATAAAAATTATGGTGGAAAATTACAACTACATATACATACTTACATACATCATATTATATACATATTTAAAGCCTATTATATGTACTCCAAATGATGTATAATCATTTACATTAAAATAACAAAAATAAAAAGTGAATTTTGAATATTATAGTTAAAAAATTTAAAAAAAAATATTTTTTTTTTTTGAAAAAATAAAGCAGAGAGAAAGAGAGAATAATAATAATAAAAAATTTTCTATTCTGCTGAATTTTGTAATCGTAAAAATATTTAGGATCAAGGTACGTTATATTAATTTTATAGCCTTGTTTATATATTTGTTTTTTTTGTATGAAAATTATTTATTTATTTATTTAATATTTTTATTTGTTTGCATAGAATTTGAATAATACAAAATATACTGTGTAGTTGTAATAACATTTATACCCTAGCCCTATAACTGCATGAACTATACTTTTATATCTTAATTTATTGCTAACTAAACTATATGGTAAATTGGTAACTGAACCAAATGAATACATATATGTATGTATGTACTACTACTACTAGGTTTATATAAATGTTATTAAATTTACTATACTAGGCCTATATACAATATACTCATATGAAATTTGTTATTAATTTATATGCATTGCATTGATGCATTCATACTTGATCTTAATCGAATTAAATTTACAAATAATGTAGGTATGTTTATGCATATAAGTATGTATATGTATATGCGTATATTTAATTGAATTTATATTTACAGATATTTTTACAATACTAATAAGTAATTTACAAACATATATACATATAACATACATAACATATTGGCTGAGTTCTAAAATGTAAAAAGTAAGTATCGATGCGGTAGTATTACCGTATAGTGATGCAAATATGATGCGTATCATTTATTACATTGTATCAAAAACGCATAATTTTAAATTTGACATTTTGAAACGATGTCAGGAAGTGATTGTGATTTTGCAGTGTTTGCTTAAATGATGAGTAAAAAATACATTCACAATGCATTTTGAAACTATTATGACAGTGTAACCGTTTTTATTTTAAACATTTAGAAACTATTTACTTTGCATCTAAACCGAATCGATGCATTTTAGAACTTAGCCATACTTATATTTATGTGCATCAATAATGATTATACTCAATATATTAAAACTAAAAAAATTTATAGAAAAAGTTCTGTTTTCAATTGTAATTTGTATAATTCTATAAATTCTATATATCTACAGAGTACCTATACAGTATACATATATCTGTAAACATTATAACTTTTCGTATTGTTATAAATATTATTAACAATAACAATTACAAATAGTATTCAAACAAACATATTTATATCTAAATGTTGGAGTATTTTATATAAAAATATAAGTACATATATACATACTCGTACATTATGTTTATGTACACATTTAATATAAATACTCATATATCAACAAGTTTTATTTTGATATGCATAAGTATTTGTAAATGTATATATGCATTTATGTATGTATGTATGCATGTAAATATGTTTAATATTTCGAGGGTATTCATTTCAAATCGTATACAAGAATGCACGTATGCAATGAGATTAATTTTACTACCCCGTATAAGTCAAAATATGATGTGAAATCATCTTCGTAAAACATGCTAATCGAGTAGATACATATTTGTAACTGAACAGCTTCACAACTTTTTATTTTATCGCACAAAATTCAACAATCTTCTCAAAATGTAAACAATCATAAAATCACCACTTTTCAAATTTTCAGCTGTTAAAAATGACAAGCTGTCAACGTAACCTTGTTTTACAAAAAATTTATTTACGAAATTTATCTAAGCGACTATAATAAATTATAAAAAGTCTCGTTCATTTCCTCAGATTTCTTGTATAATATTATCAAAAATCAAAAAATATAAAAAGTTATAAAGTCTCATACGATCAATTTATTACACTTACACAAATTACAAGATTTACGATAAGATTTGAAATGAATATGTATACATATGTGTATATATATACTTCCATTAAATATTATAAAATTGACTTACCGTAATTTCAATGAAAAAATAATATCTCATTCCTTTAATTGAACTTTTAATTGAATTCAAAGATTTAAGAAGAAATCAGTCATAAGATAAATACTTACTTAATATTAAAATTATACAAATCTCGAAAACTATACATATATATGTTTGTGCCTGTGTATTACTTTATTTTCATTCAAAAAAAAAAAAAATAAATTTGAATTAAGTATTAAATGATACAGGATACAATATTCTACATATTTTTACATACAAATCATTTCCATATATGTGACGACACATTGAATAAAATCTCCTACGCTTCATTTTTTTTTTTCGATTATTTTTTCATTAATTTGTAATATTATAATTTTTATGTGTAATTTAATTAGAGTTTTTTTTTTTATTATTATTATTTTTGAATGATTCAATTTCATGATAATAATGATGATGTAAAAACTAAAAGTAAACAAAAAAAAAAAAACAACGTTACGAAAACATATATATACGAGTATACTAATAACATTTTACAATAAATAAACACTCAATGTAGGTACTTATAATTATGTATGTATATTCGTTCGTTTGTGTTCATGTATATTCGAAAGAGTATTAAGTATTATATAGTATACCTATCACGATTTTATCAAGTTTCTTGCACGTAGTCGAAAACGTTTTTCATTCATCATATAACTGGAATTAGTTAGATATTATAAAAATGCACATGTATGCACATGCAATATACTTAAATTATTTGCAATATGCAATTTAGGTATTACATATATGATTTTATATAGAAAGAATTAATATACATATTAAATGTATGTACAAATACAATATCTTAATAACGGATGAAAAAAATTTACTAAAAAAAGAATAAAAAATAAAATAGAAATAAAGTAAAAGGTGCAGTACAAAGAATGAAAATATTACTTATAATTAAAAAAAAAAAAAAATTAAAATAAAATAAAAAGTAACACATGAATCAATAAGTCAATGGATTAACAGCCAGAACAGTAGTTTTTATTGGAAACATTTTTTTCTTTATTCATTAACATATAGTCTTCGACAAATGCGATGCACTCATTCTAATGCTTTTCCAAAATTTTTTATGCCAGCTGTGAAGAACGATTTATCTTTGACTTCAAAATAGGCGTTATATTTTCGGAGGAAATCTTCTTCATTGGACTGAAATTTACTTTCTCTGAAGCATCATTCATGAATCATATGAGAAAAATTCATTTTCTCTTTATACTTGTTTTTCATTACACAACACACCATAGCAAGTATATGAAAAAAAGGAGGGGACAGTATAAGTAGTAGCAATGAGGTTATTGTCACCAATTGTCACTAACTGAAACTATAGTAAAATATAAGAGCAGTTTAGTATAGTATTTTATACACCATATAGGTTTAGGTACTCAAATCATTTTCGTAGTTCATTTTCTTTTTATACTTGCTTTGCAATACACACCACAAGAAGTATACAAGAAGAAGGAAGAGGTAAAAAGTAGTAGCAATGTTGTTATTGGTAGCTAACTATTGGAGTAACCTAATAGTTCGGTTTTTTTTTAATATAAATATCTATACACATTTTCTATAATTTCTACCTTTTTATGATAATTTTTAGTCGGTTTTTATCGAAGAATATACTAAATGTGATTTTAAAATATTTATCATTTACCTATGTCCTTTCTTTTTGTAATGAGTTATTATTTTTTTTTTTGGGTATTAATATTTTTTAGTTTTTCATCCTATAAGAAAATAATTATATCTACAATAAAAAATATATTAAAAATTACATATAAATATTTCAGTTCAATATTTTCATTTCAATCTTTACAGATTTTTTTTCAAGAATTTATTATACAAAATACGAAAATTTTATTATATAAATAAAAAACAAAAATAAATAAATAAATAAATATGGAAGGTACAGAATCTACGCACAATACAAAAATATCAGATTCTGCATATTCGAATAGTTGCAGTAACAGTCGATCACAAGGAAGGTAAATTAAAAAACAAAACATTTTTATATCGATAATTTCATTTCAAATTTTAAATTCTTATACTTATTTTAATATTTTTGCATAAATTTTTATTTCTATATTCAATGGATAATACTTAATTTAATAGTGGAAGTACAAAATCAAGATTAAGCGGAAGTAATTCATCTGGTAGCAGTGGTTATGGTGGAAAACCTTCAACACAAGCCAGCAGGTAATTTGTTTTTCTTTTATACATTTATGGAGTTTCCTAAATTATTCAATGATCAACACATTAAATTAACACATGCAGAAAATGCACGTTCAAAATAATGGAATGGTATATAAGGATATCATTTCGATATTTAAATTAAATTTGTAAAATTGCTATGCTAAAAATAAAAACAATATTTCAGACTTGCATATAAATAACTTATCAAGTCTATCCGCATACACCTGTATGAGAATATAAATTCATGTTCATGTTGTACAACTATAGTGATGCTCATGTGTAGCATTCCAAGGATTTGTATTATATTTCGTCGATCAAAAAGAAAAAAAAAAAACAAAAAATGCACGTTCTATTCCAAGATTTGTATTAGTAGACCATATTCCTGATAGTCATATAAACGTATATATTTAATGTGTATCTATTTTTGAAAAGAGGCATTATTCTATGTAACATCACATGTTTTTGCATGTTTTTGCCTATTTTTTTCCTTATGAATCTTAAATTTATTATGTTTATGTATGTATTAATAACCATAGAGATAGAGTAGTATACGTAACATATGTTAGAGCTAGATACTACAATGCATATTTATGAATATTTTATGTTTGTTATAGAGAAAATATTTACAAAATTTTCCTTCAATTTTATTCTGTAGCTCTGTACACTTTAGTGTGAGTAGTGCAATCACATCACATTCAATATATACATGTTTCTCAATTGTAAAAATATAAATAAAAAAACACAAAATTTTGTGAATATATCACATATAAGTCTTCCTTCAATTCTGTACTCTACACTCATATACATTATGTAAAAATGTTATACTTGTATATGTAGGTATATATACAATCCAAGAAGAGAAGAACGATTTTAATTTGTAAAAGGATTCAATAACGAACGTGACTGCATCACATAATAAAATATAAATATTTTTAGAATTTTCTCCCTATTACTATATATTGTGTAATGATGCAAACACAGAGAAATAATGTAAAAAACAGGTGTATGCATAAGTGTTTGTTAAAGACTTTGAAACATAATGTACATAACTTTATTTGACAATTTTTCATAAAAAAAAAATTATACATTATGAGCCTTACTTATAAAAATTTCTTAAAGTCGACTTTATTTTAGTAATGACATGCCGAATTTAGAAGTGACTTTAATTTTGGTACTCATAACAGTTTACTAAGTTCTAATTTAAAAAAGCTTTTTTAGCAAGCTCTTTTTGCTTACTACTGTAATTTTACATATGGAATTTATAATTTTGTTATGTCAATAGTCAGTTAGTTATGTCAATTTGAATAAAAAAAAAAAATTTTTTTTATTTTATGTCAAATGTTACTATGTTATGCTATGTTATATGCCTATTTTATATTTTGATTTGAAATTTTTTGATAGTTTGATCAAAAATTAGGTTATTATGCTCTTAATAACGACTTAGTAGAGCTCTCGCCACGATTAAAATTTAAAGTCTCTACTAACACTAAGGTTAGGATTAAATTTGTTATAAGTATGAAAAAATAGTTAGCAAAGGATTAAGTTCTTATTAATAACTTAGTTACAGTTTATAAGTAAGGCCCTATATAATAAAAATGAGAAAATAAAAACTTATTTAGAATTAATACAGGAATTTTTTTCTAAATGATTATTTAATGGAAAATTTTTAATATATTATACTGTTGCAGGATTTTAAAAAATAAAAAAAAAATTATTCTGATAAGATATTGTAAACATGTTGAAAGTTTAAAAATAAAAATTTCATTAAAATTTATTTATAAATTGTTTATAAACTTTATTTATAAACATTGTTGCTATACAAAATATATGTTGCGAAATAATGAAAATTTTAATTTTTTGTTTTTTATTTAACTGCAGAACTTGATCATTTGAAATTTAATATTAATTTAATAATTTTATTTTATATTTTTTCATATATTTTGTTAAATTTACATTAGTGATGTTGTATCACAGCAAAATATTAAACGTACCAAAGATAAATCCCGTAAAAAGAAAAAAATCAAATCAAATAATCAAACAGTTACAAATACATCATCAACAATACATCAGCAAGATAATGAAAATAATTGCGAAAATAATAATTTAGATGAACAAAATGTAAACATTTTAGAAAATTCTGAAGGTAAGTAACACGCGTTTAAATACGTCGTAATACTTATACTCATTATGACAAAAAAAAAAAAAAATATAATTCTTTGAAAAAAATATTAATCCTTTTTATTCTTTTTTATTATTATTCATTTTTATATATAGAATCAACAATTACAAGACAAAAAGATTGTAAAGAAAAATCAACAGATATTGTTGCAATTGATCAATCACCCGGAGATTTATCGTCACAATTTCCAACACCATCACCACTTTCTAGTAAGTTTACAAAAATGAAAAATAAAACAAAAATTTGAATAATAAAAATTTATTTAAAAATATATTGTAAATAATAATAAATAAACAAGTATGAGAATAAATTTGAAAAAGGATATAAGAAACTATTGGACTAGTGTATATATCAATATGTATGTAAATATCGAACAATATTTTTTATACATTTATACGAGTATATGCATATCTGTTTTTTTAAGGATATGTGTATATGACATAAGTACATGTATTATTATACAATCACTTGACATAATCATAAATTTCCTTTTAAATTATCCTCTTTTACATACATAAATATGTATATTATGTGAACCTTTTAGAGTACATGATGATAATGATGATTATCCTTTACAAAACATACAATAAAATATATTTTTTTTTTGTTATCGTTTTGTTTGTATTAGATATAGAAATAAATTCAATGTATGTTATACAATAAAGCTTACATTCTTATACATGAATATTTGTAAAAGACAAGATAAGAATCAATTTTGAATAATTTTCGATTTGTATGTGTAAGAAGTTTTCTTTTACAAATAAACTAAAAATTTGCATAAATATAAATATATACAAATTTGTGTGTATGGATGTATTAATAAGGATATATTTAGTTTTTAGTCAAAATTTTATGAAATTTAGTTCCTTTTTATTTACATAAATATTATATGCTATAGATTGATATACGTATTAGATATAGTATATCTACTAATTTGCAGATTTATGATTAAAATTGATCTAAATCCATGACCGAAATATCATACTCGTACATATTAAAAAAAAAAAAGTCACGCAACTTGTAATATAATGAACCTATACGCGTCTATGCAAAAAGTAAAATCCCAGATTATCTGTAATAGAATTGACTTACAGTTATTTAGCTAATTAATATCAAAGTTTTGTACAAGGTGCGGCTATTTAATACCACGGAACTGGCATTGCTGTTGTATAAGAACTACGCAAGTGCGGATATGTCAAACTATAGTAGGACTGATTTTAGTTAGCTTCAAGTCTATTCTGTCAATTAATGCCACTCTAATGTATGTATAGAGACCTGCATAATGGTTTTTAGCCTTCTTATAGCAAATAATGCATTATCACAATGTAGTATGACATTGCCTTGTCCGAAAGGATGTTTCTATTCCCAATCATTAACATTTTTATGATATATAGAGTCCTTGTTATACATACATATGTATGTTATTCTCTTTTTTTTTTTTAATCTTAATATAAAATCAAATACATAATCATACTGCAAGTATTAGTATAGTAAAGTCGACAAGAGCATTCAATTACAAAAATAAAATAAAAAATAAATAAATCCTTGAATAATTGTGATTTTTTTGGGAATTTTTAAAAAATCGAAAACATAAATCTCTTTTGAATTTTTTTTATAACAGACAGACAGACAGACAGACCGTGACAGACATTTAGATATGATTGTACTCTTCCATTATATTTAAATCAAATCAAATTAACTGTTTATTACATTTTTATAAGCATATTCACTTATCATTTATTACGACATTTTATACATGCATATTGCACAAATATATGTATGTATTTGTATCCTTTCGAGAATATATATTATATACACACATTTAATAATAAGAAGTTAAAATGAATTTCAATTTCCCTGAAACACCTTGAGCTTGAAATATCCTTGTATTACTACCATTTTCTATACATCCATATTAATATTTATCTTGATGGATGTTATGAATATGAAAGAACACAGAAAATACATCTATTTATACATATACCTATCAAAGACATCCTTATATCCATACATATAAATATGTATATAAAAAATTAGTATACAATACGAACAGAAGAAATAATTTTTTAACATTATAAGTAAAAACGATAAGAAGTAATCGTTTTTATATGTTTTCGTATACAAATAATAAAATAAAAATATTTTCATTCAATGTTACATAATAAATATGTGTATATATACGAATACAATGTACATATGTATGTTTTGCATAGTTTACATTTTTTTTTTTTTTATACAAGTACAGAATATTATATGTAGTACAAGGAATTTTAAAATTTCATTGAAGTTATTGGTGTGTATAGCAATTCAATTTCCATATACTTACATACATATTACAGGACGAATGTACATACGTATATAAGTATGTATCGTTGATGTTAAAGTTATTTTTAAATAAAATCAGTTAAGCATATTTCATTTTCGTTGCTCTGGTTTCTTGTATTTTTGTTTAAATTTAGAAAATTGTATAAAATAGTAATAGTAGTCTTACACTATATTATGTACAGGAACTACGATAAGTATTGGCACACCAAAATTTATCTTTTATATTAATTTTTGTAAGTTTAATTCAATAATGATAAAAATTTTCAATTACATTTTATTCTATATTTAGTCCTTAATCATTTACAAAAAAATTATCATTATTGACGTTTAAAAAATAAAACTATAAATACATCAAAAGTACTGCCACAATAGTACAAATTTTACTGTAAATGGTATAGCTACACAGTTTACGCTATATGCTAGTACGAGTAGTATTTCACAAATCGTGTGTACCTACTCATATTTTTGATAGAAAGTTGATTTTTTGAGTTTCTCCTTTAGTAGAATGCGAATAATGTACATAGCAAACCAAAAAAAATACTCGTAAACAAACAACATTTTATACTTGCTCCTCTCTCAGTATATAGAATGCGAATATTGTACATGACAAAACACGGAAAATCAATAAACAACATTTTATACTTGCTCCTTTCCTTTATACATACTCTGTGTGCTCGTATTTTTCTTCCTCTCTTTTCCTTCTTGATAAAAAGTTGTTTTTCTCCTTTAGTAGAATGCGAATAATATTCTACATGACAAAACACGGAAAATCAACAAACAACATTTAATAGAATACTTTCTCCTCCTCTTTATACACACTCTCTAGACACTCTAGAGTATTGAAGGTATTGGAGTCTACTCTATATACGAGTAGTATTTTAAAATTTTATTCATAAATTGTTAGCATTTATATTAAAGATTTTCGAAATTTATGTACCAATTACCAATGAAAGTCACTTTAGATAATATATGTCAATGTAAAGTATTTGAAGGATATAAGAAATTATTTGTAATCTTATATGGGGATACAAACTATTATATTGCATTAAATACAAATACAAAAGTACATATTACGTATACATTAGATGTATTTATATGTTTGAAAATTCATATACTCGTATGTATGTATGCATATAGGAAACCCAAATCAAAGAGAAATAATAATAATAATAATTATGGTTATTTAAAATCTTATAATTTATATTCATATTAAATATGAATAATCTGTGTGTATACTATATACCATATTATTGTATATGTTAAGGCATTTTGAGGTTTATAAAACTATTATTATTATTATTATTATTATTATTGTTATTTTTTCATTAATAAATATTTTTGGGTGTATGGTATGCATATATTTCTGTACATAAATTTTTAGAAAATATATAAATTATCTCAATTTACTTATTTGATATTCATAATAGGCATATCATGAGTATAATACGATATGTATACTATATGCGATTATGTGTAATGTAAATATAATTTAGATCTAAATGAAAATTTCAAGAATTAAAATTTTTGAATTTTACATTATGTATTTCTATTTATATATTCGAATATGTATCACACATACAAAAAAATAATTTTGTTCGTTTTTTTGTTTTTTTTTTTACGTACATACATAGTATTATATCGCTGCATAGTATTATACAACGGGTATACATAAATTATAAAATAATATGTCTACAGGCTCATTATTATGCAAACTATTTATAAACAAGATTTATTTTCGTGTATGAAAACATGCTATAACATAAAACATAAAACTATAATGTCAAAATAAGATTATATATGAAGGATAATCAAAATGGAAATAAAAAAGAGACATTTATTTTTAAATTATTATCTTTAAAAATACATAATAAAAATATGTATAACAAAATCGGATAGAGCAAAAAAAAAAAAAAATTAGGATTTTAAAATGAAAAAAAAATAAAAAAGGGCCAAAAAGCATATATGTACATATTCATACCTACCTATGTCTGTACATATGTACATATATGTACTTATTGTATGTTAAACAGATAAAATACTACATAAAATATATTTGTTAATATATTATGCAAGAAGGATGTGTTTATGTTACGTTTTTTGTTTTGTTTTTAAATGGTCCGTTTATATTCTTGAGTATCTGTTCTATTATAAGATAATATAATCCTAGTGTCTGAAGATGCTTGTATACGAGTATTATGTATATAATAAAAATATGTAGATATAAGTAGATGCATACACTTTATGTAGGTTTGTGAATATCATGTATCTATAGTTGTCCTGAAATCAACAGAATATATATAGAAAAAAATAAAAGATGCATAGAAGGATACTGTATGAAAAATATCATAATGCAGATTAAATTTGATTTGATTAAGTTGACAAAGGACAAAACAAAAAAATGATTATAGGAACCTAAAAGAGTGTAGGTATCCAATTTTTGAATAAAATCAATTACCTACATTATTATGTGTGCATATGTGTACTTATCTCTATGCATATTCCATATAAATTTATCCAAAGAAAATGTTTATATTTTTCTAATAATCACATAATAATATTGTATATACAATTTTTTTTAAGACTACATATTATTATGTATCTTAAATCCTTCTTCTTCTTCTTCTTCTACGGCACTGCAGTCCTTAAAAGAACCCTGGCCTCAGTAAGAGTCTGCCACCAACCCGTTCTATCCAAAGCTGAAACCCCTCCAGTTTTCAATCTCCAGCTTGTTTAGGATCTTCTTGCACTGAATTCCACCATCGATTCCTCGGCCTTCCTCTCGATCTCTTATTTCCAACTTAAATCCTTATTTCACTTGAATATAAAATGTTTATTTTATTGAAATGATTTTTGTTTTTTCTTTCATTATATTTATTTTTAATTTTTATCTTTATTTTCTATTTTCTTCTTCTTTAGTTATAGGACATAATACAACAAATAAACCAGAAAGAATACCAGATATTAGTAATACTAAATTTGAATCACCTTTAAAGTCTGGAAAATCAAAAGAAGTAAGTATTGTACTTTAAATTTATTATAATTATATAATAAGTATTTAGTATACTCGTTGTTATTAGTGTATAACAGGTCAGGAAGTAATGTAAATGAAAAAAGAAATACTATGATAACTTTTCATATAACTATCAATATTTATATTTTGATGGTTAAATAAAATTCCACAAAAATGTCCGTATTTTATTAAGCACAAATATTTAAATTAAATTTTATTAATGGAAAATTAAAGATATTTTCACATAGATTTTTACACATAAATTTCTTCGTAAATATGTATAATTATCTTCTTATTTTATATACACTGTGGCTCCTTTTAATTATTATTATTCATTTTTGTTTTCAAAACTATATAAATTTTGTGGTATTTATATTATAAAGCATATATTTTAATTTTTGAAATTGGTTTAAGTTCATTTTTGAAACAAAGTTACAATGATTGCAATCTGTTATGAAACTTTTATCTATAAATAGTTAAAAACAAAAAAAAAATCCTTTAAAAATTTCACTTTTTTGATAATACAAATTCCATTACTATTCAAATCATCATCATCAGCGCTACAGCTCTATAGGTGATGAGACAAGAGGCTTTCACAGAAGTAATTTCTAAACTTTATTACTATAATGAATGCATCTATACAGTTTAACGTGGATTGCGAACCATTGATTTAATGGTGGAGAAGCCAGCTCCCTTACATGATAGGGCTCAGACCGGCAATTCAAGATCAGTAGCTAGTTGCTCTACCACTTGCGTCACCTTGAGCACTCTTACCATTCCATGGACTTATACTACTTTCAAAGAAAATTGCTCATATTTTACAGCTTTTTACGTATATGCAAATGTGTACCAAAGTATACAACCATATATAAGCATTGTTTTGAAGAAAATCTTTATAATAGTGACTATAATAAATAAAAGGATAAAATGGGATAAAATTTGTTACATTAATTTATTTTATTTTATATTTATTTATTTATTTCCTTTTATCTTTTGTTTTACTGTTAATTTTTGTTGTCTGTCTTATTTGATTTTATTTTATCATCGCATCGTTATTATAACGAGTACACACATATATACATATATATACATGCATCCTGATTTTTAAGAATAGAAAACAAAAATAAAAATTTTCATTTCTGTTGAAAAGAGGAGACGTATAGTACATACATATTTTCAATGAAATACGTATCTATATATTTTTTTTTGTTAAAATTTTGTAAAGCGAAAATATAAATATATATATTCGTAATGTACGCACATCAGTACAAGGTACAAGTGTATCTGTATTTATATACATATTTATATTTTGTAGTTATTTTTTATTTGATACTTTTAAAAGTGACTTTACATTTTATTGTACTATAGTACATAATGAAAACATTATTATATTTTGTCTGTCTATATATAAGTAAGTATGTACATATATCTCACTCTCTTTATCTTGAAATACTTATAAAACAAGACATTTATAAATTTAAATTTAATTATATTATATTGTTGTGCTGTTTTTCTGTCCATTTTCACTATATTATACTTGGTATCCTTGAATAGATGTGTACTACGTTTTTGCAGTTGAAGAAAAATAATAATAATAATAATAATAAGGATTTCATTGTCCTTTACTTTTTATTTCATTCACAAATGTTTCACATAATAAACATTGAATAAAAATCTTAGTTTAAATTTAATGTTTATAATGCCATAAGGATCTTTAATGTCTGAATAAATATGAGACATATTAAAGTTATCTGTATATTATGTGTTTAACTTTAACGCGTTATTTTTGTTTTGAAGCACAAAATATTTATTCAAGAATATATGGTAAAGTCGATCTTTAATTTTAAGAGGAAGAATATTTTTTTTTTTTTTTTTTTTTTTTTTTTTTTGGTAGATTTAACAGGATTTCATAGAATATTCTATAGTATTTGCAGTTATGTATAGGAGAAAACATTTGTTTATTTTTTTATTTTAAATTTAAAGGATATATACATATTGGAGTTTATTTAAATTATTTGTAGAAAATTTATCAAATTAAAGCAAAATTTTGTACATGAATCTGTTCATTTTGTATATAATTTTACTTTTACTTTTATTTTTTAATGCTGAAAATTTCTTCAAATACATTTTTTTTTATAAAAGTTTTTCCTATTAGTATACTGTTATGGCAAACAAAACATCAAAATATTGTCACGCATTTGTCTACATAGAATTGAGAAAAATTTTAAATTTAAAAATGTGTATCTCGAATACCCAAATACTCGTATTTCGTATTACTTTTTTAAATGATTGTACTTATGTACATTATTTGTTTTGTTTTTGTACACGAGTTTATCTGTACGAGTATTACGGCATTTTAACAACAAATTTTCCAAAATGAATCCACTGTGATCTATATAATTTTCTCATTTTAGTAAATTTATAATTAAATTGAATCACAGTTTTCAAAAGGCAATAGTACACTATCAACATTTCATATACATCCTTATAACAGAGTATTGTTTATACACAAAATATATATGTATCTACAGCACTCATATTCTTCATTTTCTTTTAAGTTTGCTATATTTCCTTCATATGCCTATTGGCTATATACATATAAGTATATAAAGGATACCTTATAAATTAAAATTTATTTATAAATTTTCCAATAAAATCATCATCATAATCATCAAAAAATGTTTATTTAATGTTTTTGTAAATGGAAGTTTTTGTTTTTTTTTTTAAACATTTTTATTTTTTTTTTTCAGTTATTTTCTTTTTATTATTATTTATTTTTTTTGTTTTTTAATTTGAACTGGCGATTTTATAAATTTTACATTTTCAAATTTTTTTATTTATTTTTCCTTTGTATTATTTTTTATATTTCTAACTGATGAATTTTATTGTTTGTGTAGGTATGTGCTTTGAGTTTTTTAATTATATTTGTGTAAATATTATTTTATTGTTAAATTTTTATTCATCATTTGTATCACATTCGTATTCAATTTTAATATAAAATTAAATAATTGAAAGAAAGCAAAAGAAAATAAAAAAAAAATATAACAACAATAATAATTATACACAAATACTAAAAGAAAATTATAAAATTTGAAAAAAAAAAAAAAATACAAACATGTATAATAATAATTGAAATAAAAAGAAAAGAAAGATAAAAATGAAAGTGGAAAACCTTTTAAGTAAGCATATTACATTATATTCTCGTATTTACATAAATACACCTAATATTATCGTTAATATATACATATACACTTACATGCTTACGTGTATAAGTAGAAAATGTATTATGTATGTATATATCGCAGTATAAAATTTACAAGAATTAAAACATAATAGAGGTATTCACTCTCTCTATAGTATTTGGCCTTGTATATTTATACTCGAAGTATTTTTACTACATTTTGCTAATATACTACGCCTTGTTATTTTCTCCCATATAAAATCAAGTAAGCCAATCATTGTAATAAAACAAGAGGGTTAAGGCATGTTTTTTCTGTGTAGTATTTTGTAGTAAATATTTTGACAGTTGAACAGACATAGTAGTCATTTGGTAAATTTTGATAAAATTTAAATTTAAAAATTTTAAAATTTTGATACAACAAGAGTATTTACAAAGTATGTTCACTCCACACTAAATTTGATTATGTATTAATACACAATAGCTAAAATACTAGCCTGAGTGAATACCTCTAATGTATTATCCGGCAACGTGATAAATTCAATTAATAATAATAATTCTTTTTCACATTTACAAATACATATATACATTGTATTCGTGAAAAAATAAATGTTCTTTTAAAAGGATTCTTTTTAAATATTTCACAATTACATTTACAAAATGTAAAAATTTATTTACAAAAAAAAAAAATAAAATTATTATCATGGAATTTATCAAAGTTTCATAATTAAATTTATTAAGTTTATGTGTATATATACTATATATATACTATAGATTGTATGTATACATTATTATGGAAGAGTATATAGCTATAAATATACATATATATGTATGTAGTATATACTTAGATGACAAAAATAGAAAACGATATAAATAATTAATAAAACAATAAGGAAAATCCTACACATAAACGTAATCCATACACTAACACATACAAATTATATACAAAAATATATACGTTTTCTAAAATGTGTAAAATTTTATAGTTAAATACATATGTATAGGTTATATACCATACCATATACATAATATTTTTATATAAATTATAATACAACATCATGTTATTACACATGCACATTACGAAATACAAATTAATATAATATTGTAAGCTCATGTACTCGTACATTAAATACAAAAATAATAAATTTATTGTAATATTAAAAGAAAAAAAATAATATACATATATAAATGATTATATAAAATTCATATACAAAAGTACGATAATGTAGGTACAAACATACAATAAAAATTGAACAAAATTAAAATGTCGATTATAAAATCAACCAATACAACACCATCTTCTGGATGGATTATTGTAAAGTATAGAAGAGCAAGAGGTATAGAATGATGTGATAACATATATACAGCTGGTATATATAGATAGTGTATAGTAGAGTATATATGTATAGGAAAAATTGATCATTTGATGTGGGAGAGGGTATGGTAAGGAAGGGGAGGAGGAGGAGGACCGTGTTATTAGTTGTTTTGTTGGCTCATGGCATATTGTTATGAAAATTTCAACGGAAATGGGAAATGAGAAATTTTTGTGTGTGATTATATAAAATTTTCATATTTTATTTCTGTATTAAATATTAAATATATTTATTGAAAACTGAAAAGAAATAAATATAGAAAATAATCTTTAACAAAAAAAAAGGACGAAAATGAAAATAATTGTGTATATGTACATATAAAAAACCTCAAGTATTACTCGTATGCACGAGAAGAAAATACATGTATATAGAATTACATAAATAATTGTGAAAATATTTATTATTGTACATACATTGAGAATGTATAAATATTCACATGTACAATACATATGTATATGTGAATATTTATACTTTCTTATATTTATATTTATACATACACAAACAGTTACAGTTTGTAATTGTGATAAAAATAAACAGCTTATATTTATGTAAATACTCATCGTACCTTTTATATACTTATTACATATATATCCATGTCTACAAATATATTTGGTATGTATGTACAGGTGGGAAGGAGGAAAGAATTTTAGTTACGTATTCATTATAAATCGGTGTATGTATGTATGCATTTATAAAAACTTTATTTATATTTCAATTTCTATATTTATTTTTATTTATTTAACTTTAAGAAGTCCTTTAGATTCTCCTTTTGTTTTTTTCTTTTTCTTCTTATTTTATTTCTTTTTATAATAATTCTATTAATAATATTTTTATTTATGTATAAAAATTGTTATGTGTACATATATATACGAAATATACAGTACAGGAGAGTATTTAATATAAAAAATTTATTTTGAAATAAATAATTTCAATATTTCTCTCTTAGAATTATATTGTAGATCTTTATATATATGTTAGGTATATTATATATGTATTGGTTTATGTTTATATATGTATATGTTTATATATATGTAGGTATATTATATATGTATTGGTTTGTATATAGAATACAGAATATTAGGTATATATGTAATATGCAATTTATGAAGGTAATATATGCAGGCATAATATTTACGTAATTTAAGGCTTCAATTCATCATGATTATATTTAATTTATAACAGATATATTGGTACAAGAATGTATAGATATAGCTAAGGGAATTATGTTACGTGAATGTAGGAGTTACATTTATTAGTAGAGCTCCAGTTCTACGAAATTGAATATTGGAAAATGACATAATTTATTTTAGAATTATTTGAAATCAATTTTTATTTTTATTTTCTTGGAAAATTTATTAAAATTTTATTTTGAAATCAACTAATGAGAAAACTAATGCCAAATTTTACAATCAACAGCTTGAGTAACGATTTCAACAGTTTTACAGTTCTCAATAAGAGAAAATTTGAAGTACACTTAAGCTCTAATCTAATACGTTGTTGCTCCTCTACCAGCAACTCAATGGTTCGCAATCCACAATAAACTGTAGGTGTGCACATGATAATAATAAGCCTTAGAACTGGCCCTATAAGTAGTAAAGTTAGAAAGATAAAACTTTTTATTGAGTGTTGAATGTTTTTTTATACCTTTCCTATATAAATATTCTCCAAATGAATAAAGTGTATATGCAACATATACTATGAATACATAAAAAATTTTTCATTAAGTATTTTTTTTTTTTAGTAATTTCGTGTCGGTAAATGAGAAATGATTGTAAGGAATATACCTATACCCGTGTATAAATACTTATGCCATACACTGCGTTTGTTTATTTTATTTTTTTATCGTTATAATATTCACATGGCTAAAAATGAGAATTTTTTTTTCTTTAAAAAAAAAAAAGGAAACAAAGTTTTATCAGCAATTTTAGAAACGTGACAAAATTAATTTTCTTTAAACGCACATATACCAATACGAATACCATAAGTTCGGTAGTTACAATCAATTTTATTTTGTTTTTCTTTAAATTCATTTTTATTCTTCTTCAATTATTTGTTATTTTTTTCTTACATTTTCTTTAGAGGAAAATTTTATTTTTTGCCAGCAGAATTTTTCGTTTTTTTTTTTCATAGTAACTGTTCTTTCTTTTTTATGCGCAATGATTGTGTAAGTTAATGTACGTTTTACATAAGATGTGCTCATATACATATGTATGTATATGATTAGGAGGGTGATTAAATAAGAATTTTATTCTATTCTTGGTTTTGCTCTATTCATTTACTTTACTCACAGATTTCGAAGATTCCTAGAAATTTTATTTTGTAATTTTTGTTTTTTTCTGCTTGTATAATAGTTATTGGAGTATAATCACAAGAATAATTTTATAACTATAGTAGAATACATACGAATCAAATAAAGTATTTTTTGTATAAATGAAATTTTCATATTAATATCGCATGTAATCGTCTTATACAGAAGATACAGTATATGTCTTGTCGACGTAACAAGCAACAAAATAAACGATAGAATGAAAAAACGTTGTGCAACCATAAATAAGAGTGAAGGGAAAAACAAATAAAACAAAGAAATAAAAAAAAAACTAAAAATGAATAATGAAAAATCTAAAGGATATATAGCTATAGATACTTTGGATATAATTTTAGAATCCTTTTTTTTCCATTTTTTTGCTTATATCACAATCTACCCTCACTTTAAATAGAAAACCATTAAAATGAAATTTAATTGAATTTTCTGTGCAATTTAAATGTAACATGAACTCTCTTGGTAATTTTACTCTTCTCTGTGTATTTAACAAAAATCCAGTAGAAAAATAAAAAAAGAAAACAAAAAAAAACATTCCAATTCATTATCACAACTCATTACTGACTATCAATTTTTGTTGAATTTCATTTTTATGTATTTAGGATGGATTCTGTTGTGTTATATCGATGCATGATGGTGTCGTTCTATTTACAACACCAAGTATTACAGATATTCTTGGTTTTCCACGTGATATGTGGCTGGGAAGATCATTTATTGATTTTGTACATCCGAAAGATAGGGCAATATTTGCTAGCCAAATAACAACTGGTGTGGCGGTACCGATTGCTGAGACAAGAGGAAATTGTCAAAAAGATGCAAAAAGTTCATTATGCGTTATGTTAAGAAGATATCGTGGCCTTTGTACTGAAGGTTATGGTGTTACAAGTAATGCAGTCAGCTATAAACCATTTCGTTTAGTTTTAACATTTCGTGAAGCACCAGAAGAATCAAAATCAGATAAATCGAATACACCACCAATACCGAATGCAACAAGTATGCTGTTAGTTATCTGTGCAACACCAGTTAAAAGTGTCTACGAAGGTAATTTTTAATACAGACATCGTAATAGCTGATGTGCTGCTCGCGGATGAGTCTTATGTCTGACTAATATTTTGCTATATTATTATTTTTCATATTTTTTTTTTATTTTTATTTTTAGTTCCAAATGAAATTATGTCGCATAGAAGTCCTAAATTTTCAACGAGACATACTGCGGCTGGAATTTTATCACATGTAGATAGCGCAGCCGTATCAGCCTTAGGATATTTACCACAAGATATGATCGGTCGATCCATAATGGAATTCTATCATCCTGAGGATTTATCATCCCTCAAAAATATCTATGAGACTGTTATGATTAAAGGTCAAACAGCTGGTGCTTCATATTGTAGTAAACCGTATAGATTTTTAGTTCATAACGGATGCTATATAACGTTAGAAACAGAATGGACAAGTTTCGTGAATCCTTGGTCGAGAAAATTAGAATTCATTATTGGCCATCATAGAGTTCATCAAGGTAATAATTTTAAAAAATGCATATAGGAATTCATTCAATTATTTGAAATCAATTTGTTTGTATTAATTTAATATGTAATTTTATGTATTTTATTATAAAGGACCAAAAGATTGTGATGTATTCAAGAGTGCAACAGATCGAACAGAAACTTTTTCAGAGGAAATTCGTGCAAAGAGTCAAACAATACGTGAAGAAATTTTACGATTACTTTCTGAAACGGTGTCAAGATCAACAGATAATGTAAAACAAGAAGTTTCGAAAAGATGTCAAGCTCTTGCTTCGTTCATGGAAACTCTTATGGATGAAGTTAATAAAAATGATTTGAAATTAGATTTACCACAGGAGACTGAATTGACGGTATCAGAACGTGATTCAGTTATGTTAGGCGAAATATCACCACATCATGAGTATTACGATAGTAAAAGTTCAACTGAAACACCACCAAGCTATAATCAGCTGAATTATAATGAGAATTTGCAAAGATTCTTTAATAGTAAGCCTTTCACCGCGCCGCCAGAAGATATAATGAAAATCGATCAATCATATTATGAAGCAGCCGATCAGGGTATTAGTCTGAGTCCAATACAATGTTTCGAAGAGAGTGGAGGCAGTGGATCAGCGGGTAATTTGAGTTCTGGAAGTAATGCACAGATGGAAAGTGTAACGAATACAAGCAATACTGGAACCGGGACGTCATCAAGAAGTTTTCAGCCTCCCACTTTAACTGAGGCACTTTTAAATAAGCACAACGACGATATGGAGAAGATAATGTTGAAAAAACATCGAAAATCTCGAAGTCGTATTGGAGATAAATTAAAGAAAAATTCAAACAAAAATCAAGAGCACAATCAAGGGCACGGTGTTAAGCGAAGTGGATCACATTCGTGGGAAGGTGAAGCTCATAAAACTTCAAAATATCATCATACTGCAGATAAACAAAAGGATGCACAACAAGATCAACGAAACGTTAAAACTTTTATGCCTTCGGCTAATATGAATGGGGGGTACGGTAATCAGTTATCATCGCAGCTTTGTCAACGTAACATAGATTTATGGCCGCCATTTTCTGTTAGTATGACAACGATGAGAACCACCCCACAAACCACACCGCAAAGTCAATTTCCAACGACGACTGGTCTTTTTCCGGCCGTTTATTATATTCCGACTGCACAACAATCAACCAGTACACAACAAAGAGAAAATCCTGGTCAACTGTCGAATGGCGGTTATTCAGTACAATATATGGCTGGTCTAATGTATCCGCATCCATCATTATTTTATCCACATCCAACGATGATGTATCAACCAATGTCATTTCAAGCTTTATCATCTGTTGGTGTGCCGGATCGTATACCGAATCCATCATTTTGTGTAAGATTTAGAAACAATATAAAATTAAAAAAAAAATAATTAAAAAAAAGACACGGTTAATCAATTTATAAATGAAATGATTCCTCATCAAATGTCAAATTTAATAATTTTAAACCAGTTTAAAAAAAAAAGATTTTTGTTACTTTAATTTTCTGTTATTAATTATTATATAAAATAGAATCCAATACCTGATACAATGGCAGCACCGTCGAATCCAAAAAATCAAGGAAATACATCGTATTCAAATTCTCATGCACAAATACAAAGACCATCCTCACAAGCGACATCAATTAAAGTCGAACCTGGATCAAATATGGTAAAACCACAATGAAATAATTAATTGAAATCGGGCTTTTTTTTTTTCTTTTTGCATTTATTTAAAAATATTTTTGACTTTTAGCTTCATTATTATATTATTTATATATGACATCTGAATAAATACTAAGCACACATTAAAAATAGTAATGCGCTAATATTGCAAAAAAGAAAAAAAACATTTTTATTAGTTTATTACAAATTTCTTAGAAATTTTTTAATAATTTTTGTTAAACATATTTTTCTTCAATTTCTTATATTATCAACCATCATATATATAGGCACCATCAGATTCATCTAAAAAAGAAGTAATCGATTCACCAACAGAATCACTGCATGGTGATGATAACGAAGATTTATATCTATCCAAGGTAGCATGTCAATGATATATTCTCCAACAACATTGGAACATATACTCATTCATACACATACAGTAAAATCATAAATAATTTTCATTAAACTAATTTACTGCTGAATTTTTGTTTCTTTTTTCTTCTCCTATTTTTCTTATTCATAAAAAAAATAAAAAATTTTTAGGGTAGATATGAACAGACTGGCGGCGGTAATAGTGATGATATGGATGAATCAAGTTTTTCTAGCTTTTATTCATCATTCCTTAAAACAGATGTATCATCATTGGATTGTCCGCAACATAGTGAAAAATCACACCCGAAAGAAATTCGAGTAAGTTTATAAGTATACTTATTACAACATAAAAAATTGCGTAAAAATTCCGAATCATAAATTTATGTTTTAATTTTATTTTTTATTTTTATTTCACGTCCTCATCAAAGAAAACGTTAATTATATGTATCAGTTTTGACACTACATGAAAAAGATTTTTAACTCTGAAAAAAAAAAAAAAGAAACTGACATTGAAAGTTTTAAAATTTATACCCAAAATATATTGGAATTTTAAATTTTATTTTATTCCCCTGACATTCGATTGACAATCAGATAACAGATTTAAAATTAACGTTACGAAATTTTATTTGAAATTTCTTCTTTTATTTTTTTTTTTTAATATTCGGAAATATTTGTGTTCCGAAATAAGTAATTTAAATTTAGATTAATCCGGAAAACATGTGTATATGGAAAAAGTATATTAAAATATTTATAGATTAATTTTGATTTTGATTGACAGTTCTATAGATGATTTTTTTGAGATGACAATCATTGTGTGTACATTTATATCCTATTTGTATACATTACATTTTGAATGTTAGTTTGCGGTTATTTCAAGAATATGAACATAAACTTCTACGCTTCTACGTAAATGAGTGTATAATTTATGCGTAAATAATTTATTCCACATAAAACTGATTGTTTTGAATGCGTACATTATGTCAATTGACTGTCATACATAAATCCTTATATATAAATGCTTCATGACTCTGATATCACTGATATCTAAGACCAAAGGTATACTATATTTTGGCCGTACATACCTACACATAAAACGACACGAGTACATATTTGAAAATTATTTGCAACATTATTGAAATTGTTTTATTTCAAATTATTTGAATTTTTGGAATTGAATTATATTTTGGCTTTTTGTGTTAGCTTATGTACATGTTTTGTTATACTTTTTGTTTTTTCATAATTTCTTTTAAATTCCCTCTAAATAATGACTATGCAGATACATTTTTTTTTCGACTATAATCCTGAATCCATAATAAATGCCTTGTTGTCATGTCATTCATTTTTGTTATATTTTGTTATTTTTTTGTTTGGACAATTTAAATCGATTTGAAAATAATATCATATTAAAATCCGTATCCATACAGTACGTATAGTTATTTAAGGATCTATGGACACAAATTATTTTAAACATTTAAATCGATTACTATATACAAATTTTTGATATACATAATAGAGAAATAAAATCCTCACAAAATTAATATCTCTGTTAATACTTTAATAATATAGAGGATAAATACACATAAATTATGTAGAGAAGAATGATTAGTTTTTTAGGATTTTTTTTGTTTTTGATTAGTAAAAAAATTTTTTTTCTATCCACGTTTTGTATATAATCACAGATAAGGATAATAATATTGTCTGTGATATAATGTATTTTGTTAAATATATGATGATTTAGAATTTGTCATATGTCATTTGTCATAGAAACCCATATGTCATGACACACCGATCCGATATGAAGAAAAATTATTATTCTTTGACAGTTGACTTAATAATGCATAAAAATAATTTGAATTTTATCTAAGAAGTTCGATTGTTCAAAAGTTTGTTTGACATACAGTTTGATGATTTGGTGTATTTTATTTTTAGTTTAACTCGATAACCACTATAGTTTTTTGTTTGGTTACAAACTAAAATGCAATACTGGATACCATTCGATTTTATAGCCGTTATCTGTTGGTTACTAATTCGGTGTGTCTATGTTATAATCCAGAACTATGCAATCAGATTTCAGAACAAAACAAAAAAAAAACCTTAAGAGAACCTACAAGAAGAGTACAATACAAAACATATTGCTCAATCCAATTTAATTGCAGTTATTTATTTGTTTAATTTAAGTAATTAATTGATTTTGATTTTTTTTTTTAATCGAAATTATCCAGTAATTAATTATACATATTTATTTTTTATAATTTTTCTTACCTTTTATTTAATTTTCATTGTTTTGATCAATATTCGTTTTTCTTTTCCTTTATCTGTATCATCCATTTATAGGAACACAATTGGGAGAAAACACTTAATAGACGTCCATGGAGAAGGCCCGGTCCATCATGGTTAGATAATGTTACATTAACACCAGATTTAATTTACAAATATCAGTTAGCTGCACGTACAATAACTGAAGTATTACAAGCTGATTTAACAACCTTAAAATGTATTAGACAGGTAATTATCATCATAGTATACTACTTTATATAACGTCTATAGTACATATACTTATACAATTCTAATACGCATTATGTATACCTATGCATTAAACAAAAAATATACTATGTAAATTAAATAGAAAGTACACACTTACTACATATTATCTTATATCCTGATTACTATCAATTTGATCAAATTTACATTTTAATTTGAATGTATGTATCTTACAGTATTTAACATGAAATTTAATTTATATTTTCTATGTAAAGATTTATATATATTTTTTTAATTAATTTAATTTATTTCTCTTATTTTTTTTTTAATTTTATTTTATTTTCAGCCATTATTGGTTAACGATCAACTTGAACAATTATACTTAGATTTAGAATTAGAAGGATTATCGGCTAAATTAAAATTAAGTGACACAACATCAAGCAGTAGTAGTGGTGGTGAAGATGAGACATTAGTAAAAAGAAAAAAGAAAACAATTCAATATAGTAAATTTATGATGATCTATGAAGAGAATGCACCATTCCCACCACCACATGAGCAATGAAATTGAGGAGAGAAAAATATTATATAATGAGAATAATATTATTGCATATTGTATTTCCACCTTTAATTTTAATTGCAAGAATGTTGAATGCAGGTATATGAGTACATGAATACATGAATACATTATGTGCATCTCAGGGCTTAAAATTTGAAATTCAAGACAAATTTATTTTATACACATACATGCATAATGTATTTACATCATACCACACTTATACTATGGGTTGCATTTTGCATATAGCAGAAAACCAATAAAAACAAAAAAAAAAAAACAAAAAGATGAAAGAGTACAAAAGTTTTTCAATGTAATGTGTAAATGTATATAATGAATGAAATGTAATGTAAAAATGAAGAATATAATTTTTTTTGTTTTTCATAAAAAATTGTAAAAAATTTGAAAAAAAAAAAACATAAATAATAAACAAACAATAATGGAATCGAAGTTCAAATGAAAGAATCAAAAGATGAAATTAAAAATGGAAAATTTTTATGTACTATAAACTGTAAATGTGTGCTACAATCAAAAATATTATATAAATAACAAAAATAATGTACAAAATAAAATAAAATTAATTTTATAAAATAAAATAAAAAAAAAAAACAAATATGTATGAAGGCATTTATCTAAAATGGCGGATGAATGAAAAAATGGTAAAGATCATTTTTATGATTAATATATAAGAATTAGGTATTATTAATTAATAGTTAAAAACAAATGAAAATAATATAAAAAATAAAAATAATAAAAAATTTAAAAATATGAAAAAAAAAAAATAAATAAATTTGATTTTTCTTGATCGAAACAAAAAATTAATTTTTGAACATTAACACACACATGTGTACATGATGTTTATTTATTTGTACATGTGAGAGCTTTTTGCGAATACTATTTTTTGATTTTGAATATCAATTTAATATTTATTTATTTTATCTCTTTTGTAATAAATTAAAAAAAAAAAAACAAAAATAACAACAAAAAAAATGAAATAAAAAATAAAAATAAAATTAATTAATTAATTAAAAGAAATAAATTAAAGATTTTTATTTGACAAACATACTTATACATATAAACGCAAACATATACATGTGTATGTGAGTGTATAAGGTTTTATGTGTCAATTACTTAAGTGTTTTTGGAGAACATAAAAATGTTAATCTTGACAATTTAAATTGACTGACATATTTCATCCTATCATCTTCATAATATCCTTTGTATAATACTGACGTAAATGTATAGATGAAAAAATATTTATTATTTTTTTTCTTTTTTTGTTGGTTTCGGTTCTTCTAAGAATTCATTATTCGATTAATTTTCATAATGATTTCTTTGGATATGATCGTAAATCTACTAATATGCATTAGTGTACAAATTACTATAGATACGAAAACAACAAATTTGATTTTGTCATGTAAACATGAATGTAAACATGTGAAACATGTTTCTAATGTTTTTTTTTTGATAAATGATAGACACCGAAAATGTGATATCGCCAAAAGGTCCTGACGGGTCGTGGTGATGGTGGAGGGAAAGCAGTTTATCTGGCCTCTTTTCTATATAATAAAATAAAAATTAAAATGTGATACACTATACCGTGATTTATGTTGTATATGATGTCACATAGTATGTATATCTAAATGAAAATGAACCAAAAAAAAAAACAAATACCTCAAAAATTAAATATTTTCACATCAGACTAAAAAGGACGATTTATTATTATTGTCAATTGTAATTTTTTATATTTGGTGTTTTCTTATTTCAAGAAAGATAGATACAGCAATTGAGGGAAAGGTGAGATTCCTTCAATATATCATATATATCATTTAAAAATTCACAATTTTCAAATGATATTTATTGAGTACAAACATACATAAACAAACAATTTTACTAATTGAAAACAAATCAAAAAAAAAAAAACAGTAGAAACAAAAATAAAATCGTATTCGTACGTCAATTTGAAAATAATTATTTTCCAATTTATTATGAATACGGCATTACTTATATGATGACGCGCATATAATAAAAGCGAAAAGCAATAAATGAAGTTTATTATTAAATACTTACAGTAATAAACTGCAAATAAAAATCGTAAACATATAATGATGTATGTAATTTACTTTTTTTTTTAGCAAACATTTTTAACAACAAATAAATACATACGCACGTGTGTATGTATAAGAACCTTCAAATGACTTTCTAACGTTCTCCTCACAAATCTACTTATACACTTAAGTAGATGTATACTTATACCTACTACTTTTAATGTACATTAAATTTTTGCAGAATTCATTGCTTCTGTGAATTGGGTATTACTTATTTGAAATGAATTCATTTTTTTCATTACAGTAGGTACTTGAATACCAGTACTATAAATTATACTCACACATACTTATGTACATTCCTCCTATTCCTATACTCATATCTGTGCGTGCACTTTAAAATTTATAACGATATAAAAGATGAAAACAAAAAAAAAAAATAAGAAGAAATTATTCGATGATCAGATATACATAATCGTTGTATATACTTTTTACGAAAATTATCGTCGTCGTCGTAATATCTTTTTTAATATAAAGAAGAAAAATATAATAATAATAAATATTTTTATTTTAATTTAAGGATTTTGTTAAGAATTTAATTTATAAAAAATTTTTTTAAGAATTATTATGTAAAATCAAGATACAATAAAATTGAAAAAAATAATAAAATATATTACTTTAGTTTATTAAAAAAAAAAAAATTACAATAATAACAGATAATGGCGCTAACCATAATCGTCTCAAGACGAGAGTTAAAATAATGACATAAACGATTTTGTTAGATTAAATACAAATTTATATCGAAAACTATATGATATCTAGTCGTAAAGATACTTTCGTTAAAATTGATAATTTTAATTTTTAAATTAATTGATTTTTTGTACAGCATCTACGACGATTCTCTCTCAATGATTCTCTGAAACATTGCTGCCGTTTGACTCCGTTTGACTACTCCTATTTCTTCATCCGTACTCCCGTACTCCTCCTTTCGAAAACGTACTACTATTTTGCTACTTTACTAAAAATTTATTTACTTGTAATATTGTAATAAGAAAGTTGATATTGTACAAATGCACACTCATAGTGAATTGAAACTATCCCTGTTGATGTCTGTCAATAACGTTTTATGTTTTATTCTTTGTTTCTATTCTTTTCTCTAAACCATCCCTGATGAATTATGAATCAATATACATTGGAGCAAAAGCTGAAATGGTTCTGACAAATTCTACATCGAAATTTACACAAGAAGAAATTTTGGAAATAAAAAAACACTGCCTCATGTATTATATTGAATTATGTAGTCAAATTAAATCACGTTTTGACTTTGACGACAATATTTTAAAAGCTATTGAAGCTATAAATCCAATGAAATTGGGAGAAAATATCGCGTTATTACTTTCTTCATTTCAAAATCTTGTTCTAGAAGAAGAAATGGGAGAAATAGACTTAGAATGGCGTAATGTTTTGATTTGTGGTAAGAATATAATTAATAAAGATTGTCAAAACGATATAGAAAAATTCTGGATGAACATATTCGCAATAAAAAATGGCATTGGTGACTTTATGTATCCAAAACTTAAAAAATTTATAAGTGCTATTCTTTGTCTGCCCCATAGTAGTGCGGCAACAGAACGAGTATTTTCATCATTGAATTTGACGAAATCTAAAACAAGAAATTCTTTACTTGTAGAGACTGTGAGCTCAATTATGGGCGCGAAAGAGTTATTATCACATGCACAAGAAAACATTAATCCAGAGGTTTAGGAACCTTCAAAAGATTTAGTTATGATCTATACCAAAAAGTATTGAAACGCATATGTGATAATAAAATAAATATTAGAGAATAAGATTTGTTTTGTCGTTGTTATATAGAATTAATATTATTAGATAGATGACAAGACTAATTGAAAAATATATGTGCTGTAAATATTATGTGTTTTTTATTCAAATATAGAATTATATGATTTATGCATATGTGTTTTAATTTAATCAGTACAAAAATAGTGCTTATACCAGTTTAAAAGGTAAAGCAACAAAAATAAGGTAAATTAGATCACCACCTTTAAGATCATATCCGTACTCCTTCTAGCTCAAAAATACTCCCCTAAAATACTGCGTGTACTACTAACGAAAAATATCAAACGGCAGCAATGCTCTGAAATCATTATACAGTTCCGTTTAAAGATTGTTTAATATTTGATAGTTCATAGTTCATAAGAAATCTTAAGTGAATGTAAAAAAATTTAAAAGAAATTCGAATGTCTTAAGATTATTATAGTTAGGGCAGGTGCGCCTAACATTACTTAATTCCCTATAACATTCTAACATTCCCTACATAACATTATTCAGTTCATTGCATGTACAAATTAAGTATAATTTCGAATACAGATTTAATATAAAAAATCAAATGATTAAGCAATTTTTTATTGGCATTCCAGATATTATCATTTCTGTTTAAAAATAAAAAAAAAATAAATATTGAATGTGTTGTTTTGAACTAAAAACAAATTTTATTACTACCATCGGAGTGATTACCCAAATTGAAGAAAAATCGTAAAGACACCGTCATATTATATACATGTTGCGATGAGTACGCGATTACTTGAGACATTCTTCATATACTATATAGCAACATTTTATATCGATCAAAACATACTGGTTCACTAGTTTTGATAAAATACGAATTGCCATAGTATTGTTTGTCAGCAAAAATAAAAAATTATTTTTTTTTGAGTCGTAATTTTTCATCGATAAAAATTTGTTTTTCATAAGACTATGGGATACGAATACTGAAGAGATGATGATTAGATGAGTTGTATATTTTCACATGCAATACAAAAATAAAATTTTCCACAAAAACAAAAAAAAAAAAAAAACAATATTTTCCAAAAATAATTTTCTGTATAAAATTGTGTGTGTTTATGTACTCGTATAAACGTCGTATTCATTTACCAATTCATATAAGAATTACACATAAATTTCCTGTTGTATACTCGCATAATTTGTTGCTTACAAAATGTTTTATATTTTAATGAGAATTCATATCGCATGATATTCAACAGTAATAGCAATAGCAATAATAGACCTAGCCACATTTTAATTGTAGCTCCAATTCCAAGCACAGAATAACTAGAAAAGTTTTAACTGTTCGTATGAATGGGAAATATGGTAAACGGAAAATAGCAATAAAATGAAAATGGAATCAACAGAAAAGCCTACAATTTGTGTAGTAAGAGTAACCATTTTGTTGTTCTTATTTCGTTCAGGGACTATTTAACAAAAATGTACTGTCAGTACGATGTAGTGTTCATTTCAAATTCGTTCATTAGCTCTACTTAAAAGCTACTAAAGTCTGCTAATGTCTGCTAAAATGAATCATTTTCATGTTTACCATTAATGATATGTGAGTGAATTAAAGATTAAAAACCTACACATTACCCAATAACCTACATATAGTATATATCTACACGCATTTGGTTAGCCATAATAATGTTGAAATCTTAAGTTTTCTATTTAAGAGTGTACATGTGTACATGCATGGAAATTATTTATGCGTGCCACTAAACTTATGTAAAAGTAAATATCCGTTTGGGTAAATAATAGGCTAGAATGTTTTGAAAATGGTAGAAAAAGTTAAACATTTTAACAAACAGTTAAACATCACATCACAGCACAGTATAATGAATGGTAAAATTTGAATTATTTTTTTTTTTTTTTTTTTTAGTTTATTGTAAAATTACGTGACAATTTTTCGTCAAGTATTTAACTGAAAATAATAAAATAATTATAATAGAAAAAAAAGAACAAACTATGTACATAAATTTCGCACTAATGAATCAGAAAAAAATTTTAATTTTTTATTTGTTTTTTTGTTTTTTAGACAAAATAATATATTTTCACCTAATTTAGACAACAATTGCAGTGCTAAATGTTAAATGTTAGGTGCTATTTTGTACTCTACTACTGTAATGAGTAAATTATTTAAATTATTTTTTTTTAGGATTTAATTTTGCTTGTTTTTTCCTTAAAAAACTCTCTTTTCTTTTAAAAAAATTTAAAAACTCATCGTAAAAAATAAAATAGAAATGAAAATTAATCCAAAATCAGATTTTCATTTCACATTTTTTCTCTCCTAATCTTGTTCCTAACTCTTGATTCTTTTGCTACAGAAGTTTATAATTATTATGATACTGAAAATACTCATATTTATTTACACACTTCACTCACTTTAAAAGGATTTCAATTTCAATTTCAATTTCGTTTTTTATTTTTGTTTTAATTTCTTTTCTTATTCGTTTTTTTTTTTTTTTTTTAAATTTTTCCAACTTTTATTCTTTAAAAAATATCCTTAAGGATTTTAAATCGATTATAATGTGGATACTATATGACTATACGAATTGTAAGCAAAAAATGCTGTTTTTTTTTCGATCGAACAAAGGATACCTTGAAAATATATTGAATGAAAATTGTTTAAAATGTATAAATAGTGCTTGTAAATACTATCATTATAAATTGATTTCAAGATGTATCTGTAGATACATACGAGTATACTATTTGGCTTCTGTCTTCTACAAATATCTTCAATATCTTACATGATTATCTTTTCGTTGCTCTTAATCTCGCATTTTGTGCTCAATGTATAGTATACTTTGCAGATATCACAAATAAAAAACGGACTCAATATACATATATGTATGTGTCTATATTACGTAATTCAATGTTTGTTATTTTTTCCGGCTAAGATTCAAAAGGTGTACTGTATTATATCCTGTATAAATCTATATACAAATCTTTACAATCCCCTTTTATAAATTGATTTGAATCTAAATTGAAAATATCAAATTTTTTTTTTCCTTTTTATCTTGTAAATAATATTTTTCTGTTATATACTTTTATTATATCTGCAGGCATACGTGGATTCTTTCATAATCTTTATAAAGTTTACATTTCTAGTGTATTGCTTGTATTTATTTGTAAATCAGATAATTCGTTCTCTTGAAACCTTGAAATTTATTCAACCACCACATACTTACATGCAATAGTATGGACACCTTATTTCGAAACTATATATCGAGTTAGATTATTTTTTTATCTTCATTTTGTCCGTATGAGAGGATCAAAGTAATATTATGAAAAGTTTATATGTAATTGTTTAGATTAAACTACAAATATATTTTTGTAATCCTTTGATTTAATTCTTATTCAAACATGAGTTTAAGGTTTAGTAAATATATTTAATTTGTTGAGTCCATTAGTCTAGATTTCGTATTTATGTTATACAGCTTACGCTATGACGGTACGAGCAGTATTTCACATATCATGCCCGCTTCAAAACAAATTGATTTCCTCTCTGAATATATTGCGAATATTGAACATGACAAATACGGAAAATCAAACAACATTTTATACTTTCTCTATAGAACAGTAACTGTACAGTATACGCTAAGATAGTACCAGTAGTATTTCACACATCATGTGTACTCGTATTTGACTGTTTTGACTAACGATTATTTTCTGTTGAAAATGAAATTGTAATAAATGCAAATGTGGGATTTTTTCAGATTTAAAATTCTTTCATATACGAGTATGTAAAGTTTCTAAAATCAAAAAAATAAATATAAAATCTCAACCAATACATCTTCTTGAATTAAATTTAATCTTATTGACAAAATAATAGTGGACAAGATAACAAGATTTGATTGATTTACAATTAAAAATCATTTATCATAAAAAAATGTTCAACATTTTAATATTTTTACAATACATCATACAATGTATTAAGAATGTCCTTTTCAATTTGACAGCAATTTTATTGATTGTTTTTATATGAAAAAAATGTATTCTTTCGTAATTTTCATATTAACATTATTTATTTATTCGTCCTTTTTTTTTTCAATTTTTTTTACATTATTTATATTGACAAATTTTCTCTAATATGTACATCCATACAAATTTTTCAATTTTTATTCATACACATATACGATTGTACTCATCATTGATAGATACTTACATAATAAAATTTCATGAATAATGCAGTGATGTCACCACAACAAAAGTATGTACACTCGCTCAGAATATCAATACATCATTATAATTCGGTACACCATCATCATCATTATCATAGACATCGTCGTCGTTACATCTCATCATCAACATTGTAATCCATTAAACTATTGCAAATCAATCTATCAAATTACCCTTGATACTCATAATTTATATATTCAGGTCAAATATATTTTGAATATAATAAATATATAATGAATTTTTGTTTATCTTAATGCAGAAAGGACATTAAAAATATATGAAAAATTAAAAATTCATATACGTTTTGTTTGAATTATAAGGGATTTAAGAGATTTAATTTTAAAATTTTGAATTAGAAATACAAATGCAAGTAATCTTAATAAATATTACAATGAGTTTTCGATATATAAAATATGCATTTTTAACATCGTTTTAAGAAAGGATACATAAATATTCTCTTTTTACTTTAAATTTTTGAAGGTTTTCTTGGGTTTTGCGAGGTGTTAGATTTTTCACAATAATTTCAAAAATGAACAGAAACAGACAACGATCAATGCTACACTCATCAATACTCAATACGTTAAATCATTTTATCTTTGTTTCATTACGTTTTTTTTTGTTGTTGAAAGGATATAAATTGTTATTCTAACGCCATAGACAAGAAAACAAATAAATATGTAGTATGTGTACATGTTTGACAGTATTTGTAGTATTGAATCATGTGATATGATGATGATGATGATGATGATGAGTAGTGCCCATTACGATGATAAATTACTTTAAGTTCAAATATTTTCATCAATAAACATGAGTGCTTCAGTCGATTTATTACGTACATTATTGACACGCATATGTACATACTACCAATACTACTCGTATCGTTCTTCTTCTCTGTGTATGTACGTATGATTTTTAGCTGAAAACATACGTATCTCATCGCAATAACGAATTTATTGGTTTGGTATGGTAGAAGTAGGTTATTTTAAAAAGTTTGAAGAATAAAAAAGCTATTTTTCTTTTTTGTTTTCTTCAAAAAGGTCATTGAACTAGGAGTACTACTTACTGTAATTTATTGGAAAGGTGAATGAAAATAACTTTTTAGTTAACTTTTTTATTTAACACTTTTGTAAGTGTATGTGTTGGTATTTATTTGAATTTTTCTTTATTATACAAATTTTTCTATTCTTATTTCATTTTTTTCTCGTATACTAGAACAGCGAACAGAACCCTATATAGAACAATAGTGTGGGTACAAATTTTCAGTGAATTATTTTCTATACATTATTAGACATGCATGCAAAATTCATAAGTGAAAACAATAACGAAAAAAAAAAGAAGAGGAAAACAAATTACATAGCTATCCTTTCATTTTATTTAGAACACATAAGAAAATGAAAAAGACAAAAAAAAAAACAGCACAAATACAATTAGAGAAAAATATGTAGTAATTTCTTATCTAACAACAGAAATTTATTTTCATCATTTTGTGTAAAATATAAAAAATTAAAAAGAAAAGAAAATTTTACTAACGAAATTGAATTGAAGACAAAAATAAATCGCGTGCTATTTTACATATTCGTATATTACTTATGTATATAGTATTCATGTAGGTACCTTTATAACGTATTCTGGATGACGGTTTTTTATTTTTTCTATAATTTTCGCTTTTTAGTTTTTATTTTTCCTTTTTTTTTTTGCTTTTTATTTTTGAATATAAATTTCAGTATTTTTGCATCGTAACCGAATAACCTGCATATGTAGATTACGTGTGTTACTTTATGATGATTTTGTATACTTTTGAGAATACTTACTATAGCAGCACATAAAATAGTTTCTTTGAATAATAAAAATAAGGATAATGCATTTTTTTTTCTATTTCAAATCTATGCTACATTCCTAAATCGATAAAATGTATGAATTTTTTAAGTGAAATGGATATACATAATTCGTTTTTAATATGCAAAGAAAGTATTTTTGTCTGCCGAATTGTCCTAATATTTTATACATAAGTATGTACATTAGGGAGTATCTACTTTGCACCACTGTATATCCTAACCCTAAATTACAGCATTTTGCTAGAAATAATATGAAAGACAAATCATCAAGCTTGAAATCACGTAATTTCACTCAAAGCGACTTTTAAAAATCAATAAAGTGACACATTGCGGTTTTCAATTTCTAACAGTTTTCAACTATCAAATTTCTATGCACAAAGATACAAAATGATGTAAAATATTATGAGAAGCAACTGTAAATTATTGGTAAATGAATTTGGAAACAGAAATTTTAAATAAGATGTTTCAATTTTAATTTTAGTATAGAGTTCAAGCTCATTATAGAAAAAATTAAATTGCATAATCGATTTTATTAATTGACATATTAATCCATACATACGATACAGGTTAATTAAATGCATTGCAGAAGAACATAAAATCTGTCATAAAAATTTCACAAATAATACAAATACACATACAGCTGGGCATGCATAAATGACTACAAATAAATGTCTGGATTTTTATATCTAGAACAGAAAAGATATTAATAAAAGAAATTTTAAAAAAAATGCACGATAAAGTAATGTGGAAGTATCAAATATGTATGTATGTTCATATGTGTATATGTCTATATACTCTACACGTAAATGAAATAAATTGTCTGAATGATACATTTCATTTAACTCATAAAACATTTTTATAGTCTCATTATTGTCATCAGAACAGATTTATATGAGTGCGTATATATGTATAATATGTATATCAACATTTGAAGATGTATACAGATTACAGACATATATATGTATATTTATACAGATACATGCATGTATATTAAAGTGTTGATGTGAAAATTATTGAGTATAATAAGTAGCTATCTACTCATTCTCATCGTATCGTAGTACATCTGTTACATTTTAAATGGAAGATAATTTTGTAGCAGCTGCATAGAAGTATACTGTATGTGCATATGTGAATTGATCGTTGTTGTCATTATTATAAAGAAAAATCCTTTTTCTTTTGAAAATTTTGTTTGAATTTTTTTCTTGTAATTAATTTTAAAGTTTTCGTTTTTTCAAAGCATTAGTTAAATTGTAATTCTGTCATATTTTTCTGCAGAGGAGAAAATATTTTACTATATTAATCATATGTTTTGCTTGCAACTTCTAAATGGCTCGGTGTTGGTATGATTGGTTCAGTTTGAACCAAATAAATCACTGGATAAATGTACAACATAAGAAATATTGAATCAATAGCTTATAATTATTAGGTAGGTACTCATCAAGATCTTGGGTACTCATGTACTTTGCAAGAATCTGAAATTTGCTGAAATTCTTCTCCATACTCGCTTACTACAGTGCAGTACATAATATTCACAAGAAAATAAGAAGAGAAAAAATCAATCGCTCAATCAATCAATCAATCAAAAGAGAAGTAAAACTAGTATTCGAGTATCGTTCTACTTTTCTTTCTTCGTTTGTTTTTGCTGCGCTTTCTACACTCAAATGTTCGAGAGTTAAATGAACATGTTTGTTTACACTGTACTGTACACATGAAAATAGAAGAAGAAAGTAGAAAGAAAACTAGAAATATACACGAAGAGTACTACACTACAGCAGGCGTACACAAAGAAGAATTTCAAATCGAAACTAGATCCATGTAAAAAATAAAAACCGATAATTGTTTTGACCTATATTTTCATTTGTAAACAAACATGGCCATTGAACACTTGATTATTTTAGATGTAGGAGGAGAAGCAGAAAGAAAAGAATAAAGATACCCGAATACTAGTTTTTCTTCTCCTTTACTTCTTCTAATTATCTACTACAATCTACACTACACTGTAGTTTAGTAGCTGGGTACAAAGAAGAATTTAGGATTAAAACAAGATCAGTCTATATAAGAAAAACCAATAAATGTGTTGAACTTTATTTTCATTTGTAAAAAAAAAACATTGTCATTTTACTTTTACGCGTTAAATTTCAGTGATTACAAGATAATGAATGAAATTATAAACTTGAATGAACACATTGTTAAATGTTGTTGATGTCCCAGCAGGATGAATACAGACAATTACTTCTTCTTTTAATCATACATAAAAGATGTTTATCCGAAAAATTTGCATTTTTTTTTCTTCATTTCGCAATAATAATTTGCAATTTTAATTTATTTCTATCAGAGTTGAGTAAATTTATCTTTTTCCTGATAATGGCTGATAATTATTCATTTTGTTATTAAAATTCTTCTTCTTTAATTTATTCGTCTAAGAAACACAAATAATTGAACAAATAACAACACAAAAAAAACAAAGGTGAGATTTATTTAAATTTTAATACACAAAAAAATTTTTTTTTCGAATATTAAAATATTTGGAATATTCAAGGAATTTATAGTGTATGTATTTCACTTTTCCTTTTATTATTTATCTATTTTTTTTCAAGGATCATTATACGTCGTATAATGAAAAGTTCGCTACTTTATAATATGTAAGCTGGGGTGGAGGATATAAAAATATTGTAGACAACATACTAATTTCGATAAAATAAAGTTATTTTAAAAACAAAAGGATAACATCAATAAATTATTGCTTATCGTCCTTTATATTATAATGTAATTAAATGAATTAAAAAAGCTTTTACATATAAGTACCATACTGCTTCACGTGCGCTATTAAAAATTTTCTATTCTTTATTATTATTTTTTTCTTTTTGAATACCAGTGTATGCCAACACGAGCACACAATAGAAAATAAAACAATATGATCCTGCAATAAATAATATAGAGTAAATTTGTTGTGTATTTATGTGCATACGTATATATGTACATAAGCTCGTATATATAATGTATGAATATGCACTCGTATGTGTATGTACTACATTAAATAAATTCTTAATTTGTCCTAAATTATAATTTTATGACAATAACAAAAGAAACAATAAAAAATGAATAAAAATAAAATCTCATGCAACATTACTTTAATCTTTTTTGTCGTTAATTTTTTTTTCGTCTTTACTTTATATAGATTTTCATTTTTGCTATAAATAATGTCATTAAAACTGTTACAATTTTAAAGAAACGTTGTTAGATCAAGTTAAACATGTGTGGTGTGTGCATATAAAAAGGAATATATTTAATTTTTTTTTTATTTATTGATAAATATTTAATGAATTTTTTGTAATTTTTGTGTATATACACTCGTACATCCATAAATTTTCATGCATGTCTATGTATGTTTAACTTTGTTACTATACGTACGAATCCAGGATAATCAACGGTATAAACAAACAAACAGTATATACAGTGTGAGTATAGATATTTTACAGGGTATTTAAGATAAAATTTAAAAATGTTTATATCCTGAATATTTTTTATATTTTTTGGTGGGTGGTCATCGACACGGATAAAATACTGTTTTCGAAGTTTATTTTCGAATTAGATTATAAATGCTATTACATATTGTTGCGCGCACGTTGTTTGCATTGACAGATCAATTGAAACATGTACGTTAGCAGTACAACTAACAATATGTCTATAAGAAAACAGAACGTATACTCAACGGATTGTTCTGCAACAATAATTGATCGATTTCAAACTTCTTCGTATTGACGACTATTCGGTTCTGATGGGATATAATCGACGTACGAATTATTGCAGCAGTTAAATTTGAAATACGAATTTTCCAACAAGACAAAATAACAAAATCTTCGTTCTAGATTCTTCAAGAATTTCTCTAACTGAAATATACGATTTTTCTCTCATGTAACGATTTTCGAAGAAGGTCTGAATTCTGTCGAATGCAGTATGTGCCAGAGATCTGAAACAAGAAACACTCTCTAAGAAACAACAATATATGCAAATTTTCAGGTACTTACTCAACAGAATATAAGTAGATAACATTTTTAAAATTTTATGTGAAAACGTGTGCATTATAGATTAATTTTTACATTTCATAATACTACTATACATACATAAGTTCGTCCTTTTGTATTAACTGTCTATGAATCATAAAATCATAAACCAATATTAAGTAGCTATATAACCATATATAATTTATTAATCAAGCAATAAAAATTATAATTTAGGCACAAAAATGTATACTATATACTCATTCTTACACACATATATTGTATGTCTGTCTTTATATATTTAAGAGTTTGTGTGTTGTATCAATAAAAAATTAGTTATAAAAATTTGTAATCATGAAACATGTATGTACGAGTATGTGCTGACTGTTGACTGCATTTTATATGATATAGTCTGTGGGAATATGAGTACAAAATTTATGTACTTATGCAAATACGTAAGTACCTTAACATACATACATTCATTCATATGATGTGCCCTACATATACTCCTTCTCTTTACGTTTTTACAGCCCATAAAAACACAGACGATTTTGAATTCTATAGACAGAGACAGTATTTAAAAAAGAAAATTATTATTTAAATTTTTATTAAACAATGAAAATAATATATTCACATACTAACATATATTATATAGATTAGATTATAGATTATAGGTTATTACTACCACTACTATCGATAATGATAAACTCCCATATATACTTACATGTAATATCAAAAATGTATACATTTTATAAAATATGTATGTTTCATAGTATGAACGCATATACAGTGTCCTCATACTCTTTCACATACCATGTCCTCCTTTATAGCATTATAATACGTACCTACATATATAAAATTTTCTGGTTCATATACATACATCTACTTTTAATTATTTATTAATTTTATCTTTGTTTTTTTTTTGATAAATTTTATCAAATCGATTTGTTTGAAAAGCATTTTCAAAGCCACTTAAATCTATACATTGTACACCAATACACTAAAATATAACATAAAGCCTACTTAGCATTGTATTATGTGTATATCGTAATTAATCAATTTTGTGTATTTAAAAGCATACAGAAAAAAAAAAGGAAATTAATTTTCCTATATCATATTGTACGTGCTTACGTACTTACTATATCCAAATACTATATTCCAGATGTTGATTAAATATTTTTCCTTATTACTTAGCTTGTGGTACACAACAGTGATATATATTACATACATACGCGCGTATAAAAAAGTTTTATTTGGTTTTAGTTTTTTTTTTATGCGAAATCATAAAAATTATAAAAAAAAAAGAAAATTAAATTAAAATGAATTTTATATCACTCTCCTATGTACAATACACACGCCATATACATATTTGTAATGAAAAATCAATCATAGTTTAAAAAATAAAAATTAAAAATGTAATAAAATCTAAAATTAAATAAATGAAATCATAAACTGAATAAATAAATAAAATAAATTCAAATCACAAATTTAAAGAGTCTATATGTTCATACATATGTACATATCATCGTCTACCAACAGGTATCTTTTCATTTTAATTACCGTGCCAGACATAGTACATTTATGTTTACACACACATATAGTACCGGACCACTTACATGTGAATTTTTACATTATTTTTCAAAAATAAAATATGTAATTAATTTCCCTGATATTTGATCAGATCCTCTTTATATCCTACATCAATCATCATCTACCGTACAGTGTGGTGCTATAGATACTACCAAACTTATGCCGGTTCCATAGCCAACATATTATACACGTTGGTGTTTATTTATTTTCTAGTGATTTTCATTTCCATTATATACGATTTTCCTAATTTTCTAATTTGTAGTATCACTTGTAATTGTAATACTTTCATTGAAAGATCTTATTTTTTATTGCGTACACTGTGTCACTGTGTGTACTACTGCCCTACTGCTAGCTGCTACTACAATTCACTGTGCGTACATTACATAGTAAATGTTGAGTAAATATCTTGTTTTTGGTATTCTACTCTTCATTTTCAGTTGTTTCATTTCATTTGTTTTTCTTTGTCATTGGAAGAGAGGGATACGCTTTTCCATTGATATGACGTCATATATAATTTTTCATCAACATCATCATCATCATCATCATCACTATATTATCATCATCAGTATCATAGACATAGAGCATTTAAATTGTAGTACATTCAAATTCATGGGAAATTTATTGGAAAATTTACCTTTACGCATGCGTTCGAATTTTTAGAATTTCCTTTGTTTTTTTTTAATTTTCTTTTGCCTCTCTCTTTCTAAATAATAAAAACATTTTGAGATGAGTGTGTTATGTTTATAACATTTACAATATAATACAAAATAAATATTTTCTAATGTATCTATACAGTACGAGTATCTATTTATGTAGGTAGGTACTTGTAGATAAGAATGTATTTATACAGAAAATAAGGTGTGCGGTGTAATATACATAAATATAAATGCAACTTTACTATGTATGATACAAAAAACTTATGAAAATCTTCACTATATATGCCTTTGTGTGTATAATGTGGAAGTGAAAAATATGTATGTAAATCCTAAATTATAAAAATATTGAGAAATACACATTTACATTACGTCTACTATATAAATTACATGATGTAACATATGTTCAACAATTCAAAAAAAAAAAAAAAATAAAATAAATAAATAAATAAATAAAATAAAATTTTCGAAGAGATTTTAACAAAAATAAAAATTTATCCCACTCTAAAATTTATCCTCAAATAATAAACGTGTGTGGTGTAAATGTAAATAATTGTAAGTAAGTACGAGTAGGTATTACAAGAGTGACAAATAATATTATATTTTCTCAAAGTATAAGAATATTATTATATGCTTTTTATGCCTGTGTATCAGTTGGATACAATAATTTCTCATCTTAAACATAAATTTCATTTATACTATTTTCAGAAATTGAAGTCAGTACAGGAAAGATAGGCATGCTTTTCTATATTCTTTCACATTGCGTTTGTATAAATCTGTCTCGTGTGTGGGGTGATCAGATCTCAATTTCAATCAAGACAGAGATATATTATTCAGAATTTCCTACAAAATATTATATGTGAAGTTATCAGAAACTCATCGGGTAACTTTTTCCATAAGCACAATACTGACTTCGATTTCTGAAAATAGTATAGTTAGAATTAGATTATAGAGTCTCATACTCAATATTATAAAGAACCAAATACCACATAATACAAATACAATGTAAGAAAAAAGTAAGAGGAAAAGTAATACAAAAAAAAAAAAAAAAATCTAAAGACAACTTGAACATTTTGATTGATTGAAACAAAATGTAAAATCTTTTTTAAAATAAAATATAAAAAGCAAAGATTTGAAAAAAATCCTAAACACCCTCAGATATAAATTTACAATGAACAACTATAGAGTTACATAGCATAGATGGACGTTTCTATATTATCTATATATGTATTTTGTTTTCCTTTTTCTTCATTTTGTGTTTAATTGGTTTAATTATGGCATTATTATGTACATACATACGAGTATACTTTTTATTATCATTTTCATCATCATCATCATCATTATCGTCATTTTCAATGTGTCGTCATCATTATTTCGATGTATTTATGTGTTAGAAATGCACAACACATAAAGTATATAGAACTGTATATTTTGGTATATGTATGTGTAAGAGTATTTATGGTGAAAAATTTAATATTTTAATATGTGTTGAAGTTGAATTCAAGTATCTATATATTTTTATACTTATATCTGTTTACTTATACTCGAGTATTGAATACACACACATACAAATAAACATAAATATTTAATTGTATATTATATATATAATAAAATTGATAAGACATAAATTTACATAAATATATAAAGAATATTTTGAATTTATTTGATACACACAAAAGCATGCATGTATCTCTTCTCTATACGTTGCCGAATAAAAAGAAAAGGAAAAAAAAAAGTTTTACGAATTTATATACATATCTATGTGTGCAAACGTGTATAAAATACAATTTATTATGTGTGTGTGCGTGTTGGAATGTTTTTGTTGTTTTCAACTGATGATGATTTTCATTTTATTTTCATTTTCCTTTTTTCGTTTCGTTTAGTTTATTTTTTGGGTCTTTCATGCTTGTGTTGTTTTTGTTATTTTCATTTCGTTCTTATTATTATTATTATTATTATTACATATTGTAAAATACTTTGTATATATGTATATACATATTTATGTATTTATAATTGTATGTACCTACATACATATATATATATATATTCTATATGTCTATATCCATACATTATATCTACAATATCTACACATATGTTTTATAAGTTATAAGAAAAAGAAAGCACTCAATGATTATATTATGTGTATTAGAGGTAGAGTAGAAGTAAAAGTATATAAGTAGAAATTATTATAAACTACGAGAAATTTAACAAAAATTTTTAGTCGATTGAATTCAGTCGAAAACGATACAACCATCACAACTACTACATATACTTGCTTTGCTTACATTACTTTACTTTACTACTAAATTTAAAACATAATAATAACATAAATATAAATATTAAAATAAGAGACAAAAAAATAATTATAATTTTAATATCCTTATAAATGTGTACAAACATTGTATGTTATATCGTTTAGTGTTTCCACATTTTTTTTTTCGTTATTATTATTATTCGATTTTTGTGTATAAAGAGTAGTACGAGTATATAAAGGAGTAGATATTATAATCTACGAGTACATGTAGTAAACATTAATATTTATTAATATTTTTTGTAAAGTTTATATGCAGATTGTATAGTAACCGTGTGTAGTTTGTAGTATTCAAATCGTTATTATTATTATTTTTGATAATATTGGATATTAAAATTGAAATTACATACAACATATTGTTTTAAAAAAAAATTTTTAAAACATGAAAATTATTGTATGCTACTACGAAATCTGATAAAAAACAAATTTTAAAAAATAAATATTTAAAAATTTCAAATTAAATTAATTAAAATATATTTTTTGTTCACATGCTTTTGCTACTATTTTTCTTTGTAAACAATATATATATATATATCTATATATACTCGTATTTATAATAGATGAATATTGTATTTAAAATGAAAAATATTTTGTTTACATATGTGCACATAATGTGATTAAAAAATATATAAATTAAGTGTACATAATGTAATTAAAAACTATATAAAAATTAAAATTTGAAAATATAAAAAAAAAAAAATAATTAACAAATTAATTATTAAACTAAAGTATAAAAGAGAATTTCTAATACATAAAAATGAAATTAAACATATATACAATGCACATATGTATGTATATAAATTATAAAAAAAATTAAATTTATAATTAAAAATATGAAAGAGAAAAACTAAAAAAAAAAAATTACAAAAATACAGGCATACAGCTTATTTATTATCCCATATCATATCATAAAATTAAAAATATCCGAGTAATATCATTTTGTGTGTATGTACATATTATTGTTGTATATATATATATTACAAACCTACATAAATTAAATATTATTAGGGTAGTATTCATGTGATTTGTTTGTAAGAAAAATATTTACAGGAAAACATTTTTTTTTTTTTTTTGGACCAAAATAAGTTTTTTAATAATGAAATAAATTTTGAGGATTAGAAAATACAAAATAAAATAAAATTTAACAAAATTATTTCCCTACAAAAAATTAAAATAATTCATAATTTACGATAGTCATAGTGTGTGTATGTGTGTGTGCGATTATACTAAAATTTTTATTTATGTGTCGGTTTTATTAATTATTGTCTCTTATATAGTTTAGTTTTTGGGAAAATTAAAATTCTAAAACAAAAATTATATACGTAAATAGATATGAGTATTATGTATTATGTACATACATAAGAATAGTATTCCAACAGATAATTTGGAAGTATATAAAAGGAAGTGAACACGTAAAGTAAAATAAAATTAAAAATACACCTGCCTATATCTGTATATTTATACACGATTATATCTGTAAATGTGGATATTTGCATTCGACAACAGACATCAACAGACCTATACAATTATATATTACGAAGTAGTACGAGTGTAGAATAAAAATGAAAACTAATCATAGAAAATATGAAAAATAGTTATTGGAAAATACTATTTATGTACTAATTCAGTTTCAATAATGAACAATATGATTTCGGTTAGATACAGTGTGTATACATTGGATAGTATACAGAGTATACATAACTTCTTATATAGTGTACGACGGTCATAAACGGTTTTGGATATTTTATTATATATATCTACGAAACAAGTGTGTGTATGTTACATTACAAAAATAATCAATCTGTTAATATATTTTATGTTGTTGTATTTTATTTCGTAATTTTATTAAATTTATTATCGAAAATTATTATGATATTGTAATTTCATGTTGTTGTTGATAAAAATTAAGTGAATTTAGGATACAATGTAGATTCTATATACATTTTATATATGTATGTATGTATTTATATTTTTTATATTAAAACATTTAAATTGTAACGTATACCTACGTATCGAAATTGTGTCTATATACATTCAAATATTATGTACATATGTTATTATTGAAAAATTTATATCACTATCTATCTATCTACTTGTTAATTTTTCCTAAACATAAGTATTTATATATTTTATTAAATTTATTATGGCATATTGTTGTCATCAGTATCCTATACTTATCATACGTAATAAATACATATTTAATTTTATTTAAAAAAAATATATATGTACATATTATCTAAATAAAAGATAAAAATTTAAAGTGTGAAAATATCCATATGACTTAGTTGAAAAAATACAAAATAATTTAATAAAAATGTGATGTAAAAAAAAATGTGTAAATAAATAAAAAATTCATTTTTTTTTTTTAAAGAAAAATTAAATAAATTTAAAATAAAAAGTCTATATAGTTGAAGTGTTACATATAATTTGTATAGTGAGTGATGGCATATAGCACATAATATACATATATGTATGTATCTAGAAAAAATTATAAATAGAATCGAATAAATAAATACATATGGTAAAAAAAAAAATAAATGTATAAAAAAAGTACAAAGAAATAAAATATGAAAACAGAAAACAAAACAAAGAAAATACCATATCAAGATATAAATAAATTTATAATAAATATTTAATGTTTGCTAATGTATCTATACATATGTTTATGTACATAATATAAATATACACACATATGTGTGTGTTTGTGTATGTTTGTGTAAGTACACAAAATATGAAAATAAATTTTAAAATTTTGTATTATATTGTTTTTTCTTCTCTTTATTAGTTTTTTTTTTTTTTTCAAATTTAAAAATTATTCAAAATGACATATATATATATATATACATCATAAAATACTCGTACATGTCTTTGTAGATGTGTAGACTGTAGACATATGTATGAATATATGTACACGTTTATATATTATGTATGTAAGAAAAAAACAGAGAAAATAAAAACGTGAAAGAATTGAAAAAAAAATAAAAAACAAAAAAATATTTGTACATATGATACATACATGTAACTGTTATTTGTTTACTTAGACTTACACAATATAAAGTTATGAAAGCAACAACAGTCAAAAAAAAAAAAAAAATAAACACATAACAATATCAAAACGTATAACTAACAAACACATAACATATACATAAGTATATGTACATACATGCATAGATGAAAGCAGGATATATCGTAAATAATAAACAATAAATCATAAAATTACATGAAATTATTACATATGTATATCTACTTGTACATAATATATATATATATATATATATATATATATATATATATATGTATGTGTACATATGTGTGTTTGTTTGTGTAAATATGCTGTACATATGAATTTATCATTCTGTATTCTCTATTCTGTATTCAATATCCTTTTTCTCTGCTTACATGTTACATACATACATATGTATATGTATGTACGTAAGTATAGGTACTTGAATTACATTACACATAAATTGACAGGAAAACTAAAAAAAAAAAATAAATAAATAAATTGAATGAATATAAAATACAAGATAATATATGTACAATAAAGATATATACTCGTAGTAAAGCACAAATACAAGTACAATAATGTACTGTGTGTTTACATGTAAGTTATTGTGTATTTTTCAAATATGTACTCGTATGTATACATATAAAAGTAGTAAAGTATTTTGTTTCAAATAAAATTTATGAAACCATAAATATAAATTTTTTCTAAATCAAACAGTGTATTGAAAAAAAAAAAATTTGTGTATTCATACATATGTTCATAATAGGAAAATCAAAACTATTACAAACATGACTATGTATTATAAAAATTATATATATACATAGAAGTATATGTATGTGTTTAAATATGTATGTAGGAGTAAATAATATTCGTATATATTATTTACCTTAAATGATAAACAACAACAAATTTATTGTAACTTATTTATTATTTCTATTATTAATTTTTTTTTCTGTTTTATTTATGTTTTTTTTATGTTTTTCTGTGTTTTATTTATGTTTTATTTCTTTTTAATTCTGTTTTTTGTTGTTTTGTATTTGTTTATTTTAATTTTTCTCATTTTCATATTATATATTTTGTTTATATGTTGTTTATTTATTTATTCATTCATATATGAATTTCTAATACCTTTTATATATTTATGTTAAAGGTGCATTCATATACAAGCTTGTACTATACTGTATCTTTGTTATATATATTTTTTTGTTTTAAATTCGGTCAATTTATTTATGTTTTATTTTAGTTTTTTTTACAATTTATCCTTTTATTTGAACTGTGAGATGAAAACAAAAAAAAATTATAGATACCGAATACTATATGAGTGTATCTAAAAGATTTTTCCTTTTATTTCATTTCATTGCATTTTCTCTAATTTTCTATTATTATTTAGTTTGTGTTTTATTTATTTTTTGTTGTTAAGTTGTTTATTATTTGTTATATTTGTTTTTTTAGTATACGAAAAAACACAAACATTTATACATATATACACAAACGTGTATTTATAAATACACAGGGATATACAGTATTGTTGATTCGTATAATAGAATATGAAAACGAAAATTAATCATGTACGAGTATAATATGATCATTATTGAATAATTATTTTTTTTTGCATCCTTATTGTTATCCTTTTTCTATATATTCATTTATAGATATATATCACATACCTAATGTACGTATTTTCTTTTTCTAATTTTTTCAAATTCTTTTCATAAAATAGAATTAAAAATTTCAAATTTAATACAAAACAATAACATGAAAATTTCTTAATAATAACGTTCAGTTAAGTTCGGTTCAGGGAACACAAAAAATGATAACGAAAACAATATGGTGGTGAAGTAGTGATGATGGGATGGCGATGATGACGTGATGATTACGATCAGTCACAAACACAATGCTGTGATGTTGATGGTGCATATATTTCAGTCAGTTTGAATTTATGAGTATTTTAGTGTGGATAACCTACTGTTTTGAAATATTATAAGGATATAAGTTTATTCTTGAATTTTGTTTTCAAAATGAACAAACAAAACAAAATAAATCTAAAAAAAAAATTAAATAAATATAAAAATGAATAACAATTAAAATAGAAAATTTAAGAAAAAATAAATTTTAAAATTAATAATAAAAATATGTGTACTATGATGTGTTGCAGAAGGAGATCGAAAACCTTCAAATAAACAAACATTTTTGTCCATGTTGGATGTTATTTATATGTACGAGTATATAAGCAAAAGCAAAGGATCACAATAAAAAGTGATCATGTAACAATTTTTCTTGAAGAGAAACAGTGAACAAAAATACTTGTTCATAGTGTATATTTTGTATTACTCTTACGTATAGATCCTCCTATTCACAAACATATGCGTTGCTCTCTACACGTTCTGTATATAATGTTCGTTTTTCGTTCCATTATCATGTCCGTGTTTTTGGGTTAAATGTGTTTTTTTTTTTTGTACCTCACATACACGAGGAAAATTTTGTTTCAGTTATTTATAAATGTTTCTGTTTTAAGTTTTTTTTTTTTTTTTTGATTTGAAACAAAATAAAAAATAAAAAAGGGAATATGAAAAAGAAAATAATAAAATATAGAAAAAAAAAGTAAAAATAAAATAATTAAAATGTGTTGATATGTTTATCAGTGTGTCATTATGTGTGTGTATGTATGAAAAATACCTATACTTACATACACCTAATTAAGTATATGAATTTTTAATGTTGTACCTAATTATATTATTTATACAATAATAAATATTAAATAAATTGTAATATCTTGTATATATGTAATCATCAAAATAATAACAATAATAATAATAATAATAAAAGATTAAATAAATAAAAATAAAAAAAAAATAAAAACAGAAAACAAATACACCACAAAAATGTTTGGAATATGGCTTACATAAATTACATAAAATAAATCAGGTAGGAATTATTATAAATGGATATATTTATTGTTTTTATTTTAGTTGAAATAAGTATGCATAGATACATATATGATATAATAACAGATTAAATGGCACATACTTATACATGTTTTGTAGTGTGTAGTTTTTTTTTTTCAATTTTTTTTTTCTATTTTGTTTTCATGTTGTTTTATATTCTTTTAGTTTTCAACTTAATTTTATTGTTATTTTTATTTTTTATAATTTATTATTTTTATTATTATTAAGTATTATGTATTATTTTTGGTTTAACCATACTTAATTTTAATTGCTTTGAATAATAAAATGTACATAGAAGCATACAGGACAAGTATACATTACATATATGTATGTACATACATACAATTAAGTGTAACCATGTGTAACATTATCGTTTTCATCGTTTTTGGTTTTAAAGTATAGTGTTCGGGACATAGATACCCTCACTAAAAATTCAATATTTACGTCTATTTTCATTAAAGATTTTCTTTCAGGTAAAATTGTACTGAAATATTGTCGGGAATTGAAACTGATTTTCGTTTTAAATTATATAAATTCATTGCAATTTAATTGATTTTCATTACATATGTATGTACTTTGTTGATAAATTTAACTAAGATTTCATCACGAGGCAATTATTTCTGAAATAGATAGCATGTAAGTAGCTGACAGATTTCAATTCCATTGAAAATCTATGAAGAAAGCATAATTGCAAGCAGCAAAGTTTATGAAAATGCAAAGTATAGTTTCAAAGCACTTCCGATCTAAAAAACGCCGAATGAAATTAGTTTTGGAATGACATCGCTCTTGATACTTTGTAGAATTTATAGTAAATTCCGTATCCAATAGGAATTTTCGAACTCACATCAATGTAATGAAGCTATGCACATATCCGCCACTATAGATACACATACCAGTATGTACAGTATGTCGGTATATAATCATTATGTATGTAGAAGATTTAGTATGTATAATATTTGAAATTTATTCTTCTTGTTCTTCCTGAATTATAAAATAAATTCAAAAAATATACTATAAACACAAAAATAATACTCCTAAAAATACCGTTCTTCGCATTATGTCAAAAAATAATGCCCCGGAAAATTCATTTTATTGATGTTTTCATTCTATTTTGTTTTATATTTTATTTTATTTTTTTCGTGTATATTATTTTTATTCAAATTTTATTTTACATTTTGGATTATATCAAAGACAACATGAAGTGAATATTAAAAGAAATAAACTGAAAGAAAAATGAATGTAAATTTATATTTGAAAACAATAACAAAAACCGAATAATTATAGCACGTTACATAATACAAAAATAAGCGTGTATCATCTATATTGGTGTTTTGGATTATTTGTTATGAAACATTTACATATTCGTACACATTTTTTCGTTATATTTTTTATATTTTTTATTTTTTGTTACGATATACGCGAGGATATTATAGTATAAATTTGAATGTAGAGACTTTAAATTCTAAATGCGACTTATAGGTCTATGTCTAAATTTATATAACAAGGTAAATGTATATGTTTGTATGTGTGAACACAATTTTATTGTTATTTTCCTTATCCTTTTATTATCCTTTTGTTTTATTTTCTATTATTTATTTCAAAATAAAAAAAAAATGATAAATAAAATTTGTATAAATACACTTTAATCGTGCTTATATATGTATATATCTCTTAATCTTCTTCTTCCTTTCTGTATATAACATAACTAAATAAATACATATACATTCTGTCAAAAAAGTACCCGGAATTTGTCGATTAAAAAGTCTACACTAATGCTAACGAAAAAATTTTTTTTCTGTAAGTTGGCAGTACTATGACTAATTATGACGCCAGTTTTGAGCACGATCTGTCAACTACTATTTTTACAGCAGTTGGTTATATCAGTCGACTTGAAGTGCTTTCGGTGATTTTTAAAATGGATAAAAATGTTGAACAAAGAGTTTGTGTTAAATTTTGTGTTTCTAACGGAATATCCTGTGCAGAATCATTTAAGATGTTGAAAAAGACTTATGGTGAATTAGTGTTATCTAAAACACAAGTTTACGAGTGGTACAAGACATTTAAAGAGGGCCGTGAAGTGTGTGAAGATTCGCCTCGTCCCGGTCGTCCTTCGACCTCAAAGACAGATGAAAACATTAATCTTGTAAAGGAAAAAGTTATGGAAAATCGTCATTTGAGTTTAAGAGAGATGGCTGTGGACCTCAACATGTCTCACGAGAGTATTCGCTCCATCCTCGTTAATAATTTGAGCTTGAGACGCGTCGCCGCTCGGCTTGTCCCGAAAGAACTCAATTTTTTGCAAAAAATCCATCGTAAACAAATGCACCGTCTCACAAAGCGACCATTGTGACTGAGTTTTTGGCGAAGAAAGCAACAACTGTCATCGAACAACCTCCATATTCACCCGATATGTCTCCTGCCGATTTTTTCCTGTTCCCCAAGCTGAAATTACCTCTTCGTGGAAGGCGTTTTGACTCGATTGAGTCCATCAAACAAAATTCGCTGAAGGAGCTCGAGGACATCCCGGAAAATGCCTACAAAAAATGCTTTGAGGATCGGGTTAAACGATGGAACATGTGTGTTGCTTCAGATGGGGCGTACTTTGAAGTCGACAAAATAAATTTTGATGATAATTAAATATTTTGTGATTTATTGACAAATTCCGGGTACTTTTTTGACAGAGTAGTATATTATATTTTACCATTTCATTTGGTGTCGGTATTAAATTAGCTTCATTTACACACAAGATATCTCTATTTATGTATATGTATAGGTAGATGGATATATACGGATAATTATAGGCCACAGACATGGAACGTATTTGCAAATTACCACGTATCGTATACCATATACGAATATGCATTTTTATTCAATAAAGAAAAAATAAAAATAAAAATAACAATTTTAAGGATAGTCATGCATATACACATAATATATTTGTGTATATATGTGTAATTTAAGGTTGAAGGAAACGTAAAAAAATAATTTTATTATAAATTTCATGTAGAATATTATGTCTATTTATTCTCTTATATATCTATACTAGGATAGGATCAATAATATATATGTAAAGAAGACATTACGTATTCTATAATGTCCTTCTCTAGTTTATATTCATTTGAATCTAAAGGTAACTTTACACCATTCATATTATTGTCCAACATATAATGAATTTATTATCTATAGGTCAGCTATAATTTTCTGCAATTTCTGCATTAAACAAATGTTAACACACGCAAACTCCAAATGACATAAAACACATTAACAAAATATCTTCTCAGTTATCGATAAAATGTGACTAGCTTGTGCATATAGCTAACCGATAACCGGTAATGAGAAATCTTGTTGGCGGAGATTGCATGAGCGACGACACATTAAGCGACTATCGTTATCATTTGGTTATATGCGGCAATGACACCAATAGTGTAAAACTACCTTAAGTTTTGTGTATGATTTTGATGTGTTGACCACCTTTTACTTGAATATCAAATAATTCACTCGGCCGCAAATATCGGCTGAAAAATTCCAACTCACACTCGTATCGTCTGTACAAAATTACGTACTGTGTAGTACGTAGTACATATAAATGCATGTATACTTGTATCAAATCTTAAATGAATTCAATGAAATGAACTTACTTCTTCAATGTGAATTCAATATAATACAAGTACATATGTACATGTGAAATTTAAAGCTGAAAGAAAAAAAAAAAAACAAAATGTTGAAAATTTTGGGAAAGAAAAACAAACAAACATCAAAGTATGCATACAGACTGTATCCTATAATAAATATAGTACGAGTGTACGAGTATAATGCAACTAAAAATATGAATTATTAATTTTTCGAGATTTTTTGAAACAGATGCATTGTATCAACATCTCATCACAAAAACAAATAAAACAAACAAACAATCTTTTTTTTTTGGTATTTAATTTTCCTATTCTTTAAATTTGTTTTATTTTCTTTTTCATTATTATGTTTGAAATTTTGCATATTTTTGACTTTCTTAGCACGAGTATTTATGTGGTCATGTACATATGTATGTACTCTTCAATATACAAATGATTTTTTTTCATTAATTTCATATATACATCAGTAAATAGCGATTGTATAAAAATAACATATATGTATTGTACACATAGTTAAGTGTACATGTGTAAAACAACATTTGAATCTGAATTTAAATTGTATTATTATAATTTTTTTAATGTACCAACATACGTATACATTATATGTATATAGATACATACATATGTATAAAGAACTAAAATGCTATAATAATATTTTGATTTCACATTTTCACAATGTTTTGTTTGGATTTTGGATAGATTATTTTTTAAAAAGAATTCAATATGTGAAACATTTTCTATGAAAGTAGTGCAAATCCATTTTATATTAGTTATGAAGATAATTTAAACAATTATGCCGCTTCTATACATTTAATGCAGTGACTTCAACTTTCGACTTCACTGTATGCTTCATGTAAAAGTATAGCTGTCAAGTCTACTGCATTGAATGTATAGAAGTTCTAATACATATCCATTAAATCCATTAAATCAAAGTCGAAGTTGAAGTCACTGCATTGAATGTAGAAGCGGCATTACTATATGAATGCTACGATAGTACGAGCAGTATTTCACATATTATCATGTTCATCATTTTCATTCTTCAGAAAATGTTGATTTTGCCCCTCAGTAAAGAATCCGAATATTTTACGTGAAAAACATGGAAATTCAACTAACAACATTTACATGATATGCTAATATTTTGTCAAAAATGAACTTATATTACTTTCAAAAAAAATGAAATCATCTATTACATACACGTGTAATTTACACATTCTGCTCATTTATTATAGTATATTGTGATTTAATTGTACATACATATGCATTCTTAAATTCATGTGTGTTTATTAAAATGCATATTATCATTAAAACAAAAGATAGAATCTATATGCATATGCAAATAAATCAATATGTATATACAAATAAAGAAAATGTTTATATCGAAAAAAATAAAAATAAATAAACAATAACATCGAGTGTATATATCCATTAATTATATGAGCCAAAATAAAAGCAACAAATTGAATAAAATAATTTTGTGAGGAAACAATTAGAAAATATGCAGAATTTCAACTTTAAATTCATCTTTTCCTCTTTCAAATTCATCTATATTTGTCAATTTTGAATTCATCTTTTCTTTGTCTATTTAAAGTATTAAGGAACGTCTTTTAAGTTCATATAGGATGGGTACATCCATCACTAATTAGATACCAAAATTTTTGTAATGAGAAGATTTTTATCATATTTTTCGAAAAATATAAATTCGAAAATAAAAAATTACATGAATAACAAGAATAATAATTTTTATTTTTTAAATTGAAAATATTTAAAGACGCATAAAAAAGACAATGAAAGAAATTTTTATTTACAATTTGAGTGTTTCAACTTCAGGGTTTCATTTTTTAGAATTTTTTTTTTTCTTTTATTCACAAACATATACCAAACACACAACTATAATTTGCTCTAATATGTGTGCATATTCGATCGAATACTTGTGCACTTGTGCATATATGAATGTATGTACGAGTAAATAGGGTGGAGTAAAAATAATGTCATAATGTGCATTTAACTGCCATTTTCTTAAAAATGAAAAACAAAATGTCCTCCTTTTTAACGGAAAGTTGATTATTTGAAAGTGTAAAACTTATGACATCTTTAAGTTAGAAAATTGTCTGCCTGTAATATAAAGCGGAATTACAATGATATTAGAAGCCATATTTGCAAAAAAAAAAAAAAATAAAAATAAAAATTAAATATGACACATATTCACATTATGACATTACTTTTATCTCATCCTGTACGTATATGTTTTCATATTCCCACCACATAAATTGTGTCAATCTATTCAATTCAAATTTTATTCAATTTCTGACATTGAAAAATTTTTTTTTCAAATATCATCTGTATAAAACGAGTAGCTAAACATTTTTATTTATAACGCTCGTTATTATTTATGTATGCGTATATATAAATTAGATGATTGATTCATTATTTATTATATATGAATGAATATTTATTATTAGTGTGAATTGATACGATCACAACGAGTAAAATTAAAAAAAAAAAATAAAAAAATAAAATTGAATGAAAAAAAAAAATTAAATTAAATTTATAAAAAGTTAAAAATTACTGAAAAAATTCAAACATTTCATGTATACTATACAATAAGAGTACAGCTCAAGAAATTATTTGAATTGATGCGTCAAGCTACTTGTATATTCTTGTATGTGCGATACTATGATACTTAATTAAAATTAATTAATTAAACGAAAGAATTTCAAATGGAAATATCATCGAAAATAGAGAAATAAAAATTTCGAAAATCACAATTTTTTCTCAATTTTAATTTAAATTTAATTTACGCAACTTAAAATCATATTTTTCAAATCATTTTAATTAATTTATGATTTAACTGTGTTTTAATTTGAAATTTTTCAAAGAGATTTTTTTTTCTTGCTTTCCTCCGTTTATCTTTAAAGAATTACATACAAGTAAAATTTGTATTTGTTTTCATTTTTTTTTGTAATCGATGTGATCAACAAGCCATAAAGTATTTAATTAAAATCAAAAATGTTAAAAAAATTACACAAAAACATTTTAAAAATTTTCAAAGAAACTAGTATACTACTGTGGATATATACACATAAATGAATTTTACACGTACATATACGTCCTTGTATGTATTTATCGTGTGTGTATATATATGTTCTCTATTCCTCTATTTTCTGTATACATATATAGTTTCATATTAAAGTTCTTTTGTAATTAATACATTCAAACGTTTGATGCTTACATAAATATTTATCTTCTAGACATATTACTTAGAAAATGAAGTAAATAAAATTGAGATTTTTTTTTCTTTTTTTTTTGTTTTGTCTATTTTCTGTTCTCATTGAAATTCATTATCCCCCTCCCCCATATATACTCGCAGTTAATTAATAAATGAATCCATAAAAAAAAAAGAAAGAAAAATTTCAAACCAAATGAACGATCAACTTCTGTACATTGTGCATACATAGCCATATGCTTAGATGAATCTACGAGTATGGAGTATTCTGTATGGTTCGATTCGTAGTGTAGTACTTATATTGGATTCCATTAAGTTATAGCGCTACAGCTGACAGCCATGATTCTATACATCGTATATATTCCTATGGGATAAATGACGGAGTTTATAATGAAAATTTTTAATTTGTATTTTTTTTTTTTTATTTCGTTGAAATTTTTATCATGTTCTTGTTATCAAATTAATTACGGAATTTATTTCAGTTTAAATAAAAGAAACAAACAAACAACCAAGAACAAGATAATAAAGATCGATTTTTCTTTTAAATAAATTTCAAATTTTATTTTCCTTCATTCTATATTACATAATATACAATCTGTATACATTGCATCCAGTCGTTTGTATGCATGAGGATGTATATACAAATGTATATAAGCAATTTTATGTGCCATGATAAATATAGAACATCACAAAATAAATGAAGGATGAATAAAAAAAAAAAAACGATGTCGAATATTAAATTCTTATCATTTTTCATTTATTTTCATTTATTATTCATGCGATTGCGATTTGTCTTAATGAACTTGGAAATCTCATCGTAAATCGTTCTTATATCGTCTACAAGAAAAATACTTATCCTTAAAACAAATTGAAGAACAAAAGAAGATGATAAAAATAGAATTATTGTGCATCAATTTTGAAATTATGAAAAATTTTTTATAAGATTTTTATATTTTTGTGTATATAGGTACATATTTACAAAACAAATTCACAAATCTACGAACAATAATAATTCATGCATATTTATGTGTGCATTTTGTGTATATGGTGTAGACAAAAGACTAAAATATGAAGACAATCATAAGACACTGCATCCTTGAATGCAAATAATTCAGATAACTCTTCTATACATGATGACATTAAATTCCTTATACATGCAGTAACTTTAAGTACTTATATACATCAGTCATCAGGATAATGTACGTACAAGTATTTTACTGTACGAAATTTATGATGAGGATATACTCGTATGTTATGTAAATCGAAAGATTAAATTGAATAATATTTTTTTTTCTTTTATTTGCTTATCGATGTTTTCTGTTTATTAAATTTTTCATTTTATATTGAATGAAAGAAACGATTCTACCGTAAAAAAAAGAAACAAGTCAATAAAAAATTTTAGTTTTGATTTTGATTTCAAATTTACAATTTTATTTGTGTGCAATCAGTTAACAATAAACTCATAATCTAGGCCAAGAGTATGTGTGAGTGAATAAAAATTTTGATTCAATTTTTTTTGATATAATTTTTTTTAAATTCAATCAAAAATCAATAGCGAAAAATATAAAATTCCAGTTTCGGATTTCTCGATTAAAGAAAATTCAAAAATGAGTACACATACACATGATGTGTAAGTAAAATACTACTCGTACACTATACTCGCTATACTATAAATATTACTCGTATAGCATCTAGCAAGCGTATACTATGAGTACTCGTACTGTTGTATTCTATGACTTGACTGACAGTTGCAATACTCTAGCTAGAGCGAAAATCAACTTTTTCTCATGAAGGAAAATGCGAGTATACAGAGTATCTACAGAGTAGATGAGCAAGAGCAAGTATAAATTGTTGTTTGTTGATTATCTGTGTTTTTCATGTGCAATATTCGCATTCTACTTATATTCTGTGGGAGGAGCAAGTCTTGAATGTTGCTTGTTCGTTTTCCGTATTTTGTCATGTAAAATGTTCGCATTAAAGTCCAGAGAAAATCAACTTTTTATCAAGAAAGAAAATACGACTACACATGATACGTGAAATACTACTGGTAATACTATCGTATCGTATACTGTAGATACTGTTATAGTCAAAGACCTCTACTGCTTCAGAGTGTGTGTAGAGTAATTTTAATTGTAGATTGCAATAAGAAATCAACAAAAAATAAATACAAAACATCCTTTAAATTTTAAATATATAGAAAAAAATATTCAAACAATTAACAAAAAAAAAAAAAACCAAACAAAACAAATATTGTTTTTATTTATTTTTCTTATATATAAAGAGCATTTAATCGTAGTTTTAGGAATGAGAAGAAGGTCAAAAGTAAGTTCTTAAAACAAAACAAAAATTCAACTTAATTCAATATTAAAATTTCACGTTTATTTACTCATCAACATTTCAGAATGTTTAAAACGAAACAAAACAAAAAATTCTAAAGTATTTAACTGGATAAAAAGTAAAAGGATTCTTGTGCCCTTTATTTATTAATTTGTTGTTATTTTGCAGTTTTAAATAAAGAATATATTTCTTTTTGTTGATATTACCTCCTGCTGTTAAATATTTTTGTGACTTTAAAAAAGTTTCCTTTAAATGTGAAGTTAAAGTTTTATAATATTATTTAAGAATTTTAAATTCCATTTTCAATTTTTTATTTTGACATTAAATTGAAACAGAGTAAAAATTAAACAATAAATAAAAAATTTCACGCCTTATTCTTGTCAAATGTATACATATACATATGTACATACAATTTCCTTTTGAAATCTTGAAACAATTTTATAAAATTTTATCGAACATTCAAATAGAACTTGCACACTTTCCTATCAACACATTGTTTTCTGTAAATTATCCTTTGGCTAAATTGAATGAAAAATTAATCAATTTCATCGTATTATTATCAGAATGACAAATCAGAAAATGTGTCTAATACACTATATATACGAGTACATAAGAGTAAATACTTCACCTAAAGGGCCTTAAAGTTTCGAAAAATTTATGTAACACACTTGGGAAATTAAATCCAACAAATAATTTAAATTTTCAAAGATAAAAATTAATTTAATTTGTGGACATTTGATTAAAAGATTTTGCAATGCCTGTAAGAGATGTGTTATATTTTGATCTGATCAAATACATTAATTCTTTGGTTTCTTGTTGTTTCGAAATTTAGTGTAAAAAATTATATTTTCTAGAAGATATTTGTACAGATATGCAATCAAGCCCCCATAAATGCTAAAAATTTAATTTGTCATGCGCATACATGTGGATTGATTCATTTATTAAAGATTTATTTATCATTTCATACAAAATGGGTGGCTTTTGATTTTGAAAATTTGAAGATCATGGAGCATAGACATACCGGACATATACAAGCACAGCAAGACAAGAATACTTGAAGGATACAGGACGTATTATAATGATCGTTTATATAGCAATCAATTGATTTCAATAAAAATTAATTTTCTAATGCCAAATTCCACAGTGGAAGCTCAAGCTCAGGCTTAGGTACAAATTTTCACTTAAGAGATGTTTTGATTTCATAGTGGAAATTTAAGTTTTAAACTCTGCCAAAGAATATAAAGCTAAAGCTAAGCATATATTCATAATCTGCTGATTCAATAGACTTGAGCCAAATTTAAAGCCTTTAAATATAATAGAACAATATAGTTCTATATGGTCTTTGGTTTAACTAAGCTCAAACTTAAACAGCCACTATAAAATTGAGCATAAATAAATTTCAATTTTCTAAATTTATTAATTTTCTAATCAATTTTTTAAAAGAAAAGTGATTGAAAAATACTTAATTAAACAATAAATCATTAACCTATTTTACATAAAAAAATTTGAACAGGAATACAATAATACAATAAATGAAAAAAGAAAAACGATTTATTTAAATTTTAATTTCATTTTAAATTTAAATTTTAATTTTAATTTATATTCAACTTTAAATTTTAAATTTTTATTAATTAAACATCACTCCAACAATAAAAAAAAATTGTTTTTTTTTTTTTATTATTTCCCATTCATTATTATTATAATTGCTGTGGTAATAAAAAATTTATACCGCATCAAATAATCAAATAAAATTTTATTTACATTTTGCATTATAAATAATATTAACGGCGGCGGCATGGATACGTGAATGATATGTAGATAACTCTTACATCCCCGTATAGAAATTTGTATTATAAATAAAAAGAAATCATAAAACTTTTTAAGTGAATGAAAAAATGTACTACATTATTCAAAATATATATGTTTGTGTTGTACATGTAGTGACGTAGTGTACTCGTATATGTGGATGATAGATTCTGTATAAATGAAGACATATAGGTAAATTAGTAGATCAAAGAAACAAATAAAGTAAAATTTGTTATTTATTTATTTTTTGTGTTTTTTTTTTTTGATTTGTTTCCTTTCAATTTTAATTTTTATATTATTTTCTTATATGAAAAAAAAAGATTTATTATCGATTTGCTTACAATTGACAGTAAAAATCAATTTTAAAAGTGAACTAAATATTTTATTACATCCATCCATCCATTTACTTACTTATATAATATTCATTCATATCCAATTTTATCGATCATACATCCATCTACACTATGCTATCGTATTCGTCTATATAATAAGCGTATTCATACCACAATATATTTATAACGTAGAGGTAGACCATATTATTATTTGTATAAATTGATGTGTATAAGCAAAATATAGTATATACACATACATATATTGTTATAGAATGTACTTATATTGTTTTAGAAAATTATTTAGAATTCGTTCATTTTTTCTTTTTCTTTTTGTAAGCACTTTTGTGGTTGTGTGTATTTGAATTTATCTAAATTTAAAATTTTTCAATATTTTTTTACCTCTTTTCCGATATAAAATATTTGTGCGTGTGTGTGTGTATGAAAATATTCTTCCAACAATAACAAAATACAAAATAACGAAAAATTTTCAAAAAATTAAAGAAAAAAAAAAAAACAAAATTTTTCTCTTCTTTATTACTTTTATGTTTGTTTGTTTTGTTTCAAGTTTTTTTTTTTTTTTGAAAAATTTGTAAAAAAAATGTTTTATTTTTTTGTTCTTTTTCTATATTTATTTTTTTATGGTTTTACGGTCATGACTGTGTTTATATAGTACGAGTAAGTATATGGAATATTCATTTCTTTCTGTGCCATCCATATATTGTACGGTTTTGTATAAATAAGATTTTCTTACATTTCTATATGTAGGCTCTTTGTTGCATAATTACATGCATGCATATCGCAATACGATGATATAGTATTAGTATGTACATTGCAAATAGATATATGATTATGTGAATTGTATGGAATTATATAGTAAATAATACTAAATACATTATGTTTGGATGAAGGTAGAGGTATATATTTACTTACATACCACGATACCATTGTATCAGTATGTAACTAAACTATTACATATACATTTTGTTTTTCGCTATTTTTTTATCCGACATGTGTGAATAAAAAATATATGGGCTTTATTATTTATAATTGCATACAGTGATACCGATGCAAATAGCTGTTGGATACATTTATTCATATGGAATTTTTATTGTAGAAAAAATTTTTGTTTTTGAAATCTTTGAATAAAATTATTTTTGTTGAAATTCTTATGGAGAAATGGATAGAGGAAAAGAGAAATATAGAGAAAGAAAGAGTGATTTATGGGGAAGATAATCTAATTGAATTGATTATTAGTTGAATTTTTATTTAATAGTTATAAATCCCAGGAGGGTTTCTGGGTTCTGGCTCAATTGTGTCTTTTCCACTTTATTCTTGTTAACTTTCATTAGCCTGAAATCACATTCAATATCTTCTTTCCAAAATTCTTTTGGTCTTCGTACTTTAATTTTGCGTCTACTTTTTGGGAACTATTTTACAAGGCTTTTTATAATCTCATCGCCTCTATACTTCAGAAGATATATAGCCAAATATAACCTATATTCATCTAAGCATTGCTGTGGTTGTACTCCTATTATATTCAGTAGAATTTATAGTAAAGTTAATCAACATATAAATTCTAAAAAATACGAAATATCATTAGAATCGATTTTCAGAATGATTATTCTCCAATACTACATTGCACATAAACACGAGTATGGATGGATAATATGGATATTTTTAAATTTTTAACAAACATTATCATAAAAATTATCGATTTTTTGAACAATAATAATTATACATGCATATCTTTATCCTATATATACTCGTCCACCTACCGCAAACAGCTACAACATAAATATATATTATTGTATAAAATGTTAAATGTTCAATAATTTTTTCTCATCACTATTACATTATACATACTTATGTGATTATATACATACAGTTACATACTTATGACTGTTGTACATAACGTGTAGGTATGTTACATTAAGTTTTATTTATTTTATTTTATTATTATTATTTTTTTTTTGTTGAATTAAAACTATAAAAAAGATAAAAAAGAGAGAATAAACAAAAAAAAAAAAGAAAAAAAGAGAAATAAAATAAAATAAATAAATAAAAAAAAAAACATCGAAATACAAAAGAAAAAAACTAGAATGTGGAAAAAAATAAAATGAGAAAATAAAACGAAATCAAAAAAAAAAAATGTATAGTATGTATGTAAGTAAAAAGGAAAAATAAATTTGTCTACATGAAAAATATACTTATGTACATACACAAAAACGAAACCACACGTTACCATTGCCACATACAATATGGATGTAATGTATAATGGTGTACAAATATGCACATAGTTTATATGTATGTATGTATGTATGTATGTAAAATATTGTGGAAAATACTATATTACATTTATTGAGTTGAATAGAAAAATTTTTTCATATAAGTAAATTTACGTTTTTTTTTATATGCTTGTCGTATATAATGGTCGTGTATATTATATGTAGAATAGGCTCTAGATATAATAGAGGAGATATCATTACGTCGAATATAACTGCTCGTACGAGTATCTATATATATACATAAATAGATACTATACATACAGTTAATGTTTTGTAGACATATAGTATATATTTGTGTGTGCATATAATTCTGATCCTTTTATACATATACATATATATTCATGTTGTACATTTTATTATATACATATTTTAACAAATATATAGGTTAACTGTTTTATTATACATCATCACAATAAAGGATATATCATTAACACACATACATAAATATGTATACATAGATGCATACAACTATATTACATATTCATGTATGGATATACTTATGTAATTAAATTTTGTATAATATATGTACTCGTATACATATTTATTGATGGATAGCATATGAAGGTGTATTTCCATATAGGAATATAGGACTAGGAGTATACGCGATAGTATATTATATGGACATGACAACATATAAGTAGATACTCTATATGCTATAGTAAAAGAGAAATGTTATATCTATATAATGATTCATGATTATTAATTCAATACTTTTCGCGCAAGGATAGTTTTTGATATAACATTTTTTTTTTTATTGTATGAGTGTATGAATGCATGTGTGTAATATCTAACAATAATGACAGCAACAACTACAGAGTAAAACTACAAAAATAAAAGAAAAAAAAATGTAAGCAACAATAATATAAACTACGTTAATATTTAAATTTCATACATACATATATACAATAAAGGAATTCTACTCAAGAGAGTATTTATCGTTAAGGATATGTATCTATAGTAGCTAACCTAACATTTTTATTTGGTAGTTTTCTTTATTGAAAGTGGTATAAGTCAATTTGTTTTTATTGTTTTTTTATTTTTTGAGAGTTTATATTTGAAGGGCAGTGTAATTTTATTATTCTTCCTTGCTTCTTCTTTTCTTTTTGCAATTTTCACATTTACTGGGAAATTACTTTCTGGGAAATTACAATTATAGATTAAAAAACTCATAACAGTTTGCATTCAATGTTACCATTAATTAAGTTTTTATCAAAAATTGACTTAGACCACTTTCAAATAAATTAATGTACAAGAATGTAACAAACATATATAATGTACCTTAATAGACATACTAATAAATGTAAGGATATAAATGTATAAATTTTAATGTACACGTTTAAATTATGAGTACATAAGTAGATATTACATATATACACACATCATGCATTAAAAATTATATCCTTGTTTTCCATTTCTATGTATATTACAACATTATATTGTTTGTTTGAATATGTTATGTAACATTCCCATAGTCATGGAATATCCTTTATTTATAATTTTTTTTTTGAATTTAAAACACTGTATCTAGTATATATACTCGTACATACAATCATTCTAATTCTAATCAAAATTTCTATTTTAATTCAACATTATTATATTGTTACATGTTACCATATGTTACTGTACAAGTGTACACCATGAAATTGTTGATCGATTAAAAGGCTAGTGCTCTCAATTCAAATTCCATAATAATTCCAAACACATACTTACACACCATACACAATATTGTATGTTTTTTTTTTTTTTTTTGGTATTTAAAAAGACAGATACACCTATGCACTTTTTGAAATAAATTCTGTACTCTGACAATAATAAAACAGAAATGGATAAAAGGATAAAATTGTTAAGGACTCATTCATGTATACAAAAATGAACAACATAGTTATAGATGGTTATAGGATTTGATACAATCATATATTGTACAATTGTATACATTACACAAATACCTGCACAGTTCTTTACAGTTCTATTTCATTCGCAGCACATAGTAATGTAAATATACTCATACATATACCTTGTATATATGCCCAAAAAATTATTTTGTGGTTTGATGATCTGCATAAATGTAACTCGAAAACATGCGGATTAAAAGTTGTACACAGGAAATGTATAGATGGTACTATCTACTTATGTACAAGCAAGGTACTCGTTTTGTAAATTGGTATCCTAGAGCCGCAGTGTGTATATTATCGTATTTCACATTTTAATGTCATTCATTAAATGATATATTTTGTAAAATTCATACCCTACATAGATACATACGAGTAGATACAATAATATGCAATGTACGTATGTATTATGTATTACTAAAAATATAAGAAATTTATTTCGTACACACAATATAGGGTAAGAGTGTAATTATTACAAATACTTTTGACATGCAACCTATATAGACTGACTATATATGTAATTCGTATTTATTTATACCTATACATTGAATTTGTGTTATGAATGTGTACATGTGTGTATGAGGATTAGAAATTTTCGTACAAAAATTTATACAAAAGAATGACGGTAGATGTTATATATCTAGCCTTACTACCTACATAAATAAATACTCCTACAAATATGCAAATTTTCTTTTTTCATTTTTTGGTTATTGTCAAGAGAAATAAACGAATATATGATACTTATTTATAGAAAATTTTAAATTAATTTTATTTATTAATTTTATTGTAAACATTCATATTGTGTTAGTGTTGTAAAGATAAAAAGATTTTCAATAAAAATTTTTTATTGATCGTTTTTGTGATTACATAAAAAAGTTAATCGTATGTATTAACTTTATAACTATAAAATATCAGACAGATAATAATAATTTTATAAATAAAAATACAATTACAACGTGTAACGTATAGTATAACTAACTCGGTCATAATCTGCTTAATTATAGTGATTTGTGTTTACATTTTTTATAGAATTTATACATGCACATAATCTAAATGATATCCCAACTAAAAATTGTAACTTACTCTAAACACTATATGAACTCCTTTCTTAAGTAATAAATGATTTTGACATAAAAATTTGAAATTTTTTTTTATATTTTATAATGTACATACGAGGATGTACGAGTATAGGTAAAATTTATACAGCGAATCATCCTTTTGATGGTCGACTTTTAGTATTCTCATAAATACATGTTGAAGGAAGGAATAATAAGAAAAAGTAGTGTACAAAAATAATGAAAAATCACAAAATGATATGGTATATCATTTTTACATTTATGTAACATTTAAATTTTAATGTTAGAATTTTATGTTTGAAAAATTTTATAATCGCCTTCTACTCGTATGTACATTTTGTAGGTAAACATACACTCACACGCTTAAATTTTATAAATGACATTGATGATATTTTAAATTCGTATGTAATTAAATGATAAAATCTTTAGGTTAAAATAAAATAAAACAAACAAAATGAAAACATTATCCTTGTTTTATTTAATGTATATAAATTTTATTATATTTATTTATTTTGTATTCGTTCGTTCGTTACAAAAAAAAAAAAAAACGAAAAAGAAAAACGAAAACAAAAACAAAAATTCAAAACTAACAAAAGAATATTAGAAATATTTTTAAATGAATGAAAATAATGTAAGTAATATAATATCATCGTCGTATATAATTATTAACCTTGATGAATATGTAAATAACTTTGTATACATACGTATACAAGTATAGAAGTACGAGTATATAATAAAGTAAATGAAAAACAAAAAAAGGAAATGTTAACTTTCAATGGAAAATGAATAAATATTTTAATTAAAATAAAACCCCATATATATATACGATTACACACACGCATAATATACTTGGATTTATATACATACATGAAAAGAACAAACATAAAAGAAAAATTAATTTATTTGTTCATTTTATTTTCGTAATTTCATTCCTTTTAAAATGTGTAATGAATGAATGAATCCATATTATAATACACATGAAAAGAAAAACATGAAAATTTTGTATCAAAAATGATTTAGAAAAGTTTTGAAAAAAAAATAAAAGAACATTTAAAAAAGAATTTATAATATTAAAACTTCTTATATGAAAAGATTAATATTGTAAAATTATAGTTTAATTTAAACTCGTAAGATTTAATCAATACATGCGCACGAATTTATTAACCAAACAATCTATATTTTAATTATGTCCATGTGGATACTGGATCTGATAATAATCAAAACTTTATAAATAAAATTCACACATTTTCGTAAACTATAACTAAGGATTTAAGGTAGTCCAATAAATCCAATAAATTCAATAAATCCAATCCAATAAATCAAATCCAATAAATACAAAATTCACTTCTGTTTCTAGATACCTATACGTACACATTCGTTACGTATAGGCACTATGTAGCGTATTGTGGGTTTATTGTTTGATACATTTCATACATATACAGTATCTCGAATATTCTAATATCCTTATATTGGATTAAGGAAAATATACAAGTGATCGATATTTATTATATCCTGAAGGTATATTAATCAATGAAATTAGGTGTTTACCCAGATCAAGAAGTATCAAGAAGAATATGGGAAAAAATTGATTGGTGTAGATGTAGAGATGGATACACTCGTACTGTAAGGTATATTACAAATGTATCTACATATATATATTTACCTGAGATATTTTTTCGATGTCTACAATTTAAAGGCGAAAATGTTCAAAAATTTTAAAATAAGAAACCTAAAATATGATAATCGATCAATCAGTGTTCATCTACTCAATTTCGTATACATAATATGTAAGATATCTGTCAGTATGTTAACCAAAAAAAAATTTCAGGATTATAATCGAATATGCGTAGATTATATTCAAAAATCAAGAGAAAAAAAATATATTAAATTTTATCTTGAATGAAATGAAATAAAACACTGACATGATACAGGGAAATAAACACAAGAAATCTTTGTTTTCATGGATTTTTTTTTCCGTTTTATCTTCTACAAAAATTTAATATCTTTTAAATAACAGATTTATCAATAAATTGTATCGAATTTCTAAATTTTTGTATAGTACGTTTTTTGGTGTAATCAAAATTTAATTTAAAAAAAAAATTGTAAATATTTAACGAGTACCTATTACTCGGTCCGGGTCTTATTATCCTTTTTTAAAATTGATTTTAAAGCATAAATCCTTCTTGAAGTTATTTATATGATTTTCATTTAAATAAAAAGATTTTTTTTCCAGTACGCATATGGGCACATATACGGGCTTTTCAATGTTTCAATATTCAAGAAAGTAAAAAAGAAATATTCTTTATATTATTTATAGCATCAATAAAATGACAATATTTTATGGTCCTTTTATTTTTGATTATTATTATTTTTTTTTTGCAAATAAAATACAGAAAAAAAATACAATATTTGAATGCGATAAATTGATAACAGATAACGTGTCTGATTGAAATCTGTATGAGTATGATTGAATGATTTGGTTGACAAACTATCAATGAATGGTGAAACTAGGTATTGTAAACATTTTTCAATCTTTGAATCACAATATAAGGCACATATGAATATGTATAGGAAATTATTTGTACGTGTATTTGTTTGCTCTTACATTTTATATCACATTATTTCCATTTTCAATGAAATACGGATAAAATTATGATCCTAAAATATCTGCCTTTTACACCATGTTCTACTTTTCTTCATCAATTTTTTGTATATATTTTTTTTTAAATGTTGTGAAACTTTTTATTATATGGCAACCTTTATAACAGTCTGTACCATGTATACTCTTGAGTTAATATTTTATAGGTACATTCGTATACGTAGATAAATGTAGTATCCGATATCTGGATATGTAATGTATACGTAAATATTACTCTACAAAACCCTTTATAATATATACATGCCTATTAGATAGAAGTGAGTGTAAACGATATAGAAACTAATAAAAAAGGAAGAATAATAATTTGTCGAAATTTTCATGTTAAAAATATATACATACGTACTAGTATAATGTTAGCTATAGTATATATCCTTTTTTTTTTGGTATGTCGAAATAATTTTCTTACTGTCTGCTTGCATGTACATATATGTATATTTACTTATATCTACAACAAACTATTTATGAATATGAATGTATGTAAGTATGTATTTATCTGTCGAAAATATAATTTTGTACAAATGACTTTACACACATACGTATCTACATGCATATGTGTATAATATTAAAGAAGCTCCTTCGATTCAACATACGAGAATTTATTGAAAGATTTTCTCTTTGTACATCGAAAATACAAATAAGTAATATTGATATATATACTTATATGCATATATAGTTTTGTACTGGATACGCTCATATCGATATAACGATTTTAGTTTCAAAAACTCACATAAATACAGACAGATATAATGTGAACAATTATAATACTTAATATGTTTAAAATATAATACAGACATATCATGCATTCACATCCCATAGACACCTTATATTCTTTTGTATACATTACATATGAAAGTGTAAATATGCATATATAACAACCAATTAAATGAGGATAGAAGGACAAAAAATATTGTCCTAGGTTCTTTTTAAATGTCATTAACAGATCTGCCTATTTTATTTATAATGTTGAAAAAGAAGGGAGGAAAAAGAATTAGCGTTACAGTGCTGAATAAAATTATAAACTCATCTACGTTTTTTTTTTTTTTTTTTCAATTTTTTGGGAAAATAATATTTTATTATCAAGGATCTATATTGATGAATATTTGGGAATGAATTCGAATTGAAGCCTAAAATAATATACAAAATTGAACAGTAAATAATTTATTTGTTAGCAAAGCAAATATGTAGTTAGGCTGCGCGCAGACTAAAAGCGTAGCGTAACTGAGCGTAGCTGAGCGTTACGTGCGTATAAATTCAAACATAGTATATATATATAAACTACGCTACGCTTACTGTTTGCGCAACATAATAAGAAACAATTGATTTGAATTTTACGCTCTGAAATTTACGCTACGCTACGCTACGCTTTTAGTCTGCGCGCGGCCTTAGACGTTAGACTGTACTCTAGAAGATTGACTAAATTGATTGACCAAAAGAAGTGGTGAGAAATTGCAAACGAAAATTCACCTCCAATTATTAGAAATTTTAAAACTACAAATTTGATGTCAGAGAGAAATAAATAAATTTTTTTAAAAATAAAAACCAATCAATCCATCCATATTTTCAAATCCAACCAAATTCATCCTGTTTCAAAAAATAATTCATAATATCACGATAATTAAATATAATTTTCAAAAAACAAAAAAAATATATAAAAAAAGATAAATGTGAATATAGGCTCATAATTATTATCACAACTGTAAATATTTTCCATACACATTAATTCAAATATAATATTCATGTACATATGTAGTACATACATAACGTACATAAAATATCATCTACTTAAGTTGTTAAGATGTGAATGAATTTGAAATGAATACAGGGAAAATGGGAAAAATCATAAATACTTAATTAAGATGAAATTAAAAAATACGAGTATATATAAAGATCTTTTCCTTTTTATAAGATTATTTAAGGATTGATTTATGAATAAATAAATGTGTGTGACATATATACTCGTACATTATTATATACGAGTAGACGAATATCTATTATTTTGTGTACTATCTATCGAATACATGTGATGGTATGTATGTGTTTATGTGTGTTCGTGTGTCTTTAGACAATTTAATTTTCTATAGTAAGATTTTATTTTAATGTTTTTCTTTTCTTTGCTTGTTTGTATATACTAACACTTTCCCTTTTCCTTATAAAATCTTTCAGTATACATATGCATAATAATATAATTAACATGTTATTTTATATACTCATCGTACACATCTATGTATGTGCATAATATGAATATAAGATATGATTTGTTATTTATATATGTCGTACACATACATATGAACATATTTAAAAATAAATAAATTACCTAAATATACATAATTGATTATGATTTGTATGTATACGAGAGTACATGACATTTACATATATAAAAATTTATTCATACAAATGTACAAATATTATATTTCCATTACATGCGAGTACCTCTTTGCATATTCATATAAAAGGATATAATTATGTTTCATATTTTATGTAGGTGTGTAATGTAATTGTTGTAATGTACATGTAATTTTCAGTTGAACATACATATATATACATACAGCATAACTCCTATATATACAAAATGAATGGTGTGTAATGTGAACATTATTATAAATAATTGGTTTTTTTGTACATTATACAAGTACACAACATCATATAATATTACATTACATTCATTTATACAAAATGTTTATCGTTTTATTTCTACTTTAAAACAACTCATATAAGATAACATAACTCAGACATCAGTGATTCAGTCATTATCAAAAAATTGAATTGAAAATTTGACAGTTCAATCATATAGATTTTAAGTTGGAATTTTTGTGAATCATATACCATACTAGAAGGACATATTTTTTTTTGTATGTTCTCGTAAGTGTTGAAATATTAAAATGTTAAAATCGAAAGTAATACATAGGGATGTAGAGTTTGAATTTAGACAATTTTTTTAGCCCCTACTGTGATACTTTGATACTCTCTTACTATATTACTCTTGTACTAAATATTTTTTATAGAATGTAGAAGAGAATGTAATTGTGAATGAAGTGTAAAAATGTAATAATAAATTAAATATGTGCAAATTAATTATGAATTTAATAAGTACTGTTCTGAAAACATAAAGTCAATTAAATTATACGTACACACGTACACAAGTAATGAAGAAAGACAGAAAGAAAAAAAAAACCAAAAAATTACAAAATAATAAACATGTTTGTACCCAGCAAACATTGCGATAAGTAAGGAATAACGAAACATTATCGTTGTGGCAAGTCTCGCCTATTGCCGCAATATGGATTTTCTAGTAGAATGCCATACGATGTGCTTGGAAATAGGTTGACGCGCACTCTGTTATCTAATAAGAAATCAATATTAATAGCTGTTTTTCTTTGGTCACAATTATCTCATAATTCTCAGTTTAACATCTCACTTAGATCATTTATCTTATTCTCTTTAGTAACTGAGTAAACAGACTGAAAGAAATGGACTGATACTTTTATTCTCAGTTGATTGCCATTTTGAAAAGAAATAATTAAAAAAATTTTTATTTTTACAAATTAATTTTCACAAATTATTTATTACAAATAAACTATGTATATCCAAAAATTTACGAAGTATGAACACGAAGATTGTCAAAATTGTGTTTTTTTTTTTTTTTTGATTCTCAGTTCCTCACATCAATTGAGCAAAAATATTTTTCCTCATAGTTGGATTACATAAATCTCACTTCGTTGCTGCTGCCACCTATAACAGAATAGAAAAAACACCGACCAAAGAAACGCATTGCTCAATTGAGAACTAAGAATTATCAGATAATCGTGGCCAAAGAGAAAAACAGTTAATGTTGCTTGTTCAATATGGTTTATTATGTTGCGCTTTTATCACTTTACTCGTATATAACCCAAACTACTTATTGCCTAACTATTGCCCATTTATCTTTGTAAACTATTGCCCTTTTATTGCATCCTCGTAGTATTGCCCAAATGTTTGCTGGGTATGATCCAAAAACCATATTTCAAAACTTTTTCAAAATCTACAATCGAACATATTTTATTTTGAATTTTATTTCAATTTTTCTTTTTTTTTATCCTTCCTATGCATAATTTATGTAAAAATTTATCATTACGCATATTGCCTGGAATATGAAAATAATTTGTATACATATTTCGAAATAGGTCAGGCAGGATTTAAAAGAAAAATCTTCTTTTCTTTTTTTCTTTTTTTAATTATTAATGAAATACGACGACGAATCGACTTACGGTTTTATACATAAGTATGTATTTTATTTTATTGTATTAATTTGTGTGTTTATAAGCAAATATCATTTGTAATTATTTGTGTACGGTACCCTACTCAATTATTACTGACTGTTTTTTTTTTTTTTATTTTTGGAAACTTTTACTTTTACATTATACGAATATAATGCATTAGGTACACATTTCAACATATACGCACATATTACATTATGTACTATATTTATGTCTCATGTAATGTAATTAAAAAATCTAATTTTTTTTCTTCTTCATTTTTTATTTTTATGGGCTTTTTATTTTATTCGTGTAATGTTCGTTGTATGACATTCAAAAAATTCTGTACGCACACGTACACTACAATAAGGGATTATTACTTTTATAACGTAATTAAAGTATAATTAATGAACTGAAATTTAATTATCTGACATATAATTTATTTGATTATACGGATGATACACATTTATTTATACATAAATTACATATACATATACAAACCAGTATAATGTGATAATGTGTTTATTTATTTCAGGAAATAATTTTTATAATTTTTAGTTTGACACTTTGATTTTTGACATTAACCGGAATCATAAAGTTAATTTCTTTAGGTTTTTGGTTTTCTTGAATTGTCAATTTGAAAGATTAAAATGATTGAGTACATTTTGATATATGTACTAAAAATAATCCATGACATGACAGTTTTTCTTTTTTAGAATTTTTTTGGATGTAAAAAGTGTCAAATGTTTCATGTCCTTGATATTTTAAAATTCGATTTTTCCTTTTCTTGTTGTTTGATATTTGACACATTTTAAAATTAGAAAATTTGATTAGGGAATCTTCTGTAATCGGTAATAATAAATTATTATGTCTTGAAGAAAACAAAAAAATGGTTACACTGCTCTCGTATGAGTAGTATACATGTAAATTTGAAGTGAATACTGAAAGATTAAGAAAAGGTTTTTTGTAAAAATTTAGTTTTAAAAGATCGCACATCACATATCACATGTCATTATACATGAAAGATGAAAGTGTAAGGTACTCACTCCTCTAATATCAATCCTACGCAACAATCTACTATTATCGTACTTGAAAAATAAAAAAAAAATGGTTGACTTCAAACATTATTTACCAAATGGAGTATTTCAATGTCAAAAACTTGAATAATAAAAATGACAATGAAAATGATTTACGAGGAATATTTACATATGTGCTGTGCTGTAAAGTGTAAAATGAAAAAGTAATTTATTCGATTATACATACTTATACACATGTTACATTTCAGCACATATACGCGGTACCAGGCGCAGGTGTAAATTGTCACGCACCACATTATCATCATCTCAAAAGTAAAATGAACTCATAACACATAAAATTAGAAAATAATTTTATTGAAAAATGTGATGACTTACGAGTATATACACTTGAATGTAATACCACTCATCCGAAGAAGAATATGGAAGATGGAATTTTCATTTTAAAGGATCAAGAAGTAATTGCCAGTTAATTGGAATGTTGGGGGATTATTTTTTTTTTCATTTCATTAATTAAATTTTTTTATTCTAATGAGCTTTGGGTTTAATATACCACACTTCACCGCAAGAAAAAGAGTGTGGACAGATTCAATTTAAAATTACGATTCTATTCAGTAAATAATCTAACTGAAATAGCTACAATCTAAGTATAGGATAGAAGCAATACGAAAAACATTCGTTATTTGTAACTTAAATGTTAACAAGGATACCTATTTGTGGTGGCATGAAATCATTTATTATTTTTTTTTTTGATCAACAAAATCTAAAAGAAAAAATTTACCATAAAAAATATTCAAAAACAATTTATTTTTTTTTTTAAAACAAATTTCCTCCTTTTTTTTCATAACATCAAATTATTTAAATGTTATTTGAATATTTTTGTGGGGAAAAAAAAGTTTTGTGTTGGTAAGTTAATTTGCGTGTTGACACAGATAAACATTTTTTTTGGAAATTTATTACATGAGTTTTTCGTCTATAATTATCGGTCGGTATAGTATAGACTCAAGAAAAACATAGAAAAAAAAACAATGTTTGGTTTAGCTGAAAAATGAATTTTTGATTAGACAATAAATTGCCATGGGAAATGGTCATAAATAAAATGAAAAAAAACAGAAAAAAAACTAAATGAAGAAGAAAAATACCAACAGATAAATAAAAACAAATATTTTTTTCAATAATCGAACATCAAAAGGGAGAACAAACCATCACGAAAACCATCACGAAAGAGCGACAGGGAAAGAGATGTAGTGTTTGTATTTCTGATAATTTTATAAGTCTTTTATATACATAACATTTATGTACTAATTGTATTTATTCATGTACATTTATAACAAAATACAAATACATATATATTTACATGGATAAACTTGAAAATTTAATAAAATTAATAATTTCTGATATCTAAGAATAGAATTTAATTAGAATTAATCAATATACTCATTAATAATTTAATTTATAATTCATATTTCTTTCAAATACATGCGAGTATGTACACATAACGTACGTTTGTCTGTGTATATTCCACGTATATTCATACATAGCTGCGATGGACTATGTAATTATTTGTAAAAGAAGTTGAGAACGTTGTATACATTTGTGTTTTTGGAATTTTGAAAAAGTTTGGAATGAAAATGTCGAAACTGAAATATACTCTTTTGGCGTGCAGTCTAACCCACATGTAGTACTGCGGTAATACAATTTGTGGTATGTTGCTAGTGTTATTGAATGGTATAACAACATTTTGAAAATTTCATTTTTTATAAATTGAAAAAAAAAAAAAAATTAAAAAAAATTATTGAAACACTTACACACAAATAATCCCGTGTAGTAAAAGTACAAAAAGTTTTGTTATTTTTTTTTTTCAAAAAAAGTTTTTAAGTTAAAATATGATTGATGGGCATATGATGCATTAAATTAAGAAGACAAATCGTTTGAGGGAATTTTTCTTATTTAATTTTTGGTTTTTCTGTTATCCTGTTTTTTAGTTGTTGTTGTTTTTTTTTTTGTTTGGCTTTTTGCTTTTAAAAATTTTTTTACTATGAAAATGACAAATAGTTTTGACAGAAAATAAAAAAATTTGTATTCCTATCAATTTAATTAGACAAAAAATGACAACAAATAAATTTTTTAAGAAGAAAAAGGACATTTTTTTAGTACACATTATACAATCATATTGTGTACTTGTAAATAGTTGAATGAAGAATGTAAAAAATATCATTTATATCAATTATTGCTATCAGCATACTCGTATAATGTACTATAGTCAGATTTAAATAATCTCGTTATCACTATTTACTGTCCCCTTCTGTTTCTCGTATACTTTTAATGGTGTGTAAAGCAAGTAAATATAAAAAGAAAAAGAGCTAAGAAAATTAAAATACGAATATTTGGTATGCGTACTCGTATATCATACTCAGTGATCATACTATAGTCAGATCCAAATAATCTTATTGATGCTTTTTACTGTCTCTTCCATTTTCTTCTATACGTCTTTGGTGTGTACTACAGAGCAAGTATAAAGAGAAAATAAACTACGAAAATGAAAATACGAGAGCATGGTATACAAGGTACTACTGGAACTGGTACTACTAGATAGATACTCGTATATTGTAGTATAGTTAGCTGCTGATAATCTCATTCCTTCCACTTATTTTCCACTTCTATTTCTCATATAATTCTTATTGAATGTAGTACGAAGCAAATATAAGAAGAAAATGAATTTTTCTCATAAATGAAAATTCGATTACATGGTATACAAGGTATACTATAGTAAATATCGTACTATAGTTAGCTGACAATAATCTCATTGCTACTACAATCTATCACCCTACTAGTTACTATCTCTTCCTGTTTTTCGCATACTTCTTATGGTGTGTGTACGTGTTGTGTAAAGAAAGTATAAAGAGAAAATGAATTTTTCTCATGAATGAAATTACGAAAATTCTGAAGCTAATAAAAATGCAGTTGACTATTTTTCACGACAAAAAAAAATAATTTAAAAAATATATTTATTTGAATTTTTCATTTATTCTAGTTTTTATTACACTTTCTTCTTTCATTTTCATTTAGTCAAAGAATTTTGATTTGAATTTTTGATTTTGAATGCAATGAATTTAATGAAATGATGCTACAGTTTTGTATTTTTTGTCAAACATTTCTTTTAGAAAGTTAAATTTAAAAATGATAAAATTAAAAAAAAGAATTAATAAATTAAATATCCGTTGTAAGTATTTCGGAATTATCGATTTATAATCTCAGCATTAAATATTATTGCTTTATTAGTTATCTACTTTTATATTATCGTGTATCGTGTAGTTGAAATTGCGGGGTGTTCTGAAAACAAAAAAAAAAAAACCGAACACCAAACTCAATCTGCAGTTTTTTATCTGCACTTTAGATTAGTTTTTTTTTTCTATGTTGATTGATTTTGATGTCTGTATATTTGATAGATTCCTGAAAAGGCATAAACATAAAATGAAAAAAATTTTTCCGTTATTCTCTTTACAGATGTCAAAACAAGTTATATTAGAGGTTATGAATTCGGGTTACGGTAGTTCTGAAGAAACAGAATCACTAATAGTACCATCGACAACAAAATCTAAACCGATAACGGTAATAACGAGTCAAACATCCTTTCAGCAGCAACCCCAACAGCAGCAGCAGCAGCCGCAGCAGCAATCAAATCAACAACAGAAACAGCAACAACAATTCCAAAATAAATCATCATCTACTGCATCGAACGGACCATTAAATATGTCTACAAATAAACCGTTTTTAATACGGCAGGAAGGTACATCGACGTATCATTCATGCTCGAAATTATCACATGGTGAAGGTTGCTCAGAAGACAGTACAGTAGATGATGATTCAACAGTAAAGGATCCTCTCGTTAGTTCAACAGATTCTGTTATAACAGCAACGACAACATTACCGGCGACAACATCTACATCTACAAATACATCTAGTGCTGCTGGTGCAACAGGAGGAAATATTTCTCAACAAAATGCTCAACAAAAACAACAACAACAACAACAACAACAACAGCAGCAGCAGCAGATGTCATCTGTTTCAGTTGAAATTGAACCACAAACTAGCACTGAAAATCCCACAATATCCATTACGAATCTAAACGAAGATCTAGATCAAAATGAAAATTTATATCAACAGCAACAACTGCTACAGCATTATGGATCGAATTTGAATTTAGCGCAACAGTCATCGCTCAAAAGTCGTTGTCGAGCATGTCGAAATTGTGATAGACGTGCCTCAATGGCACCATTACAATTTCACAGATCGGCATCTAAAGACAGTGTACGAAGTATATTTCAGTGCAATGCAACAACATCGACAGCCGTTCAACATATACCGCCAGTCTATGTTACTCCGTTTCCGGGTTCATCATCATCGTCCACACGTATAATACGGCAGAGTTCTCAGCCAGAGGCCGGTAATGTTGTCTATTGCGGTGGACATATTCACAGTCATTCACAGACTGCACCGAATGTATCATTACGTCAGTTACGTGAAACATCCGAAGGATTGGCCGGTATCGCTGCCGATTCTCTGCGTATAAACGGTGCAATGAGACCCTTCAAACAAGTAAGTTCGAATCACTACATAATCACCAATCGATAATTACGTTATTTTTTTTTAACTTTCGTCATTTCACTCTTCAAATAATAAGCCACCTTATGAACGCCAGGTGGTACATTTTGTTATGTAGTTCATTTGAATGAATAATTTCACGCTGAAAGTTTCCCTTTGATCTAAAATAGTGACATACAAATGATTATTTTTTATTCAAAGAGGAACAAATTGAATTCGGATTTTTGTTTTTATTGCTCCACTTTCAGGTGAATGTGTCAGTATGTAGGTAAATATAGAAAGATTTTTCTGTATTATTATCAGATTTAAATTTATTATCGGATCAAAGGATAATGAAAAGAGTTTATGGAAAGTCAAAAACAAAAAGAAAATAAATTTGTGCAGATCAAAAAATAAACTAAAAACTTTCAGATTATTTTATCCTTTAAAATATTTTTATGAGAGTTTTGAAAATATGTAGATAGAAAAAAACTTCTTTCATTTACATTTATTTATTTATTTATTTTTAATTGGAAAGGATCAAAGTGTAAAATAAAATGGTTCTCCTTCATGTTTATTATCCAAAAGGAATTATTTTTGAATGTTTTGCTAATATAAAATGAAATTGAATTTTTTTTTTTTTTGATTTTGTTTCCATTTTGTTTTCTTTATTCAGTTGCATTTGTACATATCCTATCGTTTATCATTATGATATGAAACAAAGTAAAATCTGTGAAACTCGGAAAAGGAATTTATTACATAACGCTTATCATCGTTTTATTATTTGATTTTTGTTCGTTTGTTTTTAGCTTTTTTATTATTTATTTTTAAAACTTTTTCATATTTCAGTTCACTTTATCACTTACTGGTCATCATAAAGTATCAGCGTTACATCGTATTAATCCGGTCCAAATGTTAATAAAAAAAAATTCTTCGGTTTATTCGGAAGAATAATTTTTTGAAAAAAGAAAAAAGAAAAATTTTTTTTTCGATTGCAAATAATAAATGAAATTCATTTCCTGAGGGATGTTGTTTATGGTTGTTTTCCTTTCATAGTATTTTTATTTGTCTACATGTGAATGTACAGAAATTTTATTAGCTAGGATCTATTTCTATTTTTTTTTTTTTTCAAATTTTTTTATTGGAAAATATTTGTAAAAGATCTCTTGATTTTATATTTGATTTGAAAATACGTTAAATCTGTAAACAGACCAGAAACACAAACAGGAAAACTATATACTACAAATAAATACAAATCATTATAAAATAAAATGAAATTTCAGATTCTTGTTTTTTTATTTCTGTCCTCTTTCAGCACTTTTTATAAATTTAAAAAAAAATTATTTTGATATTTCAATATTGAGAAAATAAATATAATCAATTTTAAAAACGTTAAAGTAATTCTATTTCAAGGATTTTTGAATGAGAATTCTCGGAATATTGTTTGGATTTCCTTTTTATTTTGATAAAAGAAGAAGATGACAAAAATGATCGATTCATAAACAATCCGTAAATATGAAATTTCCTTCATTTCCTTCAGTTTTGAAAATTTTCAAGTGACGAAATTCAATTACAACATCAACAAATTATTTTCTCTCTTCCTAAATAAATTTATCGACTGCCACAGAAATTTGATTACAAAGTTTTTACATTTTTATTTTCAATTTACACTAAGTACCGTACGTTTAAAGGAGTTTTTTAAAGATTTTTCTTTGAGGGGAGTATACCACCTCTACAAGGAATTCAATCTCACTCTGTTGGACGTTAGTTCTTTGATGTTTTGCCAGGTTTTACCATCTACTTCTAATTCTTTTAAAACCATTCTACCCTCCCTTTCATAGGGCGTTCCTATTATTTTTCTGCAGTCCTGTAGATTCGATTCGAGTGCCCTTCTCGTGATGGTATCTGTTGATTTTCTATGCGTGTGCACGTATTTATTATTTATTGAAAGGAAAATTTTCTATAGAATGGAAGAGGGATCCTTTTGCATTGATTTACTTACTCATGCATAACATATAAAATATAACTGACAAAATAAAAATTGAAAGAAATTCATGAAATATTAAAACATTTTTCTTTTTCATAAAAAAAAGGAAGTGAAACTCAGATTCATTTGAATGCATGAGTCTGCTTTTAATCGATCAATTTCATAAATATGAAAAGTTTTATTTTTTTTTTATTCATCCTTTTAAAAATTATTATTCATCCAAAATTTGGATAAAAAAAATTCAAAAAAGTATATTCAATTTTCACAAATTTTTTTTCTCTCGTCTCCTGTGAAAATTGTATACCTAAGTGTAATGTTACGAAGATGTTCAGGACTCGGGAATAAAAAAATTTTTCAAGTTACCTCATTGGTCATTGGTATGCTGTTGTGTGTTGGTATGTAAATTTAATGTAAAATTTTCTTTTTAATGTTGAAGTTGTGTAAACCGAAAATTTAATAAAACAAAAATTTGAAGCTCATCAAACACAAACACAAAAGAAAATGAAGACAGGAAATGTGAATAATTGCTGATAATAATTTTGTTTCTTTTGTATATGATGCTCTCATGTGAACATAAAAATATAAAAAGAAAAGAAAAGAAGTTGTAAAAATTGAAAGAAAAAAAAAACACAAGGAAGAAAGATTGAAATCAAATTTCTAATTAAGTTTATGCGTGAAATATTATTAAAGAAATATAACTTTGACATGAGATAAGAGATAATTTTTTTTTTTTTTTTTTTGATAAAGAAAATTATTATGTTACTGTTACAATTTTGATAGAGTACACACATTAAATTTACAGTACGGGAACATTTTATTGTTCCCCGAAATTTTTGCTTATTTTTATGTCAAATTATTTTTTATTATTTCATTTAAAACAATCGATTTTGAAATTTTGTATATATTTTAAACCTGAACCTCTCAATCAAGTTAGATGTTTGGACTGACAACACAGATATCGTCAAAGATCACTCAGACTTTAGACAATTTCGGCCATGATGTGAATGTTACGTTTGATTGAAAATAATTTGAAATGCAATCAAAAGTTTCATCATTTTATCTCGTCATTTTTCAAAAAATTAAAATTATTCTCAAGTCCTTCAAAAAATTATTAACCAACCAACTTATGGTTATTATTGAAAATTTTCAAATCATACTACTGCATCGGTGTAATGTGTCTATATCGGCATTTTGTATTAAGTGTAAAACATTTTTCTTGTTGCTGAAATAAATTCCATTAGCAATTACATGCATGGATCTAAATGAAAATTATTTTATGTACATAATGTATGAAGATATATTATTCAAAATACTTAATGTGACATAAAGTGAATTGGCAATATTCCAAATTGTCATTAAACACTCAACATTATTTCTGTTGGTAGGAATCATACAACGTTTTTATTAAATTATTGAAAATGTTTTTTGTGGTAAACATTTTTTAATCTCTAAAAACAAAAAAATAAAAAAGTTAAGTCTTATTAGATATAATTTCAGAGAACGTTGGGTGTTCAAAAATATTTTACCTACACTATGTTTATGTACATTATAATTCGTGTATCTTTTAACACTCATACACACAAAAATTAATGCGTTCCATATACACATATTGTTTGCGTTCCTTAGACAGATGAAATATTTAATTTTGTTTCTCTTCTATTAATATAAGTATAGAGTATGAATATGAAGGTAACTGTAATAATTTTTCATGTATTATTCATTCATATTATTTTCACTAAACCACCATCTATTAATACATGAAAAAAAAAAAAAAAATAGAAAAAAAATGTAGAAAACGAACGGAAATTGAAGATGAGAATAAATAGAAAATTTATTCATTTTTATACTTAATATTATCATAAGTTATAGGTTAAAGTCATACATCTACAGACATATGTAATGTGTATTTAGGCACATTAACGCATTTAGAAATTTTCTTTTTTAGATATGAAGGAAATAGTATATACATATATGTACGTATGTGCATAGTTATCGCTTATCATATTATATGGTAGAGACATTCTGATTATACTGGAGTAGGGATAATATTATTCTTGAACTCAATTCATACTCGTATAAATATAATGAATACTCATTAAATTAGAAAATCCTTGAGGAGATGAGGATTGTTTCATTTTATATCTCAAAGGCTATATAACCTATAACAACTATTAAGTAATGCTTAATGCATATACATATACAATAACACTGAATTAATGTTTGCAAAAATATGTATATAGACTATACACCACTACACTTATACATTCACATTACATTTTTTCTTTATTTTTTAACATTGTTTTAAGGATATTTTTTTTCATCTCAATTATATTCTGTTACATACATACATATTTTTGTTTGTGGTTTTTAAATTCATTGAAAACTGTTGTGTTTTTTTTTTTCTCATTTATCATTCAAAGTAGCAACATATAATTCCAAAAAATATACTATATGTAATTTTTGTAGCGATTGTTTTCATTTTGAAGAGTTGTGTATAAGAGATGTAAATTATAATAAGCACAGAATCCTCATTAGAGGAAAAATATATAGCGGTGTAGATGTGCATATTACCATATTACATACAAACGTTGAAAATATTAAAGTTTCTCTTTCATTTAATTTGTATTATATACGCGTTTAACATTACATCTTATGTTACTCGTATACTTGTATCTATAGCTTGTATTACTGTATCACTACTACATTTTTGAGTATCCTGTTGAAAGAAAACAAAACAAAATAAACTTTTTAACAATATACTTGAGCTCAACTATTACTATACTACTTATCCTAGAACGTTTATGTATGAGAATGTGTATACATATACATAGTACATACACATATGATGTGCTACATTATACATACGAGGATAATTCAAAAAATTCCCGGAAAATGGAAATAATATACTATACTATTTTCAGAAATCGAAGTCAGTATTGTGCTTATGGGAAAAGTTACCCGATGAGTTTCTGATAACTTCACATATAATATTTTGTAGGAAATTCTGAATAATATATCTCTGTCTTGATTGAAATTGAGATCTGATCACCCCACACACGAGACAGATTTATACAAACGCAATGTGAAAGAATATAGAAAAGCATGCCTATCTTGCCTGTACTGACTTCAATTTCTGAAAATAGTATAGTTCTTGATTTTTATGGATTTATTTTTTTTTTACGTATAAACCACCAATTTTCATCACCAGTCACTATATGGTGCGAAAAGTCTTCAGGATTTGAATCGTACTTGTTCAAAAACTCAGTGAATGTTCGGCACGTCTTTCAATGTGTTCTTCGCGCAACGCTTTTACATACTAAGTTTTAAAAATACCCAATTTTTCAGGAATATGTATCTTTTAAATAAAAACAAATGAATTACTTTTTTTATACACAGCATTTTTGCTTTCAAAACACTTAAAATATAACCAAACTTCTTAACTGTTGGCCTGCTAGTTACTTACTGACGCAATTATTCCGGGAATTTTTTTAATTACCCTCGTATTTGTATCTGTATGATTTATATTCTTATACATATGAAGGTATATATAGTTACACAATTTGCGTTAGATGAAAATGTGAAAGAGACATAAACGATTTAATATATACATATAAAGTAATTACAATGTAATGTATGTGAGTATGTTATTCAAAATTAAAATTACACACACATATTTAAGTATCAGGAATTTATGTTGTTTTCGCTGTTTTCATTTTAATTTATTTTTTTTATTTTTATTCTTTATAATTTTTGAAAAGTTTTTTTTTTGTACTCTCTATGATGGATATACGCTACATAGTAGATTACATGTTTTACAAAAACTATGCGTCTCTTATGTTTGTTTGTGTGTTGTTTACGATGAGAGAAATGATGATGCTTATTTTCTCGTAAATTAATCCTAGAGGGTAGTATAAGTATATGTACTCGTACATATTATAAAATACATTATTTACATTTACCTTCATTATATTATGTATTATAGAACAAGTATTTTTATTGTAAGAAATAGTACATACAAATGCTATTTAATGACCTTAATTTATATTATCACAAAGTACCGAAAATTGCTCAACTTTGTCGTAATAATTGTTGCATAAAGAATTAAAAATGAATGAAACAGGCACACATATATAGAGAGATAGATATAGAACGTATATATAAATACCAGAGGACCCAAATATTTGTCAAACTAAGCATTTTTAGAATTTTCAGGGAATATACTTATGTGAAAACTATGTAATACATATTTCACAAACACTATTATATACACACACGAATACATATTTTATATAATTGTATAATCATGTAATCATTTAGTGTGCATTATGTATCATCATCATCAGCTAACATTAAAAACATTTTTTCTTCTTTTTTATTTTCTGAGAAAATAATTTATAATATTTGAAGGAATGATAAAGGAATTTACAGAATTTTTCATATATACATATACTTCGGAAGGATGTTATTTTACTTACAGAAGGAATATGATGGAATGAATGATGAAAAATAAAGAATATGAAATAAAGGAAGTATTTATGTGCTTAAATAAAGATAATCATAATGTATAAATGCAATGACTATATGGAAATGGAAAATATAAAATTTTAATTATTCATAGTTTTGTTAAGAACGCAACATTACCGACATATATGTGTACATAATGTACATACAAATGGTGTCTTTAAATTATATAAATTACTAACTTGATTAATGTCGGTATTAGGTGATATCAGTCAATTAAATATCACAACACTCTAAAAGATTCGGAGATATTTATGTTCACTATTCTATCAAAAAAAGTATAAGAAATTTGTATAATTTGAGAAGGCTGTGCTATGAATTTTTAAATCAAATTTTTTTCATAAGTTGGTATTGCATATCTACTGTACTCACTTACCATGGACTGACAAATGTTAACGTGGTCTGGCCATTGGTTTGTTTATAGCAAGTGTTTGAATCAATCCACTTCAGCAGTGTATACTTATATGTATAATGAACAAAATGTCTTTTTCATAGAACATAGATACAGACATTTTGGTGCATGCTGATGTTGACGTTTTCACTCAAGCGATTTCTAGACTTTATTGCTATCATGAATGCACCTAAAATTTAACGTGGATTGCAAACCACTTAGTTGCTGCTTTCGAGAATCAAGCAAATGATTTGTAAAGAAAATATTAGTATGGTCCATGGAAAATTTTTAAGAATCTTCTAAGAATTTTTTATCATCACATTACATCACTGCATTACAACAACAATTTCTACAACTTTAAGATAATAATTATAGTATTTTCTTGGATTATGTGTGATCATAAACTGTAAAAGAAAAACGCTTATCATAGCTGAAAATAATTTTATTTTAATTTAAAAAAAAAAACATTTAAAATGAATTGCAAAATATAAAATATTTCAAGGAGACGAATAAAAATAAGATCCTTCTACCTATGCTCTGTATATTATATATACTCATCCACATTGATCCATTCGTAATATATAATGTTGCTTTCGTTCCGTAATATGTACATATATGTACACCTATAGATCCAAATAACGTGTGCATGTAATTTTCTTTCTTTTTTTATACTTTGCTACATGTGTATATATGCAGATTATACAAAATACAGGTCACATGAAATGAATGAAATATAAATGAAAAAAAAAAGCAACGACAGACAAAACAATAATAACAGCAAAAACAAACAAAATAAAGTGACTTTAAGTGTATAAATGCGCATATATGTATGTATGTGATGCATGAAGCACGAGTGTGTGTGTATATCCATCCATATAAAAAATATATAAATTTTCTTAAATATGCACTTTAAAATCACTCGAAATGAATTAAAATACAAATGCAAGTAGATAGATGCATCCACGTAAGAGTATATATACATGCATATGTGTATACATGGACAAGCATTTTAATATGTTCTTCTATGTGATATGTGTATGTGGATAGTGGATAATATTTGCTTTTCATAAATGAGAAAAAATATAGTGGTGGAAAGAAAATTAAAAGAAAAAAAAATTTTTTTTTTAAATTAAGACTAACATTTAGTATATACTACGACTACATCATATACTATCCATTTTCTCGTATTTATGCATGTATGATTATTATAAGTATACATATTTTTATATTTTCATTTAAATTACCAGCACTCAGATATTATATGCGCTCTTGACGATGACATATACAGAAGTTATAGAGACATACAAATGCGAGTATACTTGTATGTAAATCCATAATCGCGTGAATATGAATAAAAAGTTTAAAAACATATATGTACATACATATAGGGTGATTTCCTAAACTTCAATTTTGCTTTGCATTATTATGACTGCACTATTATGACTCGGCCATGATACTTTGCTGAAAAATTTTACTTTCAAATTTCACCATAACATTATTAACAGCAGCACGTTAGTTGCTCAACTTTGCTCTTGTTTCATTTCAAATTCAGAAGAGATGTCATTTGAAACACGATTGAACATTGTTATTTGAAATTTTTTGCAATTATAAAAAAAAGACAATTATTTGACATTTAGGAATTTACCCATAAATAGATTTGTGTTTTGTTTTTTTTTTTTTATATCTTTTTATACATACATATAGCTCTATATTTATATAAAATGCAACATCATTCTTATTTATTTTCCATACACTCCTCGTATGTTTTATATCTCGTACACTCTATATAGATATATTATGGTGGTGTATGTGTTTGCGTATAATATAAAATGTGAAAAAAAAAACTACAAATCTACATTTTAATTTTTATTTATTTATTTTCTTGTTGTTATTCATTTTTAATTTATTTCAAAAAAAAATTTTTTTTTTTTCTTAAATTACGGATTTATAAATGAAACTTTTTCATTTGTTTTATTTTGGATTTCATTTTTTATTTATAGTACGTATATGTACATTCTCATATCCCGTATTATGTATTAAGAGAATATATATACGTAAATGTGTGCGTTTATAGTTTTATAAAATCATTTTTTAATTCGAAATTTTTAATAATATTATTTTTATGCATATATATAAACTTTTTTAATCATGAAAGAAAATGATGATCATCTCGTATTTTTGTAACAGTAGTAGTAGTAGTAATAGTAGTGTAATCATGTTAGTTGTTCTTCTATATTTTTGTTCATTTTTCCTTTTTCAGTCTTCAATTCAATTATAAAATGATAATGGAAAATGGTTTGTAACAATCATAATCTTTGTTTGTATTTTTTTTATCTATACACACACATGGACTAACGTCATGTAATTGTAGATAATAATAATTGTTATTAAAAATGGAAAAATACTCGAATGTATATAAAAATTCAAAATTGTGTACACGGATATGTATATGTGCGCGGTATAAACTATATTACACGTAAAAGTATGATACATTTTTGTATGAAATTTGTTTTTACATTTCTAATAAAAATATAATGGACGCAGATATTTTATAAATGAAGTACCAACGAATGAAAAATTCATAATAAGCGGAGCTATATAGTATTAACTTTCCTTTTCCCTCTTTTTTCTGTCCTTTTTCTTGTTACTTTTCTTCTCCTCTTTCTTCTTGTTCACCATCTTACTCTTCCTCTTCTTCTTCTTCTTCTTCTTTTGCGATTGCCTGCATATATCTGCACAGTTCAAGTCCATCTACAACCTCTCTTTGGACATCTCCAGCTTTAAGTTATTTATCCACCGTGCTTGATTCTTTCCGATGGTCTAGTTTTATAAACTCTATATAGATGGAGTCAGAGGTCAGAGCCCTGTTGTCATCTAGATCAAAGATCTTTGAGTTTCCTTTATAATTACGTCTACCTACAATGGAATAAAATAAAAAAAAATTTCAAATAATATCAAAATGAATTTAAAACTCTAAACTTAAAAATAAATTCAAATGAAAAAAATTTCAACATTTTGATATTCCAATATATATATTATAAAATGTAAATAAAAATTTACCAGATGTTCACTTTATTTTGATTTGCAGTACATTTGAATATATGCATCCATATTACATTTGAGGGTTATTTTCTGTATGAAAGAAAGTTTAATTTGTATTGAATAGATACTTGTACATGTGTAGGAGGAAAAGTTTAAAGTAAACACTGAAAAACAAATTAAAAACTAGAGCAGAAAAATTAAATACGAAAAAAAGTATTTTATTATTTTTCTTGTTTTTCCTATGTAACAATTTTTTTTTTTTTGTAATTGTCTGTGTCGTAAGCATCATTTAATTTGAGAAAAAAAAGGAAATCATTATGAAGTCAAATTAAGTGTCGCATTTTATAATTAAATCATTTATTTAGAAGACGACAAATAAAAGTAAGTATACGGGTGCAATCACTTTGTTTGTCTATATATCCTTTCGTCTTTACATTTCAAGCAAAGTGTACTGGTACGTATCTAAATGAAATTTTTCATTAATTTCTTTTTACAGTTAACGTACAGCTCATAGATAAATTAAGTATAGTTACAATTCGAAAATAATTATTTATTTTGGTTCCATTTAATTTAGCATTTTAATTTAAAAGAGAAAATGTATTTACGATTGGAGAGAATCATTTTGATGAATAATTTATGTACTCGTACACAATATATGTAAAATATGGAATTAAATATAAATTTTACTTTACGCTATTCTGTATTATCAATTAAAGTTCATGTACATATGTAAATTTTCTTGTACCGAATATTTTTAGATCATCGCGAATAATTTCACGTACTATGTGTAGCCTCGAAGAATGCGATATCGAACTCATGTATAGAACATCAATAGAACAGAACTCATAAAAAATATTATGATGATAATTTATAGTTGCTGTTGATTGATTTTTGTTGAACAGTGTTAATTACTAAAAAAAATATGTTTGGTTAGAGAAAACTGAAAATGAAAAATATGAAAAAAGAATTTATCGACTGGGAAAATTAATTTAACGCATTGAAAACTATAAAAATTCGAAATGATATTATATAGAGTGCATATATAGTACATATGAATAGGAAAATTATTTTTTCTAGGTGATAAATATATTAATGCACACATACATATGTGTACAGAGATAAACAAAAATGTACGCAGTTCATATACAATTACAAAAATGAATTGAAAAATAAATGTATTTATGACACACACGCACAATTCATACGCACATACATTACAGAAAATACACTTCATTTTTTAAATTAAAATTTTTTCAAATAAAAACTACAAAAAAAAAAAAAATAGATCAAGAAAAAAATAGATACTTTTAGACCAATTGAATTTTGAATAAAATTTTTATGATGTTTTCTTTGTTTACACACTAAGAAATTTTCTTTCAATTAAATTTTTACGCATACATTCTATTCATATACATATGGTGTACATGAATGCAAAGGAATGAAATTAAAATTCATGCACATATCATTAACCCAGATGAGATATTTTGAATTTTTCTGTGTTCAATTTTATCATTTGTCGCTATCTTTCTATTCGCGTATCTTTCTACTTTTTTTTCTACACATCAAATACTCAAAAGTTCAAAGATTATGTTTGTTTACAAATGAAAATATAGATCAAAACATTTGTCGGTTATTTTTTGTTTACACGGATTTTATTTTAATCGTAAACTCTTCTTCGCCCTCGCCTACTACACTACAATGTAGAGTGTAGTATATAATTTGAACAAGAAACAGAAAAGAAGAAGAAAAACTATAGTATTCGAGTATCGTTTTACTTTTCTTTCTACGTTTCGTTTTACTTCGCTTTGTACACCCAATTTATTCAAGAGTTAAATGACCATGTTTGTTTACACATGAAAATAGAAAAAGAGAAGTAGAAAGAAGAGTAGAAAACATGAGTAGTTGTTTGTCTTCTCCTTTTCTCGTGTAAATTATATATTACACTGTAGTGTTGTGAAGTAGGCATGTACAGAGAAGAATATCAGATCGAAACAAGGTCCGGGTAAACGAAAAATAACCGATAATTGTTTTCACCTATATTTTCATTTGTAAACAAACATGGTCATTGAACTCTTGAGCATTTGAGATGTAGGAGGTAAGGTATACGGGTTTGTGCTCATTTATGCATTTATTCATTTTGCTATCACAACAAATTTCTATTTATATTTACAGCTAAAATTTTTATCTAGACAAATTGCTGGCTGATTGTATATACATTTTCTCTTAATAAATTCACTTAAAAATTGTTTTTCACAACGCATTGTTTTTTTTATTTTTCATTAATTTTTCGGTGAGTTTTCATCATATATTTTTCAGTATTTATGTTACACATAAAACAGCTACCATATACTTGTCTATATTTGTACGTAAACTAATCTAAATTTAACTATAGATAGATAGATTGTCAGATCGAAAATTAGATTTGTTCTATATATAGATTAAATTTAAAAGTTTAATGGATCAAAATATTTTTAGACAAGGGTTTTTGGGAATATTCATCCATAAATGAGATACCATGGATGTGATGGATATCTGTGGAAAATAATGAAATTTGTTTGCAATAAAATTTATCCAGCCCTCTCCCATGCCAGATGAATCAAAATGAGCACTTTATACAATGTGCTCAAATAAAAAATTAATTGCAAATTTAATTGCATTTTACAAGATTTTAATTTTATTACAGAGACACAGTGTATTTGGTATTGAATTATCTATCTATGATGGTGTAAGATTATACTAACATACATGCACACAGATACGTGTAAATGCGGATATCACTGCGGACACAGCAGCGTAAAGAATTCGTTAAATTTTAATGTGAAAATTACAACGTAAAATTAACAAATACTTTGCCATAATAAATAATAAGAAAATGTTCAATTTATGATTGTCCTTTCTTCTAATTAAGTATATGAACATACGAGTATATGATGAAATAAATTTCTGAAAATAAATTCTAAAATTATTCAAAATGCATTCAATTTTAAATGTTAAAATAATAAAATTATAAGAATACCAAATCGTACATTTACCTAGAAAAAAAAGTGAAAAAATTAAAATAAATATGTAAATTGAAAAATATTGCTCAGTAATTTATTGTACGATACGATTAATGTTGCAGCATTTAACATAACACAAACACAATATGAAGTATTGTAGATGTACATATATAAAGATAAACAATTGAAAACATCATATTTTTTATTAGTTTTTTTCTTTGGTTTTAATTTTCTTTATTTTTTTGTTTGTTGATTTTTTGTTCATTTTGTGAAAACAGAAAAAACAATACACATGTGTACAGAGTTTTTATTTTTAATCTCATTCCCAGAATACATGTACAAATTTTTGTTACAAATTTTAATTTATTCGTTGCAGTTTTTCAATATAAAATGTTCATATGTTTATTGCATATTTTTCAATTTTTCCTTTTTGATTTTCTGTTTTAATATTATAAAAATAAATTTATAACAAGATACACATTAGTTTTCAATATAAATATACAAGTAATGTGGGTATAAATATCATACATCATATTGCACTCATGTAAAGTTATAAATAATTTATGAAAAGTTAAAAAAAAAATTCTAAAATAGAATTCATTTTATAGCGTATTCGAATATAATTCTGTAATGTATGTATGTAATGCATATATTATTTTGTATATCAATTTCAGATGAAAATTTTTGAATCTACTAGAAGATTTTTATGAGTCCCTAACCAAAATAAAATACAAAAAAAAAAAAAAAATATGAAAAAGAAATGAATTTTATTTTCCCCAGCACTTTAAAAATAATTCAATGAATAATCTGCAAAAATTTATAAATGCAGCAACAGCACTAACACTAGCACTAGCAATAATGTATGCATTGTATACAATATGTACCACTATGTATGATATACTTATGTTAACGAACAAATGCAACGAGAAAATGTTGATAAATCATGGTGATGATGAAATTCGAATAAATTTTGTACCATTTTGTTTCTTGATACAGAAGAAATTTTTGTGGAATTTTTCAGAGGCATTTTGGATGAGGCAATAGTATTTATAGCCGCGTGTATTACTACTGAAAACTGAATGACTTGCACCGTAACGACTGCTGATGTTGTAATGTTGCAATAAATTACACGTCATTTTGTATATGAGGCGATTGTGAATGGGCTACATACGTATACATTGATGATTTATCATGGTTCCTAATAAATTACAAGTCTACTCGAATTTTTGAATAAAATTTTATTTATGAAAATCAAAAAGATGTTGATTTATATTATTTACAAATAATGTTGTGAAAGATATGTTATTATTTCTTTGTTTTGTTGCTAATAATTTGAATATCAAAATTAAAATTTTTTAAAGAGTCCTATGATGAAAATGAATTTTAAAATATTTCGTGATTGAATGGTTTGTAAAAAATTAAAAAAATTAAATAATTTTAAATCATAAATGTGCTCATTAATTTGATTAAGTACATATGATTGTTATCCTTTTTGATAGATTTCTTAAAGCAATGTAGAATGAGAATGAATGCTATGCTATACCCTATGATAGTACGAATAGTATTTTACACTCATCATGTCTACTCGTATTTTCCTTCTTCGGAAAAAATTGATTTTCTCTTTAAGTAGAATGCGAATATTGTACATGAAAAACATAGAAAATCAACAAACAACATTTTATATTTGCTCCTCTCTCAGTATATAGAATCCGAACGTTACACAAAACAAAGCACAGAAAATCAACAAACAATATTTTATACTTGCTCTTCTACTCTGTGTACTCGTATTTTTCTTCGTTTCTTTTCCTTTTTGAGATTGATTTTGAGTTGATTTTCTCCTTTAGTATAGAATGTGAATATTGTATATGACAAAACACGGAAAATAAACTACATTTAATACTTGCCCCTCCCCTTTATGCATACTCGGGATATTAGAGATCATTGGCTTTAACAGTATCTTATCTATAGTATACGCTACGATAGTACGAGCAGTACTTCACATTATTATCATGTGTACTCGTATTTTTCTTCTTCAGAACAAGTTGATTTCCTCTCTCAGTAGAAAATTTTAATATTTTACGTACATAACAAACACGGAAATCAAACACAGCAGAAACCACCAGGAAATTCGCCAGTGTTTGGAAGTTTCATTTATAAAAAGTCAAAAAATTTTTCTAACAAATGTGAATTAAATACAAATTAAAATGTCATGTATTTACGACTAAGACGCGTATTATATTTAATTGAAATAATATATTTTACTTGCAAAATGAATAAATTCAAAAATGATTTACGATCTCATTTTTTTTTTTGTTGTAATAATTTTATTTCTCAATTTGAATTTATGAAATTCAAATTATTTTTCTGTCATTCATTTTTGTGTCGTTGTCGTCTTGTGTTTATGACAAATTTTTAGGTTTCTCAATTTAAATAGGTTACATTTGTATTTGTCCGGATATTTTTTAAAAAATTTTCAAAAAAACTTATGGGAAAGTCTACGAGTATATACGCACAATAAATATACATGAATGCATGGTACGTATAGTATATTTATGTAAGTAAATTTACTAGTACATTTTAATATAAAATTTCTCAAACTCATACTTAATAATCCAAGGGACATTAAAAATTATATGCCGACCAGTAAGAAACTAAAGAATAAAAAATGTAAAGGAAATAACGAAAACAACAAAAAAAAGAAGAAAATTATAATGAAAAATGAAAATTAGTTTTAATAAATATTATGAGGATTTAAAAGTTATTTTCTTTTATTATTATTTTTTCTACCGAAAATAAAAATATATGTAGCTACAATAAATTTTTTTTTTAAATGTAAAATAAACATCTGCAACAAACGGAATAAGAAAATATTTTTATTTTATTTTAAAAGTCATTGTGTTAGTTAGTCAGTATAGTTTTCACGAATGGAATGTGTATAGAATTAGAATTTATGATTTAAATGAAAATTATAAATTTCATTTTTGAATTTCCTTTACATTTTTGTTTCCCTGTTGTATGGTTTTTGTTACCTTTTCCATACACAAGTAAGTATGTAAATACATATTTGCGTTGTTATTTTGCTTGTTATGAAAATAATAAATTTGTCTAAATGTGATTTCTGACAAGTGACACCTTTTTTTTTTTTTTGGGCGGGTTTTTTAACATTTGATTGTCAACTACAGTCACCTACAAAATTAAGATTTTTACGTAATACGCACTAGTAGATGTGACTGTTTTTATATTTCCAAAGTATGGAGTGTATAAATTCGATTGAAAGTTGGTTAAATGAAGTACATTGCATGGATGTATTTACTTTTAAATGTATCCTGTCATGCATAGTAAAAATGATAGTTGGACGACATTTTAGATCGAAACTTAACAAATAATAAATGAAAAAAATAATCACACATTTAGATGTGAAAAAATATTTCAAATATATTCTAAAACAAAATACAAATTTCCTTCCGTTCGATGTCTTAATTTGTTAGCAGATGCTATATATCATTAAATTCTCTGTACACGTAATATATTTATTATCTGGAATGAATATGAAAGTTTACGTATGTGACACATATGAAATATACTTACATATACTCGCAGATATGTGCACATCTACATAGTACATGAATTTCTGTATGTGCGGTATGTAATTTTTCATTTTTCTCTCATTACATTTCACACTTGAACATTTTATCTTTTACACATTTTTTAGTATATTACCGGAAGTCTCATCGTTTTATGTGCTTTCAAAATTTTTTGTAAAAATCAAAAGCAAAAAAAAAAAAAGAAAATGAAACCAAAAAAAGAGAAATAAATGTGAAGAATATTTATCATAAAATCATTCATCCATATATGCTGATATGAAGTGTGAAACTCATTTCAGAAATAAAAAAAAAAACACATACACAAAAAATTAGATCATGATGTGAAAATTGTCTATTTATTTTTCATGAAAAATATAAAAAAATAAAAATTAGGAAATAAAATAAAATAAATGATAAATAAGTGGATGTGAACATTTGAAAATAATAATTTATTTAGTCGTTTCGTTTCATGTTTCATTTTTTATCATCGATTATTATTATTATCAAAATTCATCAAAATTCAAATTGAAAAGAGGAGGAATTGGAAGAAAAAAAAATAGATGTGGAATCGAACATTCAATACTTGAATAACTTCAAGTGCAAAAAAACATAATAAAAATAATTTAAAAAATTTAAGAGTCAAAATGACACATGAAAAATATAATGACAGGAAAAATAGCAAATAAAAATTGATGATGATCATCATGGTTTTGAAAACAAAAAAAAAAAATGAAAAATGAAACTTGATTAAAAATCAATTTAAATAGAACTGACATGCATACGAGTATACATATGTATGTGAATGTGGATGTGAATCATAAAACGAACAAAAAAACACACAGAAATGAATGAAGAAAAAAAGTGAAAAACAAAAAATACTAAACTAAAAATAAAATGACTTAAACGTTTTGATTGCATATTTCATTGAAAGCAAAAATAAAAAAATACATTACCTAATGAAAAAAAATAAAAACTGTCCAAATAAATTGGATTTTTCCTTTTTGCGCTTCATTGTGATTTATGAGACTTTATGTGATTCAAATTGTTTTCATTTTAAAATTGAATATATCCTTCCTTATTCTTTATTCTTATAGTTCTTCTTTTTATTATTCTTAGTTTAAATAATTCAACACGAAAAAAAAAAAACATTTTCTATTTGCAATAAAATTTCGAAATGAAAAAGAAAAAGAAATTTTAAAATGACAAATATGAATGAAAAACTATGCAAGAGTATTTAGCAGCTATTCACGTACATATGAATGATGTATTATCCAACTTTTGATTTAGTATAGAGTTTAAAAGGGGATTATAAAAGAGGAATAAAGAAAATCAAAAAAAAATATATATATAAAAGAATTTAAATTGATGTTAAGAAATTTTTTTTAAAAGCGTTATACTCTTGAAACCACACACAAAACGTCATGTGTATGAATGAAAGTTAAATTTCTTATAATGCATGAGAATCCATTTATTGAAATATTTTTTCTTTTCTCTCTTTCAAGTATATAGTATTCACTGCATTAACTCATAATGACACACAATATCTTGACAATGAAAAAAAAAAAAAAAATAAATAAATAAACTATTCTGCATTTAAGTTCAAGTGCACACCTATGAATATAAAACCATCATCATTTTGAGCATTATATAATATAAAGATGAAAGTTTTTGAGGAGATTTTGTATTTTAAATTCTTCCTTATTTTCTCGTTTTTATTCTACAGTAAGTTTTAAAATTTTTTCTGAATGAATGTTTTTAGTCAGAGTTTTCATAAAAATAGCACAATCTCATTATACAGTAGAAAAATTAGTACACATCTACTCAAAGTTTGAAATGGAATATGGAATTGTCATCACATAAAGTTAGACTTCTCAATTCTCACCATGAGTAATTGATTTGTATGTAGTTTGAATTCGGTTCGAATGGGAAATTTTTTGAATGGATGACGGCCTGTATTATCCACCTCCATACCACACAAACATTTTCTGATTATTTTTCACCTCAATAAATCACACTAATTGAATCGATATTTTTAATACATTGGAAATGTTTACTTCATTTTTCTAGATGAAAATATCTAGATGTCATTTATAAAATGATTTTATCTACAAATTTAAAATTTTTTTTTAAGAAGTATTTTATACAAAATGAAGTCTTTTCATTGTTCTATTTATATGTACTTGCCAGTTGCTATACATAATCAATTCTTACTGTTCTGTGTTCTTCAAATTATATTTTATTTTTCTTATCTATATATGTAATTAAAAAATAAATTTTGTTTTTCTTTCATGAGTTTTCTTTTCGATTTCCTGAACCTTTACATTTATTTACTTGTTTATTTATTTATTTAACTTTTATTTGAAGTTTTTTCTTTTTAGACTTTCTTTAAAATACATTAACTTTTCTAGAAGATATTGATTCTTTACAGTCACATGTCATAGATAACATGAGACTATACTACAAGACAGAGACCAGTAATAAAATAAGGAAAATCTCTATTTTTAGACAGATGAATATAACGAACAAACAACACAAAGATACATACATGCACAAGCAAATTAAATATTTAAAAATTTTAGAAAGATAACGAACTGAAGATTTTTACTAAAAGAAAGTCAGAAATAAATTTTCTTTCCGTTGGACATACAAAGTGTACAACAGTTTCACATAATGTTCTAAGAATTTTCATTTAAAAAAGAAAATTAACATGTAAAATTCATTTGATATTTTGTCCATTTTCAATTTTTTTTAAACTTACAGATTCTATCTATTTTGTTTCAGTTTGATAAATAATAAACAATCTATATTGATTTTAAATTAAAGAAAATTTCTTAAGAAAAATTCTATAGAGAATTTATATTTATTGATCGGTATTTTTTAAATTCAATCGTATATTTTTTTGTCATGTCATTTCCTTTCCTTAGAAACTAATGTAAAATTGTATGTTAGTTTGGAGCAAGAAAATCCTAAAATGTCATTTCGATATTATTTTTCCATTGAAAATTTTGTAAAGTATTTGTGTGATGTTCGAAATATTATTATCGATTGCATACTCGTATTTTCCTCGTACATAATGTCGAAATTCATTTAAGAACTTTCTTATAAAATTTGTTTTCGACTTCAAAAAAAAACTTTATTTACCACAAATCATGTTACCTACTATGTTTGTGCACGTATTACACATTTAATGCACTCGTGCATTATGTCTTCAATACTCGTATCGTACATGTAGTAGATTGTTACATATAGAAATAAAAATTAATTGCCGGAAAAAAAATAAAGTAAAATTTTCTTAGAAAAAATTATTATAGCAACAGGTATACTACTACATCACTACACACATAAAAATTTTATTTTTCCAAATTAATGTAGTACTAATTCGTTTTTATACGCAGTGATTATTATATTGGAAAAATGGTAGCTCGGTAGCAGAAAAAACCGAAGATGAAAGTTGAAGGTAAAATTATTTTCATTTTTCGATTCATTTAACTTTTTAAATTTACTCAAATATTGACGCAGATAGTGCACTTTAAACTCTGTAAAAAAATTCATCTCATACACATGCAGAAAATGCAATTTTCTGTTCATTCCATTGATGTAAAAGTGCAAATAAATGCACTGTTTTTTTTTTTTCATTTTTGCTAAAAATTCTTAGAGAAACGATTTTTTCTTCACTTTCATACATCACGTACTTGTGTGATTTTTCTCTCAGAACCATATGTAGCATAATATGTAAGTATGTGGATGTGTAGGTAGATAAATAATTCTAGATCTGTGAATATGTACATGGTATGTAGCTGTACGAGTATGTGGTATAATGCGATAAAAAAACAAAGAAATAAGAAACATTTTGCTTTACTCTGATTAATGGCGTTATAATAAAGAATTACAAACTCGAGAGTTATTTTTCTTCATGTCAGAAAGAAGTATTGAACAAAAAAAAAATTTTTAAATTAAAAAAATACAAATGAAAATTGCAAAGAAAAATTGAATCGATAAATAAAGTACATTTTCACATCTTCGTTTAGACATGGATACATGATACATATAATATGTATTTACATTCTCGTACAATGTACTCGTACATATGAGTTTGAATATAAAATATGAATGCAGACGTATACGTATTCGATGCCCTATACATTATATAACGTACATAAACGTACGAGAAAAAAAATATTTATTAACTGTACTATATTTTCTGTGCAATAATTCTCATAAAGGTCGTGTAAAAAAAAATCAGAAAAGGATTAAGTGATGAGGAACAAATCATAAATTACTTATATACGATGCCTATTATAATGAACATACACTTGTAGGTACGTACATGTAGAGTGCATGAAATCAACCTTTTTTCGTATACACATCTACTTCTACATACATGTACGGAGTGGTAATATGTTGTAGTACAGACAATATCATACATTTTTAAAAAATTTTCTCTGACATCCACTAATCTTAATTTTCGTTGAATAAATGTCAAATATTGTGGAGGCTATGAATTATGTACCACATTACAATCGTATTTATTTGGCACTTTGGCAGTGAATATAATGTAGCAGCGATAAATGGAAGAGAGTATGGACGATTTTCATTATATATGAGTATAGTCTGAACGAGACTGATTTGACAAAAATGATGCCAATTACACAGATGTGTATGTGTGTGTGTGTGCATTGTTATTGAGAACTTATTACACGATATACATCATGATGAAGGATGTGCTAAAAATAAAAAAAAAGAAGAAATATTCAATGAAATATTCCGTTCCAAACAACCTTCGGGATATCATTATTAACATTTATACTTATACACTTTACAACACACATACTCGTACACATCCGTTTGGTATGATAATTATTTCTCGTAATTAATTTTTTAACTTTTGACTACACACAATACGAACGAACAGCATAATACATAAAACGACCGATTCACAATAATTATAATTAGAACATCATTGTAATCAAATTACAATTATCGTGGTGGCGTATACGTAATGTCTACTACCCTACTACGTAGAGTATAGATGATAGAGGTAGATTGTAAAATGATGGTTTGTATGCAAATTGGTGTCCTTATTATATTATTGTGCCAATATTTTTATCTACATAACTACGAGAGTATACGTATACAAAATGAATGTAAAGATGTGAGTGAAGGATGGTGTACACTACATATTTTGTATAATACGATGACTGCAATTTACATAGCAAAAAGTTAAAGACATTATCTAATTTATTTGTATATCTAACTATCCACAAATACAAATTTGAATTATATCTACACATTTATGTGTACATATATTGATATCGAAAATTTTCTTTGGTATAATTTACCTCTAAGGAATGCGAAATATTCCATAAGCAGAAGCACCACAAAATTATAATAATAATAATGAAACACCTTAAAATATATGTACATGACATGGTCTACTCATAAATAGAATGTAATGTATACGAGTATATACGAGTATATACACCACAATAGTTCACATTATTCTATTATTCTCAATTCAAAAATTACCTTAGGGAATTTATTGCTAGCTCCATTTTGTCATCATCATTGTACATTCACATTGTACAGAGTATATAATTTTCTATTAAATGCACGAAATAAATATGAAACACTATAAACCCGTAGGTTGCATGTATGTACGCTATAGATGTCTTGTATTTACGTGTATTCATGATATAAAACGATGATATTTTTTCAATTTTTTTAGTAATTTCTCATTACTTAATGTGCGGTTTAAGTCATAAAAGGTAATTAACTCGATAGTCTCGTGTACACATACCAAATAAGGTATTGTTTGCATTTCAGTTAATCGCAAAATGGTAGAGCCACTGTTATGGGAATTTTCATTTACAAGTGTATAATGTCAATGACGTTTTATGAAGGCGCATAATAATGTGATACAAGAGCCACGCGTATTCTTCATTTATTTTTATTTTCTTTTAAATTTTTCTAAATTAGTTCCAGAGACAAAGAGAAAAATTCAAACGTATATACAATGTGATGTGAAAGATACATTTGTAATTTTTGTTTTTCATTTTTAAATACAGTGATGTTACATTATGAATTCATTTAATTAATTTTTTCTTTTTCTGAATGAAAAAAAAAAGAAAAAATGAAAATACTCGTATATAAGTTTTAAAAGTAAAAAAATCCCCAAAAATCCACAATAACCATTATGTAGTATATACTCTCTTGTACACTGTATATCTGAATCCTTGATATTGCGTTTTCTCTTCCATTTAATTTATTCATTTTTCAGTATACCTATTTTTAAAATTAAAATAATATTTAGATAAAATTTCAAATCAAATCATTAATTAATTAAGGAACTTATTACCAAACATACTCGTGTAATCATATACACACACAAGAATATTTACACATACACATAAACTTGAAAATGAAAACTTTATATCTGTGCATGTGCACATTAACAAACAACAGTATGGTAGCCACAGCGGTAAATCCTTTCATTTATTTTAAATTTTTATTCCGACCATACTAATATCAGAGAATGAAAATTCATGCAAAAAAAAAAAAAAACAGAAAACAAAATAAGGATATTTACTATATTAGATGGATGAATGAAGATTGATACAGAACATTTTTTCACCAATTTAATTTTCAATATTTCTAAAGATTCTGGCATTTTTCCAATGAACAAAAATAAAAATGAAAATAAAAATAAAATGTTTTTGCACAAAAGTGCTCATAAATTTCATTCAAATTGTATTAGAAAGAATAAGATAAGTGTTGTGGTCTACAAAAAAAAAAAAAAAAAAAATAACAGACAAAAAATAAATAAAAATTAAAATTAAGGCACACAACCCTAATAATTGAATTGAAATGAAAAAGTTTCAGCAGGAGTTTATTATGTGTTCTTTTCCGTCATTAATGATTCATGATTTATTTTCCATAGACGCTGGTATTTTTTTTTTCTGCATTTTTATAAGTTAGCTGTATGGCTTTAAACGAGGCACAACTACTTAAGTTAAAAGTTGTATAAAAATTATGTGTTTGGTAAGGATAAATGCATATAGAATTTTTGAAAGTATGTATATTGCATGATATTTGTTTTTCTAGTTTTGTACCGTAACTCATATAGATTTATGATTTTATTGGGATATCCTAATTTATTCTCAATGGATTTTTAATAAGTACAATTCTTTGAAGCATTTATAACGACTTAGTATAACCACAAATTCAAGGACTCTTACACTACTGACAGACCTACGCTATCCATACAAGATTTATTACGTATTTTAGGCACTGATGAATCAATAAAATACTTAACAAATATTTCGATTTCATTATTATCATAAATTTGGTTCCATTACAGGACTACTACAGTCCATAACCCAACCTTGACTTCTTCATTTTCATCTGATGCAAACACTAAAATTCAAAATATGTACTATGATCGCAAACTTCCTGTACTCTTAGTTTAGACACTGCATGTCTGTCAGCAGTATAAACATTCTTCTTCTTATTTTAAAAAAAATATTAAACTAAACTAATTAATTTTTAAAGTTTGTTTTTAGTGAAAGAAAAAAAAAATCGATATCGCAATTACCTCTTTGAAGTGAGAATTTCATTGTTCTTTTACAACAATACATTTCAATGTATTCCATACGGTTCTATAAAATTTTCTAAAACGAAATTGTTGCATGCAATTAATGCGGACACAAAATAATTTTCATGTGTTCAGATATGCACATAAGGTATGTCACGAGAAATACCGCAATCATGCAGGAATACAATTAATTCTTTGCTACAAATATTCTGAGCAATAATGTACTTGAACCAGTGAAATTTTAATTTTGTTATACTCGGTCGAATTTAGTCATTAATTACATTGAGGAAGACGTGTCAAAATTTATTAACTTCTAGAGAATTTTGATTATTTTTTTTTACAATTTTCAAAAAATCCTAGTACAAATTAGGTAAATTAAAAAGTAAATAGTTAGTTTTGTGAAAAAAAAATAACAATTTTTCATGATTTTTTTTGTACAAATCCTCTCGTTTTAAAGCTCTACTGATAGATCCGTGTAAGTTGATTCAAATTTATGCAGTGATTCTGTTGATACAGGATAAACAAATCTCTCTATAAATACGTGATAGATTAATGTCGAAAAATATTCTTAGCTTCTGTGATGTTTTAAAATTGTGTGTAGTTCCATTAAAGAAGTAATAAATTATGGTCGAACGATGAGGTCAAAACTCATATCATTAATCATTTTTTAGGACGATACACTAAAGTCAATAGATTGTAAATTAGTTTAACTGATTCCATTGAAAAATTGAAACATAATAGAAGCTGTCTAATGGAACCTTTTCTACAAATCCACAAAGAGGACTTTTTGCTGTTATTACGGAAGCTATTTTCTTAAAGAATTTACAGCATATACTTTATCGAAAAAGGATTCAAGGATAATAATTTAAAAGTGAAAAGTAATAAGTAAAATGTACTAAAAATATGTAAAATGTTCAAAAATGAATCTAGCGAGAAAAACAAAATATTTTTATTACAACGAATCCTTTCTATTTTATTCCTTTCAACCCAATAGAAAGTTTGGTTTTGTTTTATTTTTGTATTTAAAAATAAATCCAGACGGATAGGGTTTCAGACATTTTATATGTCATCCGCATAATAAAGATACATGAGTGTAATGTGAAAAAGTTTTAAATATGAAAATAATTTTTATGAAATGTTGAAACTATTTCATTTCTATAAACGTGACCATTACATAAAAAGGATATTTATTTTTTTTGTATTTTGCATAACTATAATATAAAATATTAATAATTTCAAAAAAAAAAAAAAAAAAAAAAAAACAGTCAATAACATTCGTTTTAAAAAAATATATTAACAGACAACAAAGGACATTACAGAGACGATCGCAAATTTATATTCGAAGCATATACTTTACTTCAAGTTTATTGCCATTCGTTTGTATTTTGCTCATTTCCAATTACAACTTTGAATAATTCATTAGGTTTTTACGGTATTTAGAAAATCTAAAAACAAATAAAAAAAAAATAATTGAGTATTCCATAAAGGCAAACTGATAGGACAAAGTTTTGAATTAATCTCAATAAATGAAGTTAATTTTAATGAATCAACATATTATGTGTACATAATAGGAGTATTCATCATGTATGTACATCATGTACATGATTTCATACGTATGTACGTGTATTAATGTATGTACTTGCCATATTATACAATTCAATATATCCTTGTGTCTGGTCACACAAATAGCAACAAGTCACTGAGGTTTATTTAATTTTTGTAACGAAAATCTGGAATAAATTAAACGACAAAAATATAATAGCAAAGTGTACATGTATTCGTATACATGAATCGGTTTAATGTGTGTGCATATTGTATGTGTTACATAATGAACTGCATATATAAAATTTAAATTTTTAATTTAAACTGATTAAATACTTTTTGAAATGAATCCTTGCAGCCGGAAATAAATTGAAGATAATTCATATATAATGTAAATATACTAGAATCTCGAATAGAGAAATGGTGTATATTTAATTTGAGTTATCCTTTTAAACAAAATTTCAATTAACGTTAATTGCATACATTCTTAACTGAATGACATTTAATAATTAGTTTAAAAATTTGTTTATAATACAGAAATTTTTGTTTTTTTTTTCGTTTCATTTCAAACGAAATTCATTACTCGATTATATAGCAAACATTTATAGAGAATTGAACATGTTCAATAATTTTTGTTTGCAATCTAATAACGTAGATATATCCATTTTAATTATTTCACTAAAAATTTCATTAAAAATTCTTTAAATATTTTCACAGTTCTCGAATCATTTTCTGAAGGAAAGTAATAACAACAACATAAACAAAAAAATTGTGTTATATTAGCAATTGATATAAAATTAAATTGGAAAAAAAAATTGCCAAACAAAAGTATAAAGCGTAACATAAACGATACATGTTTTGCATAGTAATGGCTGATTTTTAAAAAATTTTATCGTCATCATTATCATTTATTAATTCATACTCTGCTTTTCTTTGTTTTATTTTTTCTTCTATTTTTCGTTTGTTTCAAATCACAAATTTTAGTGATTTTTGATCACAGGAAATTCACGTACGTAAACGCATACAGGAACGTATTCTGTTATTGCACATTTCCATTTAATTTTTGTTGATAAGGAAAACAAACTGAATTTAAAAGCCGAAATGAAAATTAAGAGAAAATTTTCCAAAGTTCTTTCCAAATAAAGCACATAACAATTCTCTTAAAAGCTTATTTAGAAACTTTTTGAGAAGAAAAACTTTGAAAGCACATACAAGTTTTCTTCTTTTACGCCACTTCCGTGGTTGAGAGATTTTCTTCTAATTGATTTTGATTTGTTGGTGGTAGTTGTAGTTGTACCACGTTGTACATTTCGTATTGTACGCATTATTGTACGTATTTAACGTCTATTTAATGTTTCCGGTTTTGTTGAATTTTCTTTTCCTGTCATCTTCTTATACGCTCGTGTGCTTTCATTGAGATTGAATCTTTCTCTCTAAAATGAATAGCAGAGTGAAAGAGAATGCGAGAGAAACTGAGAATTAAGAGAAATAATAAGTAATTCTGTATTATTATTATTGCATTTATTTACATAAGAAGCTTTGAAGCTTTAAATAGTTTATATCCTGTAATATAATTAAAAGTATTTTTTAAATATACAATACATTCTCAAGTTGACAAAAGAAAATAAACAATTCGAATAAATAATATAAAATTATAGTACATAATGTAATGTCATAAAAGTACATAAGGAGATATGTAAATAGAATTAATGCGCAGACAATAATATATTCTCTGAGTTCTGAATACATACATATATGTATGTACAATACACACGAGTACATAAAATAACTTAAAGGAAAATTGTAATAAACATGTGGTTATCGCACACGATATTTGACATTTGTTGTTGTTATAAATTATATAGTGATTTTCATTTTCATGTTAAAAAAAAAGTATCCTTTATTTATCATATTTATATGTATATAATGAAAATGAGAGAAAAATTATTAATAAATACATATATTATAAGCTATCTCAAAATTAAGTATATATATGTACTTATAAAGAATATAATGATAATAAGAGATTCGTAAAAGGCTATTCAACTTCGTCCTGCGAACTACAAACATTTTTATAATCATCCACTTACATATATGTATAGTACAAAAGATACATAATTTTTGGATTTTCCATATGAATACAGTTAATCACAAAAGAACGTATGCTTGAAATGAAATGCATAAAAATTTTGAAAAAATTTTTTTGAGACATTTATATGAAATGGACAATATTTAAATTCAACGAAAATAAAATATAATATATAATAAATACAAGGCCTGTAATTCATTTAACAATAATGCAATGATTACAATAATGTAAAACTTAACGAAACTTAACGAAGCTTAAAGAAAGTTTTAAAATAAAGATGAAATAATTTAAAGAAATTTATTTTAAGCAAATTCTAAATGTTCGTTAAAATTTCCGGTTTCCTATCGAAAATTTTCTTGTTAAATGTTTCGTTAAAAAAATGAAGGAAAATATGCATTTTTTATGAATCACTGTATATAACGTTTGTTATAGTACTTGTACCCTTTATGTACTTTTTTACATATAGATATATACATATTGGTGTATTTACACATATAGATTTTTTACGCATATATGCATACATTTATAAAACTTCATTCATACTTATATATACCAAAAAATTGTCATATGTACTTAATGTACATCATATTTTTATTTATCAGATGAAAACGAAAAAAAAAACCAGCTGCTCGAAAAGTATATAAAAAGTTGATATTCATATTGAAAAAGGATATTCTTCTATAATATTCAGAGTATATCCATCATATAATGAATAAGCGTACACGCATATTTAGTACACACCACTATTACACAGTTCATTTTTCATACATACAGAAACTAATATTCTTTTAAATAAAATTTAAAATTATTTAAAGTTCCGCAAAATAAGAATTGTTTTTATTTGTTATCTACGTGTAGAAAGTGTCCAAAAAAAATTACAAATTTTTAATCGTTTCGGTAAAATATTTAAATAGACATAATTACGCGATTAAATCGTCATAATAATGATGGTGTCTCTTCTATGTACTTGAAAATAATAAAGAAAATATATACTTAATTTCTGCATTTTTGACAATACAGTGACAACGAAAATAACAAAACAACTATATATATAATTATCAAAAAACACATAAAACTATAGGATTTTGTATCTATGATGATGATGATGATGATGATGTCGTTAATATAATATAAAAATGTTTACGAAGATTAAGATGCATTGTCATTGTTATTATTTTTAGTGATGTGTTGGTGATGATAATACACTCATATACTGAACTGCTGATTGATACTGATGTAGTGATGATGATGATGATGATGATAATGATGACGACGGCGACTATATAAATGATAATGTTGATGATTATTCTTGTATAGAAATAAAAGCCTTTATATATATTGTCATGAAATTCTCAATATAATCTTAGTTAGTGTTCATTTGTAGTTCAGTCAGTATGTTCGGTTTTTCTTATACAAAAATGATGTTGTGTTTCATCAATTTGAAATAAACATTAAAACAAAAAATATATAAAATTATTTATTAAAACCATAAATAAAAACAAAAAATAGAATATAAGAAGGTGGTGGTAAAAATATAATCTTATCATTTGAAATGAAAAGTGCTACAAATTAAAAGTTTATAAAATAAAGTGCCATACAATTAAATGTAAAAAAAAAAAAATAAATTAAAGAGTTTATATGCAGGAATTTTTTCTAGACACATAGACAAAGGATATACAATAACCTTTGACAAAAAAAAAAAAAATGAATAAATAAAAGATCTACAGCATACAGACAGACATAAGATTCACTAATCAAAATATGTATGTGTAAAAGGATAAATTCATTTTTATTTTGTCATTAAAAAAAATTTTTTGCATTTCATTAATTGAATTTATTCCTTAATTTCAAGTGAATCTATTTAAAAATTCTTATCGACAGAACATTTTTTATAACAGTGTATACGAAAGAATTTAAATACATACATTATTATGTACATACATGGTATATAAAATGTAAAACTCTTTTTTTTCTTTAAAAAAAAAATTTTTTGTAAGATTTTTCTTCGTCTGTTTTTCTTCATTATTTTCTTCATCGAAAATGTGTGTATGTATAAAAGATATAATTGCAGACAAACAGGCGCCATTATACAAATAAGTACATGTAATATTTACACATTATTATATATTATATAGGTTACTTTCTTATATACTATATACTCATAATATAAAATGTTTTCGTACATTATTATTATTATGTGAGTGTGTGTGTGTAGTGTTGTATACAAGTGCAGTAATATTTTGTAGTAATACACGAACAATTCGTTTTAGTTTTTTCCTGATTTTTAGTTAAAAAGAAAATGAAAGGATAAATACTATTATGTACAAAAATTGATTATAAATAATTTGGAAATGATTTAAAGAAAATTTCATGAGATTAAAAAATTATATAGAATAAGAAATTTTTGCAAAAAACTTACACACATCATGCTAAATAATACATGAAATTAATAATAAATATTAAGAGAAAAATGATAAAAATTTATTATGTGTTCTAGTGATTTTTTATAATACTTACATTACAATTATATATGCATTTGTATATGTAGCTGTAACCAATATCTGTATACTTTGTGAGAATTTTATATTGAGAGTTGAAAAAAAAAAATAAAATAAAATAAAAATAATAATGTGTTGTGAATAGGAAAAAAAGAAAAAATAGAAAATAAAAAAAAAACATATTTCAATTATTTCGATGTGAATTTCAATGAAATTTTGTGTAAGATATTTTCATAAAATCTAAAGGATATATTTTGTTTTTGTTTTATTCTTTTTTATTATCGATTCATGTTTTATTATTCGATTTATTTTTCTTTCTTTTCTTTTATTATTTTATAAAATATTTTAAGTGAATTTACCAAAACAAAAAAGAGTATTTAATTCAAATTATGCTATCCATTCAAACAAAACAACAAAAAATTAAAGGACAATATACTAGTAGTATATGACACATAAAAATAGTTTTCGACACCATACATATGTACGAACATACTTACCTTTAAGGAAATATAGTCAAAAATACAGTAAACAAAATTTACAATAAAAGTTAAAACAAACAAAAAACAAACTTTCAAAATACTTTATAGTCTCTGATTCTCTGACTACTCTAGTCTCTGTTAATTTATAGCAGGATACTCGTACACTAAATATTACTTAATATCGGTATGTTAAAATGTAAAAATTACAATGTAATGTGTATGTAGGATAAGGGATTTATACTTGGATCACTTAATCAACTCTGCTACACAACATAAAAATAACTTAAGTAGTACACAATTAATTATTCATGATTTTTTTTAATATTGTATCGTGTTGGTTATGGGAATAAATCAATTTTGAAAATTACATTTTTTTTGTTTCAAATGTAAATCATTTTTGCAAAAATAAAAACACAAGACAAAAACAAATAAAAAAGGAAACTTAACAAACAAATAAACAAACAAAATTTATAACAATAAAAAAAAAAAACAAGAAAAAAAATTAAATTTAAGTTTCAAAAAAAAAAACATTAAAAAACTATTTTTTTTTAATTTTTCTAATGTGAAACTAAGAAAAATCAAATCATAAAATATAAATTCAAAAAAGAAATGAAATAAAAAAATAAGAATAAAAAAAATAAATAAAATAAAGAAAAGAAAAAACAAAAAACAAACAAAAAAAAAATACGTTTCATATTTTTTATATTCGTTTGAATGATCATTTCAAAGAATTTTAAGAATATTAAATGTTATCCGTTTATCCTGCAGGTGCTTTCTTTTGTATATAGGAATAAGGTTAGTTTTAATTCACATATAATATCAAATACATTCATATACATATGTATACCATATACATACATTTTACATAAATTTATAAAAATATAATTTTATAAAATTTATTATATTCACGTACGCAAAAGAATTCATAAAATTGTATACAACTTTCGTTTGTTTTTTGTTTTTCAGTTTGTCTATATGTATATGTGGTAGTGGTACACAAACACACACATACACACACACACACCGTATAGTAAAATTTTTATAAGTGTAGTATCGCATTAAACAAAATTAATTTTCTTAAGAAAAAATCACGTTCTCTCCTTTGACGTTTTTAAAATAAGTAATTTTCGCATAACTTTGTAATTTTATTTTATCTGTATTTATTTTCCTTGTTGATTTTATGATGATGATGCTGGTATAGTGGTGTTGTCGGTGTTGTTCCTGTTATTTTTTTGTTATCTGAAAATCATAAATATTTTATTTTAATCAAAAAAGAAAAAAAAAACTGAGATTTTTATATGCATACTATTTGATTTTTATATGCAGGCATTCGCAGTCATAAAATATAGATAACTAACTATCAAATCAACTTACAAACTATGTACTTTATGTTTATATGCGTTTATACAGTAAAACAGTGACACAAAAAAAAAAATAAATAAAATAAAAATGAAATATAAAAGTAAATTTGTTTTGCAATATGCACGCAGCGCAGCTACAGTTAACGATTTCAATTAAATTATTAATGACAAAATCATTACAGAAGACATAAAAAGGATGTCAGGATATGTGTCTATGTTCTATGTATTGTATAGTATCACAATTTATATAAAACTTATTTACGATGAGTACAGGATGAATGAATGACATTATCATTTAATATCGTACTGTATTGTAATGTAAGTTAAGTATCTAATGTTATTTACTTATGGTTTGGTATCTGTATACTGTAACCATTCTCACTGTCATCACGTTTCCTTGTACATATATATATATATACAAGTATGAGGAGGCTATAGGAGGCAAGTACAATACAATCATATGCTCGTATTAAGTGTGTACGAGTATTATTCTTCATTAAATTCTAATATTCTGAAAATTGCTTTCGATTGTTATGATGACAAAAAATATGCATTTTTTACTCGTAATGTTTGTGCTCTGTATATTATGAGCGTACAACACTGAATATAAACATGTACGCGCACAATATTAAAATCAAAGTAATCATGAAACAAGAAAAAAATAAATAATAAATAAATACAAAAATGAAATTGAAAATAAGTAAAGAAAATAATTTTTCTCATATAACTTTACTATACATTATGTACATACATTTTAATCCTCAGCAAAGGAAACACAAACAAAAAGAAATTTTATATCCACATGTTATGTACTACTATTGGTACTATACTCACAATCATCATGAATATTATGAAACGAAAAAATAAAAATAAAAATAAAAAAATGTAAATGTCATAATAACAACAAATAAAATGTACCAAAACAAAATGAAAATATGAATAAAAAAAAAAAATTTTACTGATTTTGAGGAAAATACACAGAAACAAAACAAAAATAAATTATTTTTTCATATTTAATTATTGATTTTCAATAAAATATTTAAGATATTTTCTGTGTATGTGTGTGTTTTTTTTTTTGGTATGCCTATCTATAATAAATTCGATAATAAAAACTTAACAAAGAAAGAAAAAAAATGAAACTGAGTAAAATGAAAAATCAAAAAGCCAAAAAGAAAAGAAAAGATATAACATAAAATGAAAATTTTTATTTATCGTAAAGTAGGTATACAGTACTGCACAAAACGCGATAACGACCATTCGAATTTATTCAATGAAAATATTTAGTGGGAAAAATATTTGATTTCTGTAAAATTGTAATCACATGATGACTCGGATGACTGAATGAGAAAATAATTGCCGAATTTATTTTATTCTCACATAGAGCTACAGTTTTAAGATTTTGTGCTAAGTATTACCACGTACTACCATGTGTGCATCCGTGCGCACCTAGAGTCTAATGTAGATTACGAACCACTTATGTAGTTGCTGATAGAGAAGCAAGCTCATTTGCATTTTAGGGATCTAATATTCTGATTTACTTGACATCAATAAGTAGACTTAAGTCATGGGACTTAAGTTAACTAATCACTAATCAGCTTTTCTAAGTTCTTTTTACCAGCAATTTAGTACCTGGTAGGCTGGTAGCTTTAGTACTCATTCAAAGCTGAGTAAACTGGAGGGTGGAGGGGTGATGATAGTTGAGAACAGATGCATTAAAAAGCTTATGTTTTATATAAAATATACAGCTTATGTTGTTGTATAACTTTAAATGGTTGTTAACGTTTTGTATAATACTGTGCAAGTGCATTAAAAAAAAGGTTTCTTTTTGGTGTATTTTTGCTTAATATACTTATTTCGTTTTATTTAACAAAAATACATACGTTTCTATCTATCCATACGGATACAAGTACAAATATATTGAATGCGATACTCGTCGTATACTTATAATAATAAATGTATACCATCAATTCTGTGTATGAATGTAGTAAAAATATTCATATCGGAATAGATATTTTTTGTAGTAATGCATGTGATATTTTGTGTAAAAATACATAGTAGATATGTATATAGATTTTGTTCATATTTTCTAATCTCGCTTGATTTTGTATCCATATATACATAGAATTTGTGTATCAAGAAAAAAAAAAGTAAAGCTTTTCAACATCAAACATAATAATATATACAAAATACCAAATACACATGTATTGTGATATAGGAACAGCTATAGCTGTACATCCATCCATGTATAAAATATAGAAAAATGTTTTTTTTTTCTTTTTAGAACGTAACAGGGTATACCCTTAATAAAGATATCAATAAAAGGGTATTAATATTAGTTAACTATGCAATGTAAAGTGGATAGAATTCACTCATATTTCAAATTTTAATTTACAAACAAACAAAAACAACGAAATTAAGTAATCGACTGGATCAGTTTAACTCTCACCAATAAAAGTTTAACAGTCGTAGATGGACTTTATCTTCTTGAAAAGTCAATACTGGGCCAGATAGTTAAATGAGTTCATTGGCATTTTTTTTTTCTAGAATCATGAAACCAAAATTATCACAAAATGGAAAAGTGGAATGGAAAAATATAATTACATAATATCGAATTTCTCTTCAGATCAACAAAACCTTTAGCCCAATATGGCTCCTACAATAAATTTTGTTTTTTATTTTTAGAACATTTCTTAATAACTCCCACAACTACTTATATTCAGACAATTATTGATAACATAATTCAAAAGTTTCTAAAATTTTTCAAATCGAAAAAAAAATAAAGAACAATAAATAATCGTTGGAAAATAATAAAATCGATTCTCGAAATAATCTGAATTTGAAAATTTTGTTATTGCACAGAGGTAGGTAACTATACGAATCAGAACACAAATAATGTAAAATATACATTTATACACATTCTGACGATGATTAGAAAAATAAGATTATATCCTTTTTGAAGTATTTTTTTTTATTTTGAAAAATGTTTTTTTCGATCTGAACACATATTAACATGAAAGAGGAAATGAAATATTCAACATACTTAATACCCCCAAGGGGATATTCGTTTCATCCAACTAAGTACTAACAACACATATAGACATTATACCACTTAGGTATACTACTGGTTCGAACTACTAACTGCTGTAAGTACTTACTACTGCCCTACTACTCTGCCTGATACATGCTACATCGTACAATTTTAACTGAGATTCAAACAAAAAAATAACTAAAACTGAAAAATTTCATTCACAAATTCATTTATGGCAACTATTTACTGCTGCTGCTGTTGTTGCTGATATACGCTTCAAATGCACATTTGTGTGTTACTGGTGTTACTCTCTAATATTCAAATTTTGTTTTTGAATTTGAAAATAAACAAAAATGAACTGAATGAATTTCAAATTCAAATACACCCTATACACCAATAAAATATTTTTATATTTTACGATGTATACAGTATATTTAATATTGTAATATGAAATAAGTAATGTATGTATATTGTGAATATTATACTATGTACGAGTATTGTATAAAAGTATACACACTCGGATGTACATATGCGAAACCCATAAGATGAAAATACTTATGGGCAACAACAACCAAAGACAATAATAACAACAAGATATTTTCAAAAATAAAAATAAAGAAAAAAAAAAAACCTTAGAAAAAATATAAAAACAGAAAAACAATGAAAAAAAATAAATAAATAAGAAATTGAGAAAAATTCTATGAACGACAAATAGTACAAAAATAACCTCAATAAGTGAAGAAAAGAAACATAATAAAAAGCACAAGAAATGTACAACAAAAATTTAGAAAACAAAACAAATATATAGAATTTTTACCACACTATAAGAAAACTTTTCTGTGATATACATTAATACATTCTTATATACTCATATATGTATCTGTAGATGTGTAGGTCAATAAATGTAGGCAGAAACAATACTATACTTTTACATAGGTATATACCTACAATACTTTCCTTTTAATTTTATATAAATTTTTCACGTTCTAAATATTTTTTTTTTTTTTACAAATAAAACACTTTCAATAATATGTACATTTGTGTACACTTAGCTACGTACAAATACATATTTACATATACATATAAATTTATATGTGTTTGTATGTATTCATTTTATATACAAAAATTCATGTACTCACCGTACCTTTAATAGTTTTATGTGTACACATGTTCGAATTTATTTTATACTTTAATATCCGCGTATGTTGCGATAAGTACACTACACACATTCATAATGTATGCATATAATGTATTATATGTACATCAATTCCGCTGGGAAATATTAAAAAAAAGTGAATAAATAAAATAAAAATTTTCTTAAATATGTATGTGCACTATACAATTTTTTTTTTTTTATTATAGGCAAGTGTCCTATATAGGTATATACGAGTATATGTAAATAAATAGTTCACACACGAGCATCGAAAAAACCAATGAGAAAAAAAATATACATATATGCGTATGTATAATACTGAAAACGGAAATAAAAATTCAAAATGTAAATGCATTTAAGTGTATTGCTATTTGCAAAAAAAAGTATTTTTGTAGTTTTTCGTTTAAAAAGAATAAAATAAAATAAAATGAAAACATAAAATAGAAACATTTAACAAAATACTATATAAGAAAAATAAAAATCTAAAAGTCTTAAATATATTTTTCTAAATTTTTAGTTGTCTTCATATCTTCTGGGTAGCTAGAGCTATACATATATGTAAATAATGGTGTTCTAGTTCTATGCATTTTTTGTTGTTTTTGTATATTGTCAATTTTTCTACATTTTCTTATTGTTTGGTACATATTTTTTTCTTGATCTAACATTTTCATTCCAGGTTTCTTGTGTGCTCTGTACAATGTGCAATGTACAAATAGTGAACATTTTGTGTTTTTGGTTTGTTTTTTTTTCGAGAAAATTTTTATTGCTACATTTTTCCCTTCACTCAATTCAAATCATTCAATAAAATACATAATGTGTGGTGCATTTATATGTACAAATTTTTATTTCGGATTTTCATTATTTTCCTTTTAGCTTTTGCTGAAATTTTTTTCAATTGTATGTTGTGTATTTTTGTGTTCTCGATGTTACCCCATAAACAGAAAAATTAATATCTTTAATATCTTTAATGAAAAATATAAATTTGAATGTGCGAGAGCATGTACATATGTATGTGCACTAGGTCATGGAAGAAGGATATTTTTGTACTTACTACGAGTATATGTGCATCTATATATGGGTCACTCTGGAATTATTATTGAAATTTTAAAGTTTTTGTTTTTTTTTTTGAAAATTTTTTAAAATTTTTTATATTTTTGAACATTGGAAATTATGAATAATTTCGTATGTGTATAGCAAAACTTATGGATACTAGAAGAATTCTTACACAAAAGTACTTAGGCATATTGATTTTAATATTTTCATAAAATGATAATTTGTTTTGATTAATTTTTGTTTTTATAGTTTTTTGATTTATATTTTATTGCTCGATATCCAATAAATGTAAACGAACGATAAAAATTCTAATTAATTTCTAAAAATTTCGATGTATCATAAAACTTTTGACGCATAAAAATTATTAAAAAATTAGTAGAATGAATTTTTTTTTTCTGATATCTGTCAATATATAGATTGGAATTCATTTTCATGTGTATATGAGGGGAAAAAAATTGTTTCACATCAAAATTGTTTCACTTTTCAAATGAAGTCTTTAAACTATACTACTGAAACGAAACTGAATCTACTTCAATATTATTTTGTTCAAAGTTCCAATGACAGGTATTTGAAATTTTCATAATTCTATGTGAGTACCTCTAAACACAATTTTTCAAAAAAACAATTTTCCATTTCTCTCTCCAGCTGTAGTACAAAGTGGAATGAGATTCAATTATTTTAGGATTATATTATTCAACTAACTGGTAGGTGTGGTAAATATTTCAACTACATAATTTGAAAACTTTTTTGAAATTCGTATATTTTCAACGTACATATTTTGATGTCTAAAAAATTGTAGTTTCCAATAAAACTTTAAATCCATGCTTTTAAAATTCATGCGAAGGTATATTCTACACCAATACGCCATACGTATATTATATTATTACATCGTTTATTTATATTAATAAATTGTGAATGAAAATATGATATAAACTCATACATATGTACATTTAACGATGAAAAAACAAATTGTCACATATTATTAAAGTTCTTGTTATCATTTATTTTTTCTTCGAGAAAAAAATGTAATTTATTTATCACTTTATCCTATTTTCATACATAAGAAGTACATATATGTATACTTGTTTTCTGTATACAATATTGGATAGTGTTAGATGGTATTAAATCTAAACAAATTAGGATTTGAAAAAAAAACATACACATAAATATAAAAGACAAGACAAAAAAAATAAAATGAAAATATTATACAGGGTGTTCCAAGTTCGGGTGCAGGAAACCCTTGGTCGTTTCCAATTATTTTGCATTCATTGGAAAGATAATCAATCAGTTCTTACTTTGATACATAAATTATACATATTGGTTTAGTGATGCCAAAGATATGGTACTTCAAATTCAAATTTTCATGGAAAAAATGCAAAATTTTGAGTTCAAGGTCATTTATTTTAAAATTTTGCCCTAGTTTTTTTTAAATTTTCTTTACTTAAAATATTGCCCAATGGATTGCCTTTCATTTGCAATTTATCTCCTTCAAGTATCTGTCGTGGTTTTTGAATTAGGGAAAAAAATGTAACTGTGGGTTCTGTTCTACAAAGAAAGTTGATATGGGTCAACTTCAAAAAAAACTTCTGAGCCTCCTAACTTCTGATCCGTTGATATTAGACCCCTCAGAACTTGGGACAGCCTGTATAAGATATTGGTACATTACATATATTTATATTTATTGAATGCGAGAATGAAATATGTAAAGTAAATTGTATTATAGTGAGAGTACTGTCAAAATGAATATTTTCGAGAAAAAAATACAAGAATGAAATAAAATAAAAATGAAAAAAATTTGTGTTCATATGTACAAACATACATGTAATGGAAACTTTTTGTAGTTATGTGTTATTAAAGTTATGTCAAAGCAATTTATTTATTTTTTGTATCATCCAACAAATACTATTTATGAGGTTTACTAAAAAGTTTATGAAATTTATTTCGTTTTTAGGTTTCTGTATTTCCGCGTTATTCCATCCAACTCAACTTTTATCATTTTTGTGGAGGGTGTACGGTATTATGAAATGATTATCTCTTCAACTATCTATCAACGCAGTTAAAATACTCGTATAAGTATGTATTTAACATAAATATCTAGTTTCTAGTCACTCCAAATATCTACCCTACTCATATTTTTATAGGTTTTAGTCTAACTTTCCTTATAATAATTTTTCGTTCCATTTTATTCTACTGATATGAAGATGATAGAAAAACAATTTTTTTGCTGACTAAATTATAATTTTATACGCTTTATACAGTCTATAGATAATAATGTTACTATATCCTTTTGATATTTACTTTTTTATTATTATATTTTTTTATGAATACGAGTATAAATGGGCTTAAAAGGATTTTTATGACAATAGAGTAAAATACTGTTTGGTCGTTTGGTACACATAATACAGTCAGATCAATTTTATATAAAACAGTATAATACTCGTAAATCAAACATAATACTCGTATGACAAACAAATAATTTCCATTGAGGAAATATCCCAATTCTTAAGAAAGGCATTTGAACAACTAAATCTGTTATTTAGAAGTATGTAAGTCTAGGAAAACATTCAGATAACGTAAGATTTTCTGTTAATTTTTTATAATTTTTAAATTTGTTCTTAAAGAAAATTTTCAAATGTTTTCAAATATTAGAAAATGTCTGAGTTGTGCATGAAATTTCATAATATTTCTAAAATTCAGATAGACATCTTCATAAAAAAGGATCCCAAAAAAAATCAAAAATTCCTAAAAAAATGTTCAAAATATTAATGACTTTGACTGTGAAATAACTAACGCTATTATGGGTGTGAGCTTAAGCGACACTAGCCAAAAACTAAAGGAGTGGTATATATCTTTTTGTAGCGATTTAAATTACATAACAAATAGAAAATGATAGGTAATACCAAGTAATACATGCGAGTATGTATACACAACATTTTTCATGTGGATACATATGCAAACATAATTTGCCAAACACACTTTTAGAATGTTCATAATGTAGTAAAATCATTTTTGTTTATTAGAAATTTTGCCCTTAACGCATAATTGCTGCTGTCATCATCATAAAAGTCGGATTCAATTTTCTTCAATCATAAAAACTTTGAAACGCAAATTTTTATGATTTTACTTAAATTCATATCCAAATATTTGGTTAGTATAAAAAAAGGACATTTTGGGAGTGGGGTTTATTACACACCTTTTCGATAAAATCTAAACTTTTATATCAGGCCCACAATTAATAAGGTTCAACCTACCTATGAATATTCCTAAAAGTGTAGAGTTTAGCTGAGTTATTTGTGTGGTTGTATGTAAATTTGTGTCAAATTTCCATTACCAGTACTCGTACACTGTTCTGTATATGATTTTGAGACTTTGTTACATTTTGTTTAATAAATTCTATGACCTATGATGTTATACAGTTATTTTCTACTATTTTTGTTGTAATTTATTAACAGTACAGTATAAAAGTTAAAAGAGGATCTCGTTCTTATTCAAATATTGTAAATGAGCTCACTATGAAGCCATAGAAAATGTGTTATTAATTTTCCTTTGAAAAAATAAAAAAAAAAATTAAATGAAGACTACATATCCTTTTCATTAACTATAGACATGAATATAATAACGGAGAATTTTCATGTACAATATTTACTTCTATGTGTATGTTAATATCTGCAAAATTATTTCTGTAATAGCAGCACAATGGGAGAAACTCAAAAAAAGAAAATGTGATGCACAATTATTATCCATTCTTTTTTCTTTGCAATTTTAAAACTTTCTTTTATTCCTTTATTTTTTTATTTGCTAATTTTTCCTTTACATTAAACAAATATTATGTAATCATAATCATGTAGAAAATTTTTTGTGGTCTTTTTTTTGCATTTTTATTCTATTTTTTTTTTTTTTTTGCTTGTTAAAAGGAAACTTTTTTTTCCTGTCGGAGTTTTCAATTGAATTTGATGATTGTACATTGTACCAAAAAAAACTGTATAGATACTTTGTTCTCACCATCCAAATAGCATATTGCATAATTTATTGTGTATATATGGTATTATCCTTTTTTTTTTTTGGGAGTGAAAAAAATTTATTTTTTTTTTCTGCTTTTTCTTAGAGATGCATTTTTGTGTCTGACAACAAAACAAAAAAATTTTTTTTTTTTTTGGAATTGTATTGTATGCTTTGCCAAAAAAAAAACTTCATATGATAAATTTTAAATTTCATTCTCATTGCGTTAACAATTCTTTATAGACCAACAAAAAAAAAAAAAAAAAAAATGAAGAAGAATAAGAATCATAAAAGGAGATGGAATCGTAAAAATTATGCACAAACAGACAGATATAAAATGTACATGCATTCATATGGTAGATAATGTACACATTTTACTATACACATAAAACAGATAAAGTCCTTCTCTCTCTCTCTCTCTGTATACCAACTATCATAAATCATCTGAATCGAAGTTATGTAAAGGACATTACATGGAAAAAAAATTATTTTATTTTTATTATACTTATTAATATTTTTATTTTATTTTGACCTTTTTCTCCAAAAAGGATAAAAAAAAATTTTTTTTTTCGCCATTATAAGGATTAAATGACGATAATACACACAATGAAAATATGTATATAAAAAGTTCTGAATAACAATTTAAAGAAGAAATTTTTTATATTAAAAAGTCCTAACACGTATTACATTATGCATTACATATTTTATTGATCATTTCTCTGTCGATGTATATTATATACTTATTCAGAAAATTTGTATTTATTATTCATTTATTTTTCATGATCCTGTTTGTGTTTTTGTTTTTCTTCCATTTTTATTATTTTGTTTTCCATATTTTTGGAAAAAAATATATTCCTTAAATTTGTTTTGTTTTTAGTTTTTAAGGATATAGAATATACACATATACCGTAGATTTTTCGAACTCTGATTACAAAGAATACAAAAAAGTTACATAAATCGTTCGTGTTACTGTGTGCTTATTCTCTATTTCATAAAAACTTTTATTCATTTTACACGTTTAGATCGACATGTGTGTATGTGTGCTGGTATACTGAGAGTTGCGTTATTTTACGTAAATTGTATGAGTAAATTACGTACGCACGTAACATAAATTTCAAGAAATCATATACCCATTGACGCGTATTCGTATCTCTTTATTTCTTGCACTCGCTTTATTCATTTATTATAAGTGTTATAGGTTCATTCGTACTCGTCGTATACTCACTCCTCGTATTCTCTTTGCCTAAAGTATATGGATGAACTTTCATTCATTTAACGTTTTTTTTTTTGTTCTTTTTTCATTTCATTTCATTTTATCGTTTCTTATGGTTTCTTGTTATGTGAAAAGGTTGATAAAAATAAAGAAGACAAATGATAAACATGAAATAAAATAAAATAATAACACAACAGATAAAAAGTCAAAAATGATTTTGCAAAAAATTATCAAAACCGAAACCAAAACAAAACGATGACAAACTGAACTAAAAACAAAAATGAAAATGCCAACAGTCAAGAAAAATAATGAAAAACTGGCAACAAAAAATCAAAAAAAAAGAGAAAATAAAAGTAAATAAATGAAAAAATTGTGTAGAAAACATAGAAAAACCGGTGAAAATTTGCTAACTGATAAAGATAAATGATTCTGTTCGGTGTACGTAATATGTGGCTGTCTGCGTGTGTTTGTTTGAGTTCCAATATAGATGAGTGTCTAAAATTGACTGTACAGTAACTACGTAATACACTGTAGATTGTAGTTTGTGTTGCTATAACTTTTTTTGTTTTGCTTCTCTGTTATTTCATTTTCTTTCACTCTTCTCATTTCACTATATACTCTGCGATATGTTTATCAGTCACTGTACTATCACTATACTAGGATACGATACACATTTATCAGTTATAATTTTATAAAATTCTTTACTACAATTTGTGTTTTTTTTTTTTTGTTTTTATTTCTCATTTTCCATTTTTATTGATCCTTTTTTTCTTGAGGTTTTCATTTTGTATTTTTAATAAGAAAATTTTTATCTTTTAAGTAAAGCATAATTTTTCATTGTTTTTGACAACTAATATCTTCATTTATATCGTTAAATTGTTTTGGTTTTTGGTTTTCGCATTCATTTTTGTTCTTATCACAGAGAAGACATACTCGTATATAGTATAAGTTCACACAGTAATTCTTTATTATATTGTTTCAAGTTTTTTCAATGTTTTCTTTATATCTTGTTTATTGTGTTTTGTTGTTTTCATTTGTTTAACGTCTATTTATCTAAATTATGTAAAAATCAAAAAAACAAAAAAAAAATAATGATAAAAAATTGAATGAGAGGATGTGAATGAAAACAAAATTGGACTAAAACATATTTGAAGTAATAAAAAATTTCTGTTTTATCATAATTATTATTTATTTATTTTTATTTATTTAATATTTTATCATTTTTCATTTTGATGCTGCAATGAAATTCATTTACATTTTGAATAAATATTAATAAAAAAAATTTTTTTTTTTCACAAAAATTTCAGAGATTTTTTGTTTTTCTGCTTCATTTTTTCATCCTTTTTTTTGTTCTTTTTTTTTCGTTTTCATTTTATTTTTCTTAAAAATGATAAAATGATAATATCAATTCGTAATACTTTTCGTGTATTTCTTGTTTTTTATGTTAAGGAGCAATTGGGAAAATTGAAAAAAAAATATATTAAAAAATAAACAAAATTTTTTGTACACAGGATATAGAAAAATTTGCTTTTAGCTAGCTTTTATGTTTATTAAAAAAAGTGTTTTTTTTTGTTTATTTTTCAAGCAATTTTAACTTTTTCTTTTTAATAAATTCTTTTTTATTCGCATATGTACGTGCGTACACATACATGCTTGTATCTTACGAATATTTTGTGCATTTTCATTCACTTATTATTTTGATCGCAAAAAAATTTCCATTCGAGTGTACTGCATGGTGTACTGACGAACCGAGACACAATCAGACTCAATGTTTGGCATGGAGTTGTAACGTTCAGTTTTACGTTCTACACTGATTCAGCTGTACACGTCTACGTTTCGTTTGAATTGGTACCACACCACAGCACCACACCTACCGCTCACTTGTTTCTTGTACTACATATGAATTAAAAGTTGAGAGTAGTAAAAATATGAGAGTGTAAGGGTACTCGACCATTCCATTCTCTTAGCTTTTAAAAACCATTCACATTTATATTGCAGATCGAATTGAATAAATGAAAATTTTTAAACTTCAACCACCTTCAACTAATCTTTCATTTAAATGTCATGTCAATTTAAATTTATTGAACTTAATTAAAAGCTGATTTAATATTTTATATTCTATAATCTTTAGAAGATAATTAGCAGTTTTTGACAGACAAATTTTTAACTTAAGTTTCAAACTGATGACAGTTCAAGTCAACAATCAAAGTACTACCGAAAAACTGGACTGAAAGTAAATCAATGCCCTAATATATTTTCCATAAAAATTTATTTTCTTTCTCCTACTTTTTTTTCATTTAAATTTCTTCATTTTTTTTCTCGATACAAAAATATTGTATATTATACGTTCTCGAAAATGTTTAAAATATTTTTTTAAAAAAAAAAACTGAAATATGCATTTATAACAGTATAAAAAATAAATAATAAAGGACAAATTAATATTTAAATTAAATGAAATATTGACTTGGATATGATATGCTCCTATATCCTTATAAACATGATCGTACAGTACGATGAGTAGATATTTTTTGTATGACGAGTATGTACGATGGATACATGATGATGGATACATCCATCTTTGGAAATTAAATTGTGTATCGGTGAAAAAATATATATTTGATATCTAACATTTTTAATTTAATTTTTTAATTAAAAAAAAAATACAAAAAAAAATGTTTCCAAAAAAAAAAATTAAATTCAAGTATTACATATACATACAGACATTCTAGCATCCTGAATTCCTGACAAGTATATAATGCCTGTAGGTTTTATATAAGATCTGAATTTGCTAAACCTTACATTAAGTTTCTTATGTAATTTGTAAGTACATATTATCTACATGAATTATTGTATCCTTTTTCATATACACGTGTACGAAACTCTATAACTATAAGTATGTATATTTAACTACATTCGCGTATATACAGATGTAAACGAAAAGGTGAATAACGAACGATATAAATTATTTAAGAAATTAATACAAGTACACACACAGTTAGACATGCAAAGGAGTTATTAATTTATCTAATATTTAGTGATGTATCTAGGCATGTATGTATGTAAAGAGTGCACTGACCGACCGAATAAAAATAAAATAAATTCGATATGAAACAAAATTTGAAATTAACGTATCTAGTATTTGTATATTTACATTTACGTATAATTTTATTAAAAATTTAATTATATCTAACGTCATCTTTTTGCTATGTACATACACCTACTAGAACAAGATGGGATACATATAATTTCTAGATAAATATATACTTTTAAATATCTATGAGAATACGTCTGCATTTACAGTATCTATTAAATTTAAGTAGAACTTTAAATAGCTTTGTAGGAGCCTTTGTTTAATTTAATTTTATTACGCAATTATGCAGTATTTTTTCAAATATAATGATATTATTTTTCCTTTCTTAATAAACTTAAAGAAATAATGATTGTGATATATACCCGTATACGCCCGCAGATGTATAACATATAGCATATAGGCAGACAATTCATTCACATTATAAATAGGTACTCCATAAGTAACGTAAAGATAAATTTCATATTTTGCTTGAAGAAATTTTTCTTAAAGGTATATTTTTGAGTTTTTCTTCAAGGTTGTATATTGTACTCGTACAAATATTCTTTGAAAAATGAATACAAAATTTATGTAAGTATAACATGGAATGTCTTCCATTCGGCAACAGTTCAATATCCTTAACGTATTAAAGGGAATCGAGCTGAAAATAGAATACGAACGCAACAATATTGTATTGCAGATTGCAGGCATAGCACAGCACAAGTAAATATTGGGATTTTCTTTTTACATTTTTTTAATGAAAATTTGTTACCATGTGAGCATTTCTAGAGATGATTGTTTATAGAGAAAAGTTTATTTTTGGGATTGAGATAAATAATTTCAAACATGTACTATTTGTATAATCCGATTTTGGTATCAGAACGACATGCAAAGTCTATCCACAAATAAGAATAGACTGTCATCCACCTTCCCAATTGAAATACTTTTATTTTTTTCTTTGAATTTTTTTTTAATAATTCATTTTATTAATTTATTGTACATGATTGTACTAAATTCATTAATTTTGGCTCCTCCTATCGTTAATTCTGTCAGCTGTATACCACATAAATATTCGGTCTGAAGTCTGAATTGCAATCAAAGACCTGTCCTAAACGATCGGGAATCGCAGTTATTGTAATTCGGCAATTTCTTAATATATATTAATTTTTAGGACAATTTTCTAAGTATGGGTATTTCTATTTCCATTAGTCGAGACAATAACCCATTTTCTTTAAATCTTAATTTTAAAATGATCTTTCATGTGTTTATAATTATTTCAGGATGAGAAATTTTCGGTAACGTTCTCCTTCTTTATCTTTTTTATGAAAAATTTTATTTTATTTGCAATTTTAATATGAAACTGCTTGATTGCAAACCATTTAACATATACATATTTAGTTCACAATTTTCATGCACAATTCTACAAAATTTTATTATCGAAAAATTTTAAATTAAAAACATAAAGCATATAAAACCATAAAATTTTATAATAAATTCAATAAAATGTAAGTTATGTGTGTCGTTGATTTAAAAAAAATGAAATGAACAACAAAAGATGCCAGAAATATACAACACACACAACAATCGGAATTACTTATACATGAGAAACAAAATTAAAGAAAGTTTAAAGTTTTTTAAATATATTTTTTTTAAACATTTTCTGAATTTTTTATTAGTTTTATATCAGTTTCACCAGTATAATAAAATATATTTTATTTTGTCTGTCTGTGGGATGATTGTGTTTTCTTTGTTTTGTCTTTAGATGAGTTTGATACTTGAGTTTGATAAAATGAATTAAAACTTTAACTATATGAATCGAGGATTATAATGATAATGCAGTCATAGTCCTCTCTAACGTATTAAATTTTGTCTTGTTATTTCTCTAAAAAGAAAAGAAAAATTTGGAACTTTGTTATTTTGTATTCCAAACAACAAAATAGGGACAAAAATATTTTTTTTTAATTGTTTTTTTTTTTAAAAAACAAGGAAGCTGAACTACATACCTAGACTCGTATACATAATGAATTAAATGAAAAAATATAAAATTTATATTTAAAATAAAATAAATTAGATTTGAAAACTATCTAACGAGCACTATACGAAAAATAAATAAATAAATAATTTAAAGTGATAAAATTATTTCTCGAAATAATAAATAAATAAAACGAATTTCACACAATTTATTTTATCCCATATGCATGATAAAAAGATTTTCATCATTCTTATACTTTAATTATTATCTCTATATATCCTTATGTACATATAATTTTACATAAAATTTTATATGTGTACATATTATATACGTTTACGCCAAACATACATCCTTATGTACATTTTCCATACATCCGAGTAAATATACGTATATATAAATATTATTTTTTTTTTTAATTACATATACTTCATTTTATGCATCCTTGCATTATATATACGAGAATACTCTTAGCTCTTATATTACGCGATATTCATGTTATGTACATGTATACATTTATATGGTACATGGTACACATTTTTATTTATGTACATACATATACTCGTCATTTTATTTCACTTCTCAGCTACATACGTATTATTTTTGTAAAGTACTTATATCTCGTTATGATGCTCGTTATATTTTTACAATAATATTTATGTACACATACGCGAATACACATTTTGTAAATGTACACTTTAATTTCGTCGTACTATAGGACACTTCAATTTCATTTATTTTTCATGCATAAAATTTAAGAACTATGGGTGTGTTGTATGAATGTATGTCATGTCATATGTATACGAGTACGTGTATAATAGTGTAGTGCAGAATAACGTGCATATAATACATATTATGTACATGTATTATAACACTTTATATATTTAATGTTTTAAATTCATCTTAATATTTTTTAGTTTTAATTTCAATTTGAAAAAATTTTAATTTCAATTTTTATTTCATTTTTTCCATTTTTGTTTTGTTTGTTTTATTTTGTTTTCTATGTATACGTATATAAAGAAAATTCAGTTTACTCTAATGAGTATGGCAAACAATATAATGTAGAAATGCGCTTATATAAACTGTACAGTACACATATGAGGAGATATAGTGCGACATGATTATTTATTCAAAAAAATAAAAATTTTCTAATTATTTTGAATGCAGTCCTCTTTTATATTCACAGATCATCATTTTTGGTTTTTTTTTGTCATTTTTATTTTTCGTTATTTTCTTTTCAAATTTTATATTTTAATTAAAATAAAAAAATATATGTATAAATTTATTTTTTTTTTTAAATTTAAATTCGCAATTATAAACCTGAAAAAAAATTAAAAAAAAAATATTTCTGATGCAGATAAATTTCATATCATTTTAGCATATTTTAGCTGTTCTTCTTTGATTTATTTTGTTTTTGTATTAGATTTTTTTTTTTGAAATAATGAAAACGTTAAATATCCTTTGAATGATGATAATCCATTCCGCATATTATAAGTGGAAAGAAAATTTTTCATTTCATTCTATATACGATTAGAATGAATTGTATATTAAACTCGTACAGTGATTCTCATAAATGTTCAGACGATATACTGCTTGTTATTTGAAATTTCTAACTGCTGCTGTACGTAATATAAAAGCTCATATATTGCGACGTTAAAAGCCCAACTATAATCGACATACCTGACATAGCAAACATAGGAAAAAATAACGAATATTAAAACGTAACATTTGGTTAACTATAATTAACATAGATAACATACTAAACAAAAGCAATACGAATTTCACAAAATGAGCTTTTTGCTTATGTTACTTATGTCATGTACGCTCTCGATCGTACTGCTTATGTCGAGCTTATGTTAAACGAATTTTTAACGAATGTCGGCAATGTCAATTATAGTTTAGCTCATTGATTTGGCTGTGTTCGTAGCACGACATATGTCATAGTCTATGTCAGCTATGTCGATTATAGTTGGGCTTTAAATGACTTGATGTGCTCCTACTTACTTGAATATAATCACTTCGATTTTCTCTCAAAATTATTGAGGAACTTCGAAAGTTTAAACGAACGAAATAGAAGCAAATTGAATGACCATAGTGTGAGTTTCTTTTTATTAGAGTTCTGATATTTCGACGCACTTTTCTAGGTTTAAAACAAATTAAACAGCTTTGCAACTGAAACTATACCACATTTGACAGAAAAGAAACTAAACATAATCGGTAAATAAAATCGTCCAAATATTTATGAGAGTCACTGTATTCAAGCAAAATAATTTTTAATCAAATTACTTATCATCTTATGTTGTCTTAATGCTTATGTACATTATATCGTGTTGTCGTCATATCATTTTTCTTCTGTAAACTTGTACATATGCGTATACAAACTTTTAATCCTGCATACGAATATCTCTGAATAATATCAATGGATGATTTATTATGAAAAATACATTTCATACATGCACACAATACAAAGTGTTTATTTACATAATTCATTTTTATTTTTATTTCTTTTACTTAAAATATTTTTTCTTCAATCATATTCATGTAAATCCTTATTGATTTGTGTTTATATATGTTCTACGTTTTGATTTATTTTCATATTTATTATACACACACACACACACACACACAACTCATAACTTCCTGACAACTTAAGATCATGAATAATACCAAAATGATATGTAAATAAAAATTTATTATATTTTTAATAAATCGTTTTGTACGCTTGATTTTTTGTGAGTGTGCTTGTGTATTTGTTTTCGATAAAATATATTTTTTTCTTTTTCACATTTTCAAAATAAAGCAAAAATTTTCATTTCATTTTTATGAGTGTTTACTAGAACGTATTTTTGATAGATCCTTTTTCATTTTTTTTTTATTTATTCAAATAAAATTTTCTAAGGAATTTTTCAAAATAAACTCTTGATGTCATCATCTGTAATCATCATGAAAGAATTAAGGATTGAAAAATCTTTAAGAAAATAATTTCATTTAAACTTGATTGACGATAATGCTTAAACGAAAAAGGATCCTTATCAATTTCATTTAAAAATCAATTAAATCTGATGCTATGATTATATCAGCAATTAAAAATAAAGAATCTATAGATATTTTTGATGCCTAAAGGAAAATCATCTAAAAGGATCATAATAATTATTTAATAATTAATTATCGGTAAATTATTGAAAAACGATAATAATTAAAAGACATTTAAACGTTGAAGGATATATGCATGTATGTTCTTTGAATAATAAATTTGTCACTGCATTCACATTTACACATTTGCACCCATACACATACGAGTACGAGTATGTTACATATACCACGGCAAATACAGACGGAAGGAGCATAGGTAATTACAAAATTTTCTACATCATTAATTTAGCAGGCAAAGCTTTTATAAACATCACACCAATCTAAACAACATTTTAGTGTGCGTTCAGTTCAATTGAAGCCGATACAGACAGAATTTTTCTTTAGGCAATTTTCAATTCATTACTTTTCGAATTGATTTAAATTCAACCAACTACTACAACTGTAACCATGTATACATTTATGCAGACGAGTTTATGTACAGTTTTACTTGTAGATACTAGGTAGATAACGAAACATTTTAGTATTTTAGCATTTCATTTAGTAAATATTTAATGATTATTTATTTTTCTGTTTCAATCTTTTCTGCTGTCGCTACTCCTTCTTGTCAGTTGCTGGTGGTTCACTGTCTGTCACTAAATTACACTCAGTCTCAGAATATAATCGCACATCTCTACGTATACATACGAGTCGAATATATAGTAAACTTTTTATTATTTTATGTAACTAAAATGAATCTTTTATTACTGTTTATTCATCATAGATAAGGATAACACCCAATATTTTTGCCGAAACTTTTATAACCAAAAGTCTATACGAGTAAGCACTATAATATGTATGATTTGATGATGAAGTATTTCGCTTCAGGTTAAATATGTATATCCTTGGGTGTTTTTTTTACTTTTTCTTAATCTTGTTCTTGTATTATACATATATCAGTTATTTAGATTATGTACTATTTTCCTTTAATTTTGTATTTAATTTTTTCTGGCATGAATACGAAATTCATTTAGTTTCAATTTTTTTTTTTTATTTCACATCGATCGAAACTTTTGTATCGTTGTATAAACTCGCACACAGTGTTGCAAAATTTTCTTGCCTAACACACACTCACAAGTAAAAACAAATCAAAATCAGATAGATAGACTGTGAATTAATAAAAATTATGGGATTTTATTAATCTTCTTATCAAACTAAATATTATGTAGACTAAGGATTTAAGGCATAATTAAGGTAGTAAAACCAGGCATATATATGAAAATGTTAGAAAATGTTGGAAATTTTTGAAAATTGAATTTTATTTTTTGTTTTCTTTTATAATGTCCCTCACACATTGTGTATAAAATTAGACCGGTATTTACGTTAGATCTTACCTCAAAAATTATTTATCATTCTTACAAACAATTCATACAAAAGAAAATGAAAACACAAAACATAAATATCCTTAATATATACATACAGTCCTTTCTCTACAGGCATTTTACATGCATGAGACTGTGTAAATTTACTTTATTAGGTTTTATTATCATTTTTAGATTTTTATAGAGTATTAGAGTATAAATTTATTGTTCTGGAAATATTTGTGTGTGTATGTGTGTGTCTGTGTGGATATGTGAATTCATACCGTAAAATATGTATATACATAAAAAAAACTACAAAAAAAAAACCTTTTCATTTTAATATTTAAATAACTGAATATACGAGCATAAATTGAATACATTTATAAGGATATTTTTGTATGTGTATATATGCGATATAAAATGAAATGAAAAAGTATATCAACCATATTCCTTTTTTACTTTCATGTATTATTAATATTTGTATCACACACACATATACTCTCGTTTATCTAAATGAATATTTTATTATTTCCATATTTAAATCCATACATACACATAGACACACACATTTATACAAATTACAAATTTTCTTTCAACTATATTTACATATATATAAATTTTGTTTTGAATTTTATTTATTTATTTTTTGTTTTTGTATTTTTCTGCATACATTTTACTGTTCATTAATATTTCATCGAATCTATTTCTGGCAGTATTTTACGTATTTTATATTCTATGAATTATTCAAAAAACTTTAGAGAAAAATAAAATAAAATAAAATAAAATACAAATCCACAAAATACTTATATAAATTTTATTCATTTATTAAATTTTTTGTTGTTTATATTCTCTTGTGTTATTTTTTTCATGTACTTCTTCCAAAAACCAAAACGATGATTCATTAAAACAAACAAAACATATAATAGCTCCGCAATCCGGTATCTGCATTATCGCTTCCTGGCTCGATGAAAACAACCTGTGTTGGAAATCGTGAAAAATCTGTATGCAACGAAGAAGCTTCTGTAACGCTTGTGGGTGTTCATTCAGAATATCCCAGGTAAGTTTTTTTTTTTTTTGATTAAATTTTAAAACGAAAATATGGCAACATTGACTGCTTTCGATTTAATCATTCCAAGTATCATACTTGCGAGTAGATAAGGTAAATGTCTGTGCTAAATCATTTACTCGCTGCTACTTGCTGCTACTCATGAAAAATTCTCCAAGTAACTGGAAGTAGATGCAAGTAGTTACGAATAATTTTTGTGTTGTTCGTTATAACAAATTTATCCTGGACACATTTTTGTACTCGCAATTACTTGGAATAGCTAAATCGAAAGCAGCTATTATTGTCTCAAATTTTCTATTTACAAAATATTATAATTGAAATTTATTCAAAAATTCTGTGAAATTATTAAAAATGAATTTTCGAAAATCTAGTGATTATTATCGAAAATTTAACATGAAAATTGAAATTATTGTTATGATTACAATTTTTAGAAGGAATTCTTGACTGAGAAAGATAGAAATTTCGCTTGTATGTGTATATTTGGATGAATTTATTGTTCACAGAATTAGTGTCAGATAGGAAAATAAATATGTAATGACAAAATTTAAAAGAACAATAACAATAAATAATCATAAGCTGAATTTATCCCAAAAAACTCGCAATTATCTCCCGCACACAGTTCAAATATTATTTACTGCGAGTTTATTCAACTCGCAAAATTTTTATTTCACTTCACAACACATTCATATGTGTTTGTAAATGGATTATCGATCTTACAGTGTATGCTCGCCGTATAATCACCTAGTGTATCCTAGTAATTCACATAAAATTCAATTGAAAAAAATTTTAATGCTCATTTAATCCTTTAAGGATATTGTAGTCGATTAATTGAATTAATGTGTAATTTTATATATATTTCTTTTTTTGAATTTGTTTTTCATAATATTTTATCAGATTTACAATTATATTACGCACATACTCGTACACTCACTCACACTTGCGTATACTGTGTCTGGTATTTGTATGAATGAAAATGCACATACTCCAGTGCATACAAGTTTAAAAAAATTAAATTGTGATTATGCTTTTTTTTAATATATTTTTTTTTCTGGATTAAATACTCAAATTAAATGTTGTAGAGGTGACAACATAAAAAAAGGATTTGAATTAATTAATTATTTAACAACAACAAAAAACATCTGAAAGGAGCAAAAAAAAAATAAAATTTTCAAAAGTAAATTTTAAATAAAAATGAGTATTATTTTGTTATCCTTTGAATAATTCTTTTTTACTTCTTTATGTACGTGTTTAATTAGTTGGTTTTCATCAACCGAAAAAAAATGAAATGATTATGCAAGAAAATTATTTAAAAAAAAAAAAATGTTTACCATACTGTGCACACAAATTAATTTATCTGATATCACACAGATAAAAAATTAAAAATTGAAATACCAGCAGAAGAAAATAAAATAAAAAAAAAATGAAAAACAAACAAAAATAAAATACAAAAAACTGAAGAAAAAAATAAGCAAAAAAAAAACGAAAAAAAAATAAATATGAAAATGTGTTAAATTCTTTTTCATTTCCTAAATGTCATTTAAATTTTTTTTTTTCCACATTTTACAAACAATGCCAAATTCAACCGGGAATAAGTACGCGATCAATAATGAATGAATGAATGAAAATGAATAATGAAATTTGTTGAAGTCAACCAAACAAACAATCTTTGGATTTTCGTGTGAGATGAAATGTTGCGTGAACAAAAAAAAAACATGAAACATTGTTCAAAATAAAGAAAAATTTACAAAAAATACACAAAAATTTAAAAAAAAAAAAAACAAACAAAAAATCCGAGTGAATGAATCAACGAGTCAATGTCATTTGATGTATTTTCTGATGATTAACCTTGCATTCTCGTATAAATGCATGCTTGCACTTTGATATGATTATTGTGTACGATTGTACCGACATTTTATACATTGCTTTAATTTAACATCCACCCAGCGTCGGTTCTAACCTCTTAGATGCCCGGTTCACTTCTAAATTTTTCGTCTTTCCAGATTGAAGATTTTCTATTTTAAATTTTAATTTGATTTTTTTTTTTTTATTCGAACAGGACAAAATTTCAATTTCTATGTTTTTTCTAAAAGGATAAGGGAATAGTAGTTTCTCTTCTAATTTTCTTGTTTAAACTTATGTTACGCTACATTGCAGTGGGCGTGTACGAAGGAGGATTTTAAATTGAAACAAGAACTTATTATTATTATTATTTATTAAGAAGAGAGGACAGTAAACTGCCTCCCTTCTGCCCACACCACGACCCTCCAGGGACTTTTGACGGTCGGTCGAAAACGAGAACTGATTAAGCAATAACAACCGATAAATAATGTTTTGACCGACATTTTCATTTCTAAACAGACAGAAAACTTTTACTGTGATTAGTAAAATTATTTTTCTTAAAACGGATATATGACTTTCAAGACTTGGCGTCCGGTTTAAGTGAAACATTTCAATTTAATAAAAGAACCGCATATGCTTTTACCTGTATTCTGTTCGAAATTACGTAACAATTTTCGTTGTTATCATTGTTGTTCAAATATAATAACAAATTATTCTTTTTTATGTGTTCATTTCATGTTGTAAATCCTTGTAATACAGTTGGTATTTTTTTTGTATTTTTTTCTATTTAAATACGCTGATACTACTGATGTAAAGAGCTATTGTCATTTTTGGCTTTTATTCATGTAAATTCTATTTTTCGTTCATTTTTCATTTCTACACAAAATTACATACCAGCATATACCAGGCATAATATGTATACATCACAGATCACACAAGGATATTCTTGTTTATTCACGAAGTTAGAATACAAGGATAATACACAACACATGCATATAACAGCAGAATTATGTATAAATCTCTTTCTATTTTTCATTTCATTTTTTTTATGTTACCTACCATGTTCGTGACAAATTTTTTTTTTGTATTGACTGTACTGGGATGTGTATATGTACATAGATTTGCAGTGTTGTATGGTAGTATGATATGATTCCTGTATAGTGGTCGTTTTTCATTCATTATTTGTACATGTCGCATGATGTATTTTACAATACAGAAACAAGATAAAAAATAAACAAATTTTTGTCTTCCATACACTTACACATAAACCCCCTATATAAGAACTTTAGTTGCTTTTGTGTCAATTCTACACCTTTTTCATTGAATTTTGGTTGCCTTTTTTTCATTTTTTTTTTATTGCAATGTGTTTTTTTACTTCTATCTTCATCTCTATTTCTCTTATTCTATCGTCAAAGTTTTTCTCTTTTTTTTTGTTATTATTTTTCTTCTTCAAAATGAGAATATTTACAAAAATAAAATTAAAAAATAATGTTAATGAAAAAGTTGAACAAGAATATTACTGCATTCAAAAAATTTAAAAGTTAAATAAAAATAAAAAGAAGAAGCAAAAGAAGAAGAATGAGGAAAAAAACAAAGTGATGAAAATATGAAAAGATTTATAATATTAAGTAGGTCGTCATCATTGTATGTATACTCGTAGTTATCATCGTATATACGTCATATGTACATATGTAGTCTCATATCACCTTCTGTTGTTGAATTTTACTTTTTGTTTTCTTTCCTATAGCGAATATTGCACAAAAAAAACAACATAAAACCGCAACAATAAAAATAAAACAAATGAATTGTTTGTGATGAGGATGTAAAAAAAAAAACAGGCTTTAAAAATTTATACGAAAATGAAAAACGAAAAATTGTTAGCCCCAAAAGGATTACTTTAATTTCATTTCCTAAATAAGAACTGTCACAATATACGTACTATAAAATATATATAAGTATTTGTGTAGGCTATACAGTGTACGTATCTATATACTTACCTATATCCGTATTTTTGTATATGTAAGGATGTAAAATTGTTATCATTGTGATAATTTTGTATGTAATCCGACAAAAAAAATATGGTAAATAGTGAGTGAGGATGATTATTATTATTATTATTATTATTATTTGATATAATTAACTGTTGAAGTATGAAATAACCAACAAAACAACAACAAAAAATGGAAGATAAAAAAATTGTGAATGAAAAATAAAATTACAATTCCTGTATAGAAAGTGAAAGACAATGAAAATTGTTATACTATTGACACACTGCAGAGATAAACCATAGTTATCTCAGTTTTCTGGTTTATCTTTGCGATAACCGACTTTCAGAACTCGGTTAAGTTAACTGAGATTCTAGAACTCAATTATCTTGTTAACCAATTTCGAACTCAGTTATCTTTGACGTTTGTGTTATTTTTGTCACTAAAAACTGTCAAACCAAATCTCAGCTAACATGCTGACTAGATGGAAAATAATTAGTGTTTGAATTTATTTCTCGACAGATGTCGTATGAATACATAAACTAGTTCACCTCAATTTAAATGTGTCAGCCATACCAGGTTATCGATAAACCATTTGAGATAACCATGGTTTATCTCTGCAGTGTGTCAATAGTATTACACAGGCACAAATAAGTACATTCATACATTCGCATCTGTTTATAATATGCGACAGAGAAAATATATTTAATTTTAAAAGGAAATGTAAAAAAATAAAAAAAAAATAAAAACAGAATCGTATTGTAAAAATTGTAATTATTGTAAACCTGACATTTATGTACTCGTATGTATAACAGAATAAAAACACGACACGTATAGTTAGTTAGTCAATTATGTGTGTTCTATATACAAAATTTAAGAATTTTAATTTAAAAAAATAATAATAATGATAATAACACGACCATGTGTGCAAATACATATATTTTACATATGGTATTTGTTCACATATGTTGTGAAATGTCCATAAAAATGTACACACACTCTATAAAATATGGCGAATGGTGTAATGTTTTACATAATTAAAATGATTATAATTGAAGATAGAGTATATATTGTCGTATTGCGTTGTGTAATAATTACATTGAACAATGAACAGGACATACTTATGTAAGTATCTATATAGTGTTACACGTGTAAAAAAATAAAATAAAATTAAATTTTAAATAATAATATGGAAATTCTTTTCTTTCGTAATTTTATTTTTATCTTTTGTAGTATTTAATTAAGTATTTAATTATTTGTTCATTTTTATTTAATTCTCGCTCGTGTACGAGTATTTACCACCACATTGAAAATTCAAAAATTGTTCACATATTTTCCTTGTTTTTTATATAAAAAAAAAAAAATTCACTACGTCCAATCGTTATACAGTTTTTTTTTTGTCTTCTTTTAGAGATTGATCCAAATTTGTTGTCATGTTCATATTAAAATGGTTTGGTGTACACAGAAGAAAAGATATGAAGAATAAACAAAACGTGTTGTGTACATAAGTAAGCTCGGGCGAAAATTTCTAGTAGAATGTTGATGGAACTTAACATTTTCTTAAGATCAAATTCGTATTCGTACACAAAAATTTTATCAACATAGAAACACAACATGAAATTTTTCAACTGATTTGGATCATACTGTATGGTTCAAACACTGATACATTTACTCGTATACATGTGGAATTGCATAAATTGCAGCCATATGTGGTCGTATTGTATATACAAACAGAAGCATGTACTCGAACAGAAAATGAATGAAAACAAAAATATTTTATTCAGACATATGTCTGTACAATTTAACAATATTAATAAATAAAAGGACAATATGAAAAAAAAATAATAATAATTAAATAACAAAAGGACATAATTAAGTGGAAAAATAAAAGAAATTGTTTTTACTTTTGTTGTTTACAATGAAAAAACAAAAAAAAAAAAAATACAAATAGCAGAGCAAATAAATTAAAGGACAAAAATAAAAAAAAATAAAATTAATGAGAGAAAAATTAAAAATTAAAATTAAATGAATTCTCATAAATATTCATTTCAAATGTGACCCAATGAAAAACATAATTAATATGCTATTGTCCTAACTACATACATGCATGAAGTACATACATATTTGCATTTCGTATGCGTACAGACAAACATTATGTCCTGAAATATGGCGTGTAATTTTTTTCATTTCAATTGTTCGTAAACACTTTGTTTCATTTTTGAATGAAATCAATGTAGAGGTCGCTAGGGGCTTAGAGAAAAGTCTGATAATACTCTCCTGCCTTTTTGATTGATTATTTGGGCAGTTATGGGAATCGATTAAAATTCAAAAATCTTTTATCCATTGAAAAATTCGAAATCCATTCTCAACATGCTATTGAATTTCTTTATCAAGTACCCTTTTATACATTAATTATTATGAATCGATGAATTTACTGCATGCAAAACGAGAATTTGTCCTTTAAATATATTTTTCTAATTTTCAATTGTTCAATTTCAAAAACTATACTAATTTTATTGATAAAGCGATAACAATTAAATCCTAATGAATTTTCATTTTTGATTTTATCTCATATATTAGTTTGCAGGATATTTTTGTATTTTTGTAAAAAAAAAATATGAGTCTATAGTCATATTCCATAATTGAGGAATTTCAATATCATTCAAAATTTTCAAATCTTGCTTTTGTACAAGGACTTATCTGTAGGTCGTTTCATTATTTCTTTGTAAACATTTCAAATGTCTGAGAGAAGAGTATACCTACATGAATGTAAACGTACATACTTTCTGATATTTTCAATGCAAATCTACTATACATTTATCATCATCACAAATTTAATTCGCATCACATCACCCAGGACACAGCAAAACATAAAAATTTCTGAAATACAATCGAATGTATTTCATTATCCTGAATTCAATCATACCAGTATATGCATATTTTATGATCATTTATCTGTGTACACATATACGACGAGTATACGACGCGTGTACTCTTACATTACATACATATATTTGTTGGCAATCAAAAGCAATTAAATTTACTGCATTCTTCTACATACGAGAATTATATTATTATTTGTGCTCATAAATTCAAATCAAAAATTTCAAAAAAAATAAAAAAAAAAAAAATTACATACTCGCAAATTACATAAAATATCATTTCTGCAGTATGAATTTATTTTTCTACGTTACCGTTATCGTATATTTATGGGAATGAAAACAAAATATTTTTTATTCAAAACAGGATACTGAAGAATTATTAGCAAAAATAAATAACAAACAAAATATGTACATATATATGAAAAATGAAAATAAATTTTCATAAAAATTGAAAAAATAATAAATGTGCATGGATATTTTTATGTTAAACGAGTAATATACATAGCAGCAATCATCATGTTTGTGTTTTGAATACGAATCTATTTCACTTATTTTACAAAAAAAAAAAAAAAAAAAAAAAAATAAGAATTTGATACAAGACGTGTACAGGATACATAAAGGATAAATAGAGAAGAAAATACTAAATTGCAGTAATATAAAAATCTAAATAAAATAATAAACAAATTGGTTTGCTTGAAAAATTGAAAACATATACGAGCACGAGCATGGTTAGGTATACAGAATGCAGAAGTATACGAAGAATGCGTCTAAAAAAATTATATTTTTCATTCATTTTTATACGGATCTCTCTGTGCATTTTTGTTATACGAGTAACTATACTTTTCTGTTTTCGACTATTTTTCTCAAAAATCTTTATTCTCGTGTTTGTGTCTAATACTTTATGAGTATGTATTTTGATTTTGGTTTTTCTTTCTGTTTTTTATACTTCCGTAAAATGATATGTACTTGTATGTAAACAGACAGAGAGCCAAAAAAAAATCAAATCATACATATCGATATACTTACGTAAAAATCGTATACAGATACGAGTACCTACACATGTCTATACGACAAACCAAAAAAGGAATTATAATAATGGGATGATAATACATATTCTCTCAGCCTACATCCTACATATGTGTATAAACTTAGCCTATATAATGATGCACATCAGAGATCAGACATACATATCCCGTATCCTTTTTATCTGTGGTTGTACATGCATACTGTGGTTGTACTGTGATTTTTCATATACGAGTTATGTATTGTACATTTATATATTTCGATTTGAATTTTTAATATCATGAAAACTTTTTATCCTAAATTTTTTATTCTCTAAACATTTTTTTTTTTTCTTCATTTTTTAGTTTTGTATAAAATCTCATAAAAAATTTTTTACGGTTGGCCGACTAATTTGAATTCATAAAACTAAACAAAATAAAATGAAAATAAAATAACAAACCAACATAAAATTGTATGTAGATTGTAGCTTTTACATATGTATATGAATGCATATGTTATATTGAATAATTTTGAATAGAAAATTTTTCGTCCTTATTACGAAAAACTATGCACTATACATACTTAGTATACACAATTCTAGTGATTTGTTTCTAGTTCATCATAATACATGTATTGTGTGCACAAGATATTAGCGTGTAGTTATTATGTATACATCTACATATGTATACGTACAATTTTATTCTATTTTCTATACCATCATTTTTTTTTCTATGATTTTACTGTAAAATTATGTATATGAACGTCTGTGTATTATGTGCATATTAAATTGGAACAAATCGTTATCAATAAAATACCAGACTAAAAGGAAAAACATATTTTTTGTTGTGTTTTGTAACAAGCCAGAATCTGTAATATGAAAAATAGTAAACAGGAAGAGAAAATAAAAATCATAAAAATTAAACATACACACTAAAAAACTAATAACAATAATAGGTACATGAGTTTGCATATTATGAAAATATAAAATGGAGTATGTATTATCCTTTTTACGTTGAGGTAAAATTTTAAATAATTGATCATCATTCATTAAGGATTAAATATTTTTCTACATTATAAAATAATTAGTTAATAATATATTAGTGGTGTAGATAAAAATTAGACAACAACAATCTTTCCTTTTCCTTTTTTAAAGAAATTAAATAAAATCAACAAATTCATGTGAATGTAAATGTTCGAGACGGTTGAGTTTTTCAGCCAGTATAATAACAGCTGTTAGTCTAGATGACACTACCTATACTACCAGTAAACTGTCCAACATGGTTGTATACCACCTAGATGTTCCTGAACTGAATTTGCAACATGAAAATTGGTTTGATGACTACGATATTTACGTTGGTGCTATACAATCTTAAGTCCCAGTTCCACTCAGCCGTTGGTGTTACAACCACCATATGATGACTACGATATTCACGTTGGTACTATACAATCTTACTGCCTTATCATGATATTCGAAGACGAAACGTTTCGTATCGTCTTGTTAAAAACGCGATCATGATATTCGAAACGTTCCAATTTCAAACGATTTTCATCGACTACTCAGTCGATAGCATTTTGTTCATCGTTTACATATAAATTTATTTTTTTTTTTGGTTTTTAATAGAATTTTTTTTATTTAAAGCATATTACTAATATTTGTGAATATTAATATTAAATTAATTTTTTTAAAAAAATGGAAATTATTATTAAAAATGATATTTCAAAACATCAACAAAATAATAGAAATGACATCGAACCCTTTTTTCTTACAACAAAATTGGAAATTGTATGAATTAAACATTAAAGTTTCGTTTTTATAAGGGATTTATATTGTACCACTATGTACCACTTAATATTCGAAACGATGAAGGTTCATAATAGCAATTTTATACCGTATCGTTTCGTTTCATCGTTTCATCGTCTTCGAATCAGTGATGGGACCCTAGAAGGAAAAAAATGTAGTAGTTTGCCCAAAAAAATGTAGTAGATTGAACCAAAATGTAGTAGATTCGGAGAATTATATGTCTATATGGTATATGGTTAAAATAATCGTTAGATTGATTCAGTTTTAAGTTTTGAGCAACATTCCTTCGCTTAATTATAATGGAGAAATTTTCATAAAAAAATTATCAATATTTTTACTGAACTTTTATTTTAATTAACAAATTTCTTGAAAAGCAGTTTAAAAAGAAATGCAATGTTTTATTTATAACTGTCATTATGCTAAATAAAATTTAAGATAATTTCAATGTATCAAATTTATTATTATTTTTATCGACATATAAAAAAATAAACAAACAAACAACAAAATTTCTCAAAAAATTTAATCAGAAATTCTGCCTCACTATTGAGAAATGTTAACCAACTCAATAGTAGTTGTAAAACAAAAAGTTAAAATTAAATATTAAAATTAAAACTATTAAATTCAGAAATTGAAATATTGAAATTTTGTAATCACATTTTTTTGCAAAACAATACAGTTTAAATTTAAATGTCGCGTTTTTCGTGTATCGTCTAATTCGTAAGTGTAAAGCAAAGAAAAGGAACAAAGAACTACCCGGCCTGAATAAAGAACAACAAACAATCATATCATAATTTATAAATGCAATGACCAATGAAAAACAAAGACAATAATACATAAAATAAAATAGACAGCTTTGGAATTGGAATGGACACTGAACAATAATTGTAACTTACATTTACTCTACATGTCAGTGAAAAGAATATAAAGCTAAAACCATTGGCTATTGGCTTTGGCTTTATATTCTTTGGTCAGTGTCACCACATCATGCCTCATGTCTGCAGTGCAGTGAAAGTGAGTACACTGTGTTACAAAAATTTTGGTTCATGTAATGTAATGTAATATTAGTTCCCAAAACTTAAATTTCAAATATGTAGTAGATTCTGAATAGTACGTAGTAGGTTTTTCGGACTACTCAGATGTAGTAGATCTACTACAATTGTAGTAAAGGTCCCATCACTGCTTCGAATATCATGATAAGGCTGTTAGTCCCAGTTCCACTCAGCCGTTGGTGTTACAACCAGATTGAACTGTGTATATAATGCAACAAAACACTGTAATCAATTTTGAATAAAAAATGTCATTTTTGATCATCAAACAAAATGGCTAACTTCAACAATAATGGTTACAATTATTTGAAGTGGTTTGACGTTTTTTGGCGATCGACGATCAAATTGAATTTCAAATTAAACTGCAAGCGTATTTATGCATACTCTTATCTTCACACATGTACATACGTATGTATGTATGAATAAAGTACATAAATCCATTTATATAATTTACAACAAATTTAATGTATAGTACATATAACATTTTTTTAAATCTAATTGAATCAAAACTTTTATGGGGGGGCATGCATTTTATACACAAAGAAATCAAGTAATTAATATTTTACATTGTTTTCATTGTAAATAAATATTGTATTGTGGTATGTATTCAGTGCACTATATCGGTAATTACACTTCATACAACCATATGCATATGTGTGTATTTTATAAGTGCACAGATGAATTAATTGAATTTTGAGAAAAGAAAATAATTAAACCAGACCACATGTATCATCCATACCACAGTGTATACATACTCGTAAAAATATATGATACATATGCACTCAAACTTGTATATAATGTACAATAAAATTTTGTATTACAGTACAGCAAATAGATATGTATTCATAAGTAATCGCATCGATTAGCTAACACATCTATACTACATATAATAAAATTCATTCATTAAAAACTGTGTACTCTTATGTGTGTTTGTGTAGATACATATTTTGTATTAACTATTTGTATTTAGTATTTGTTGTGTTTGTAATTACATATTATTTTGTTTTCATTACAATAAACGTACACTATTCTTACAATTATTTGTTTATTTAAATTTAAACATTAATTAATACATGCAAAATATATCCGTTTACGGTTTTATTGTTAATTAAAATCTCATAATAACATGATTTTATTATTTACATTTTGTACTATAAATCTGTATGATATTTATATATAATTTGAATTTGTATATAAGTGTGTTTATAGGATATATGGGAAGTAAAGTGTACTCATTTAAAAGAGTGTTTTCCAAAGAGATTGATAAATAAATATACTTAAATACGATTATGCATTGATAAACAGATGGACATATTAGGTGTGAATATATTGTTATTATTTATTATGAATGTATCTATGTAAATTTACACAAGATTCAAATTATTATTAGTGAAATAATGATATTTTAATATTGATGTATTCCATGATTTGTACATTGAATATGATGAGGGAAAGGAATTAAAAACAAATGTTTGTGAATGTGGATGAATTTGGATTATGATAATTATGATAACATAAATTGTATATTTGAATACAAAAACCTAAACATACATTCCATCTCATGCATATGTATTTCTGTATACATAATCTTTCAATAATTTTGATAAATTCTAATTAAATTGAAATTTTTGTTATTAACATGCAATAAGAGAGATCATAGAGTTGACTCTGTATATACTTTTGTAGATTATCATTTCATTTTTAAAGTCATTCATTATTATGATTAAACTTTATTTTTTGTAATTTGAATTCCATAATGTTGTTGACATACAACACGAAGAGTATTATTGATACAAAGTAAAAGTAAGTAGTCCAGAAGAAGACTCTGAATTGAATCAATGCCGAACATGTGTGTCTGTCATTAGTGTAAAATCGTATCAAATAAAAAATTTTCCAATAATCATAATGGATTTTCTTATTAAAGTTTTTTTTTTTAAGGATTACCTCTATGTTCATATTTATTTCGATTATTACAATTGGGGTTTTTAATTTTATTTCAATCGTATATACCAGAAAAATTTTATTAAGTAAAATTAATCCAAAATTTATACAGTACACAACCATACACGAGTACATAATCTTGTAGCTATGTTACAAAAATATCCTATCTGATATCGATCTAATTCATATAACAAATTAAGAAAAAAAGGTTACTTAATCTCATTTTTGTTTATTATTATTTCTATTCGTACACATTACATGTTTGTATGTTTATATGTAAAAGGATATGCAATTTCTGGATCGTTTCATTTGTTTAACTTTCTATACAAATTTTATTTTTTATATTACGAAAAAAATTTATGAAATTTTTACCTTTTCTCGAATGAAATTAAATCGTTTTATTTCCCAAAACGTTTTCAATTTCATTATTTTTACCCTACAAAATGATATACCTTTTGTACAGATTATAATGAAAACGTCATGAATATATCTGCTGCTACGTACATATATGTGAATATACACAGATGCTGGCTATACTCTATTACATGTAATATGAACATAACATGAAATTACGGAAAATTTTTTAATGATCTCAATTTGTATAACCAGTATAACCCAACAGTCTAACCTACGAGTATGTGTACCACAAGAAAAATTTAACAATACAAAAAAAATCGATATTAAACGAAAGAAATTAAACTTTCAAAAAATTCGAAGGATTATTACCGTAATTACCCTTGAAATTCTTATAATAATTTTCGAAGAAATATTATTAATACAGAGAATTTTTTCATATATATCCATGAGGATTTTTGGATTTTCTTTTCTTTTGAAGAAAAATGAAAATTAGTGATTTGAGAAAACATTAAAAAATATTAAATTTAAGCATGAAATTAATTTTTTTATGGGAATATCTGTGGTTGAATAAATCTTTATCCTTTTCCACAAAAAAAAAACATAAAGTTATCAATTGGTAAAAACATGTATAATTTACCTAATTCGTTAACTACTTTGGTTATATTGGTTGAACCAATCACATGTCCATCTAAATGCATGTATTATTAAGTATTACCGATGGTGCGGTAAGTTTAATTGGTTTGCCTTTAAAATTTTACGAGAATGTCTGCTAACCAAAATATTAAGAAAAGTAATTAAAAATCGTTTATATAGTCCTTTGAAAATTTTATATCCTTTTGTAGAAGAAACAAAAAAAAAATTTTTTTTTGGTTGTAAAAATTATAGAAAAATTTATTAAATTACGGTATAATTTCGAAAGATTGATTTTTATTACTTTTTGGTTAATACGGGAATAAAGTCGTTAGATATTTTGGCAATTATGTACTTTCTTCTAGATGAGCTCCACAGAAAATCGTTAAAATTGTTATAAAATAGGTATAAATTTTTCGAATTTATGCAGTGTACACGTGTGTGAGCGTAGTAAATTCTTTAACGTTATAGATTTCGATTATTAAAATCACAGTGACACTAGCAATGAACATTTTACGATTCATTCATTCCAATTCGAAAGCATATACATATAACTTTCATCTTTAAGGATAACTGTACAACGAACTCATTACGGTAATAAAAATGTATCCAAACGTTGGAGGATATCTATCGATGTGGTATCATAAAATAATGATTATGGAAAAGTTCTTATATCTTGTGTCTGTATAGTTTTTTCCTTTTTTTTTAATTTTTTTCATACAGAAAATTTGTTGTTTATTTCTTTCTTAATTTTTTTTTTTTTTTTTCATTATTTTATGTTCGTTAGGAATTTAATTAGTTTTATACGATTCAAAATGAAGAAATTTTCCAATTTTCTGCACAGTTCACATTTATACCATGAACACAAACTAACCATGCCAATTTCAGTAACTTCTCTTATCTCTTCACTTCTCCAGCAAAAACAAAAAAAAATGTTTTTAGTTTTAAACTTTACAAACAAATAAAATCTCAGCACAGAATCAAAACAAGAAAAAAATATAAAACGAAAGAAGAACACAGGAAGAGAAAAAAGTATAGCTACTCAAAGATGAAAATTAAAACTATGATCTACGATAATATTGAAAAAATAAAAAATTCCCTATTTACCATTGTTTGTAAAGAAAAAAAACAAAAAAGAAAATTTTTTAACAATTCCTATATCCTTCCTTTTACAAAGAAGTTTTATTAATAAAAATTAAAGAGAGAAAAAAAAATATGAAAGAAATTTTTACGTAAAAAAATGAACGATATAACAACTACAAATACAAGACTGAAAAACAAAAAGGATAAAAGGATAAACAACAAAAATTATGTACTGCCGGTAGTAATAATACGTAAAACAAAAGTAGAAAAATTAAATGTAGAAAAGGAATAAACATTTTCTGTATACAAACAAAACTTTATCAGATTAATGGAAATTTAATGCATTTTCATAATTTTGTTTATTAAACAGTTCTCACTTGTGTGTGTGTGTGTGTGTGTGTGTGTAAATATATCCTTTTTCTATATTTATATCATTTATCTTCAAAAATGTATCCATTTATTTTTATTTTTTTTTCTTTTTCAAAAGGATAACGTATAACTTTTTCATTATCCTGATACACACTTATATATGTATTTTATTAGTTTTCAGTTGTTTATTGGTGGTATTGGTGATTTAATTAACGATATTTGAACCACAAATACATCACAAACTTGAACCGAATGTATGTACATGTAACGTAACGAACTAACATAATAATAAATAAAAATATGAAATGATAATAATGTATAGATACTGTCAATATAGTCCGACAACAACAACGACGACGACTAATTTAAGTATATTATTATTAGAGACGCTATAAATATGTGGTGGTGGTGGTGGTGTTGTTACTACGTGTTATTACGTAGAAAGCATTTATTTGTACTCTGTCTGAACATTATAACAGAATAAGAGTACAAGTACAACTTGAACTTTTATAACAGAAAAAGAAAAAGCAAAGAAAATAAAAGTGCGATGAAAAACAAAACAAAAACAAGCAGAAAATGAATGAACAACTTACTACTAAAACCAAACGACTAAACTACAAGAATAAGTAAAAGAAAAGTTTTAATTTAGGTTTTTTCTCTTTGTTTATTTTTGTTCATCGTTCGCTGTTCATTTAGTTCTCTTCTGTGAATTATGAGAATGAGTATAGTATAGTATATGATAGTACGTATGTAGTAGAGTGGTAGGTAGTAGGGGGTAGTAGGTAGTAGAGTAGTAGGTATTCCATCATATTCCATTCATTCTTCTTCTTGTTTTTGTTGTTGCCGTTGTCGCTGTTGTTATTAATATAAGTTTTAAGATCTAATATTATGATAGATTTTCATTTTATTATTTATTTTCTGTTCTTGTATGTATACGAGTAAAATAAAAATGTGTCCTAATTAAGAACTATGTAAGTAAGATTGAAATGAAAATATAGAAATAAATTTGTTTCCATATTCTGAACATTTTAATCGAATAAGAAAAACAAAAGTTTGTAATTTGGATAGTATATGTGTGTGTATGTTTGTATTTGATAGCGATATATATAATAATAAATCATGAAAATATATAGGTAATAAAGAATTTTTATTACTTACTTCATTTATTTATTAAACAATAATAAATTTTTCTTTTTGTTGTATTCGAACAACGTTTTGTATCATCATTCACATTTTTAATATGAAAACGCAGAATCGAATGAAATTTATGAAAAATCAAAAAACCAAAAAAAGAAATACAAAAAGATAAGAAAAATGAAATAAACAATTCATTCTTACATAAGTACAACATTTTTGTCTGACTGTAGTCCTGTGAATATGTCAATATTAGGACACAAACAATATTAACTTTATATGTTATGTATATGTACTAACTTTGATCAGATAAAATTTCATATGAAACATTACACTACATGCTACAACTTACTCCTGTGTGTGTATGTACCCTCACATGTGTTTATATGATTCGTAATAAATTTTAATTTAATTTACTTACATAATGGAAAATTAGCAATAAAATAAATTATTTTCTTTTCATTTAATTTCTGGAAAATATGAAAATCGCTGAACCAAAGCTATTAAAAAATTCGATTTTTGCACAGATGTAATGTCATAGTTTATACGATACCCGTATATGTATCTGTATGTGTAGGAAACTGAATCGTTCTCTGAAAAAAATTATTTTCAACAAAATGTTACCATTGACTCCAATTCTTCTTGTATGGATTCCTTCCTCTTATATCCTAGACCACCATTGTAAAATTATAATTTTATTTAAATATCAGTACGACTTTGGGAGGAAAATTATATGCATTGTTTGCTCTAGTATTGAAAATATTCTTATAGAATTAAGAATCCTTTTTCACCTCAAATATGCAAAATATGTATACATAATATATACGGAATACAACAATGAGTTTATATTAGTTACATTTATGGATATAAAGTTTACAGAGATATCCTTTTCTTTGTGTGTGAGTTTTTTTCTAATATTTTTTTTATTAAATTTTTTGAAATAATAAAAAACAACTGATCAGATTTTTAATAAAAATTCCTCATAATATTTTTTTTTAATGTTTTGTTATTCTAAAAATACGAAAAATTCTTTTTAAAAGAAAAATTAAAAACAAAAATTTTATTTTTCAAAAAAAAAAAATGAACTTTAAGGTCCTTTGTAATTTAAAAATTTATTTTCATTTTTCCTTTTAGTTTTCATATCTGTTCTAACTCTTGAATATATTTAAAAGCCAAAGAAATTTCATTTATTTCAATTGGTTTTAGTATTTTTCTAAAATAAAAACACAAAAAAAAAGAAAAACGGAAAATAAAGGAATGAAATTTTCCAAAAAAAACCCACAAAAAAAATGCGTACGTATTCTTGAAACTAAACTCATAAATTATTATCAAAGAATAAAATACAATTTGTATTTAGTTTTGCTATTTCATAATCGCCCCGGTTAAAAACAAAACAGGATACTTTATACTTATAATGCATAGCATAGTGCATATATATACTTGTGTATATGGATGTAAATACCGACCGCAGATACTCATACAAACATTTTATTATGCAATTTAAATTCGAAAGAGAAATAAAACAAAAAAAAACATGTTCAAAGGATATGAAGAAAAACGGAATAAAATAATTGCATAAATTATCCTAGATAGTTTATATTGAAAAATTTAAATGAAACAACAAAATAAATGAATAAATAAATAAAATTCAAAAAAAAAAAACAAGAACACAAATTGAAAAGCAAAGAAAAAAAAATAGTGAAACAAAACCAGAAACTAAAGGAAATAAAATGTAAAAGAAAATCATTTTCTTGTAATGAATTATATGAATATAATGTATGTACATGTACCAGTATATAGACACACATAAATGTATGTGCAATCCTTAAACAGAACACATGTATTATTGTAATTTGTTCTTTTATTAAAATTTTATCTACTATAATGCATGTCCGTATATGTGATTGCAAAAAAATAAAAAATCAAAAACAACAAACAAATCAAACATAACAAAATAAGAAAAAAAATATGTAGAACTGGTATATAATATCCATATGTAAAAATATTGAAAAACAGTATAAATGCATAAATATTTAAAAAAAAAATCTATACATACTCATACTCATACACCTCTATGGTATGTATGTAATATGAATTTAAATCTTTGTGTATATTTTATGTACTATATATTACAAAAATACAGTTTAATAGATTATAAAATATGTAAAGTCCTGCAAAATGTTTTGCGATTAAATCGTTTAAAACTACATAAATATACAATATGGTTAAGTTCATCATTATTACAATCGAATGAATGATCAGATATTGAACAGATATTATTTAGAATTTAATACCTTATCTTGAGTGTAATATTGAAAGAAAAGAAGTATTTTTTTTGTGGTTTATGTCTAAGATAAAGTGTCACAGATAATGTCAACTGTCAAAAAAAAACTAAACTAGTCATAAATTATTATTGTTATTCTGGCTTTATAATCCGGGGTAAACTTTATAACCTCTATCACAATGTTCCTCCAGTGTTCCCTGTATTCCGCCAGCGCTAAATTATATGATTGAAAGTTATGAAATTTATAAATTAAGATTTGATTTAAGAAGATTTGAGAACTATAATCTATATTAGTCGTTTTCGATTTAGCTATTCCAAATACTTACGAGTACAAAAATGTGTCTAGAATAAATTGTTATAACGAATTATTCCTAACTACTTGCATCTTGAAAATTATTCGTAACTACTTGATGTAGATGGTTTAGCACAGACATTTACCTCTTTTACTCGCAAATACTTGAAATTGTTAAATCGAAAGCAGCTATTTATGATCGTTTTATTTGAACAGATCAAATAGATTATGCTCGATTAGATCTATGGATTACGAGTACATATTATAAACTGCGATTTGATCGATAAATCCAGATCATTCAGATTTCAATAATGAATGGTATTGGAGTGCTGAAATTAATTCGATTGTAAACATGAACTCAGTCTGTGTTGTCTCTTTATTATAAATGTGTACGACTATAAGTACATACAAACATACTTCCATTTATACATTCAAATACATAAAGTTTTTTATTTATGTCAACATTGAATATTTACATACATGTTACATGAATATTTGCTTATACACTCATAAATCGTTCAGTGTACATATTTATGAGGACATCCTTATATATGTACATATGATTACATACTTATTTACATTTATATATGTAATATGTACATTTATTATATTTCTTATACAACGACAACAAAGTATATTTTATCCTTTTCCTTATACTATTATTATCTATTTTCCTTACATTTGTATTTTATTTTTTATTTTATTTTTTTAAATGTTATTTCTTGTGTCCTTGTATATAGAGAAAAATATATGTTTTTTTTTTCTATTTCCTATTTTTATTTGTTTGTAATTTAACATTTGACATACTTCCCATATTAACCCGTATCGTATATTGTATGCTTGATATAATCGTGTAATGTTATATATGTGCGTATGTACACCTTTAAGGATTTTCTTTATACGTGTACGAATAAGGATATAGTTTACCATTAGATATACTCGTATATACGATTAAACATTAGAATATTTTGTATACTTTTATTTTCATTTGTATTTGTATTTGCATTTATATGCGTACAGCGTATGTGTATATTTATCTACTTATTTGGATTTGTGTATGATAAAAATGAAATCAATGGTCTATTTATTTTTATTCGATTGTCTAAGAGATATTTTTGTTGTTGTTGTTGATGTTTGATGGTATATACTCGAACCATTTTATGAGTATAGCATGTAAGAATCAAATCGATATGTTTTTGTGAATGTTTGTAAGTAAATTTGTATTTGTATGCCTATAAGAAAGTAAGGAAGAATATAAAGAAATTAAAAACATTAAAATAAAATTGTCAATACATTTTATGTATACACATGTGCAATAAATATGTAATATGTAGTAAATATATATTTATGTATCTTCATGTATTGGTATATAGGCAGATATATAACACATAATATTTAATAGAGGTGCGTTTATTTTTATTGTACTCCTCCTACAAAAAGGTATGACAATTATAGAAAAATGAAGAAGCAAAAAATAGGAGTTCATGTAATAAAGTTTTGCAATTTAAATAAGGGCATATAACATACAAAAACATTTTACGTACAAATGAAATACATACTCGCACAACTTTATATTATATACAAAGTACTATAAGAAAAAGTTATGAAACATATCAATGATGCATTAAATAAAATATGGGTTCAGTGTGTATGAGAAATAAGTGAATTCCGAAACGTTTGAGAGTCACCATCACCATCACATTGATGTAATTTTGAAATTCTCAAAATTCTACTTAAAAAATTGAACAGTACACTAGATTACTCCAAAATTCATTTCCATGTACCTAATGATTGCATTGAAGTCATAAAGTAATTATGGATTTTAGGAATTTTTGACACCATTTTGTATTATATGTAGTAAATCACTGAAACCATCACTATGACATTATAATTAAGTGAACGGTAAACACTTAGTTGATTTGTATTTATACACTATTTTGTAATGCTGATTCTGCATTCAATGTAGTGATTTCAATTTCGACTTTGATTTAATTAGAACTTCTACATTCAATATTCAATGTAGTAGACTTGACTTGACAGATACTTTTACATGTTAAGCATGATGTGAAGCCGAAAGTCGAAGTCCAAGTTAATGTCACTGCATTGAATTTAGAAGCGGCATAACCCTAAACAAAAACTATCTATGATGTTTAAATGAAAAAATGTTAACTGAAAATTATGTATGTAATTGGAAGCTTATCATTTAAAATAATGATTTACCACGACAAGTAAGTAGAACATGACGATTTTTCAAAATAATTCGAATAAAAATTAAAAACTCTGAAAAAAAAACTAAGTGAAAGAAAATACCGACAAGTAAAAAAAAAATAATTCCCAATAGATTTGTGCAATAAATATTATTTTTTTAATACATTTTACATGGTATTTTTTTTATAACAGTTTTTCCTCTTATTAATAATTTATTTGTAAAATGGACAATTTATTAATATCGATTACAAAAAAAAATATCAGATTTAACGATGGAATATTTTGTTGTATTCATGCACTATTGTACTCGTCAAGTCATATTATATGCAGTGCAACCACAACTACATTATATGTACAAGGATATAATGCTCATTATTCGTATAAGTATTTTAGCTTCAACACACTAAGGATTTATGTATATTGATATACATATTTTGTAAAAATAATATAGACATAATCAGATTTACAAACAACAACAATAATACAAATTATATGTATGTATATAAAACGGTAAAAATATCATTTGAAATCGGATAAATTATCGAGGGAAAAATGGAATGATATTAAAAAGAATTCCAAAAATAATATCCTTTTTTGTCATATTCTCATTGTACAAAAAATAATAATTTTGTGTCCGTTTACTTTTTTTTTTTATAAATTATGCGCAATTTTTTTTTTACTCATACCATCTTATATACTCTATCGTATTTATGTGATAGTATTGCAATTGAAAAGATTGTATACTCGTATTTATTTGGTACTTTAATTTGAATGCCAGTAAACGTTCAATTTTTACAAGGTTAAATTTATAATAAATTGATTGCGACCAATTTATTGATTGTAATGAAGTCTTTTAGTGGATGAATTTTTTTTATTGGTTTGAATTTCCTTGCATTAGATACTTTCCTATAGCGTTTTGTTTTTCACACCGACTATGCATACAAATTTTGTCCCAAATCCAATAATTTTTAAAATTTATAAATACTCTATATGTACCACTCGACGCCAATACTCAATTGTCAATACTCTTTGCCATCATTTGAAATTTCAAAAATTTTACCTTCAATTATCAAATTAATTGAATTCGAATTTTCGAAAATCCTCTATATTATATTTGGTGTGAATTAATATGTATGATCTACTCTATATATTTATGTGTAAAATGTACTACAAAATGATAAACATAATCTGTTGACTGCAAGTGTGATACATACAAGATATCTACAAATTTATTTCTATATCTATTTGCTTTTAAATATAAAAAATTTGTATGCATTTCCTAATGAAATAAAATTAAGTTTAATATTCTATCAATTAATTAAGATTTATAGAGATACATTTCTAATAGAATAAATTGATTTTAAAACACTTTATATGTATATATGTACATGTTCATACGAGTATTATATACATTTATGTACATATAATGTCCGTATAGTTTGATATTCAATAAATTTTATATTTTCAATTTGTATATTCAATTTGCATATGATACAATTTATCTAACATTTAATTTAAATATACGAGTACTTATTTGGACGATCCTATATACAACACGGACATGCAAAACAGACAAAATATTCACAATCACAAGAGAGTTTCAATTCGATTTCAAATTCAAATTCAATTTTAATTAACTTCAAATGCAAATGTAATTATTTTTATATACATACATTTTTTTTTTCGATCATTCGTATTATATTCATTTTTTTTTAATTAATTAAATAAAAAATAATTATGTGATAAATGAATTCTATAAAAAAAAAAAAAAACAAAAAAAATTGTCGCTTTCGTTTTTTCAATGTTTCACCTGAGCAATCTCAATGAACCATTAAATATGTATGAATGTAAGATACATTTAAAATACGAGTGCCTATACATGTATACTCTACATATATGTATACACACTAGTCTAGTATATATTTTCAATAATATATGAATAAATTGAATGGCATTAATTACGATATAATCAATTTATCTTTTTGACAGCAATTGTATCTCAAATCTCACATAATGAATGCATAAGTATATGCATTATGTATGAGTTCATTGAAAATTTATAACACATAACAAAATATCAGCATACAGTACACTACTCGTATATCGCATGTATATAGCACATCACATCATTACAATCGTACACTCAAAATTTTATACATGCAGAAATTATTTCCATATATTCATTAGCATAGATTTTATTTCAATGTTTCATTATAGAAAATGAAATAAATGAAAATGAAATTGAAAATGAAAAATAAAAATTTCTGTCAATATAATGCATGTATTTTTTTTTTTAATTTGCATACACACTCTAGAAGAAATAATGATATACACTCTGTTATATAGTGCTCTATATATGTATGTACATAAATAAAATATATCATCATCATGATCATATCATCAATGAATAACAACAATAATGTACAAGTTGCATAGTGTTTTAATGTGTGTAATACTATTGACACACTGCATAGATAAACCATGGTTATCCCAGTTTTCTGGTTTATCTTTGCGATAACCGACTTTCAGAAGTTTCTAGAACTCAATTATCTTGTTAACCAATTTCGAACTCAGTTATCTTTGATGTTAGTATTATTTTTTTTTATTTTTATTATATTTAAACAAACTGTCAAACCAAATCTCAGCTAACATGCTGACTAGATGAAAAATAATTTGTGTTTGAATTTGTCTTGACAGGTGTCGTATGTTGTATGTCGTAACCCATACCAGGTTATCGATAAACCATTTCAGATAACCATGGTTTATCTCTGTAGTGTGTCAATAGTATAAGTATACTATACGTTTGATTTCACATCGTATGCAACCACCAACCAATAAATGTGTCTAGATTTAATTTGAATAAATTTGAAAAATTTTTAAATTAATTAAAAATCAATTATTCATATTATTGCATAGACGAGTATACCCTATAAATTATGTGCAAATTGTATTTTGATTTTGTATGTTTGTTGTTGTTTTTTTTTATTGTAATTTTATTTGAATGAAGAAAAATGTATTTATCTTTATCTTTACCAGCAGACATACTACGTATTCGTATACGATGTAATTTGTTTAATTTATAACTAAATTAGCACTTAACACTTCATTTATTCAAATTGAAAAGAAAAGGACAAAAACTTAACCTCAATTTTTTTTTTGTTTTTAATTTATGCACAAAATAAAAGAAAGCAAAATAAAAACGAAAGAAAATTCTAAAAATCCTTTCCATTGTCCATACATATATAATTTGAATTTTGAATTATGTATGTATATTTCTTGTGTTCTGGAAGAAGAATATTATTTAGTTAAAATGCACAGTAAAAAGAAGAATGTAAGTAAATAATGATATGAAACAGAATTAATATGTACTTTACTTATACATACTCGTATCTCTCTTGCATGAATATGAATGTATTTGTATGTGTTACTTTAACATTAGATATGAAATATGATTTTATATTTACAATTTTTATTATAATATTTTTTTTTTTTGCATAATAAAACGAAGTATCAAAGATAATATTTAATTGTATGCCATTAGATGTTTATGACAATTTTAATTATTAGATATATGATATTTTCGTAAATTATATATGCAATTAAATACATTTAAATATCTTATACGAGTACTTACATAACGTACTTATCTATTAAATAAAATGTGATGATTATAAGTATATGATACGATAGTCAAAATGAACCAAAATATGTGTACATTTCAATATAAATTACCTCTACAATCTACAAATATCATATTAGCACATTTAATAATAATATATAGAATGTATATATCTATACTGTATATGGTGTACGTTATTTTACATTTTTCGCATATACATATGTTCATTGTATTGAATGGATACAGATTGCATGTTACAAAACCATATAAACATACTCATATTTTTCATTATTTATAAAGTTAAGAATTTGACACGAGGCGGTGGTTTGAGAGACATGACTGACTCTATATAGAAACTATAGAGTGCTAAACTACTGTATCAAATGTGTTTTTGTACAAAATAACAGCAATATTTAAAACTATGTTTTGTGGCTGGCATTTTAATACTATAGTATAGTAGTACAAAATTTTGGTATAGTTTCTGTGTAAAAATAAATTCATTCCTATATTAAAAGCTTTCTACTATTTATTTCGTTATTTTTTTCTTTTATTGTTTTTAGTTTTTTTGTTTGTCTCTATTTCTATTTCTATATGTATTTTCCTGTCGGTTAGTTAACATTTTTGGAAATCGTTATAATTATAATTTTTCGAAGAATATATTAAATATATAGAATATATTCCATTTATTAAATGTACACATTATACACATTCGATATGTCCTTACATTAAATTTGTCCTTACACTACCATACTTCTACAACCGATTCTTGTATATACTCGAATATATTGTAAGTACATATGTATACATATGTATACGAATTTGTTTGCTTCTATACACAGACTACACTTCTACACATCATTTGTTTGGCAAATGATGATAATAATATTATTCCTTTTTATATTTTGACATTTATCATATCTAATAAAGTTTCATTTATATTATCTTACATGCAATTGCCTGATTGTGCCTTATATAACATACATGCTCACACCAACATCACATAACGAATGAGCGTGTACATTACTCTACTCGTATGCTCATCATATATTTTTGTGTTCAAATGAATGAAATTGGTAGATATTGTAGCATTTAAGCAGCATATTCATTCCTATCATCACATTAGTTTTATATATAATATTATGTTTAACATAATATTTCTCTGATTGTGCATATGACAAAAAATCTTAGGATTTATTCTCTACAAACATAAGTATATATAAAAATTTAATATTCTCTATGTGTGTAAAACTATATATACTTTTGTACAAATATACATACAAGCACGAATATTTATGATAATCTTTATAATTGTTCTGTTTTTGTACAGATTTTATTCATATTGTACTCATGAAGTTGGGTATTTTATAATATTAATGTACATATACATATGTGTACACTCCTATATACATATTTGTTCTGTTATCTTTTATTTTTATTCATTCATATATGTGATGATAATAATATGTATGTACATATTATGTATATATAAAAGGGAAGAATCTATTAATTATCCTTTATCCTTTGTGCATATGCCTTTTAATTGTACGTATAAATAATATTTACTATTGTATTTGTATTATGAACATTTAGTTTTATTTTATTCCTTTTCTATATATTTCCAAATGAATATTTTGTGTATCCTGTATACTTTAGATACTATATTCTCGTATATCATATTTTAATAAAATTGTGATATAATTTATTCTTTTTCTTCTTAATTTCGATTGTTATATAGAGTCTTATGTATAAAAGTAAAAGAATTTAATATTTTATTTTTTTTCTTATTTTGGTAAGTGATTGTTTCATGATTTTATAACATTTTAGCAAATTTTAGTAAAAATCATTTCATTACATTACGCACAAAAATGAATTCTATATTTCTTCATATCAGCAATGCTTGTCTTCCTTCAGCATTTCTTCTAAAAAGTTCTTCTAATATTTCATTTCGTTCATTTTTTGTTATACTTATTCATAAGAATATCTGTTATGAATGTGAAAGGTTTTCTTTTTCTTTCTTCTCTTCTCATCGTATATAATAATTTCATAAAAATGTCTTGGAAAAATGATATACTTTTCACTTAACAATCGTCTATCTATTATTTACATTCATATAATTTTATAAATTTTTTTTTTTCATTTTTGTATGTTTAACAAGAAATGTGATAGTATAATTTATTTAACTTGCGTATTTTAATATGTAAAATGATGAGAAATTTATGAAAATTTACTAGCTGGAATTATTAAATATTTGCAAAAATTGTTTCTATGCATGAATTTGAATGAAAATACATTTGATCTTTACTAATTTGAATCAAAATGTTATAATAAAATATTTTACACAATTCAATGAAAAATTTTTCTGAAGAAAACTGAGAACGAAACATAACGAAAACAACCAGAAATGATAATGTGGAACAAAATGAGAAAAAATCGTTATTTACACTCTACGATCGCACACTAGCACATTACACTGTATAGTAGATCGTAGACTCCAGATATCAAGTAAAAGAGAAAAGAAAATTTGTATACATACTAAGGGCAGAGGTAGTATGGATGGTAGTAAGAGCAGAAAATATTAACGATGGAAAATATTAAAAATAACATCTCTCATCATTCTACTAGCAACACAAGATAAATAGACAACATATGTTCTCTATTTATCTTGCTAGCAACACGACTAGAAACTAGAATGCGTAGAAGCGAACTAGGAAGTATGTATAACTTAAGAAAAATTCATTTCTACTCATAGAGAGGAACACAAAGATTACAAATCGATGATAAATGATGAGAATCATGAATTATCAGAAAATAGAAATGCACTACTATGAAAAATTACAGACAACTTTGAGTGCGACCAAGGAAATTTTATTTTTAAAATGACATACTCGAAATTAATTTTTTTTTTGGTTCCATCCTTTTATACAAACATAAATGTGGTTTTCGTCCATAATTTATTTTCAAATTTCTTTATAAATTCGAATAAAAATAAAATCAATGACGAAAATGAAAAATAAAACTAAATACAAAAATAAAAATGGAATTGTAGGTAAATTCCATTTCGTTGTATAAGGAATCAAGAATGAATGAAATGAAAATATAAATTGTCCTCAAAGGAAATATAACGTACCTACATACTATGTAAAATGTAGTTTTTTATATTTGTGCAAAATACAATTTAATAATCTACAAATAAATACGAAATGAGTAGTAATAGTGTACCTTTTGCTTATGCATCGTATATACATTTTTTTTAGCAAAGTAATTGACATGAAATAATGATCAGAGAGAAGTTTAATTTTATCACCTCTAAAATATAAACATGTGTACGTAAGTAAATAAAACGTCCGCATCGCAGTAAACTTACTCGTAAATCCAGAGCAGCAATTTTATTCGTTACTTAGAAATTTATAATAAATTCATCCTCATTAATTGATCACACACAATATTTCTTGATGATTTTTGTATATTTTCTTCTTAAAGTTATTATTAAAGATACTGTGGAATTCAACTTGAAATTATACAAAATTCAATTACAAAAAAAAAAAAAATTACATAGGTGTGTTAGTGCAGTAAATCATTTCGACAGTTTTTAAATTGCTCACTATATAAGTAACTCCATGATTTTCACAGTAAATACTATATACTGACTTCTAAAATTAATTAAAATATTAAAATAATTATTTTTCCTTAATTTTCCATCTTTTTTTTTTTCTATTATATTTATTTCGTATACTAAATATTTCAATGTTTAACATAATTTAGTCGTCATTTTGTCTATTTTACCCCAAAAATATTTTATTTTATTTTTACCTTTTATCCTTTTACCTATACATATTCGTATTCTGTTTACATTTTTATGCTATATTAAGCTATATTATGCTATATTAGTGTACACATTTCCTATAATATATATTTTACACCTGTAATTTTTTTATTGTTTCTATTAAGTAATCAATAAACGTGCGCCCTATATCGGCCTATGTAATTAAATCTATCTTACATCCATAAATTCAATAAAATTCAGTGTATAGTATATGTACATATGTATATACAAATTCATAGTTTTTTGCTTGTATAGAGTGTATAGAAATGTATACACATACAGGCACCACTAATTATTCATGTAGACAATAATCGATTATATTTAAAGTGATATTTTATTTATTATTATCGTTCCTATTTAACCTTGAATTTGCTTATACAATAGCAATAAAAATTATAATATTGTTTTAATTTTTCTCCAATATGTTCGTTACTATTATTATTTAATAAAAATAAGAAAAATTAGAACAATAACAGCAACAAAAATCGAATAAAAAAATTAATGTTTAACGTGTACTCGCACACACAAATTCGTAAGTATTTATAGGGCTTACCATTAGGAATGTTAGAAAGAACTTTCATAGTCCACAAAGATAACGCACTGTTGGAAAATCCAATCTCGAAAGGTTTGATTGTTGTGCGCCAACTGTGCGCTCAGTATTGTGTGAGAAGTGTATCATTGAAAGGTACACGATTCAACAATAAGTATAGAAATTATACGAATTTATTATCAAAATGGATGTTCAGTTCACAGTACGGTTCGTGCTTTAAGAGAAATTTATGGAGAATTTGGAGAATTTTTTAGCATGATTTTCATTTGAAGGCTTATACATAAAGTTCAACCTAATCAAGAACACAAACCAACTAATCATTGTTTGCATCGAATTTTTGCTAATAAGTCTTTAAAAGCAGTTGGAAATCGATCCAGATTTTGGAGTCATCTTTTCATCAAAAAAAGTCATCTTTTCCGATAATGTGCATTTCTGACTTTTACAGCCAGACGAAGCCAAGGAGGATATTATTTTCACGACGTAATGTAATCGATTGTTCTTCAAAGATGTGAATGTCGCTCTTCTTGTAGTTATAATTGTGTTTCATTTTAAAGTTCTGACGCGCTTATTGGTAAATCCTATATTTGTACAATGTACTTCATATCTTTACACATATTACTTTTACGCGTGTGTGTGTGTGTATATACATAATAAATTTGTAATGAATTTTTGAAATAAACTTTTTCCATGTTAGATAAAATTTTTTTTGTTATATAAAATTTATTTAATTTTATTATTTCAACTAAAAAACAAAATACATTTATACTATACATGCTCGTACATTAATGACAAAAAATACCACAGAACGAAAACAAATAAGAATAGGAAACTAAATTAATTTTATTTTTATTTTAATGCCTAAAAGGACATTTTTGCACAATACGTTTAATCACTGTTATTTTTATTTTATTTTTTTTTGTAAATTAAATCTAATTGTATTGTGTCATATCATATAATAAATTATATTTTATACACTGTACATAATACTAATATTGTAAATTAACTATGTACACATATTTTATTTATTCAAATTTAAATTTAATTTTTAAACAACAAAAAAAATGTATATATGTATACAGTGTCGGGAAAAAATTATTGAACTTTCCATATACTTACATATTAATTTTGAGAACTAATTTATTCCGAAAGAAAATATAAAATTCAAATATTGCAATATTTGTAGAGGACAAGAGGGCTGTTTTAAATAAAAATAATAATTTAATATCCCAAAAATATGTAGTAAATGTCCTGATCACATAATAAAGTAGCATTTAATAATTAAACTTTTACGAAAGGGTACTTTTGGTACTCCACAAAATTATGATCAATCCTGTCTGATTTGAAAATTTGTTTTCAAACCCGCTTATTTTCCCAATCTTAAAACCATAGTCTTTGAAATTATGTTGTTCCAACATAACAAAAAATGTTAGAAGTTCTGTAAATTTCAGTCCGTACTGTACTAAAATGATCCTATAAATCAGAAAAGAAAAAATATGAAAGTAAAAATATAAAACTGTGTATTATAAATAAATAAAAAATTTTTTTAACAAATTTACATTCCTTTATACCCTAAATTTAACAGCTTTAGCTTTGGACTGTGAGACTTTAAAAAGTTCAAAGTGACATACATATATAGAATTTGAATTATAAAAATTAAATATTTAAAATGAAAATCAAATCTACTTATGTATATCAGTTTAACAAATTTTGAATCAATAATGTTTTATTGGATATACACAGGCAATCAATATATTTACGAATACTTATGTATTATGTGTGCGAATTCAATTAGTTAGACTTAGAATTATCCTTGAACAACTTTAAAAATAAATTATACATAAATTCATCATGTGTTAGTGGTGTTAGTTTTTGTATTATGGCATATGAAATGAATAAATCATTCTATTTGATTTTTTGTTTAATGTATTTGTGTAGAGCATACAAATGTATGTGTGTGTATACAAAAAAAAAATGTTTAATGAGTAATTAAATATGACACCTTTTTAGTAAAATAATATACGGTACGTGCATGTGTGCACACGTATATAATATGATATCATGTGCATAAGATGTTTTGTATTAGATTTACAAGAAATTTGCACCTAATGTTACGAGTATACAGAATGGAAGTTTTCTTTGACATACATACATAGCATACATAGCATTATGTTGTATATCAAGGATATTTAAATTGACATTTTTCTTTTATCTTCATCTTTCTTTTTGTTTAAAATAAGGTACTAATAAGTGTATTACAATCGAATGAAAAAATTAATTAAAAATTGTCAATTGATTGATATCACATATACACAGATCATTATTTTACTATTTACTGTACATAACATACATATCATATATATGTGCATACCATCTGCACGATATAAATTCATTTGTATGCGTGTATATGTATTATATTCTAATATAAGAAAGAAAAATATAATAAATTTTTATTCAAATTATGAACTGAACATGATATTATTAAGGTCAAAAGTTTTATATTAAATTAATTCTGATTCGAACCAATCGCACTTTATTTGAATTATAATACTAATCGATAATATGAAAAAAGAAAACTTTTTTATTTCTCATACTCGTTGTATATTCAAAATGATAGGTTGTATGTAGTACATTTGTATTTACACTTTCATTGAAAAGGACAAAAAATAAAAAATAAAATGCAACAACAAAAACTAACAATAAAAGCCTATCAATAATTAAAGAAAAATATAATGTAAAAGGAACAAAAATATACGAGTACGTAAATAGAAATACAGACATATAAAAAAGTTTGGGTCAATTCATTTTTTCGAGGATACATATAAATATGTACACCATAGACCATACACATACATAATAAATATTAAAAAGTGAAAGAAAATCAATATTTTTCGCACTTCGATAATATTATAATAATGCTATAATTAGACACAGTAAATAATGAGCATTTATGTAATTATCAACGTTTACAAAATATGAAAGGATTTATATTCTATACCACTATGTGTACGAGTATGGAGTATATGTATGTATGTGGTACAAATTTATGAGCAGTTACATATATGATTGTTGTATAATATCCATAATATCTACACTGGATGGGTTAATAAAGATTATTTTATCTGTTTTATGTAATGTGCTTGTACATACATTTTTTTTCTATTAAAATATTAAAAATTATAATTACAAATATTTAAAATTAATAAATTTTTCTTTTAACTGAAATAACAGTTCCAATAATGTTTTAAAAATTTTTTTTTAAATATAATTATTTTTATCATATATTATTTTTAATTTTAATTTTTATTACAAAGAATATAGGCAGGAAACTGCGCTTATCCTTTGCTCAAACCACAACTCGCCCCCTCCCAGAGCCTTTTGGCGATTTTTATCATATAATGTAACAAACAGTTAAATTGAAATTTGAGGTTATATGCGTTAATCACTTTTTATGGTGTGGTGAGTGCGTAAATTTATAATCAAAAAAAATATTCATCTCGAATATATTAATTTTGACTTAATTTACACAGTAAACATTTATCTACCATACATGCATAGAAAATATGCAAACCAATATGTAATAAAAAGTTTGTGTATACCTTTATGCATTTTACATTACAATTTTTTTTGTTTCGCTCAGATAAAATTACATCACATCGAATATCGAAATCACAAAAATTTTCTCTCATTTAATAGTACTCGTATAAGAAGAGTATCTAAACAATGAAAATTTTTGCAATCAATCATAATCATTAATAAAACTGAACGAACTGATATTGTCGTCCTCGTCATATCTATTGACATTCTGGTATAGTAATGGTGGTCATTATTATATCACTTTAGTTCACCATAGAAAACACAACATATTATGTAGATTGATATAAATCGACTTCGGATATTCAATTCTTCGATGTCATCAATTTAAAAGATTTTGACATAATAATCATCATTAATATAATTACTGTCATCTTTCTATAATACTCGTCCTAGTCGTAGCATATACAGCTCACATAATACACTGTACCACAAAGATAACTTTCACCAATATACGGGTTATATAGATTTTTATACACTGGAACCATTGTTATTATTTATTTGGTAGCTTTAAATGATGATAATGATGATGATTATAGTATTTAATCAGAACACTATAAAATCGAACAATTTGTTTTTTTTCTAATTAAATAAAAGTATGTATAGTCATTTTGTTTACTGATTAATATTTAACGTGATTATGATGATGTTACTGTATTAAGTGAAAAGTACCAAAAAATTGTGTATTAAATGTACATTAGATAAATTCATTAAATAAAATAATAATCAAACTCAAAATGTATGCCAAAGCCAAATACATACACAATAGACAATAGTACATATAATCGTACACAAACACTAAACATAATACGATTGTGTGTATATACCATTATAATGATTTCATTATTCAATGTAACATGATAATTTTGATATGGTTTTCGCTTGCTATATAGTACTCGTATATAATTTCATTATGCACAGATATACAACGAAAAATGTTTGCTACGATAAACAGGATAACAGATATATACCCGGTTCTTTCATAGATTAAAATGGTTCAATAAAATCGGGTGCCAAATCTCGGTAGTGCGTTAATAAGGACAGAATGAAGGTCACATATCCGTTTTTAGAGAATAATTTTACAAATCACAGTAAAAAGAATATTTTTTTTCGAAAATTGTTTCTTTAAATGTTACTCTATACACTGTACTGGGCGTGTACGAAGAAGAATTTCAAATTGAAACAAGATTCGTGTAAACAAGAAAAGCCAATAAATATTTTGATCTATATTTTCATTTGTAAACAAATATGATCATTCAACTCATGAGTAATTGAGTATAGAAAGAAAAGTAGAAATAAAAGAAGTAATGAAAGTTGAAAGATACGCGAATAGTGTAGTTTCTCTTCTTCTGTACTCTTCTTCTGTAGATATTGTATTAGGCGAGTACTTAGAAGATTTTCAGATTGAAACTAGATTCGTGCAAACATGAAAAACCCTAAACATATGTAATTTAAAGTTCAAAATAGTAAAGTTTCAAGGTTTCAACCCAGAGGGCGAAAAGTTTAGTAGTGCACCGAGCGCCCAAAATGCTAAAACCGGCGCTGATAACAGACACAGAGAGAAAGTAGAACAAAAAAAAATAATAATTTAATAAACATAAAATATTCTGTATAAATGAATGAATAAAAATTGATAAATCATTGCCGTTTATATGAGTAAATTTATCTGTATACAAGTATGTAATTGTATTTATGATATGTATATGTATTTCGTTATGAGATTCTTCAAAAAATGATTTGCAAATGATTTTCTGGTTTCTGTTTGCATTTGGGACTGAATCAAAAAGTTTTCTCATGCATTCAAAATGTTTTTATTAAATTCATTAAGCATCAAATAGTGAATAGAAAATTTCGAAAATTAAATTTGACTTTTGAACAAATGTATACCGCACGCACATACTCGTATGTACATACGTAACACTTATACGTACCTATAATGTGAATGTGCATTGAATTTTATTTCTTTTGTTATTTTCTCTCTGTAAATCGAATTCAAAGTAGAATTTTCTTATTAAATCTTATGGAAAAGGATAAAGAAAATCGAATACGAGTACTCGCTGACTGTAAATGTGAAATTATAAACTCAATTCAGAAAACTTACAAAAAAAAAGACAAACCATCACAAAAGATGAATAAGTTTTTATTGAGACAGAATAAGGATTAAATGTAGTATGTAGTGGAATAAATGTGTAGTTGTCTATGCAATACTTTGAAATTTTATTTTATGTATATGTACGTAAGTTTTATAGGACGACACGAGTGGATTATTGTGAAGCATGTACATATATGCATTTGTCATATACGGTCTGTGTATATATAAAACGATCTATATGTAGATGTATACGGTAGATATGTATATATTTATGGTCGTAATATTTTTTTTTTTGAGAAAATTAAAACCACAATCAAGAAATTGAAGAAAATATCTGATATATTATGAAGCAAAAACAATAAAAAAAAAAAATACGAACATTAGATTTTTTTTTGTGGTCACCAGGAAAATGTATGTCAAGTCGAATATTTTATTTAAAGGTTTTATATTCTTAATGTGAATTTGAGATAAAATACGTACATACCAACAAAAAGGAAAATTTCGAAAATCAAAACCAAAGACAAAAAAAATGTTTTTGTCTAGAATTTAGATTTTAGTTTCCGTATTTTTATTTTAATTTTTTTTTTTTTGCTTTTGCTTTGTTTTAGTAACCGGATATATGTACGATGTATCCTGTATACATACAAAAGGATATAGGATGATCCTCTTAATCCATTTTCATATAATAAAAAATTTTCCTGAATAATTTCGAAACAAATATAACTACCAGTCAAAATTATTGTCTGTAGTCGTTTCCTTTGATTTATTTTTTTCTTTCTTGTCCTAAAATATCCATAGGTCGTTACTCTTTTTCTCTGTTTGTTTTATTCTAAAAGAAAAATGAATTAAAATATTTAAAGATTTATATAGTACGTATCATTGCTTTTTGGTTATTATATGGATTACATAACTTGGCACACATTTCATACATTTCTATCAGAAATTCTATTATTCTTATTCTTTCTATAGTTTCATCTTTGTTTTACATAAGAGCCAATAATTTAATTTTTCGTTTCGAAGCAAATACATACGAAGAAAACAAAAATGTAAAACACGAGTTACACATTAAATTCACAATTTACAAAAAAAAAGAAAAAAAAAATATAATGTAATACGTATACATTTTTACAATCATTTTATAGTATAGATACACAGACATTTTCTCAAAGTTTTTCCTTCTTCAGATTTGATTTGATGTGATTTTGTGTTTTCTTTTTTTTGTTTTTGTTTTATTTTTCATTTTCGGAAGTATGTAGTAAAAGTACTTAGCAATAAGTAGTAAAAAAAATTTTTTTTTTTGTTGCAAAAATTGCTACTCAAATTCTGTTCTGTGTTCAAATTCTACTCTGTTCAATGTCAGCAAAAAGAAAAGAAAAACGAAACGAAACGAAAAGAGAAAAAAAAATCTGTAACGAAAATAAAAATGAAATTTTTATACACAGAGAATACACATGTCTCTTGACAAATTAAATATCTCAGCATAATCAGCAATTCGTTATTTTTGATTTTATGATTACATCCAGAAATCAGAGCCTCACACCATATACTCTACAAGGCGAGTATACCATACACAGTGTACATTTTAAAGTGTACATACATATATTGCACATAACAAATTAACCAAAAACTAAAAGAAATGAATTTGATTTATTTTAAAGTAATAAAATTCGTTCTTCTATTTGTGCATATATATAGGATATAAAAAATAATAATTTGAAAAATTTTTCCTTTTTATAATTTAATACTGCAGTATAATATCATGTATTTTACTCGTATCTGTGTGTATTTGTTACAATGAAATTATCTTTTTCGAATTTAATATCTGCATTCAATTTCAACTTACATCCATACTAAGACTAACATTTCAGTCTTTTTCTCAAAAAAAGAAACAAATAAATTTTCAAAATTGTAATATTATAGAAAAAAAGGATATAATGAGAAAAAAAAATTATTTCGCATAGAAACTTACACAGAAATTTTTTCGATAAAGAGTGTGTATACATTATATAAATGTAGTACGTATGTAATGTGGATGAATTTGTTATATAAACGATTCCATTGTCTGTTGTCTAGACAATAGCATTGTAAATGGTGCACACTGTAAACATGTATATGGATCCGTTACACATATCAAGACCATTATGTATGTAAGTATGAATGAATGGGATACATTTTGTGTCTATGTGCGCGCATTAAAAATATATTATTTACAAAGTTTTAAATTTAATGTACTAGAGAGAATGTGTTTTTAAGGAAAATTAAAAGGAAAATAGAAATACTACATAAAATGTAAAAAAGGAATAAGAAAAAATAAAATAAAATATAAAAGGATAGCAGTTTCCAATTACAATTTTTCGTTTTTTTTTGTTTTTTTTTGTTGTTGTTGCTTTTCTCCTTTTTTTTCTGTATACAAAAATGCACGTTCCTTATAATAACATAAAACTGATAAAACCCTGCAGACTTTCAGAGATTTTAGGGTGAATAGCTATGACGATAAATTCGAGATAATATGTATGTATTTAAATTTTCACAAAATAAAATAAGCACCTATACTTAATTACAGTCCTTTCTTATGTGTTTGAACATGCACGTGTGAAAAAAGGATTGAAAATTTTAATTTAAATTTAAATTTAAATTTTTTTGCTGACTTTTAATGCCACCTAAATTTAACGATTTTTCCAATTATCGTATAACGTGAATAAAATTTAATCTTTAATACGATCGTTTACGTCGATAAAATGATAAACATTCACCTCTTCACCAAATTAACCTATACCTTTCTACTTACTTACGTAATTATTAGAAAAAAAAATGAAATTTACATTTTTCGAACCCAAATTTTTGATTGTCATCATAATTCGAAATGGTTTTCGTTAAAGGAATTATGTAAAGATAATTTCGAAAATAATGTATGTATATTAAATTCTCTCACTATAGCAAATAATAAAAAATTAAACAAAACATACAAACACTACTTTGTTGTGTACCAATATAAACTGATTGTTGGATAACTAAGAGAACAACTAATGTGACTCTGCATCAAATTGTATGGATTATTATGTGAAAAAGGTCAGGTCCATAAAGTTTCAAAAATTTGTTGACTTTTTATATACTGTATATATACACGAGTAATTATTAAATCCTTTATTTGGAAGCCAAATATATGTATGTACAAGTCAATTTTGTTCACTTCTTAAATTACTTTCGTCTACACATGGATGGACAGTATTTAGTCAATTCCACAAACAAATTCAGCATTCTATACACTACACTGTTAATATCCTCTTAGAGATAAGAGATTCTTCAATGTAATGAATAACATGCTGATATCGATTTTTTTTTTCTTTTCTTTTTTCTGTTGATACAAAATTCTTGATTCATTCCTAAATACAAAATACAAATATGTATGTATAGTATGATACAACAAATTTTCAGTTGTTTACTGATAAATTGTATTGATATCGAGATTATAAAATCCCAACAGCTTGACACTATTGTAATGCTCCAAAAAATAGGGATGCATTGTGGGATGAGATAAATTATTGTTAAAAAATCGATTTCATAGTTACTATATATACTCACTCGTTGCTCACTCGTAAATGGTAGAATAAGAGTGATGGTAGATTTATCTATTTGATTTGGTTGATGGAAGAGTAAAATTTTAACTAAGATGTATATTTTTTTGAAAATACAAAATATGGTTATGTGCAGAATACTCGTATGTACAATTAAAAATATAAATATCAAATAACACATTCGAGTCATTTACCCTACCCTATTGGGAAATTTTATTGATTGACAAAGTAGTTTTTGTTTTCTCAAAATGTAATCTATTTTTGCTTTCATTGTATGTAGCTGTACGTAATATATTTTTCCCCAATAAAAATATATGACAATTAAAATGAAATAAAATTTATGAGAGAAAAAAAAATCCAATAATAAAATTCTTTAAAATATTTTGAAAAAAAAAACACACACACACACAAATAAAATTATTTTAAATCAAAAAATTTTAAAAACGATAAAATAATTGTGTGTAATTAAATTGAATTCAATTTAAAAATAATAATAATAATAAAAAATGAGCATAAAATTTTTGCGAAATTTATTTCGATTATTTTGCATATAAAAAAAAAAAAACTACGAGCTGCGAGTGTATAATACAGCCCAGCATCAAATAAATTTTTATATCTACAAAAATTCATTTTTTTTTTAAATGAGAAATGAATTTTAATTTGATTCAATTCATTACTGCTTGGTTTGCTACTATGCATTTAACTATCCATTTTAACTGCTCTGTAATATATTCCAATTCGAATTGATGAAATTTTATAGTAGGTTGTTAGGTACTCTCTTTTAAATTTAATGTTTATCTCTTAATATTTCTCAATCACGTTTAATGTAAAAATGTAGTATTATACAAAATAATAATAATAATAGTACAATGATGAAAATTTAATTCAATTTTAATTTTGTATGTCTGGTATTTTGTATTTTGTATCAATGGATATATACATAGGTACATGGAAGAGCGAGGATTAGGTGGTGGTGCTAAAGCTCCTGGAAGTTCATCAACACCAGGAACATCAAAACATAAACCAAACGTTGGTTATCGTTTGGGTCGTAGGAAAGCATTATTCGAAAAACGTAAACGTATTAGTGATTACGCTCTAGTTATGGGAATGTTCGGTATTATTGTTATGGTTATAGAAAATGAATTAAGCAGTGCGGGTGTTTATACAAAGGTAAATCTAGTAGATTGAATAAAAGATAAAATATATTACCATAAATATTATAGTGATTGTAGTAGAAATTGAACGATTAAAATTAATTGAAAAATTTTGAAATATTAAATTATTTTTTCTCAATTTGAATTTTATATGCAAACACATATTACTGTGCTATGCTATATTTATTAATTTAAATTTTTCTCTTTATTTTGTACAAATGGTATATAGGCATCATTTTATTCTACGGCTTTGAAAACATTAATATCTGTGTCGACTGTGATTCTTTTAGGTCTTATTTTTGCCTATCATGCTCTTGAAGTTCAGGTAAATCGGCTAAATATAATCAAAAATTATAGTTGAATTAAATTAAAATAAATAAAAATTCATATTTTAATTAATTATTTGTAAATTATCAATTTTTTATAATAATATTTTTTATTTTTTTCATTTATTTTCCATATTTATGTATACCTACATAACCTTTTTCTTATCCACATATATATATAGCTATTTATGATAGATAATTGCGCTGATGATTGGCGTATCGCAATGACTTGGCAACGAATTAGTCAAGTAGGTTTAGAATTATTAATATGTGCTGTACATCCGATACCCGGTGAATATTATTTCTTATGGACAACAAAACTTGCTAATAAAAATAAAACGATGGGAACTGAAAGCGTTCCATATGATGTAGCATTATCATTGCCAATGTTCCTTCGTTTGTACCTGATATGTCGTGTTATGTTATTACATTCAAAATTATTTACAGATGCATCATCACGAAGTATAGGAGCTCTAAATAGAATTAATTTTAATACAAGGTAATTAATAACTATATGTGTATAAGTAATATGAAATATTTTATCAAAATAAATTCCTTCCACACACACACACACACACACACACGTATTCAAACAATATTTCATTTGTGTAATTTATTAATTTCAGATTTGTACTTAAAACATTGATGACAATATGTCCAGGTACAGTTTTATTAGTATTCATGGTATCCTTATGGATAATAGCATCATGGACTCTAAGGCAATGCGAAAGGTAACAAAAAATTTTATTTTACTTTCCTTCTTTTTTTTTTTTACACACAAATAAACACACACACAAATATTTATAATTCTTTCAAAATATCTATGTACCAAGTTTTTGTTTCGTTTTTGAAAATTTCCTCAATGAAAATATAAAAAAAAATTATTATTATTAATTTTCTTTATCCTTTTTTGATTTTTGTTTGATTAAAAGATATTTTTCTTGTGTAAATCATATTAATGTATTTCTTATTTAGTTTACGTATAGTTTTTTCCTTTTTTTTTTTTTATGTTTCATTTTCCTTTTCAAATACAAAACAAAAATTTTAATTTTTTCTTTAAATATTTTTAACCAATTTTTGCACCAATTTTAAATATAAAACAACAAAAAACATATCCTATACCACTACCACTACTACTACTACTACTACCACTACAACTATTTTCAAATATAATATTCACACACAATATAATATTTTATTATAGATTTTTATATACAATCTTACTATACATTTTATAACGATGAAATGTACCATATAATATTATAGTCCTTATGTTTATTTTGTTATATTTTTACTCGGTTTTTTTGTCTAAATTTTATTTCTCTTATTTTTTTTTCTCTTTTGTTTTTTGTTTTTTTCTTTTTTAATCTTATTTCCATTTTTTTTATTTATTTGTTTACGTACCATTCAATATATTTACGTTTTCGATTATTTTCAATTTCAATATTCTTGATTTCCTGAATCAGTTCTCACACATTAATATCTCACAATATTTTTTTGCATGCATTATCTATACATATACTATATATATATATATACGTACACGTACTTTATTTTTATGTATTCCATTCATTTTTTTAAAATATAAACACTATATAAATACTTATAATTAATGTATAGGCACACATATACACCTCAATAAATACATATTTTACTTTTCTGACGTTTTTTTTAGTACAGTAATTTGCTTTTTGTGAATGAAAATACACTCGCACACAATAAAAATTAAAGAAGAAAATTCAAAAATTAATTAAAACATTCATTTTGAGCATGTACTAGTTCATAAAATGTTGCTGTCATAGCAATGTTTTCTCTTTTTTTATTTGTGATCACCAAAAAATTTTGTAGTATACTCGTATTTGAAGCTAAATATTTAATTGTGAAATATTTTTTTCGAATTTTTCATGTGCACAATTGCTTTAAAAAAAAACGCAGAGTTTGTTATTGTTTTTTGCTTACTTTTCGCTCATTTTTTTTTTTTTTTGTAGATGCTTCTATGCTTTAAATACATATGCGATTATTTAGTATGTAAAATTGTTTGACTTTTGTGTGTATGTAGTTTGGTTTTTTAATACACTGAATCAATCTTCGAAATATAAAATTTGTAGTTTTTAGGTTTTTATTTATTTATTTTTTTTTTTGGAATTCATTTTAAAAATTAAATAAATTATTTCTGAAAAAAAAAACAAATGTTAAATTTCAATTTCGTCACTATTTATGCCTTCCTCTTTCCTGCGTGTGACAAAAATTATCGAATTGGTGTGATTTACACTCATAAATATTGGAGAATTTTAAGTCCTTCATACTACCGTAATGATATTGTCATGAAGTTTTTAGAAAGCAATTTTGTATTACTTATATAGACTTAGATGAATATTTGTATGTATATATTCTTAGTTATTCGTTATACAATTATACTATATATAGATGAGTTATTTTAGAAAAATTTAATTTTTATTATTTAGAGATAAAAATTTTATTTTCAGAATCGAAATAATTGAAAAAAAAATTCCTAACAATCAAAATGTGTACATCAGATAGTCACCGAAATTCAAATAAATCCACTTTGAAGTTTTATTTTTTCCACTTCGTTTTTCTAAGCGCTCTAATGCTGATGTCCATTAATGTAATCTGAATTCTCTCATTACTCATTAAACTATTCGATCTGATCGTTCATTCAATTCAATAAACACAACATTTTATAAGAGATTAATATTATTCTTTATTATTTTCATTTAAATTTCGGAAAAAATATCATTTTTGTTATCATGTCACGAATGTGAATCTCATACACTCTTATTTCTTATTTTACTCATTTTACTAAATTACATACTATAAATTGGATCTATGTAAGTAAATTGAATTTCGGTGAATGTATATACTCATGTCGAAGACAGAATACCGGCAACATACCAATATTTCGTGTAAAATCGCTCATACATTCAAGTACATTGAAGTACATTATAGGAAAGAAAAGATAATTTGTATTTTCATATACTTTTCTATAAATATGGTTTACATTTTTATAATTCTAGGATTTAATATACTTTACTACTTTACATATTTTCTATACATTTTGTATTTAAATACAAATAATTTTCCATAATAAATGATTTTCGAAAAGGACAAAATGAAATTGTAGCCAATTATTAATGACATACTATCATACTATGTCAATAATATTCATTCTGAATATATAAACATATTCGTTATGGTCATTATGTATATAACTGTTTATGAATATATAAGCATCGAAAATATTTTCTTTGATTCTAATCACAATCTAAATAAAATATTTCATAATCTAATTCTAGAAAAGAGATAAGTTTTTCGAGTAATTTCTTACATTCTACATTTATATTCAACTGAATAATGCTAATCAAATTTCATGTTTCTTACAAAAACTTTACATGTACTCCCACATAATCCACATTAAAATTAAACCCTTAAACCTTCAAACATTACGTAATGTATTGAAATTTAATTAACCAAAAATATTCCCATAACTTTAAATGACAAGCACTCCTATGTACATATGTATGTACATCACATGTACGATAGAAGTATTGGAAAGTAATGATAATTACTTATGTATATATATAATTTTGATGTTAATCATAATAATGATGGACACGAAATTTGAAATAAGTTATTTTGTTCATTAATTCAATTCAAATTTAATTAACTAAAATATACATATAAGAAATGTTTCAAAAAAACCAAACCAGATTCAAATAATTCAATTTATAAGAGATTAAATAATTCATTTTATCTCATCTCATTTTGGTATTATTGCCTAAATTTACCATACTGCTACAGAATTTTCTCTATTCGAATAATGAATATCACCATGCCGCCATATATAAAATGAATTTTGGAAATCATGCCACTCTTCATGAATTTCGAAAATCATCTAAAATATGATAAATATTTAATGTGATTAATTCATAAGAAAATTTTCTGTTTCCTTTCTTCATCTTTTTCTTCTTCAAAAAAAAAAAAAAAGGAAATTAAGAACAGAAGTGGGACGGTAATTATACAAAACACTACGAATTTTTTGATAATTTTATTCGTTAATCGCATTATCGCATTGTTTATTAATTAAATGAAATCGATTTTCTAAATTTCATTTTACCATTATTAATTTACTTCTGTGTTTATTGGTATACAAGAGTCTAATATTGGAAATCACAGAATCTCTTTATAAAAATGGGAGAATAAAGAAAAAACAGAATCGTAATAAAAGCTTCAAATCTATACATGCTATAAAAAGTTATAAATAAAAATATTCGTACAGTTTAAGAGAGGTTACAAATATAAAAATGAATTCCACTAAGTATAAAAATTATTATCGAATCACTTATTTATTTTTCTCATTTTATGGTCTTAATTGAATTTGCGTGATTAAATAATAATTCATAATGTCGGGTTGAAAAAAAAAATATTATAATTCAAATTTCTGAAATAAACTAAAACGAATAATAATTTAAATATTTACATAATCGATTATGGACATTTATACGTACTCGTTCATGCAAATGAACATGTAAATATGTAATTGATGTAATTACTGTTAAAATGAACAAACCAATAAAGAATAAAAATACTTAAAAAAAGAGAATTATTCATGTCATAACATACCGATCGATCCACTGTAAATAATATCCTTGTATATATATCTAGTGAAATTGTTTTTTTTTTATTAAAAATAAAAAATTAATAATAATGAATGTTTACTGTGTTTGCACTGACGTACACTTTGTGTATATGTACAAAAAAAAATACAATTAAAGTGTACACACACATACATTGTACTTGTACATATTTATATACGGTTTACTATAGATTCATGAAAAATTAATGGTAAATAAAATGTAATGTCAATATTATTTTTATTCACCAACACATCATCTTGTTATTCAGTTTTGTTTTTATATTAATTTTTCATTTTTTTTTTTTTTATTTTATATTATTCTCTTGCATAAACAATAAATAATACAATAATTTATCATTTAAAAAACATATATTCATATCTAATTATTATTTAAACAATTATAAAAACGAACATCATATAACCAATTATTAATTTTAATATATAATGCATACAGTAATGAACAAAATATTTATGACACTCTGAATTGAATTGAAAACACTTTAGTTATATTTTCGTTTGTTAAACATTTTCGATATGATAAAAACAAAATTTCAGTCATTTATCCTTAATAAAAAATATCCATAAAATGCAGTAGATAAATTTGTTGCCAATATATGGATAATTTATTGTTACAACATTTATATTAAATGATGATAAACAAATTGAAACCGAAAATATTTACAACTGAACTCATATCAACTTTCATCCAATTTTAACAACTTTTCATCAAAAATTTTACTTAGTAATCATGTAAATATTCTACCCCAATACCAGATAATTCCATTTCATTTTCAAGATTTTCTTTCTTGCATAAATGATGACATTTTCTCTTGATTTTTTTTTTCTCTATTACAAAATTTACAATGTTTACTTTATTATTGAGATAAATAATTTAAAAACTTTAAGTTTTATGGATAAATAGCAATATAAACTATCATACAAATGTTTATAATTTTCCATAAGGCATTTGTCGAGGAAAAAATATCTGCTACTACCTAATGGATACTCGCTTCAATTTCATTTTTGTTATGTTGCAAATATTTTGCTCATCACTGTATGTACATTACTCAAATTTTAATTTGAGAATATGAAAAAACAAAATGTTTATAAAAAATTTCATTTTGAATGGAATAACATTTTTGTACGTTTGTACGAACTCTATACGCCCTCTACAATAAATTCTCTTTTAAATTAAATGTATGATTAAAGTGTCATTTAAAAACGTAAATTACCACACAAGGAAAAAATAAAAAAACGCAATTTTTATTCATTTTCAAAGAATAAATAATAATAATTACCAACATACATACATTCATGTATGCAAGAAAAGTATTATTTTTAACAATTATTTTTTAGTTTTTATATTGAAAAAAAAAAAATCACAAGAATCATATTAAGTCACTCTCTCGCTCACATAATGATAATAAAAGTCCTTGCAATTAATTTAAATTAAAAACACAGAAGAAAAATAAATATAAATTCATTAAATTCGAAATAATTCTTGCATTAATACCGGTAGAATTTTTTTTTTTTTTTATAAAAAACAATTCTATCTATACTTATTTTTAGAACATCCCACTATAATCTTTACATCTATAGAATCATTTTATATACCTTACCTTGTATACTTATACCTATCTATAAATACATATTACATATATGTATATTATTATGTGCATTTTTCAATTAAAACTGAACTGTTTACCAAAACAAAAAATAATAAAAAAAGCAATAATAACAAATTATAATGAAAATATAAATAAAAATTGAATTGCAACAAACAAGGACAACAATCCTTGTGTATAATATAGATACATAAATTGTATGTATGTTTTATTTTTATATGTTTATGTTTCAAGAATGCAATCATTTTTTAATAAATAAAATTGAAAAAAAGAATAAAGAAAACTAAAATGAAATAAAATAGTAAATTAATTTTACTTACAAATAAAATTTCTATATAGTTATTTAAAATAATATTCAAAGATAATCTTTTACCTTTTACCATTGACAGACATGTCATGTGGTATTGTGATACAAGGTAGTATGGGAAATTTTAAAAATAAACTCCAATTGTTGCCAAATTTAAAAAAAAAATTTTCAAGTATCCTTTCAAATATATGCTCTTTTTTCCTTTATATACACACATATTTGCTTGTAATTTGTTTATTTTATAGAAGTTTCTACTCCAATTTGTAAATAACTATCTGTGCCTTTTGCCTATATGTACATATAGGATATGAATTTAAAAATTATAAAAAAAAAATTGAAAGGAAATGAATAAATAAATTTTGAATAAATCGCACAATATTTATAACTAAATTCTTAATTTTTATTATTATTAGAGATATTTATATAAATATCCTCTGTATTTTATGTTATGTAATATCTACTTACGTGTTTGATTGTTTAATTAACATTACATATTTGGAATCACATGCATTTTGATAATGAATTGTCTATATAACATAACTAAACAAAATATTTCTATATACACTATTTACACACACATACACAAACAAATAAATTAAATGTATAATAAATTCATACTATTGTACAAACATACATACATATGTGTATATACGTACTTTAATTCTATTCTATACTCTACCATCACCTCTTTATAACTCTGCTACTACTACTACTACTACTACTACTACTAAAACTATACTTTTATTACTAATATTACGCACATAAATTTTCCTGTACATATTTTTTGGATGTCCTTGGTTTTAAGCAAAACAAAGCAAAAAAAAAAAAAAAATGAAAATTAAAAGAAAACAAAAATTATTATTAAAATGTACACAATACTAATAAATTTGGTAAAAAAAATTAAAAGTTTTCAAAACTATACTACAATTTTATATTTTCTTCTTCTAAACTTTCTTTCTTCTTCTTATATTTTCTGATTGATTTTTGGTTTTTTACATTTTTTTTTTATGTGTTTTGCATGCTGTCGATACGCACAAATCATCTTATATAATTTTTGAATATAAAAAAAATACACACATTTATATAGGTACTAGTATATAAAAAAAAATAAATCAAAATAACTATAAATCCTACTCCTTATTTATTTTGAAAAGTTATTCGTTTTCTTTTGAAAATGGTGTAAGTCCATTTTGTTGTATATGCATATAAATGGGGATATATATTTCAAAGGTTTGTATTTGAATATAGTGCTTAATGTAATATCGCATTCATTACGTAAATTTATGAGGAAAATTTTAAAGAATTTTTTTCTATAACTTTTTAACAATAAAATGAACTTACATCACTTTCAAAGATAAATGATTCAATTATAATTTAATTTATAATTTTAAAAATTTTTTTATTTATTTACACATAAATTTATTACAAAAAAAAGACGTGATAAAAAAAAATGAAAATGAGAATGGAAATCAAAAAAAAAAAAAGAACTACAAGAATAACTAAAAATTAAAATTTCAAATTTCAAAATTATAAAATGGCAACGTTTCATTAATTTAATTATAATTTCAAGATTCTCTTTCGTTTAATTTTTCTCAACTTATACTTTTAATTTTAATATCACTTTATTTCTCTTATTTGCAATCTATAAACAATAATATTTCAGTTAATCACCATTTAATGAGTATAAGTAGCTTGGATTAATTTTTTCTCTTCTAATTTTTTATTTATTAATTTTCTTTCTTTTTTTTTTTTTGTAGTTTTAAAATTTTTCTTCTTTTCTTCTACTATTACTTCTTATTCTATACTTTAAAATTTTTGCATTATTTTTTACTTTTATCTTTTTCTCTTCTCTTATTCTTATAAATTCTCTTTTTCTACACTATGCAAAAGTTTTTGTAGACTTTAGATTTTCTAATTTTTTTTGAATTAATTAATTTATTAAGATCATTTTTTTTTTAGTTACATGACGATTTCTTTTCTAATTAAAATAAAAATTTTTAAATTTCAAATTTTATAACATATAAAATACCACATTGTGGGAAATAAATAAAATAATAATTTCAGCTATTTATTTTAACTAAGTATTTAAGAAATATTTAATTTTTAATTTAATCTCTACCAATAAATTACTTTTGATTACATTACATAAACATAAACTATATAGCTATACTACACAATTTAATAATAAGTATAATTTTTTTTCTTTTTTGGCTACAATACCAGTACAAGAATTTTATATATACGAACAGAATTAATATTGAAATTAATAAATACATATCAAATGATACATTCTGTACTATTAACTATTGTTACTATCTTCGGTTTCACTAAGTATTTAGTTTTGATTTTCGAAAATCAGGTACTCGTATCTCGTATGTAGGTCTAGGTATATAGAAATACAATTAATTACAAACATAATATTATTAGTATATTATGTAATTTGTATAATAAATTACCACTCAACATTTATCATCTAATTGTTTTTTTTTTTTCTCTTTTTTTTTCATTTATTTTCTTTTCTTTTTTTGTATATAATATTTTTTAAATTATACTCTCTCAACATCAAATTAAAAAACAAACGAAAATTCTCGAAAGTATGGATAAAACATAAAACTTTGCCAGCGGCAATATGAAAAAAGAGATTCCCAAAATGAAATATAAAAAATCAACCAACCAAACACAATCAACCAGCCAAAAAAAAAAATTAAATTTTGGTTATCAAGATCATCAAACTAACAAAATGTAGGTACAATAAATAAAATGGCATCCTATATAATTATAAGAATAATGAAAAATATAAAACATTATGGAATTTAGTCAACGAATATTCATCGTGTGTATTTCGCTGTACTCGTATATTACAAATTACAAATAATCTCATTCTCAATATTTTATGAATGAACTGATGAGTATAGTGTAAAATGGTAAAATTCTTCTTAAACCATTATGGAGTTTAGTCATCGAGATCGAATACTCATCGTGTCCGTGTGTTTATACTTTATACCAAGATAAATAGAATACTCTTATATTATAGACTATTCTATTTATCGTGGTACCGTGGTACATTACAAGTAATCTCATCTCATTCTCAATTTTAGGAATGAGTTGATGATTGTAGTATAGTCGTATAGCCATTGATTAATAATAGATGTGTACGTATTATCAATCAATGGTATAGTGTAAAATAAATGCTTTTCAATCTCGAATCATTATTATAATTTGACAAAATCGAATTTTTATATTGAACGTTCGACTAACGCATCATATAATATTGATCGTCTTTTGTTTGATGGAGAATATACTTAGTTACTGAAGTCGAATAAATTATAAATATATAAGTAATTTTTTTGTAAAAGTACATTTTTTTTTTGTAAAATTATCCGCTTATACCCTAATCTATAGGATTTGAAAACAAATATAATATTAATATTTTGAAATGGGATTTGTCAAAATATAATGATGGTTTGTTTGATCGAAGAGTATGTATACACTTTCGAAATGGTTTAACAAACTATACAAAAATAATATAGTAATGATTTGATACTTGTATGGCGTACATTTTTTTTTTTTGTTCTTCTTGTTCTTGTTAACTCATATATACAGTATACCAGATAAAGATGAAAATGTTAAATTTTATTGAAATATGTAATTTTATATATTTTTTTTTCAAATTGTGTATAATGTATATACATTACACAACATGTTACATATGTATACTTCTTTGCCCTTATATTTACCTCAGACTATACCTATTACCTATTTAAAAAAAAAAAAAATACTTACATAGGTACATATATATGTATAATTTTTATACTCATATAATATTATATGTATCTAGGTACATATTTAATAATTTTGTTTATTCGTATATTCTTCATTCATTTTATTTAAATTATTATTATTAATTAGTTTTTATCTCATCTAAATGTATAATTATTATTACTTGATATATTATATATACATAAATATTTATATTTAATAACTCGTATAATATAAATTAATATACATATATTTTATATATTTTACAATTTTAATTTTATATTGATCATTTATATATACATATATCATATTTTTTAAAGATATTATTTTAATAATACTGATTTTTATTATTAAATAAAATACATTTCATAATAAAATTTTTATATTCTTTAACATTATTTTAAAAAAATGTATGTACTATATAAATTATAGCTAAAAATGTTTTTCTGATATTTTTATATATTTCAATTTTTTGTTTTTTTGTTAATTACATTATCTTTACGATAATATATTTATTTAGTATTTTTTAATTGAAATCTTGTGTCAATATCAAAATATATGTAAATACATAATACAATAATATATTTTGGATCAATGAGTATATTTATAAGTAATTATAATATTATATTGTTCCAAAATCCTTAATATACGCATTGTAGAAGCCATAATAATATCACATCTAATATGTTATTAATAATTTTTTACGTATATATATGTACATAGCCTACATTTATACTAAAATACTTATAAATGGGCTATAATAAAGTAGTTAAAATATAACAAATCACCTATAAAATATCGCGAGTATACGTATGTATATTGTATGTAACAGCTCTGACGTTCAACAATTACATAAATATAATTTATTGTACATTACATACTCGCATTTTTTGTTTATATTGTTACACAATTATATTATTGAGTATATTAAGCACAGGTAAATTTTTACAAAAATTCATTTTTTATATAGTAGTTATGCGCAGCTTTATCAAAACAAAATAAAACAAAATATATATTCATTCATTTTTTTGCACTAATACTGAAGGAAGAGAATATAGAGTTTCTCATTAAGAAGAGTGTAAAATAATTATTTGAATACAATGGCTTTCAAATTTCGATGTGAAATTATATATATTTTAACAAGCTCATAAAATTATTATGACATATGACAATGTTCGTTAGTTAACAGAAAATCTAATTTAGTATAGTAACGTATACATAAATACTACACATAATAATACATATACATAATAATGAAATTTTTACTATACTACTTCTACCACTACTATACTACTACTCTGCTACTACTCTTATTATTATTATTGTTATTACTATCATTAAATTGGGAAATATTTAAAATTATTTCCCAAAAATTACCAAGAGAATTTAATTAACAACGATTAACATTTAAGAGATTATATCATATTCAAATTAGTTTGGGATAAATGTTTATATTAATTGACAAATTATTTATTCATCCTATATTCCTACAACTACTATAACTATACTTATATGAAGGTTACTCATATCTCATATACAAATCACCATAATTAAAATTTTGTGGTTATTATACGAGTATAATATCTAAACTATATTGTAACATAATTTGTTATAAAGTTAATAAAAAATATTTTGTACTATTTTTATATGTACACACACACACACACCATATTTGGATCTTGAAATCTATTTTGTATTTATAATTCATCGTATTTGTTTGTATACAAAAATGAATTTTTAATCGAATTTTATGTTTTTACAAATTACAAAATATGTATTCGTTATAAATAATTATTTTCCCGTTCAGTTTTTCTTTTAGATTTTATTTAAAAAATATGTTTTTACTAATATATTTTTATTTCTATATATTTTCTGATTAATTTATTGAAATTGAACTGAAAAAAATTAAAATTTTAAATTTAAAATTAAAAATACAGCTCTCTATATATTAGCTCTCAAAAGTATATAAGCATGATTGTTTCAAAATTGCTATGTGTTTTTTTTTCTATAATATAAATATTTGATGAAATTTTTTTTTTTTTTTTGGTTTTAAAATAAAATACTTATAATTACAAAAAATATAAAGTAAAAATATATATGTATATAAAAAACATATTACAATCATATGTACCATATATGTATAACATACTTTGAATTGTGAATTACACTTAAAATAAAATTAAGTAATGAAAATATAAAACAAAACAAAAAAAAAGTAATATACTTTATAATATATTTTTGATAATGTTATATAAACAGTGTATATTTGCTTCATACATACCATATATATACATTATATATTATTATATTATATGTATGTATGTATATATAATATGCTATCTAATTTAATATATATACTACATTACATATTATTCTTAATACTTACTTACATTAAAAATGTATACAAGCAAAAGAATTTTTTTGTTTTTTTTTTTTTGTTTTAAAATTATATTAAAAACTTTATACAAATTTGATTTTTCCTTTTGATATTAACAATCAGATCAGATCAAACAAGCAAACAATAAACAAATAACAACAATAACAATAACAAAATGAACATTCATTTAAATTCATATAATATTTACTTATTATAAAATTATCCTTTATTTTCATTATTTTATTTTCTTAATTTATTTCTTTTATTAAATTTTCTTTTTTTTTTTTTTGTATTATTTTATTTCTATATATTTTCTGAATTCAATCAGTTTGTAATATGAAATGATTTTCTATTATTTTATTTATTTATTATATGACGAATTATGTGTTTAAAAATATCAGAAAAAAAAAGAAACATAAAAATACGACATACATTTTTATTGTACATACGAGTGTGTCATTATGTACATATGTATATGAATTCGCATAAACATTACATACATTACATTACTACTTACATGTACTTATATTGGCATATCGTTTTTAATTTCATTTGATTTAACTATTATAATGATCATTTTTTAACGAATAATTTTCTTGGTTTTTTTTTATATATATAGTTTTCATTTTTCATTATGTTTCAAATTTTTAATTTCATTTTTCTTGTTTCTACTGCTTTTCATTTTTTTTTTTTTAATTTAACTTAATGATTATTTTGTTTAATTTTAATTAATTAATAAAATCAAATATCGGTTCAAAAATAAAAAATAATTTGATTGGACTTTAACCATAAACATCATAATGGCATTAAAGTTCATATTATAAATTAAATGAATATTAAATAATACGAGTAAAACTGAAAAATTAAATTAAATTACATTACACAATTATTTAAAAATTAACTTCAAATTTTAATTTAAAAGAATTTTAAAAAAATATTTTTTATTTTTAAATTTATTTAATTTGAATTCATATAAGAAAATAAAATCTCATTATAATTATTTTATGTTTGTCTCTCTTTCATAATTTTAACGAATATTTTAACATTTAACAACTCTTCATTCTCTCATATAATAAGAAAATGATTCGTGTTAATTAATTTTTCAAATTAGAAATTAAAAATATTTTAAAAACAATTCACCATCACAATTCTCTTTAGTTTTTTTTTCTTTCTCTTTTTAATTAACATACAAAATTTAAATTATTTTTGTTTAACACAGACAAAATAAATTTATTATAAAATTTCATTTGTTTTGTCTATAGTTTTACATGGTTTTACCAGTTTTACGTTTTACTTTAACGAAGATTATGGAATAGTGACAATTATGAGTGTGTAAATTGTAAATTCCAAATTATAATTTGAAAATTCAAATTACCATCAAATTTGAATTCTTTGATGTTTCTCTTTTTAAAAATTTTTAATTTAAATTGTTGCTCACATATCCATAATATACCATATGTATATACAAAAATTTACATTCCACAAAAAAAAAAAATCCAATTTTCAATTTGAGTTGTTTTGAAAATTGTTTCAAAACTCAATTTTTAAATAACGTACAATATAAGGTATAAGAAGGTACAAGTATATAAGTCCATTATATACTAGTAGAGTAGCTATCTAGTATACAAGTGTTTCAAATAATCAAATTCCAAAAAATACTCTTTTGATCATTTTCAAACAAAATCTACTCAAACCTAGCACAATACTATACTTATACTTCATACTACGTAAATAGGGGGAAAAATAGTAGATGAGATAATACAAAATTTTTGTTTCTGTTTCTGTTTGATGAAAAATATTTTCAAACTTCTTCAAAAGGTAAGGTGAAATTCTATCAAAAATTCATTTCAAAAATATGAAAAATAATTTCATAAAACTCCTACACAAATACGTATATAAGTATATAGGTATATGTTAAGTATCCTTTTTTTTTTATATAATTATTCTTTGAAATATTATTTTTAATTTATAGATGGATACAGCTTACAAGCATATATACCTACGTACATATGTATATTATTTCCGTTATTATCATTTTACATTTTACTTTGATTATAATTTTCCTATTAATTACTTATGAAAGAGCGACAAACGTTTATGTAAATTAAAATTCAATGAATGTAACGATGTACATTAAAATACACTGTAAAAAGGTAAATAAAGTAAAATAGAAAAGAATTTTTTCTATGTGTATACGAGTATAAAAAATTTAAATTCATGATAAGTAACTATAATGTGTACATAAAAGTAACATAATAGCATATAATAGTATACGTTTATAGTTAAAGTCCATCATTTTATTTATTTATTTATTTTTTTTATTTTTTTTAAATAAAAATATAAAATTAAAAGTTAATAAATAATATATATGTATATGAGTATAAGAGTATAAATATATAAAAGCATATCCTTTCCGCGTATATACCGGATCTATATATTTAATATGTACCATTTTCCTTGTCATTTATTTTTTTTTTTTTTTGTTTCTTCCGTCCTTTTTAGTTCCTTATTATAATGTGTATACATATGTATAAAATTTTTAAAAAATATATATACATATATAACAAGAACGATCTATATACTACATATTAATTATTATTTTTACTATTTTTTTTTATATAACATATATATATATATATTTTTGTGTGTTTTTCTGTTCACTTTTTCACCATATATATATATACATATACGTATGTATATATTCCACACTACTATAATATCGATTAACACGAAAAACAAAACAAAACTAAAAAAAAAGGTTTCATGATGAGGAGCATGCCAATTTACTAAACTCCATGTGGTTAACAGCCATCACATTTTTATGCGTTGGCTATGGAGATATTGTACCAAATACATATTGTGGACGTGGTGTTACATTAACATGTGGTATGGTGGTAAGTAAAACGTAAAACTAAAAAAAAAATAAAAAATATAATGACCGATTGAAAAAATATAAATTTTAAAAATAAACAAAAATTTGAAAAAAAAAAAAAAACACTGAAATCAAAGCAAAGGATAAACAAGGATGTATGGGAAAAAATATATATATTTTTTTGTTTGTTTACTTGTACCTGGTTGCGTATGTAGTTAGTTACCATCAATGCCAATAACGCCACCCACTATCTATCTATACTATTTATCATCCTTATTTGTACCTTGTATGTAACATATATATGTACATCAAACATTCTATGTCTGATGATATGTGCATGTGTGTATGTAAACATTATTAGAACTACGAACGATGCATATAATGTATATGAGTATTCATACATATATATACATATGTGTATAAGCAATAAAAAAGAAAAGAAAAATTTAAGTGACTTTTTAACGGACTATTACCGCTGCTATATTATGGTTGGTTTACTTCCTTTTTATGTTTACATTTTATGCTGCTGATGCTAATGGAAAAGTATTTTATTTTTTTGTGATTTGTTCACATTACATATACTTTCAACCTTTCAATCTGCAACATATAAAAATTTATGAAGATGATAATATCAAAAAATAGATAGGATATACGAGGATAGGAGAAACGAGTATAGAGTATATAAGATACAAAAATTGTATATAGTTATGGAAAAAAATCATATGAAAGAAAAACTTTATCATAATTTTTCCTTTACATTTATACTTACATTTTATCCACATATGTACATAATATACATTATGTATATGCATCCATGTTAGTGCGGTAGTTTATATAAAAACACGCGATTCACTATACAAAAAAAAATATCATTCATCAATTAATGCCATAAATAATATAAGTAAAATAGTACAGAATTATATCTACGAGCATGTAATAAATTATTTACATACATTAAAAAATATATGTTTACGTTGTTCATGTATATATAAAAGAAAAATGTACTGGTCGTTATAGCCACCCTCCCCAATAATCATCATCCAATCTTTACGTTACTCCGTATAAATGTTTTGGGTGATTTGATATTTTTGATATCCTATATTTTTCTGATCTACATGATATGAGTGTATGTATGTACTTTGTATGAACAGGTTTCATGATGAAGAACATGCAAATCTTTTGAATGCTATGTGGCTGATAGCAATTACATTTTTAAGTGTTGGTTTTGGTGATATTGTTCCAAATACATATTGTGGACGTGGAATTGCAGTTAGTACCGGAATTATGGTGAGTTATATAAAAATTATTAATTAAAAAACAAAACAAACAACAAATAAAATAAAATAAAATAAAGCAAATAACGTAATAATTTGTAATGTAAATAACAACGAATGTATAAATGTTGGTTGATACATGTTATTATACTGTTTCCTTGTAAATGTAATTCTATATTTAACTGAAAACTTTATAAATACACCACAAAGTATAACTTACTGTACATTATACGCGCATACTAAAAAAAAATTGGAAAATGTGATAAAATAGAAATGTTCAGTATAACAGATTTTAAAATGTGTATAAAAGTTTATAAATTCACATCAAACATAGTATACCATATGCAGAGCTGAGAGCAGTCGTTATCTGTCTGTAGAAATGGATGAAATCGGATTGAATTTCGAGACTATGTGGGAACTAAAATTATTTTATTTAATAATTGAATTTTTTTGGGAAACAACAAAAAATGAAAAAACGAAATGAAAATATACTAAAATTAAAATATATAGATTACATAAAAATTAACGCATAATAACCCCGCCATTTGTAAAAATTATATGGAATAACCACATGGCATTATACTTTTAAACCACCATTTTTTTTTTCTCTCTCCCTCTCTTGAGAAATTATATTTAACTACACCGCACGTGCTGCACGTGTTCACGTGTTATAAATTTATAATGTACCATAAGCTGGAAAAACAAAATGAAAATTATATAAGAACTCTAATATACAAAAAAATTAAAATTACCTACTGTCAAACATTTAAACATTCTCAATATAAGTATTTTTTTCAAATTTTATTTTTTCCTCTTTTTCATGGTCGATTACTTTAATTTATCCATAAAATATTTAATATAAAACGTATAAAAATGTGCATATGTCACAATCATATACTCATAAAGTTAAATAACGTTAACAGCATAGGCTGCCTTGTACCTGTACCTGTACATATATATGTACATAAGTACTTGATGATGTACTCGCATGTACTAAAATATTCTTTATTATGTGTACATATAAAATTTTCCTGGCTGCACAATAATTAAATATGGTGTTACACTCAAGTTACAGTGTGCTATTATGATGATATAATGTGAAAGAAATTATGGAAATGGAATCAAAACACCTATACTTATAATAATTCAATAAATCATTATTTATATACACACTTAACAAAATATCCGCATCATATAAAAATTGATTTAAAAAAGTTTCAATAAAATAAAAATATAATTTTCAAGTTCGAAATAAATTTTATGAATATGAAAATTAATTTTCTCTTGCTTATAAATAAAATTATAAAACTTTTTTCATTTCATTTGATGGTAATTGAATTTTCTATTTTATGTAAGAAAGTTTTCACGATAATAATTATTATTTATTATAAGAGTTATACGAGTATAATAATTGAAATTCAATTTATATTTTATTTATTCAAAATTTTTTACGAATAAGTAAATACGAGTGTATGCTCTATGCTATATTACGAACGTATCAAACAAAATAAATAATATTATAATTGAATTAAATTCATAATTTTAAATTATTGAAAAATTAATCGAATTAAAATAATTTAAATTTTGATAAATTAAAAATTCATATACATAGTTGAACTTTTGATAAAGATTTAGTAAGTGCCATAAAAAATACATATTGGATTCAATTTAGTCTGTATACTTTGCGATATAAAGATTAAGAAAATCGATGCAGAATATAAAACGCTTATAGTTTAAAATTTTCATATTATCCATAAAACAATAAATCAATTCATATTATCCTTTGATAATCCTTTGCAAAAATCATTTGTGCAGAATAAAACATAAACACGCTGACGGTACATTCTTAAATCTAACTCAAACTCAGACTGCAAACACTAACTAACCCTCTATCACTTAAAAATCTGTTGCAAAACTCTCTCCTTTCTAGCTCTGACCAAAGATTTTCTTAGGGGATTTATGTCGGATGGCTGAGATGGATATCAGATATAAAATTATTTGGATTATTAAAGATTATTTTAATAATAATGAAGGATGTTTATGAAAAAATAAATCGAAATCTTCAAATTACTCATCTATTTAGGTAACGGATAACCAGGACCAAAAATGCGAAAGGACTATTTTAATTCTTATATGAAAAATTTTACGGTGTGAAGTTGACTAGGAACTTTTAAACGTTTACAGATTCGTCAAATACTTACATAATTTTCTAGCCGTTTCCTTACATACTAAAATTTGAACCATTCCGAGATTTGCTTTAATTACCCGTTAACAATGTGTCTTTAACTTGATCATATTCTTCTAAAACTTTTGCTGCTTTAACCATCATCTATCATCAATATCATCGAGAAAAATTAATTTTATTAAAATTTCTCATTTTCATTGCTACCATCTGATTTCGATTGAATATTTGTTTTGTATTTTTGTAATTCATTCATTTTTTGTCTTCTTTTTTTGCGTTTTCAGGGAGCGGGTTGTACTGCTTTACTGGTAGCTGTTGTATCACGTAAATTGGAATTGACCAGAGCTGAAAAGCATGTACATAATTTTATGATGGACACTCAATTAACAAAACGAGTAAGTTGTAGATTTGATGAATTATTATTTTAATTTATAATTTTAACAAATTTTTTCATAAATGTGGCATGTTACATCTTTTGTGGATTGTAGTGGGTACGCGTAAATATCGAAAATTTGAAAATCGTTTTCAATAATTTACATATGTACATATATACACTGCAGTTTTATAAATTTCTATTTAATTTTCTTCGAAAACCTTAAAAATTCAAATTCTCTTCAAATGTTATCTCTACTGATATTAATATTCTACATACATTTTATGTTTCAATAAAACAATAAAAAAGTTATAGTAAATCTTTAAAAGAAGAAATGAAATTTTAAGTTCCGACTTATGACTTACGACCATTAGAATTCAATGAATAATTGATAAATGGATTCCTTATAATGTTGTTTTCTTTAATGAAAATATTTTTAATTTAAACACCATATATTTATGATATAATTCAAATATCATTTATTTCTTTGTTCATAAAAATAAGTTCAAAAGAAATAATAATAATAATAATAATAAAGAAACAAAAAAAAAAGAAAAAAAAAAAAATAATAAATTTAATTACAATTTGTATTTCAAATTATTAATCATTACTTATAATTATTATACATATGTATTATGAACTAAACGTATATGTGTATTATGTATATATGTGTATAATGACGAAAGTAGGTATGTAATTTTTTTTTTTTAATTTTGATTTTCTTTTAATTCAAAAAACAAAATCGGTTTTTCTTCTATTCTCATTTTTATTTTATTTTTTATATTTTGTTTTTCTGCTTGCAGTTTAAGTATTTTTCAATTTAAAAAAAAAAAAAATTTTTTTTTTTTTGTTTTACAAAACAACAATTTTTAATTGAATCAAGCTAAATAACTGTATGTATCCTTTTGTCCTTCCATACGTTCTAAATATTCTTTTTCAATTAGTATATCAATACATTTTTTAATAACAGGAATTTTCGGTTTAAATCTTGTTGATAATTGATTTAATACTTCACCAACCAATTGTGTATGATTTAACATTTTACGCATTTTCATTATACGTACAATAGCTGCTTGTATCAATAATTTACGATCTTCTTCAATATGTTTATGTGTTGCTTCTTGTTCAATTTTTATTTCAGTTTTTAATGGTATATTAATATTAATACGTAATTTTTTATTTTTATAACCCATAAATAATTCAATTAATGAATTTGCTGTTAAATTTGATTCATCATCAGATGATGTTAATAATCTGGCCTTTAATAAAATTTGTAATACTTGGATTAAATTTTCTAAATTAATACCAGTATTATCTACTAATTGTTGTACAGTAAAGCTAATTTGATCATTAAATTGTAACAATACTGCCATTTGAAATGTGCTAGCTTGTAATGTATAACGATTTTTGAAACAATTTGTAACTAATTCACCTTTGCTCATATTATATAACCAATTTAATTTACGTCCAGAATGTAATGCTGAATAAAATGTATTAAAATGTTGAACAGATCTTTCTAATTCAGATGGTAATGAAAATGAAAAACTTTGATTGAATGGCCATGAACCGCTCGATAATACTTGAATACTAAAATCAAGTTCAATTGGTGTATCATTTGCTTTTAAATTTAATTTGAATTTTTCATTTAGATCCTTTGATATTCCAGTATCTTGGAACATTCGTTGTAATTTAACTGTATACTCGTAGCCACAGGCTTGTTTCAATTTCGAGATCATTGATGCTTCTGCATCATCACTAGCCGATGTATGATATACCAGTCTTTTTGCAAGCATTTTACTATAAAATTTCTGAAAAACATCTTTATCTTCAATGTATTTGAAAACGACCATAACTTGATTTAATGTATCTTCCAATTCAGCTTCTTCGGGATTTTTACTTGATTTCTTAAGTAAAATGTCACAGTATTTAGCTAAAAGTTCAGGACTTTTGCTAGCACTCTTACTTGCTATTGTCACAGAATTTGTATTTATGAATTTTCCACAGGCTTTATCTAGAGCAGCTACAAAACCTTTGTCATTCTTGAAAGCAGTCAATACCAAAGCATTATATTTTTTGTGAACTTCCAAAATAGTTTGAACATAAATTTTTGGATCATTTGCTTCATCTTCACCGAATTTCTCAATTGCTGCTATTCCCTGATTATGAATATGCTCCTCTAATGTTGTTTTCAATTCACCAAGTCCATCAGATATTCGAGCAACTAATGAATACATTCGACCCAAATCAGTATTTTTGTCAGTGTTAAGTAAACTTTGAAATTCTGAACGGAATATTTCCAAATGTCTTTGAATTAGAACTCTTTCGCATGTGTTAGCAAGTCGTTCCAATGTGCTTTCATGCAAATAAACTTGTACACGTTTCTGTTCTTCATTTAATCGTTGCTCTACACGTTTCATATATTCAGTTACAGGATTATCACGAAGAAATTCTGCACTTTCTGTTGTATAAAAACGTTCTGTATCTTCTAGGAATATATTTTCGAAGCTATCTTTATAAACAGATAAATTTTGACCTTTTGCATTTGGATCATCTTCATTTAGGCCAAGTTCAACATAACAATTAATTACGCCCGATACAAGACGTGAATTTATAGTTTCACCGTTTCGTTCGCGTTCAATCAATTTAAGGACGGCATTTGTCACTTGCTTATTCAAACGTTTAAATAAATTATCACGCCATGTAACCAATGCTAACTGATATATTTCATATATATCTTTTCTACCTTCTTCACATTCTCTTTTTACCCAATGTCTATTTAGATAAGCACAAACACCATTTAATACTTTGCTAGAGAATTGATATTCATCCCATTGTCTTGTATAGAATGTAAGCACCTCTTCATCAATTAAATCGACTCCATCCTTTAGTAATTGAATTAAATAATTTTCAAGATATTCTTTCAATCTTTTATATAATTCTTGTCCGACTAATTGTGCTCCACTTATTTGTTGTGCAGCATTCGGTAATCTCTGTTGAATTCTAGCTGCTGCTGATACACGACTATTACTGCCACTCGATGGATGCTGATGTACACTTGTGCAATAATTATACACGTACGTATACAATTCCATATAACGTGGACGCGATAAACTTACTTCTTTCTGATAGATTTGATTGATACCCTTCTCTAAATCAGTCCATATTTCTTCTAAATTAATATGTTTAGGACATGTCGTCACTCCCAAAGAACCTTTTGATGGCATCTTCAAAATATTAAAATTAAAATAATTATTTATTTTAATTAACAAAGAAAACATTTTTTTTTTCACAAAAAATTAATAAATTTTCTACACTACATACATACGTATGTATATTATATTAATTTATTTAATTTGAAAATAATTTTAAATAAATTGTCAAAATTGAAATTTTCATTTTTGACAAAACAAAATACATAAATATGTATATGTATGTACATACCTTGAAAGTGGAATCAAAAATATAATTTCTATTTTTATATTAATGAATTTCCTTAATCAATTTATATCGAAAATATAATTAAGATATTGTATTTGTGAAAATTTAAACACACAGAACGAAAAAATAAATAATGTTCTAATTTTTTTTCGTTTTAAAAATTATTTTTAAATATAATGGACGTCAATCATTGGCTTTTGATGTGAAATTTGATTTTTTTTCTTTTCACCACAAATATGTATGATTTCAATATTTATTGATTTTTTTCTTTTATCAAATATTTCAAACAAAAAAAAAGAAACCAATATGAACAGGAAAAGTTAGCAATAATTTTAATTATGAAATAACTAAAAGAACATTATATTTTAATTTTTTTTATAGAAATTATAAATTTTTATTTTTTAATTTTATGTTATATTTCTTCTTACTAAGCAAAATAAAAGAAAGACTTCAATTTCAATTAACCAAATTACCAAAGCTAAGCTATACAGTGATAAAATAAATGTAGTATTGGTATTGGTAGTATTCTATATTCTATCCTCTATCGTACAATAGTGCACTACAATTGTATTTGTATTTGTACGCTTATACCAGCTTGTACCACCAGCACCACGATCCACGACACGACCACGAGATACGAGTCCACGAAAATTAATATGAATCAAAGCAAATGAACGAACGGTTCAGTTCGGCGCTACCATTTTTGAATTTTATTTAAATTATATTTGTAGTAGAGTTTATCTTGGCTGTATTTTCTGTGTATAATGAAAATTTAAAATTATTATTATCATATTAAACCATATTATTAAAATTTTGAAAGATACAAGAAATTGAAATTGCCTACTATTATTTGATTTTTATTCTAACATATAATACAGAATTTTATTCAGTTTTATACTTCATTTTGAAAAATAAAATCTAGTAGATAACTAAAAATGGCTGTTCTATAATAAAAAGTTAACACTGGTTCAGCTTCAATTTACTACAAAACTACAATAGAATAGCTACTGGCTTCAGGCTACAGAATGTAGTTGTAGAAAAAATGTAAATGTCGACTTTCAATTTCAAAATCAAAATGTAGTCACTAGTCACTTGTCAGTCATTGCTCATTGTACCTAGTTGTTTCTGCATTTTGTAATTTTTGTTGTGATTTACATTTAACTAGGTAAATGAATCCCCATCACGTACCCAGTCGTGAATTAGTAAGGCATTACTGGCAGAATCAATTCTGTAACTAGTTCACAATTTTCCAATTCGAATAAAGTAGTTCAATAATACATTACTTCGTTAAAAAAGTAATGTGGAGTGTAATGCAATTGTACTCCGAACAATGATACTGATGCTATGTAATGCAAGCGGTAATGTGTATAACAGTATACGCATTATACGCATTATAATTATTGCGAAATTAGAAACATGTATTATGAACACGTCGATGGAAAGTTTTTGCGTTTTCTTTGTTAATCATAGTCAATTTCAATAGTCATTAGAAGTTATAAACTCGATATGAAAAGGAGTATAAAGTAGTGACTATAAAATATAATATAAATAAAATATAAATATAAATATGAATTTAAAATATAAAATATACTAGTAAATATAAAATATAAATATAAAATATAATATAAAATACAGTATAATATAAAATATAAGTTAATATAAAATATATTATAAGTTAATATATTTTAATTGATAATCTTCCATAACTACTTTCCAAGAATCGATATCGGAATTGCTCCTTTTACTGCTATTATGTAATTAATGTTTGGAAATGCGTTCTATAATAAGTTTAACTTGAATAAATGAAGAAACTAATTCTAGGTAATGCAGAAAGGAGGCGATTGATTACCTCCTATGACATCGCCGTGTAAAAGTAATGCGTTATTTTCATACACAGTAATCGAAAGTAGAACTAGTTGCTGTTTAAAGGAACTAGTTGCAGAATCGGTTCGGTAATTACTTACCTACCCGACTGGGTATGAATATACTGATACCTATAAAAACTTTATATATGCACAGACGCATAGTGTATAGTACCATTACCATCGTAACATTACCATACCAACCATTATTGGTATAGCAAAGCAAGGAATATGCCAATGCCAGTAGCCAAGCCACTAGCCACTTCATCCATATATTCAATATATTTCACAATAATTTTTAGAATTTCATTTTCGATGATGTTGTCTTTTTTCTTCTTTTTGTATTTTACTTCTCATGTCAAAAGTGTTGAAAGAAAATTTTTATGTCACATAGCTCCACCTATACGACAAAATCTGACATGACCGGAAATATTGATTTAAATTAGCTATTTATATGTACGAATTACGTTAATAGGAACTATAAAAAAATCTTTTCATGAAAAATTATCAATAAATTAATGTATATAATAAAATTTAATTCTATATTATTTTTTTCAAATTTTTCATTTAACATTTTTCATTTATACATATTTTTGTGCATTCATTTTTAGCTTAAAAATGCAGCAGCTAATGTTCTTCGAGAAACTTGGCTTATATATAAGCATACGAGACTTGTGAAACGTGTAAATCCTGGAAAAGTTAGAACACATCAAAGGAAATTTCTTTTAGCCATTTATGCGTAAGTTGAAAAAAAAAATATATTTTTTTTTTCAAAGAAAATTTTTACATTTAATAATTTAATTTAAATATTTTAAATAAAGTTTCCGGATGTATAAAATTATTAATGAAAAATGATTGCAAAGAAATGAACATTTATTTGAATTTTATTATTTATTGCAAAGCGATATAAATAAAAACAAAACATTTTTCTGTTTCGTTTTTCTAAAAATTCATAATCATCCTAATAATTTTTTTATAATTAACATTTCCATTTGAATCAATTTGATTTTCTAGAAGTTCATCGATTTCATCATCTGTCATTTTTTCTCCCATCGTCATTAATAAATGCCTTAAAGTATTCGCTGTTATATAACCATCTTTATTGCAATCTTCATATTCACGAAGTGTTTGAATAAAATTTTCAACATCATCATATTTCTTTTTTTGAAAATTTTTTGAAATTTCTAAAAATTCCCTATAAGTTTCAAGAAATTCCGTAAATGTAACGAATTCATTTAATTTCATTTTTTTAATACATTCATCAATATCTGATTCGGTTGGATTTGAACCTAGCACACGTACACAATTTCCCACTTGATTTAAATTTATTTTTGTACCATTCGTACATTTTGTATTTAATCCACAAAAAAAATCGAAAACTTCTTGAATTATATTCGATTGATTTTTATTAAAACTGTTCATGTTGCAGAATTGTATATATTTTATATCTCTGTCATAATGTTTTATTATTCCATCAGGTTTGTTAAATTAAAAAGAAAACATTTCAAAATTTTATTTTATTCGATTACTACGATTAAAAAGTTAATAAATTTGATTGAATATTTTTGATTTTATTGATTCAAAATAGATTACGAAAAGTTAAAATGGATCAACGAAAATTAATGGACAACGCAAATACAATTACCGATATGGCAAAGGTACTGCGCGTATTTTTAAAATTTATATTATTTTAAAATGTTTTTTTTTTTAAATTCTAATATTATTTAGACACAAAATACCGTTTATGAAATAATATCTGATATGTCAACACGACAAGATACAATCGAAGATCGTTTACAAAATTTAGAAGATAAAATTGAAACAATACAAGGACATTTAGAATCATTACCAGATATAATGACCAGATGTTTGGTACAGCATCAAGAAAGACTTGAACAACGAAAAAATTTCCTTCATCCAGATGCTGCTGTATCAGTATCAACACAGTCCATACAACAGCCTACAATGTTATCATCAACTATGTTAATACCAAATACAAGGTTAGATAATAAAAATTTTATTTTATATAAATTTTATTTTATTTCATTTCATTTCATTTCATTTTATTTTGTTTTGTTTTTCATTTAAATCCTATATACATATATACCCATATATATCCCTTCCATACCTATAAATTTATGTATAATTTAGATGTACAACAGCAACAAATTCAGCTTCATACCAGTGGCCAACTAGCCCAGTTTTACCGTCAATTTCAAGTAGAATGCCTCACCTGGTGCCTGATACACATGTTCCAACAAATGGACTAGTAACAAATGTTAATACATCTTCCAGTAAATTTTATAGCTGAATCGAACCGGAAAATGCCTCAACAACAACAAATAATAATACTATAACTACAACTGATTGTAATAAATTTACACGACGAAGAAAACGTAACACTTCATTATGCAAGTAATAATTTTATTAAAATAAATTTAAATCTCTACAAAAAAATAATAAAATAAAAATAAAAACGTATAAGACAAAAACATTTTATTAAAACAAAAAAAAATTAAGGAAAATTTTGTAATAATAAAATAACTAAAAAAAAAAAAATAGCAACACAAATAATAAAAATGAAACTATATATACATATTATATATTAGATAACAAAATTGTAGTGGTATTATGTACACAAATAATAAATTACATATATTATTAGGGTATTTATATAGTAATTTAATAAAGATAAAAAATAAATGAAAAAAAAAAAAAATAACTCAAAAGATTTATAAATACAAATCGGCAATAAAACACATTAATTGCATATATATAGGGGTGAATTTCTAAACGTCAAAAACTGATCGTATTTTGTTTTACAAAAATATCTCGATACGTTATCGCCCCAAACTAAATGCATGGCAATACGTGGTAATGACAATGAATTATCACATTTCAAAACCTAATTTATTATGTGAATTTACTGAAAAGACAAGAGAAAAACAAAGCAAAGTTGATCAACTCATAGCATAGCGCAAATGGAAATTTCTCTAGAAAAAAATATAGAGATTACGGCATGACGTCTAGGAACTCACCCATATTATTATAATACTATAGAAGTACATTTATACTTACATATTACAATATACCTATACTACAATAAATAAATACTTTATAATAAATATAATTACACCCCGTGCTACATACATATATACCCATACACACATTATTAAATAATGATTAATATATATTAACAAAACATATAATACTACATATACATATACCATATAATAATACATACATATACTACTATTTACATAACTTACACATTAAAAAACATAATAATTACGTACGATATTTGCATATAACATAAAATACAATAATAAAAATATTTGAAGAAAAAAAAAATTATTATTAGACGAAAATCTCGACGCGCATTATTATTAAAATAAAAAAAAAATATATATAAAATAAAATGAAACATTCAAATTAAATTACTCAAATACAAAGATAAAAATATAACTGAAATTATACATATTCAAGACAAAAAAAAAAATCTAAAAAAGAAAAAGAAAAATACAATAATAAAATAAAATAAAATATAACAAGGAAAATTACAATTAAAATATAAGACCAATTAATAATTAAAATTTTAAATTATGTAACAATACAAATATGTACATATTAATAATATTATAATAATAATTATTCAAAAATGAAAATAATAATAATAGTGATTCTTATTATACAATTTTAATAAAATGAATTAATTCCCTATATACAAGCACTACATTATTTAACCTATCGCCACTCATATCATAACCATAATCCAATATACACAAGGCGCATTTCGTAAATTCAAGCTTGTCTCAACTCTCAATATTGCAATGGCACAGACTTTATAAATTCAAGTTTCCAAGCTAACAAAAAAATCTTGCACAAGTTATGTAAGTATTTTCCAAATGTTTGCACTGTGAATTTTTAAAAAGAATAAGAATAAGTATTATTAAAGCATTAGTGTATTCTAATATAATAGATCAGTGTAAGCCCTATACCATGTAAAAGAGATCGCTGCTCTACAAGCAACTCAATGGTTCAAGAAGATCGTTAAATTAGCTTAGTGAAAGCGGCGGCTGATAAGAATAAATTAATTGTAAGTTCAAAATGCATGCTTTCACATTTTACAGTCTTTGTGCTTCAGTTTATGAGAGCGCCCCATACTTAATTCTCAACAATACAATTAATTCACTGTGATCATGTCTGTTTCCAAAGATTCAAACTTTTGCTCCTTCAACTTAAAATCAAGTCTCAAGAGAAAAAAAATTATGATATGAACTTTGCAACATTGCAACTGAAGTTGACTCACAGGAAACATTTCAAGTTTTCAACCGCTTATTTAATGAAGATTGTGATGAAAACGAGCTCAGTTTGTCGCAGATTATCAACTTTGAAAACAGTCATAATAAGCCCTAACTATATTGATCTTAACTCAATTGTCTTAATAAACTTCTTTAAACGAATTCAAGAATGCTTATAAGAATAAATTGTTAAATCTTAACCAATCTTATTAAACATAGCTGCAATGATCTTGAAGAAACTCTCACTTTTCATTAACACGAGAAAAGATTTGTACAATACACGATCCTCTACAATGTCCTGAAACTATAAAATAATAAATATACAGGGCAGGGCAGGGCGACTACCGTATACTTAAGCAAAGAAAAAAACAAAAACCAATTCATTTGAAATTGTATAATAAGTTCTAAGTAATACCACAAAAACAGAAGAGTTACAAAAATTACAAAAATTAAATTATAAAAAAAAAACTTAAAATAAATAGATAACATACGTAGATATATACACTCATAATATTATTATTATTATTATTATTACTTATAATTTAGCTATTAGAAAATTATAAAATAAATGAATAAGAGCGCGCAGTGATTGATTAATACGAAATTAAAAAATAATTACATACATACAATACCATATAATTAGGAATAAATAAAAATAAAAAATAAAAAATAAATAAATAAATACATGGAATATACACACAATAAACACTGAGAATTGAGAATCGAGAATTTCATTTTTCTAATTTTAAATGAAGTAGATTATAAGGCTATTAATTATTAGTGAAAAAACAAAAAAAAACACAACTAAAATAAATAAATAAATAAATAAGTAAATAAGTAAAGAAATTTTTAATACAAACAAAAAATAAATAATTTAAAAAAAAAATATAAACTTTAAAAAATAAAAAACAAAAAAGAGAAATAATAAAAATATGAATTAAAAAAAAATAAAAGTAAAAATAAACAAAAATAAAAATTGTATACACATACATTAGTTGAAATGGTATATAGCTTTAGAGATTTTTTTTTTCCATTAGAAAGAAATTGATAAAAAATTAAAAAAAATAATAAAACATACGGAAAATAATAAAATGACAAAAAAAAATTACAAAATAAAAATAAAATCGAAATTAATTTTTTTTTAAAAAAGGAGAAATTATGTAAATCTAAAAAAAAAAAAAATAAATTAAATGAAGTAGAGAAATCATCTACATAATATTATAAATGAATTAAATTCAAATCTAAAAATTAATATTCGCAATGATATCGAAAAAATAACGAAAAAAATGAATGAATGACAAAGAAAATTCATATTCCGAAGCGTCAAATTTCATTCAGTAGAACGGAAACATATACAGTATTATGTATTATGACATTATGAAGATTGTATAATAACATCTAAAACTTTGCAACATTATTTATACACATTGCAGTTGTGGTTGATGGTATTTATGATAGACGCTCAGTGATACTTGATACCGACAACCGACAACGATAAACATTTATTAAGAATTAGAGAGAGAGACTCTTCATTAAAATGTTCAGTCTTCTGTCGTATATACATTATATCGAATTTTGACGGTGTCGTTATCACTATCACTGGCCGTAGCCCGTAATTCACACAAGAATACCAATTGGCAAATACAGCAAAAAGTTTTAGAGTAGTGTGTGTCTATGACATTATCAACCAACCAGTTTGATGATGTTTGACGTAATGAAAGTTTGAAAAAAAAAAGATCTAAATTACCGAAAATGGTCACAGTGTTTATTGCGTTTTGGAATAGAGTCTCATTTTTCGTTCATTTTTTCGCCGTTATCGGTATCATTGAACGCCTATTATATATAGCTCAAATCGAACGAACAAAAAATTAAGAATTCTAATTATTAATTAAATTAAAAAAAATTAAATAAAAAATAAATAAATTATAAAAAAATTAAAATTGAGTTTATAAAATTCAATTCGAAAAAAAAATATATATTCTATTAATAAAATAAAATAAATTTCATTTCGAATTTGTTCTATATAGAAAAAAATACATATATATATATTATATAAAAAAAAAGTTAAAAATAAGAAACATAGTCTTTAAAAAAAATAAAAAAAATATTGAATTTAAATAAAATTAACGGATAATAATGATTAATTATTATATTATTATTTATATTATTAAAAAAAAAAACAATGAAATTATATATTAAAAATATAAATAAAATACATAGAATATTTATTAATTATTATTAATTATTAAAATTAAAATACTATGTATAATATGGGCCCAATATGTTATTATGCGAAATTAAAAAAAAAAAAACAAAGTCTAAATGAAATAAAACCAAAAAAAAGATTTGAAAATTTAAATTAAAAAATTTTTAAAAACAAGAAAAAAACAATTACTTGAATATATTTAGATTCGTATTAAATAATTAAAAAACAAAAAAAAAACATGTTATAAAAATAACATAATAATTAAAAAAAAAAAATTTTCATAATTTTCAAGGTTTCAATGATCTCCTTCCTCCCTTTTTCTCTTTTTCATTCTTTCATATAATCCACTACCTATTTATAATTATTATTAATTACAATGAGAAAAGTAAAAATTTAAAAATTATATTAAAAACAAAAATGTTATTGAAAAAATTAAAAGTAAAAAAAAGAAAATAAACAAAAAAAAAAACAAAAATGTAATGGGAAGTGAATCTCATTTAACGAATAAAATAAATGAAAAACAATATTTGAAAAAGAAAAAAGAAAAAAAAAGTATATTAAAAATAAAACGCATAAATTTAAAAAACAAAATTCAAATTTTGCTGAAAATTTTTTTCTAAATTTTACACTTTTTTCTTTTGTAAAATTTTGATGCAATTTGCTATGAAAAAATTATCAGAGATTTTTTTTTTTTTTTTTTTTTAAATAATATCGTTTCGATTTCAAATTGAAATTTTTTTTTATCGTAATCAGTAGTCGAATTGGAATTATGTATGTAATTCGTGTTTGGAAGATCGTTTTCATCGAGTGTAATATTGAACTCGAAATTGAATTTTTGATTAGAATTCGAGTCAAGATATCAACGACATTTAGACATAGTTGATGCCAAAATTAGTAACGATACTAGAGTATTTTTCGTTAGAAATGAGCTACTTTCAAATTACTATATTATTCCTCAAAACTGACCGAATTATTTGACTTTTTAGTTAAAATTTTGAAAGTTCGATTATAAAACTTTTAGAGTCAAAATTCTGGTTTTTAAATTTTCGAAGTAATGACTGTTAACTTTTATTCCATTATTAAATTCATACTTCATACTAAATAGATCAATCGGATTCAAAATCTGTTCGATCACGTTCGATACAGCAACGTATTATTTGTTGTGAATGTGAGCATTAAACTTCAAGAGTAAATAAAATTCTACTTCTCATCATATGCCGTATTATTAGGTATTAATTTTATAGGCTCTCTCATGATTGATTATATTTTCGCACAGCAACTTTATTCCATTCATTAAAAAATTATTTACCGATTATTGCACGATGAAAAACAAAATTTTTTATAACCAAAAAAAAATCATTAACGAAAAACTAAAAATTAAATGAAAATAATGAAAAAGTAAAAATTGAAAAAAAAAAAAAAGAAAATATGTAATGAAAAATTAGAATTTCGTATTGTATTATTGTATGAATTATTATTATTATTATTATTATTAATTAGATATTTAAGTGTGTTATGTTCCGGTGAAATTATATTTCGCAGAAAAGCTTTAAGATTAGGGTGCCTGCATTTGCTATATGAGAACAAAAAATAAATTTAAAAAAATTAAATTAAAATTTTAAATTTGTATTTTAAAAGAGAAAAAAAAAATAACAAACAATAAGATGAAAATTAAAGAGAAATTAATTTTATCTCTTTTATTTAAATTTAATTATGAGATGAAGTAGTAAAGCAAAAAGAGAGAAAAATGAATGTAAATGTATTTTTTTCGAGAAACCATTGATATACAAATTTGTGAAAAAAAATACACATTTATGTATCGTAATAAGAGAACGTATGTGTCTACATTTTGTTATTCATCGATCGAAATATATCCACGATGTATCCGAATAATTATTTTGGATATTTTGTATTCTTTGATAAATTTAAGTTTTGTGTTGAATCAACCCAACAGCGAAAGTAAAGTATCCATCAGAAATTTATCTGAAAACTAAAGAAAAATCATTAAAAAAATTGTAAAACTAGACGTATTGGTTAGATATATTCGAAAATTCACCATTGTTATTATGATAACCACCACGATGAATTTTCGAAGATAGCTTTTTATTATTGATCATTGCGAGTATATAATTCGATCGTAAACAAACCAATTGATTCGAAAATATAATTTCGAAAACATTACGAAATATACACAGTTTCAAAACATCACTAGATACGGATAATATCTTGATTGATGAATTACGTATAATTGTGAAACATTTCTAGAAATTTTAAATCAAATTTTAGTTATTATCTTCTTCGTTGTTATTTTTAATTCTTACTCTTTCTAGGATTAAAATTAAATGATAACGTAATGTTACGTTTCTTATAGATTACAAAAATTTCTGAATTATAACAGAAACACAAGCCCGCTTCTATCATATTTTATGTTGTTTTTCTTTTTTTTTTTTTTTGTATAATTTTTAAATTCTTCTCTTGTATGGTAATCATTTAAAAAAAAAAATCTGTTATTCTTAAAAAGACAAAATAATAATTTAAAATAAAAAAAGAGAAAATAAATATGTAATACATTATGATACATACATGATAATTAAATATCCTTTTTATACATTTAAAATTATAATTAATATAAATAAAAAGTAAAATTATACATATTGTATTATAAAAAACAAAATATAAAAATAAAGTAAAATAAAAATTAAAAAAAGAAACGTGAAATATAAATGAATGATTAAATGAATTAATTAAAATAATGTTGTAATAGAAAATTAAAAATAAAAAATAAATGTAATAAAAATGTGAAAAAAGAAAAAAAAAACATAAAATATATATATTAACTAAAACAAGTAAAAATAATAATAATAATAATGAGAAAAAATAAATTGTTCTTGAAATTGTTGGTTATAAAATTTTATTTAAAAATAAAATGAAAAAAAAAAAAAAAAATTTTAAGAAAATGAAAATAATAATTATATAAATAATATTGTACTATTTATTACTATAACTGTATATGTTTATAATTTTAATTTTTATTTATTTAATATTAAAAAAAAATTATTTATTTATTTTAGAAAAACAAAAGAAAAATACATTGAATCCCAAATTATTTATATCATTTTTTAATTTTTTTTCAATTTTTTTGTCTCCAAAGATGATGAACATTTTAATCCACATTTATTAGGCCTTTTTCAAAAATGCAGTCAGATCGTCAAGTGATGCTAACGGACATTAAATGTTCGAAAATGCATGCATGCAAATGTCAGAAGTTCAAAAATGCATGAAGATTGCATACGATTGCAAATAAAGCGTTCATCAGCGCATGTAGTCTGTACAACATGCAATATGATACAATCAACTGATGATGGCATACGACGATGACTGTACGCAAGAATGATCGCCACACATCCGACTGCATTTTCGAAGAAATGAAATTACATAATCATTTTCGCCACCTTTCTGTAGAAGTTAACTAAAAAAATATCTAAAAATTAATAATTAAGGATTGTCGTTTTTTTCAAAATTCTATAAAGAAGATTATTTCCAAGTTGTTTGGTAAAAAAAAAAAAGTTCAAACTGTATTTTTAAAGAATATGAAAAGTAGTGGAAAAATTATTTTTACCACATGGTAAATAAATTCAAATTTTAAACTTATTCTGAAATATTTTTTTCTCTATTTGGACAAGATATTTTTAGCAAATCCAACCGATAATTGGATAACTTTGAGAATTTGTTCTGAAAGGGCCCGTAAGCTTTAGACGATATGTCTGATGACTAGTCGACGGATAAGTTGAATTCGAATGAATGTTGTATTGCTTGTAGATAAGTTGTATGTTGTATGTGGTTGTATCAAACAATTCAAAAGTCGGGCGACTTAAAAAAATGAAAGAATAAAAATAATAACAAGATAACTTATTAATCAAAAAAAGTTCCTGTTTTTTTTTTTTAATAGGAAATCAATTATATAATCGAATCATCATACAATTATTATTATTACATATAATTTTCGTATTATTGATTTTTGTATTTAATTAAAATTAAAATTATGAATGCGTTTATTTAATTAATTTCATAATTATTAAAATGAAATTGTGTTACTTAATTGTCTACAAGTAAATTGATTACTTTCTTCTTAATTTAATATGGTCTAGAGCGATTTCTGTCATTTCCAGAATTATTGTTACGCATTGGACCTCCGTCTTGTCGAGAATTGTAATTTCCTTGAAATGAGCCACCACCTCCGCCCCCACTTCGTCCACCACTTCCGCTACCACCACTTCGGCCACCACTACTTCCACCTCCACTGCCACCGTAATTACTACTCTTTTTTCTATCTCCAAAACTACCTCCACTTCCACCACCACCACCACCACCACTGCTACCATAACTTCCACTTCTCATATTTCCTCCACCGCCACCCATATGTCCTCTGTCATTGCCGCCCATACTTCTTCCTCCACCTCCTGAACCACCTGATCCTTGACCTTTTGGCTCTTTGCATCTACAAATGGCAAAAACAATTCGTATTTAGGAAAATTCATTTCAAAATTAATTTGCTATTCATTTACCTGTTGCATTCATTTCTCCATGAAAAGTTTGTATTTTTGCAGCTAGAACAAACCCAGTCACCTTCTCTATGGGGAACACTACCACCTCCACCACCTCCACCGCCTCCGCCACTGCCACCACGATTACCACTGCTCTGTTGTGATCCACTACCGAAACGACTACCACCACCACCACCACCACCACTGCTTCCTCCTCGATCGTCTCTATTTCCAGAACTTTGGTTATCTCGACTTCTTTCGTATTCCCTGCTACTGCCACGATCTTTACCACGACTTCTGCTACGTCCACTGGAACCATCTCTTCCACCACGACCGCCATCACTGTCGTCTCCTCGTCCTCCACCACCTCCGCCTCTTCCGCCGCCACCACCACCACCACCACCGCCGCCGCCACCACCTCCACGACCTTTACTCCAATTATTTTGTCGTTGTGCAAGTGATACCTTTACAGTTCTTCCATTAAAATCTCTGCCATCAAACCATGCTATAGCCGATTGAGCTGCATTTATATCATCATAAGTGACTGTAGCTTCTCCCTTCGATACACCCGTATCCTTATGTTTATATAGCCAAATTTTTGGTTTCATCGTCTTCTTATCTTTCTGAAAATTTAATAAAAAAAATCGAAAAGAAAAAGAAATTGACATTAATTTAACTGGCAATTATATTCCCTTTATCATAAATCCTTTCGAATATGTTACAATATAAAAATTAATTTTTTTTTTTTTAGAAAATATATCTACATAATTAAAACAAAATAAATAAGTTTTTCATGTAAATTTTCGTAATTTTAATCTTAAATTTAAATTACGAGTACTTAATTAAGTTCATTAATAGTTTAGTTGCATATCATAATCATTGGGATTTTCAAAGTTCTATTATTTGTGACACACTTTTGGTGGGAGAAACCAAATTTTATTTTTTCTGTAATAATTCATTTTTGTTATTGGAAATAAAATTTCAGTGATCTGTACAACCAACCAATATCATTTTAATTTCATTTTTACAATTCATCAAAAAGATTTATCAAACCCATAAATTTGTATACGCTTTTTAAATTTTATTTGAATACAAGACAAATGATGTTTTAACAGAACACATACATATGTAATTTGTTTAAAAAATTCCCCCTATAAATTTTCATTGAAAATTTTTATTACCATCACATTTACTTGATTGTATTTTACCTAATACGCTATTACCTAAAATGTACACTAGTCCATTGGTGAATTTTTTTTTTACTTTTCAGGTTACGTATTTTAATTGAACAACACACACACCTTTACATTTTCAGTGTTTAAAAATCGAAAACTTTACAAATTTCATTTTTCATGAAAATTTTCCGAAGAAAAATAACACACACTATTTCATCGATCGATCCTTCATAAAATACTCATTTAATTTCTGGTTTAAATAATTGCTACATAAGAGAAAAATAAATTCATACCATCACAACAATAATAATACTCTTACTAAGTCGTATAATAATACTCTACATTGAATCGTTATATTATAATGCAGCAGCAGCAGCAATCGAATTAAAAGAGAAAAAAAAACTGACAGTCGAAAATTATTTTTTTTTTTTTTCGAAGATCAAAACTTAAGCCAAGTTAACCACCACCACCCCATCATCAAATCAATTTGATGAATCATACATTCATCGAACTGATGATACGTAACTGCTGATCTATTCACACTCATACCTCATACGAATTTAATGAACGATGAATATGCTGATATGTATTCAAATTTAATTAATTTATAATTAATTTCGTAATGTTTTTAAAATTATAAATACACTCATATTGATGATGATTTGTTTGAGTTTGACCATAGTTGTATAAACCCCTATTTGAAATTTTTAAGTTTATTTTAAACCATTCAATATGAATACAAGTTCAACCAACCAACCAACCAACCAACCAACCAACAAACCAACCTAAAAATCCTATTATTTGTTAACCATTTTCTAAATTATCTTCATTTACCATTTTTACGTAAAAACCTTAGATATATTATTTGAATTTATTGATAGCACAATAGGCAGAAAGTAATAACCAATTTGTAACCAATATCGATGTACTATATATTTTTGATTTTCGAAGATTAACACCACCATTATTATGATTATCATTATTTCAACTAAAAAAAGTAAAATATGACAAACGAATATACATTTTTATGTAATACACCAATTTTACAATTTTGTATGTTAACAAGATCGAATACAACAAACTGTAAATACCCCTAATATGATTATAGGCAGTGCTATAATTACGTAAGTAGGACGGACGGACGACCACCAATAATCATTCATTTTTTTTTTCTCTTTTTAATTAACCCATAAAATATTATACCAAATCATCATCATTTTCGCCGAGAAGTTAAGAATTCTTTTTTATTGTAGCCTTTTGATTGTTGAACCATTCAAAAATCGCAATATTATTATACACTACTTTTACCCCTATCGGGTTGGATGATTATCGTAAACATCATTATAATAATCATTTGACACAATTTACAGACTTATAACAACAAGCATTAATTTTTACAAATTGAATATTACACAAAAGTGTTGATCTAATCATCGATGAAGAATAAATCGAAGGATACTTTACATACACTTAAGACTTAAAAATATAAGACGAAAATCTTATCAATATATAATATGCCTAAAGTTAACCCATATTTTCACATATTAAAAAACCAAAAAATTTGAAAAATTTTCAATTAAATTTTTTTTTTTTTTTATATGAAAACAGACGTAATGATGATTAGAAATGTACACAGCGGTAACTATAATTGCATATATGAGAAGAGATAATATTATGAAATCGTACAAATCCAACACAAATTTTTTTGTTTTCTTTTTGCTACGTACATCTCGCTGTTAAGACATGTAACTCAGATTTTTTTACGGAATTGAACGGAATTCGATTCGATAAATGAAAGTTTTCTTGTTTTATAATAAATACCAAAAAAACGAAACGTTATTCTAAAAATATCATCAATATTATTACTGATCCATGTCAAAATATACTTTTTGGACGTTATATAAATGACGAAATACACCATACAAAATTTTACTTAAATTTTCATTTTTGATTAATTTATTTGTTTGTTTATGAGAGATTTTGTTTTGTTTTGTTTTGATTTTTTATTTACCATATGTTTTTTTTTTCTTTTTCTAATTATTACCTTAATGATTCCGATTGCCCCAAAATGATTTTGTATTTCAAGCTCCGTTGTTGATGGATCCATTCCAGAAACAAAGATTGTATCTTCTTGTGTTACCATATCATTTCCACCATATCCTATATTTACACATAACAACACACATACAATAATATAGACGAATATCGATTATGTATAATTCTTAAAAAAGACACTTTCTTATCAATAAGAAAATATCAAATTTATAATTTTATAAACTTTTTTCTTTTTTTTCTTTTAAATTATATGCAGATAATAAATGTATGTAATACAATACTAATAATAAGTTAAGTTTTAAGTATGTAAAATTGTAGCAAAATATATATGTACTTAGAAAAACTTAACTAAACTAAAACAAAACTTTGAATAGTACGTATTTTTACGAAACAAACAGTAAAATAACGAAATTTACTCATAAATGTGTACATAATTTTCCATTCAATTTTTCATAATTTCAAAATTTATTTATTTATGTTTTGATATTCATATAATGTACCTTTTTGTTTGTTTCATTCAAATTACCCAGTCGATTTTATTTCATTTTCATTGATGTTTTGATATTTCATTTTTAGACTTGTTATATCATTTATTTATACACTTAGCAATTTTTACTGTTCTAAGTGATATTTTAAAAATTTATTTTTTTTACAGTTTTGATAATAATTTTTGCCAATATTTTTATGTATCAACGCTTTTATGGATACTGTGTAAATAATGCCGCTTCTACATTCAATGCAACGACTTCAACATGGACTTTGACTTTCGAGCAGTAAATAGAAAAGTAGCTGTCAAGTCAGTCTACTGCATATTGAATGTAGAAATTCTAATACATACCCATTAAATCAAAGTCGAAATTGAAGTGTCACTGCATTGAATGTAAAACCGGAATAAATGTGTCATTATAAAAGCATAAAAATATATACATAATTACGTTATTTAATTTTTCAAACTTTTTATTACTATTTACCCTCTAAAAATTATCCAACGTTGTTGAATTTAAATTTTAAAATTTTTTCTTGTACATACATTATATTGTTTACCATAATAAAAATGCGAATATTTAATGTTCGAATGTATGACCGAATTCTTAAAACGTCAAACACAATTATTGACACACGTGTCGTTGATGATAATCAAAAGTTCGAGAGCGTTGTATGCATTTATGTTAAAAATTCAAAAAATAATATTTGACGCCGCAATTTGTCGTCGAATATCTATCTGCCTTATCATGATATTCGAAGACGAAACGTTTCGTATCGTCTTGTTAAAAACGCGATCATGATATTCGAAACGTTCCAATTTCAAACGATTTTCATCGTCTACTCAGTCGATAGCATTTTGCTCATCGTTTACATATAAATTTATTTTTTTTTTTGGTTTTTAATAGAATTTTTTTTATTTAAAGCATATTACTAATATTTGTGAATATTAATATTAAATTAATTTTTTTAAAAAAATGGAAATTATTATTAAAAATGATATTTCAAAACATCAACAAAATAATAGAAATGACATCGAACCCTTTTTTCTTACAACAAAATTGGAAATTGTATGAATTAAACATTAAAGCTTCGTTTTTATAAGGGATTTATATTGTACCACTATGTACCACTTAATATTCGAAACGATGAAGGTTCATAATAGCAATTTTATATCGTATCGTTTCGTTTCATCGTTTCATCGTTTCATCGTCTTCGAATATCATGATAAGGCGGTATTATTATAGACAACCAATGCATTCTACCATATTTCTGTTTCAACAATGCTTTGTTGCATTCGTTATATTTATGGTTTCAGACAGACATAGAGACATAGTCAATAACGATGATTAGATGATGCTGATTGCTGATCGCCAACTAAAATTGATGACGATTTAGAATTCGATCTAAATAATGTTGAATGTAAAAAGAAAAAAAAAAACCAACTTCGAACGTACAACAAATAATTATATTGACTGAGTAATTTGTTTCGTCATTTTTACTGAATTTTATATGTGCGTGCACATGCATATCAATAATTATTATCAATCGTTGTGTTATCGTTATCGTTGAAAATTAAATTTCTAGAAAAAAAATATATATTCAATTTTTATAGATACTGTGTAGGAATGGTGTATTCATTCTTAAAATTAAATTACAACCCATATTACATATTATATAACCCATTGTTTTACATTTTACAGTAATAATTTACTTGTTTCGTTCATAAATAAATACGTACTAGCTAAATAATTTATTGTAGACAAAAATATCGTATGGTTAATAGAAACTTTTTCAAAAAAATACATATGTATATATAATATGTATTTATATATTTTTTTATATATAATATTTAGAAAAATGCATTATTTAAAAAATTAATATTATTTCTAATTAATAATAGTAAAAAAAAAAAAAAAAATTCGAAGTATGTACCTTTATTAAAACTGCTCTTGTTGCCTCCTCCAGCTCTAAAATAAACATGTAACAACCATTCATTAAATATATTTTTTTTTTTCAATTTTTGTTTTGTTTCGATTTTTTTGTTTTTTTTTTTATCAAATTTAGTAGATATATTTATTATTTACCAAGACTTAGGAGAAGAAACAAAAAAAAAAATACAATACAATACTTAGAATGATAATACATACAGAAATATACACATCATGTACATAATAAATATCAAAATTTATTTTTTCGATAAAAATAATAGCAACATCATCAACAAAATCAATTACTGGCTACCATTTCTTTTATTTATTCCTATTTTTTTTTTTAAAAATAAATTTTATATTATAAAAATTTCTTTAAAATGTCAAAATTATTGGCTGTTACTTCATTTATATTATTTTATGGAAATTTAAAATTTAATTATACCATAAATAATTTAAATATAAATCGAAGATGATCGATAGGATATTTAAATTTATACCTTTGAAGAATATTGTGCATAATGTAGTAAATTAAGTATACGAAGACGAACTAAAAGTTAGACGTTCTCTTTAAATATCATTTTCATATTTTAAAAAGAAATAATTTTGTAGTAAAATTATGATAATGGTGACACACATAAAATAATAATTTTTGCTTTCATGAAGAAAATATAAATGATTATATGGTTACCAAATATTAGCTAAAAGTTTTATTTGCGGTTGTTATTCTATTTTGTCGTTGTATATACTGTATACTCGTACGATTATTACACTTTTATAAAAACAAAAAATCATTTTACTTTTTTGCTAAGAAATAAAACTACATATATTATCGCCGGACTTATTTCCTATCTTAATCTTAATAATTAAAAAAATAAATAAATAAACATTTACAAATATTAAAAATATTCCATGCAATAAATAAAAGAAATAATTTATATCCTCTACATGCGAATGTTTGAAATTCGAAAATGATCGCAAAGAAATAATAATTGTTATTATTGCAGAATAGTTTTACTACAATTGAACTAATGTACTGATAAATACATGTATGGTATGATCGATCGTTCATCATATCAATAAATTTATTGTCCTAATGTTGTTTGAAATTTAATTAGTAGAGGTAAGATATATACAGATATATACACACTAATGTTTTCGAAGAAATTTTATTATTTAGGGCGAAGTTATTTTAATTTACCTTAATTACACAATCATTTTATAATGAATTTTTCAGGGGAAAAAGATAATAATTATAATTCAATTAAATTACCATCATAAAATTTAACATTAATTATACCAAATTTTATGTACAAAAATATATATTTTTGTATTATTTAAATTGGAAATTTTTAAAACTTTTAATGCTACAATTTTATAAATTTTATGTAATGCTAGTTAGATTGATGAATTCATTTGATAGTTTTTACAGTTTTTTTTTTTTTAATTGATAAATCTTCCCCAATATCAATACCAAACCAATTATCTTACTTGTATTCTGAAATAAAATTTTCGTTCATTTCAATTTTTTAACAAACACCTAAAATATTTGACCTTTTTATTATATAAAACCTCAACATTTTTATGACTTTTTCTAGATGCATGAATAGAGAAATATTCGAAGATTTTCGATCGATGTAAATTTATGTACTAAATATTTGTCCTTCTGTGGTGCTATGAAATACATAAACTTATCAATTTTAATTTACCCTAATGTTGTATATTTTTAATTTTGTTGTGGTGTGGAAATCTCAGGCAAGAATTAAAAATTGTATTTTTTTCTTGGTTTGTGTTTCTTTACCTCACAAGAAAGTTACCATAAAAATTGATTTGAATAAATAATATTTTTTTATAATTTTTAGAATTTATACACAGAAATCTTGATTTTTTTTTTTTTTTGTGGTGAAATATTTTTATCAAAATCATCAAAAGTGAAATTTGTTTTTTTTGTTATGTTGTGTAGAAAAAACAGCATAAAACTTTTAAATAATTATATTGAGGATAATGGGGCATCATTTTAATATAAAATTCTTACTCTATAAATATTAGATAAAAATAAAAACGTTTGTACATACCCATATCGACCGCCTCCACCACTTGATGATTGTCTATCATTTCCATAATTATCATCTATGAGCAAAGAAATAAAAATAAAGTCAATTAGTTACAGAAAAAAAAAAAAATGATTGATTAATCTGAGAAGAAAAAATCTTCATATTTATTTTTTTTTTCTACTTACTATAACCATTTCCTCCACGATCATTATAATCACGTTGCTTATAATTTCCTCCAGCACTACCTCCACCTCCACTACTGCCACGATTACCCGGATTGCTATATGAATTCGATGGACCACCACCACCACCAAAGCCTGTCAAAAAACAATTGAAATTAAAAGAAAAAAACCGTATTTGTTATTCACGTAAGGGTAATTATTATTATTATTCTAAAATCTGTTTTGTACATTTATATCAAATCGATAAATCACATAATCTCTAGCTAGTCTAGTTTTTTCTTTCTACTTTTTTAATTATTAATAAAATTTTAAAAAAAAATATTTTTACCACTACCTCCACCGCCACCTCCCATATTTCCTACATCATTCCATCTTTGACTGCCACCTTTATTGAAACCTCCACCGCCGCCACTAGGACCATTTCCAAATCCTTGTTGCATATTGGGTGGTGGTATTGAAAAATTACTTGGCATTCCTCCTCGATTTGGTGGACCACCATATCCTCCATATTCTATATTTATTTACACAAAAAATCATTCACATTTGTATTACATATGTACCATACATATACATTATTATTCTTGAAATTTTTTTCTATTTTTTCAATTCTTTAATTAATAAAAATTCATAAATTATAATTGAAACTTACGATCTCCCATTATTTATTAATTATTTTTCAATAAAATAGATTTTTTTCACAAATTATTTTAAGTTCGCCCGAATTTATTAAGATGGCAACTAATTAAAATTCGAAAAATTTCTAAACTAGAAATTCAATAAATTCATTAAATTAAACTTTTAATATTTAATAATGTCTTTTCATTTTCGTTTTTCATACCCAGCTACCACTAAAAATAATTAGTTTTTGATTTATTTAACAAATTTTTAATTATTACCAGCAAAATATATAATTTTAATCAAGTAACCGTATAGAGAGAGAAGAGATGCTACACACAACACACCGACAACACACACGATGCAAAAATTCGGTCTCGTTGGCTTTGTGTGTGAACGTGTACGTTACGTATTTATATCTATAGAATCTGGAATACTGGAAATGAACGTGAATGAATATCCAATTCAATAATTGCTCCTTGACTTGCATACAAGAACAAGACACAGCAACATGAACTCCATTTATAAAAATGAAATGCCAAAGCCAAATGAATATGAAGTCTGTGCTTCTTCTTTTTTTTCTTTCCATTTTCTTAATTGCTCGCTTGTTTTTGTGCTAAAAATGGCGATGGAATTCGGAATCAAAAATAAAAATGCGGCGGAACATGCCATCTGCCTGCCATTCAACATGGTGTTATAAATGTAAATGTGTTAGTGTGTATTTTATAAATAAAATAAAATAGGTAAATAAAGCGTGTTTTGTTTGTTTAAAATGTCAAATTCAAGCATTCACATACAATTGGTTAAAAATAAATACTTATCTACATGCTTTCTATTTGTATCGAATTCAAGAATCGATATTTATTATAAATTTTCGTTGAAATGCAGTTCGTTGAATATAAACGTCAACGTCAATGTTGTTCGATTACATTTTTCTGTTTCCACTTAATTTGAAATTCAAAATTTTAAATTTTAAATTTCCGTTACTTAATAAAAGTGAAATTTACTTTTTTTTTTTTTAAAAAAAAATTGATTTAATATTTAGCAAAAAAGTAACAAATTTATAAAAAAAATAATTACTTATGTATAGATTACTAATTTGGTACACAAATAGATTATTTTCACAATTACAAATAAGGTTCCCATCCTGGATATAGTTTACAAAGATTCTTTTGATTTGTTGCCTGTTTGATGAGACGTTGTACTTGTACGTCAACACTTGCCATACCGATTCCAGCTTCTTCCATACCATCTAATTTTGATTTAACCCGTAATAGTGCTCTTTCAGCTGTCGTATTTTTCTCTTCTACATCATCTGCAAGCATAAAATTTTAAATGAACGTTAACTAATTACTAATGTTGCTAATATAGTACATATTTCTTTCGAATAAATCGTATAGGATGAATGTTTATGTATATTTTTCATTTCTCATTTTTGCATTTACTTACCGGAACTCATATTTAATTTTACGTTTTGACTTTTCATAATCATTTTTGAATTTAAAATCCAATTATATAATGGATCATATAATAATACTTCCAATATGGTAATTATAACGGATTGATTTTTTCTCAATACACTCATTACTTGTTCACAGCATTTTCGAAAAATTCCATCAACTTCACATATACCCATCGGTGCAACTATATCTCTGGTCAATCGAAATGGAATCGTTTCTGGTGTAGGCATTATTTTACCCTGTTCAAATGCAATACCTAAAAATATAGAAGAAAATATTAAATTGAAAATTATTTCAAGTTTAAACCCAAAAAAAAAATAAATAAAAGTATCAGAAAGTGATGATTACCATAATCGATGTGAATTACTTCTGCAGTCCTTTTATCAATTAAAATATTTTGAGCATGACGATCACCTAAACCAAGAATGTATCCAACTATTGATGTTGTTGCAACGCTAAAAATAATAAAAACATTTTCAATTATTTCTACCAAAAATCTATAAAATGAAAATTAAACAGAAAAAATTTTGAAAAAATTTTCAAACCTATTAATGTATGAAAGTCGTTTTTGAAACCATACACCCGGTATTAGGAAATTCTCAAAGAAGAAATTATGAAAAACTGGCTTAAAACCATTACAAATTTCTTTGAATTTTTTTAATTTATCTTCAAATGAATTTTTTAGTACATCCTGCAAAGAAAAAATAAAAAATAAAAATAAATGTGTAAAATTTAAAATTATAAATTAAATTTTAATTTTTTTATCATTACGTACATTCATCATTCTACGACATTCTGCACTCAATAAATCTTTTGGACGATATTTTTTATGTGCACCACTCATTTTATCTGGTCCACTCAAATAAATTCCTAATGGTATTGTATTCTCACACCATTCTAAAATTCCACTACGCTATAATATGAACATATGTATGAGAAATAAAATAAAATTTAAAAATTATATTTTTCGTTAAATATTTTTCGAATATTTCATTTCAAAGTAACAAAAAAATCAATCAATCAAACAATAATTTTACCTTCGATAAGGGAACAACTTTATATGTACGAATATTTAAATGTTCCTTTTTATTTGCATTCAATAGATCATTAACGATTTTTAATGCCTGCATCATAATTGCATCTTGACGTAAATCATCTTTACCTTTCAATAATTCCGACCTTAAAATACCATCCGAACATAAACATTTTATTCTTTTCGGTGCATTAATGCCACCAACAAATGAAAAATTATTCTCCCATTTTACAATACCTTCAAAATTGAAAAATTAAAACGAAAAAAAAAAAAAAAAATAGAAGAAAAATATTTTTGTGATTATGAAAAAAAAATGTAGATGTGTACATGTGAATTATATATGTATTTATGTCGCATAATACTCATACTTTTAATGTTCGAATAATCCCTGTTCAGTGATATTGGCAGTTCAACTGTTAGACAATGAACGTATTCTAAATTATTTAATTTTTTTAGATTATCACTGATTGTAAAATTTTTTATTTTTGCTCGTTTCTCTTTATCGGTAAATTCTTTATTTGAGAATTCGATTAAAGCTAAAAGAAAACAATGAAAAAAGAGAATCTCAATTAAAAGTTATTGGAAATTGAAAATTCATATTCCCGATGAAAATTTCTTCAATCTTCACCACATACAAATAAAAACTGTTTGAAGCTGTTCCATACACTTGTATGAGTATTCGTTTGGTTTGAGTTCATCAATGATTTGTTTAACAGCCACAAATCTACCATCATTTACTGATGATCTATGAACAAAAATAAAAAAAAAAATCATTTTTTTTTCTCATTAATTCACTTCCTTATCGAAAATATTTTGATAAATACGATTATGTTACAAACTTTTTATTTCCATCTGCATTAGCATTTCGTAAAGCCAATAATTTCGGTAAAGTGTGATGTGGATGTTCTTTGGTACATTTTACTGAAAATAAAAAAAAAAAAAAAAAAAAAAAAATTGAAAAAATTTTAAAAGGGAATTTCTTGTAAAAATTTTATTTATTCTCATTTATGTAGTATATGTATGTACCTAAAATTTTTTTAATTATATTCAAAAAATTTTCATTAGAATTTCCAAGTCTTGCTATAATTTGATCTAGAACACAAATAAATTTATGACTTGGTATTGTATGAATGTATTCTTCAATTTCATTTGATAATTTTGAATTTGATTTATTCGAAAACCATAATGCAAGAATACGATATATAATTGTTGTTTTCATATTATCCTCTAGTTTACAACAGTCCACATAATTTCTAAAAAAAAAAAAAAAATATTGTCTTCCAGTCATTTGTTTTTTTTTTATAAAAAAAAATTAGATAAATGACAATAATTTATGTACCTTATAGCCAAACATAAATATTCAGTTTTTTTAGTTTCGATCAATTTTATTTCATTATCATCTATTCCAATATTTTTATTCATAATACTCAATGTTAATTTTTTATCATAATCAATTATATTGTTCATTTTCTCTCTATTAAATGTCTCTTTATTCATTTCAGATAATTTTATTTTTGTTTTAAATGCATCTGAATTCATATATGATACCAACTAAAAAACAAAAATCAATTTACGACGTTATGTAAATGAGAATTAATAATTTATATTTCAAAATGTTATGAAAAATTTTTCTCAAAATTATATACATATTTAGACTAAGGTAGGTGTGGTAGGTCTAAGTACCTGTATATATTCTCGATCTGCATATTTAGCAATACTATGATAATTATCTTTACGACAATCCGATGAGAATCTATCCAATTCAATTAAATTTTTATTATTCGGTTGTAATTTAATTAAATGCTCTTGATTTTTTGAAAAATTATTTAAAAGAGTAAAAACATTATCGAAAAATTTTGCATGTAATATATCAAAACTTTCAGAATTTGTTTCAGCTAAAAATTCTCCATAAATTCTAAAAGTGAAAAAAAAATAAAAAATACAAATTTAATCAAATCAAAAGGATAACTAAAAATACAAAATTTAATTGTGCAAATATATATATAATATATGTATGTGTGTGTGTGTGTGCAAAATGTACCTTAAAGCATTCACTTTATTCGTACAAAATGCATATTTTTCACTGGTCACAATGTGATGAAGAATCGATTTCGATAATTCGATATTTGATAGATTCCAATTCATTTTGGCGTCTTCAATTAATGCTCTTACCTAATAAAAAACGAAAAGAGAGAGAGAGAGTGAGAGAGAAAGGGGAAAAATCCAAGAATAAATTGAGTTTGAGTATCTCAGTCTCAGCTCAAATTAAAATCTACTAAAAACTAAAATGTACTATTTACCATGCTATTTACTAAAATGTACGTGCATCTATTTAATCAAAAATGTTCAAAGAGAAGAAATTTTTAAATTTCCTTTTCTCTTCAAAAAAATTTTTTTTTACCTTTATTTCATTATCAGTTTCCATTTGTCGAAGACATGCAATATGCCTGAGAGCAAGATTATATTTATCAGATTCATTGCATGTTTTTATAGCTCTTAGCATATATTCTCCAATTATATTTTTTTCCTTTGAAAAAGAAGAAGAAGAGAATAATTAAAAAAATTAAAAAAGAATATATATATATATATATGTATATATCATTTCAATTTTAAATTAATTCATATTTTCATAATCAAATTCATGTAATTTTTCCTTGAATGTACCTTAAAGCATTCATTAATTTTTCTTTCAGCTCTTATTCCGGCATTTTTAATTAAACAAATTTTTTGTGATATTGTAACTTCCTTATATGAATTGTTATCAAATAAAATTTTATCTTGTTCATTCCATTTATGTAATAATTCATCGGCTGTTGTATTTGTTAAAAATTGTATCTAATTAAGAATTAAAAAAAAAAAAAAGATTAAATATTACTCATATTATCATCATTTTTGTTTCATATTTCGCGCACATATTCACATTTTTACCTGACAAAAATCTTCAATTTGCTGAAATAATTGTAGCCATGATAAATATTTATAAACGATTGCTGTACATTCGGTGCTAATATTTTTTAAAATTTTTATAATACATTTTCTTCCTTTATCAATCGATTCAATAACTAAATCATAATTTTTTTTATTAATTGATTCTAATGCATGATAATGATTTAATTCAATATTTCTATCAGATATTATAATATTTTCATGATTATTATATTCATTCATAACAATTAAATTTTCATCTAATTTATCCCAATCACCTATAAACCGATATAAATGAAAAATATAAAATTGAAAAAAAAAAAATAAAATTACAAATTTCAGAATTTTGGTTTTATGAATGAAATGAAATAAATTTAAATCAATCTCCACCTACCTAATCTCCAGTAAGTTTCATAATCGATTTCATAATAATTATCCTTTTCGATATGTGATGTTAATGAAAATAATCCGTTTCTATATTTTGAATTTAAATTAAAATTTGAAAAAATAATTAAAAATTATTAAAAACAAACCTTTTCAATTCATTTAATTGTAATTGATTTGAATTATGATCATTTACAGCATCTAATTCAATTAAAATATCAGTCCATTTATTTTGACTGCATAAATATTCGATACGTGATGTTATCGGATTTAAAAATCCTTCCATTGCTTCATTAATGCCAATCAATTTATACGACTGCAAGAACAAGAAAAAAAAAGAAAAAAAATTAGAAAATTAAAAGTTTTTTTTTTATCGTTGTGTGTGCATTACTTCTCTTGCAACCTCCTGAAATATTTGATTTTCCATTAATTGTTCCTTTTTTATTGTTGAATTATTATTCTTCTCCTGTAATGCCCATAATTCTAAATATAAAATTGCCAAAAAATATGCTTCACAATAGACAGCTGCTTTTGATACATGCAGTAAGCAATTTATTTTAAATTCTTGATTATAACTGTGAAAATTAAATAAAATTTTTTTTTTTTGTACAATTATATAAAAATGAATTCAGAATTTTTGAATTATAATAATTAATTAAAGAATTTGGTTGGTGTTGTACTTACTTTTGCTTATAGATCCGTATACATTCTGTTATATTTAAAAATATTTTAACAACAAATTTTCTAGTGTAAACAGTTGAAGATTTTTTATTATTCAAATTCTAGTCACAAAGCAAAAGAAATGAGGTTTTATTTAATTTTATCATTATATAATTTAAATTTTATTTTCCGAGAAAATCTACAAAAATATCTAATTGATATTTACCTTAATTGAATTAATGACTTCAGTGAAAAAGTAATCGATCTGAAATTAAAATTTTTTTTTTTTTGTTTGTCATTAGATGAAAAATTTAATTTTCATAGGATGCAAGGATGTAGATGAATTCAAAATTTAATCAATAAATGAAAAAATAATAATAGAAAATATCTTACGGCATTCTCCAAACACGACATAATTTCTTGATTATTTTGTGATAGAAGTATTTTTATTAGGGGTACTATGGTCGCTTCACAGAATGATACCTAAATTGTGAGAATAATAACGGAATAAATTTTTATTAAATAATTTTCAATGTACGAGTATACACAGTCTAATCCAATTTGATTGTACAATCCCGTGGTTTGCCAACTGAATTGGCAGCATGAAAATTTGTCTGTTGACCATCGCTATGGCTATACGTTATATACGATAAAATCTTTGGCTTAGCCCAACTCAACCGTTTTGTACAACCAACTTGAACGTATACAGGCAGACATACAATATTTGGTATGACAGATACATTTGTGTACATACTCATATTCAAAATCAATGTCAACACATTAAAGTAGGTACTCGTATCTATACTTTAGATTTACCTCAACTGATGACAAATTTTTAAAATGATACCATCCAAAATAATCGTAAATGTTCATTACGAAATATTTAATCCATTCATCATATGAATATCCTTTTGAATCATTTAACACTTGAATCAAATTTAAATCGTTTCGTACAATTTTCATTCGAATATTATCTTCAGTTTTATCATTAGCACTAGCAAATGGATACAAATATTCGTAGTTATCTAAAAAAAATTTTTAAGTAGGATTAAAATTTATTTAAGTGTATATACATGTGTATGTATGTGTAACTTACTAATAATACAAATTCCAGCTTCTGTATTACCAATTATTATATGGCAAACATCATTCGATAATGCACAAACACGTTGATTTTCTGAGAAAATTAAATTCGATATTATTTTTGCTGTACAATTTATGAAATAATCAAGACTTTCTTCTGAATTTTTTGTCTATAAAATACAAAAAAAAAAAAAAATGTGAATGTACATAAAAGTAACAGAAGAATCTGAATAAAATGAATGCATAAAATAAAATTTACATTTTTATATATAATCATATCAGAGGTACAATTTAATGCAATCGTTCGTAAATTAATTGGACCAATTTCACCTAAACATTTACTAGCCATTAATGTTATATTTGATTTTTCATTATTTTTTATTGTATCCAATAGACTGATGATGATTTGATGCAGTAAATGTTTATCACAATTTAATGGCGGAATATCTTTACATAATGCAACTAAATCGGATTTTCTTTTTGAAATCTAGAAAGAAAGAAAACAAAAAAAAAAACATTGTTTGTACAAATTCCCAAAAAAATATTCAAATTACAAGAAAATTATTTATTAGGTTGGGGGAGGGGAGGATTCATTTCACGTTACAGACAGTCATAAATTGTTTGACAGCAATAAAGTGACATGAAAATCCTCTAAATAATTCAATTCAAAATTATTATACATATATGTATATTAATTACGTTTTCATATAAAATTTTATATTCATTCCAATTTCGATTTGGGCACGAAATGAATTCTTCAAAATCATATTTTAAATTTATATTTGATGCATGTAATGTTTTGTATTTGTCATTTATGAAATTTTGATATTTTAAAAAATTATCAGTATTCGGAAATTCATCTAAATTCTTAAGAAATTCCCCTAAATATTTTTCTGATTCGTATATCAGTAGATTTAATAAATTATGAGATAATTTCATGAGTATTTCATTCGATGAATTTCGTTCAATTAAATTACAAATATTTTGTATCAGAAATTTTAAATGTTTTCCAAACGAATCTGAATGCAATTCAATAATTTTTGTACAAAATTTATGTAAATAATGTAATGAGGCTGCCTTCAATGATACAGAAGAAGCTGTGCAAAAAAAAAAAAAATAAAATAAATTAATTTAAATCAAATAATGAACAAAATGAATAACTTACAATCATCATTTTTCAAAATTGTTCCAAAAAATGTTAATACATCTTTAACGAAAAAATCTCTTATCTTTTTTTGATTACAATTATTATTACAAAATTCGATTGATAATGATTCCCAAATGAATTCCAGTAAACAACAGTAACGAAATAATTCCAGTAATTTATCTTCAGTTGATATTGAATTTTCATATTTCACTTTAATGGCAGCTGATACTTTAATGATTTGAAATGATTGAGTTTTTAATAAATTTTCAAAATAATTATGTTGTTCGCATGATAAATGTGATGTCTGAAATTAACAAATTTTTGTACGTGTACATCAGTGAGTGCATATGAATATTGCAAATTGAATTCATTTTGCGTAAAACAAAAATTTTAAAAATTTTACAATAATATTTTACCAAAAAATATTCCAAACAATTTTTTAACATTTTACAATTTATATTCAATAAACGTTTATTTTTATATGATAAATTGAAACCGAAATTATTTTTAAATTTATTTTCATCCCAAACATATTCAAAAATATTGTATAAAACTTTCCATAAATTATTTTTTGTGATAATTTTAATTTGTTCAATATCGATGAACGATTTTAAATTGTTAACAAGCTTTTTTGCATACAAAGAATATTCTGTAAAATTATTTAATTTTTCAATATTCATTTTACATAGATACGGTAAGAGAAATGCATAACAAATTGGAATTGTTTCCTAAAAACGAAAAGAAAAAAAAAATGAAGATAAAAATTAATTGAAATTAAAAAAAAAAACATTATTTTTCAATTCTTTCATTTTTATTTACCTCATAAATTTCATTAATTTCTTTATTAATTTTTGATTTTAATTTATGAAAATGTTCTGATGATATTTTCAATAAGCAAAATGATAAAATTGCAAAATTTTCTGTATAAAAATTTTTTTCATCTGCATCACATAGAAACCATAAAATTCTGAATTTAAGAAAAATTAAAATTTAATTATAAATTTAAATTAAAAGTAAAAATAAAATAAAATTATAGGCAGCTGCTAAATTTACCTATCCAATTTCGGATCATTTTTAAGTAAATTAAATGACATCGATTCAATTAAATCTTCTGTTATTATACGCTTGTACTCCACATAATTACTACACATTTTATTATTGATTAAATTTTTGCATACGGATGGTGTTCTTGTACAAAATTCTGACAGATCTAGAAAGCAATTTTCCCTTAAGACCGGACATGCGATCATAATGCAAATCCATAATTGAATTTTAATGCAATTATTATTAGCTAAAACTTCCATTGACTTCTAAATAGTACAGACAAAAAAAAAATGTTTAAATAAATACATTTGATTTTTATTTAATTTGCATTACCAACCTCATTTCCAACAATTCTATTGGACATAAATTGCTTATAGAATTCATTACAAAAATAAAAATATTCTTCTGGTATTATAATTGTTCCATTATGAAATGAACGATTTGAATTTATCAAATAATATAATAATTTGATTGTATTTAATTGTATTTTAATTGATTTTATATATAAAAATTTATTAATTGATACAATTATTTCAATAAATTCATTACATTTCAATATATTTGGATAAATTTGAATGAAATCTTTTATTGATAAAATTATTTTACATGTTAATGTAACTGAATAACAATTTCTATAGCATTTCTTTAAAAATGATGATATTATAATACAAATATCATTTAATAAAATAATTTCTTCTTTTATATAATTTAAAATATCTGTAAAAAAAAACAAATTATAAGAAAACAATTTTTTTTTAGAAAGTTTTAAAAGAATTTCAAAAATCAATCTTATATTGTAGACACACAGAGGTTGAATTTAAGTATTTTGCTAATTTCAGCCTCGAAATCCGGAAAAAAACGACGGATTTGGGCCGAAATCTAGTCAGCGAAATTACATAAAAAGCACGTAATTATCACTCGAAATCTACTCATGTTTCGCTCTTTACGTAGAACAGAGACATCTACTAACAAATTGTAAACCAAAAAAAAAAAATGTTTTTTTACAAATTTTCATTAAGAAATAATTGAATATAAATGACAGTTAAACTTAATAGAAGAAGTAGGCTATATGTTCAGGAGTGCGTTCATGATAATTACTTTAACCATAGTCATGGTATAGTATAGTATAGTTTAAGCAAAGTTATGTTGTACTATTGTACTACAGTCATAGTTATGTTAACTTCAAGTAGTTTTCGTACGCGATTTTTACCACAGTAGTAAAATAAATTGTCATTCAGCTGTCAAGTCAAGTTTAAAAAATTTTCAAAAAAATTTTTATATTTTTTGTTTAACAAAAATTAATTTTTAAACAAAATTAATTAATACTACTACTTTTTTCAAATAAATTAGATTGAAATTTTCACAATTCACAACACAAAATTAAATGACAAACGATTTTTTATTGTCAATGTCATTGCCACTTAAAGGCTTACTATCGTTACTATCGCTAACCATGCTCTCGAGCAGGGTTAATTTTTGACATCAAATAGTTAAAAATTTACTTTATTACAGATGTTTATGAACGCTAAAAAGTTATGTTGGTAGTTATGTTTTACTATACCACCACCATTCTGAACGACAAATGGTAACGTTTCTGAACGCACTCCAGGTAAATTAAATTAAAATTAGATAAATTAAATAATTTCGACAAACTGTCAAAATCGCTGTGTGTCACCTTCGTAATTTCTACTCGAAATTAAAATGAAATCTACCTAATTTCAACCTCTGTGTGTCGAAGACATTAGATTTTTATTTTTTTATTTTTGAATGAATGAATGAATTTACCTGGTAAATTTGAAACAATTATTTCACTAACATCTTTATCGTTATGATATTCTGAACAAATTTCCTTTAAATTATCAATCATCCAATTAGCTATACATTGATTTGGTGTACAACGATAATAAATCTGAAATTAAATTTTAAAAGAAAATTAAATGATAAATTAATTTTTTCGAAAATTGTGTGTTAAATTAAAATTTTACCTTATACAAATTAAATAAATTTTTAATATCATTCAAATTTTCAATTGAATTTGTTTCATAATAATTTTTTATGTAATTCCATGTAACAATTTGTTGTTGTTTCATATTTGAATCATTTCGATTATTATTATTATTATAATTACAATTTTGATATACTAAAATTTTTATAGCATTATTTATTAAATTTTTTATATCTTCTGATTGTTGAATATCTTCATTAAATTGTCTATGAATTTTTAATTTATCTAAATTTTCAAAGAAAAAAAAAAAAAAAATGTGTAAAAATTTAATAAATTAAAAATATGATTATAAATTCATATTTACTATTTATAATTTAAATTACCTGTATATAATCCAATAAATTTAATTATATTGGAAACATTAATTTCAATAAATAAATTATGATTTGGATATTTATTGAAAATTTTAAAAATTATTTTCATTTTATGCATGAACATTTTTAAATAATCAAAATTGAATTCATTTTTATTTAAATTTTGCATTTGTATCTACAAGTAAATAAACATAAACATAAAATAAAATGAAGAAAAATTATTTTTATACCGTCTATCTATGTACATATAGATAGATAGACAGTCAGACAGAGAAATATAATAAAATATAATTTTCATATCTTACATCGATCGAATTTAAAATGAATGAAATTCTTTTTGTCAGCAATTGTAATTGTTTTTCATAATTTGTAATTTGCATTTGTAAAAATTTATCCATTAGCATTATACAATTTTCTAATTTTTTAACATTATCAATTAAATTTTCAATATCATTTACGATATTATTTTCATTATTGCAATCGTATGTAATGGTGGTGGTGGTTGTATCTAATTTCATTGTTTTCAATAAAATTTCAAAATCAATTTCATTTAATGCAATAATCGAAATTGATTTATTATCATTTACTGTTTGCATCATTTCAGCATAATAATTATTTTTTGTATTATTTTTCATTGTCCATTCAATGCATAATAATTTTTCTAAATATTTAAATGATAAATAATCACGAATTATATGAACATTTTCAATTTCATTCGTTTCCTCTATACAATCATATTTTTTTGATTTTATTTCATTTATAGAATTCATAGATGTATTTTCAAATTTTATTTTTGTAACTAATAGAACACTTATTTCCATGATAACATCAATATTCTTATCAAATTGTTCCGGTGTTATTGTATTATTATTATTATTATTATTATTGTTTGAATGCAACCATAAAATTATGTCTTTATTCAAATTTTTACATTTAAATAATGTATTTCCATGATATTTTAATAGTATACATAATGTTTCTAAAATGATTTCATTTCGTATCGGTTTCGATATTATGCATTGCAGAAAATTTATAATTAAATTTTGTGTTGATATTCGTTTATCTTTTAATAAAATTTGTAAAAATTTATATTTTTCATAAATTAATAAATCATCTTTATTATTATTTGTATCATTTGTAGCTGATAAATTCCAAATTTTCTCCCAAAATTTTTGATTAAATTCAATATTTATGTCTGTATTGTTATTGTTATTATGTTCAAATTCTAATAAAATTTTACAACAATTTTTTACAATTTCTACTTGATATGAAAATTTTATTTGATCTATCGAATATGAAATTAAATTTTGTATATTTTTATATTCAGTAAAATCAATTTTTATTGAATAATTCAATAGCAGTTCATTGAGAACACAAAACCTAAAAAAAATAAAAAAAAATAAAAAAAATTAAAAATTTCAATAGAAATACGAAAATTATTGTAAATTTATTTTTAAAAATTTTTCGAATATGTATACACAAAAATGTGTAAAAATAATGTTCATATTACCATATCCAATTTGGTATTCCATTTATTTCTTCAATTAAATCGATTATGGCATAAATTTGTTCGTTTTTTTTTAATTTTTTTTTTGCATAATCAGATATAGTATTTTGTAAAATTTTCTTCCAAAATATCTATAATTCAACAGATAATAGATATGAATGCGATAATAAATATTTTCTTCGTTAAGTAATTAACTTATCGAAATAAAATTTTTTTTTGTAATTTTGTAATTTTACTTACCAAATACGATAAAGCTGATGTTAATTTTATAAATTTTTTCGAAACTAAAATTTTATTTGATTTACCAAGACCTAATGAATTAGTTTTTGTAATTTCATTTTGAACAATTGAAAACATTTTACGTAAAATTTTATTCCATTCATCAGTTACTTCAAAATACATACTGATATCTCCTAAATGTATTTTTGGATAGTGTAGAATTAATGACAAATAACAAAGATCAAAGAATATTTCCTAAAAGCAAAAACAAATAAAATTAATAAATTAATTTGAAACAGAATTATTTAATTCATTTTTTTTTACTCACTTTTACATCATTTTTCATTAAAAAATCATAAAATGTTAAGATCTGAGAGAAAACATTTTGAATTAATTGGCAGGCACTTTTATGAAAATCAATTGCGATCTATGTAAACGAAATATGAAATTTATTGATTTGATATTAAATGATGCAGATTCCATGATGTATGCTTATGAGAAGTAAAATAAACTTACGTTCTGTATAAAGAGAAATACTAATTTAATAATTTCATTTTTATAATGTTCCTCAGAAAATAATGATGTTGACGACGATGACGATGACGATGATGTCAAATCACATAATTCTTTTATATTTATTAAAAATTTACTTAATTCATTTGAAATTTGTAAATTATCCGAACCAAATTCAATTGATTTATTTAAACATTTCAATATTTGTAAATTTAATGATGAATTATTATCGGTTTTTAGATTTTCAAATAAATACGAAATTAATCCTAAAATTGAATTACAAAAATTGACAAATATATAAATATTATGTAAAATAATTTTAAACTAACTTGAAAAATCTTGTATTTTTAATTTTGAAAATGTTATTTTATTGCGAAATATTGTATTGTCTAATATTTTTAGCAATAATGTTCCGAAATGTTTTAAAATGCAACTGGAATCGAATGATAAAAAGAATCTTTCCATAATTATGTCAACTGGGAATGAAATTTTTCCTAAAAAAATATAAAATTTTGAAATTATTTAGGTACTCATCCATTTGATTAAAATTGAAAAATTAAAAGTGACATACATATAGTCACACATAGACAGAAATATATACCTTCAAATCCATAATCGATAATTTTATTGATGACGGCCCAATAAATTAAATTTCTATTGGTCATGGTTTGAAAACTTTTCAAATTTTGTGATTCTTCGAGTTTATTTGAATGCTAAAACAAAAATAAAATTATCATTTGATTTTATAGGTGGTCGTATGGTATTACATTTTAATTTACCTTCATAATTGAATCCATAACATCTGCATAAAAATCACTCCATTTCAGTTGATAACAACGTGAATTTCTTAAGATTTTTATAATATCGCATTTTTGATCTGATAATATTGTATTTAAACGATCCATGGATTTATTACGATTTGCAACCTTTTCAGATTGTATCTCAGTCAATATTATTTGAATCTCATGACTAAGATTTTTTAATCTTGTTTCATCCATTTCGTTTGTTAATTTAATTTGAGATAAGTTTATGAAAAAATATTTTTCTACACTTTGTTTTTTTTTTTTTTTAAATAATAAATAAAATAACAAAAATTAATTGGCACAAGTTATATGGATTTCCAAAATATACTGCGACGGTTTAATTATCATTTATCATCACAGCACATCCAAGTATAGAATTATACACTGTGAAACAATTTCAATGTCACATTACAACTGAAATAGATAATGATTCTTATCAAAATCACACATAATCATCAAATCACAATTTCATATAATTATTTTAATTGAAAATTTAATTAAAAATTTAATTGAAAAACATAATTTTTAACATTGCAAAACTCCATAAACATTTTAAGAATTCATCTTTCATCAATTCAATTCGATTATATCTTTATTTTCATATATTACTTTTTGACAAGCGACGAGTTGTGCTATAGTTGCGAGTGTGTGTGAGTTCCCTCTAAAATATATTTCAAATAAATTTTTTTCTTCTTCTTCTTTTCGTATTTAATTTACTACTTTGTGCATTTGTGCAAGGCCATTGGATTGATGGAAATGAAATGGAATATTCTAGAGTGTTTCAAGTTCCAATTGCCTTGGTATAATGATTAAAGGCCCAACTATAATCGACATAGCTGACTCTTAGCAACATGGGCAAAATAACGAATGTTAAAACGTAACATTTGGTTAACTATAATGACATAGATAACAATCATAGTAAGCAAGAAACAATACAATTTTGACAAAATGAGCTTATGGGTTATGGATGGCTTATATTACTTACGTCATGTACGCTCTCAATCGTACTGCTTAAATTGAGCTTATATTAAACGAATTTTAACGAATGTCGGCAATGTCAATAAATTAATTATAGTCTATAGATAGATAGTTTAGCTCATTGATTTGGCTGTGTTCGGCTACGACATGTTATAGCTATAGCCTATGCCAGATATGTCGATCATAGTTCCGACTTTAGTGCTTATTGGCAAAACTATACTATAATAATGCACATTGCTATTATTCATTATTATTATACATGAAGTAATGCCACTTCTATATTCAATGCAGTGACTTAAACTTGGACTTCGACTTTATACTTCACAGCATGCGCTTAACATGTAAAAGCAGCTGTCAACGTCAAGTCTACTGCATTGAATGCATGATACAAAGACTATAAAGGTATACCGACTTCTTCCTCTTGAATCGAAATTTTCGGCAAAATACGTCATCACGTGCATTAATTTCATATAATTTCATGTTGTTTATGTGATTACATATTACATGTTTTGGTATTGTATTGAGTTGTAACACGTGATGACGTCACAGTTTCATACGTACGTTACCTTTATAGTCTTTGTATCATGCATTGAATGTATAAGTTCTAATACATATGCATTAAATCAAAGTCAAAGTTGAAGTCACTGCATTGAATGTAGAATAGTAGGTAGAATCGGCATAAAACATGTAATTGTGTGCCGACTGCCGTTCGTTAGATCAAATCTCTAAATTAAACAGTTAATTAATTGTCTGTTATAATAATGTTTAAATTAAAAATTTTTAAAGTAAAAATTGAGTATCTGCATTAAATTGTACATTTTATTAATTTGCAGTTTAGAGTAAATTACAATAATGGAAACTATATTAATAAATTAAAAAGTGAAAGTATACACGCGATCGAGAACGGATATACACGTGTACATATTTTATTTTAAACACCTAATAACTTACGCTATGATTATTTTAACATTATTTAAAAAATATAAAATACTTTTTTTTCTTAATATTTTATTACATACATATCTACAATAATATAATACTTTTATTACATTTATTCGACAAAATTCAAAAACGTATATTGTGTAGTATATGTTCGTTACATTTTTTTTGTTTTTTTAAACAATTTTTTTACTTGTTCAAATGAAATTTTCAGTATAAATGAAAAATTTTTTAAAGCAGCGAACATCATCAATATAAGTACATATAAAAAAATTATCATCATCAGTTAGCAGCATCATCAAAAAATGGTAAGACATTTTATTTATTATATTATGTATATGTATTGTGCCGTTAGGTCAAATCTTTAAACAATTAATAATTAATTGTCTTTTTTATAATTACATATGTTTAAATTTAGAATTTTTAAAGTAAAATTTGAGTACCTGAATAAGACATACAATTGTATATTTTATTAATTTGCAGTTGCGGTATATTACAAAAAAATTTCAATAATGAAAACTGTATTAATAAATTAAAGACTGAAATAAAACAAATTTAAAGTTTTTAATATGTATAAATAAATTTTAAAATAATTTATGTATATACTAATGATTATAATAATTAAAATTTTTTTATTAATTAGATTTTAGTTACAGCTGAATACAATATAAAATTAGAATGAAAGTCTTACGTAATACCGACAAACAGCGAAGTATCAATCAATGGAAATTTTTATTAGACTCCATTAAATGAATTTTCATGCAGAGAAACATTTCAGATAATCGAAATTATGTGTTTCATGATCTAGAAACAAAAATATACGAATGATGGACAAAACAGTCGTCCAAAAACAACTTTGATATTGAAATCACAGACTGTCCTATCATAACAAATTCAAATAAGTGTCCAACAATAATTATCACTCCACCTGAAGAAGAAATCAAAACTTTTAAAAAATCTAAACTGAATTTTGAAGAAATGAAAAAAGAAGAACATAAAGATATATTTGAAATCACGCGATATCGACAACATAGAGTATAGTTTTGAAAAATGAAGGTAAAATTGAAGAAGATGAAAGTGAATCATATGTAATTTGCGTGTAATATACGGATTGTTTGGAAGAAACGTTCAGGGTATATTCCAAAAATATGTTCATCGAGTGACGGAGAATATTTAAAAAGATGTGCGACTAACTGATGCACCATTACATAAATTTTCAAAATCAATGAAGGAATTTTTTGAAAAAAATTTACAAGGACGGTCATTGATTACAAATCATGATTCAGTGCCAAGTTTAACTGCCAACGTTTACAGTTACAATAACATGCGATCCTTTCATTATAGAAACAATGAATTTAGATGATAGAGTGGTGGCCAAGCATGAGACTGAAATAAATACCAGCGACTTACATTTGGACGTTGTTTTGCAAAGAAAAAAAGGGTAAGAAAATTTATTTTCTTAATTGAAAATGTACTTAATGTATGATTTTATTTTTATTTATTTATTTATTAATTTTTTTTTTTTTTTTTTTTTGTTTTAGAAAATTCGTGAATTTCTGACAACGCAGAGATTATATATACCATTTCGGTATACAATTTTTAAAATTCGGTATATAAAATGAACTTAGTCCAACAACATCTGTGTATTCGATTGTAACCTTATTCTTTCAGAAAAAACCACATTCAATCCAATTCTTAGCCATAAAGGATTAAAACATAGTAACAATTCCAGCATTTCTCTTTGCAAAATGACATTTAAATGCTAAAATTTATTGGAATCTTCCTTGATTATCCTACAATGGAATGTATTGTATATCTTTGCAAAATAACATCAAAGTGTAAGTCTGGTATTTATTTCAGACTCATGTTTGGCCACCGCTCTATATCATCTAAATTCATTGTTTCTATAATGAAAGGATCGCATGTTATTGTAACTGCAAAACGTTGTCACTTAAATTTGGCACTGAACCATAATTTGTAATCAATGACCGTCCTTGTAAATTTTTTTCAAAAAATTCCTTCATTGATTTTGAAAATTTATGTAATGGTGAATCAGTTAGTCGCACATCTTTTTCAATATTCTCCGTCACTCGATGAACATATTTTTGGAATATATCCTGAACGTTTCTTCCAAACAATCCGTATTACACGCAAATTACATATGATTCACTTTCATCTTCTTCAATTTTACCTTTATTTTTCAAAACTACTCTATATGTTTTCGATATCGCGTGATTTCAAATATATCTTTATATGTTCTTCTTTTTTCATTTCTTCAAAATTCAGTTTAGATTTTTTAAAAGTTTTGATTTCTTCTTCAGGTGGAGTGATAATTATTGTTGGACACTTATTTGAATTTGTTATGACAGTCTGTGATTTCAATATCAAAGTTGTTTTTGGACGACTGTTTTGTCCATCATTCGTATATTTTTGTTTCTAGATCATGAAACACATAATTTCGACTATCTGAAGTGTTTCTCTGCATGAAAATTCATTTAATGGAGTCTAATAAATTTCCATTGGCACTTCGCTGTTTGTCGGTATTACGTAAGACTTTCATTCTAATTTTACATTATATTCAGCTGTAACTAAAATAAACATCAAAATCAAAATAAAATTTTATTCAAACTTTTTTTTTATTTTAAATTTTATATACATACAATTGTATTACATACAATTGTATGTAATATAAAAGTTAAAATGTTAAAGCAAAAAAAATTTAAGTGCACTTGTGGACTGAGCATCCACGGATTCTGATGGTATTTTTACCGTGATCTCAAGAATACAAGACCAAGACCAACACCACAACTATGGAGCTTTTCAAGCCCCTTTTATTAAAACTTGATGAGTACATAAACGTACTCAGTGAATCGGGCAAATAAACATATATTAAACAAATAAATATACATATATGTATTAATAAAACGAATTATAATTGGAACAAATCCCTTAATTAGATTGGGAACACATCTCGTAATTATATGTGGGAACTCATCGCTCTTATTACACCGGGAACACATCCCGTAAATATATCTGGGAACTCATCCCTTTTTGTTATACCGGGAATACATCCCCTAAATATATCTGGGTACTCATCATCCCTTTTGTTATACCGGGAACACTTCCCGTAATTACTCTTATATATGGAAACTCATCGATCTTATTATACAGGGAACACATCCCGTAAATATATCTTGGAATTCATCCCTTTTGTTATACCGGGATCACTTCCCGTAATTACTCGTATATATGGAAACTCATTGCTCTTATTACACCGGGAACACATCCCGTAAATATATCTGGGAACTCATCCCTTTTGTTATACCGGGAATACATCCCGTAAATATATCTTGGAACTCATCCCTTTTGTTATACCGGGAATACATCCCCTAAATATATCTATGGGTACTCATCATCCCATTTGTTATACCGGGAACACTTCCCGTAATTACTCGTATATATGGAAACTCATTGCTCTTATTACACCGGGAACACATCCCGTAAATATATTTTGGAACTCATACCTTTTTTTATACCGGGAACACTAAATATTTATTATTTAAGAGAAATGCTGGAATTTCAACAAGTACATCTGGGATAAGTGGATACATATATAAATAATATTGCATTATCTTATCACCATTTTGAACCAGACTTCGGGGTTGTTCGTAATAATTCGTATATATTTATTATATTGATTCTGTTTTTGGTTTTGAATGTGGTTTAAATATTTTAGAAATTTAATTTTAAATCATTTTAAATGTTTGTTTTCTTTTATTATTTTTATTTAAATGTTTAGCTTTATAATTTTCTATAGAATAATAAAAATAATTAGGAAAAATATTAAAAATGAATGAATATTTATTCAATTTATTTATATGTATACATATGTAGCTTAAATTTATTGTTGAATATGAAATGAAATAAAAATACTTACAAATTTAAAATGCAAAAAAAAAGCTAGTACATATGTGTTTTAATTAAAAACAGTAGATTTTCAGAGATATGCATTAGGCGTATCGTATTCCTTTTACCCATAGTTGATCTTTCTATTTTTTTAACTGAGAATAAGTTATCAAAATGGAACATTTAATTTGGTTGGACTGACCTATTAATATCATGCAAAGCACAACGCAACTACAACTTAGAAGCTTACAACACGATAGGGGATGGCCGATGGGAAATGAATGAAACTTATCTACCACTACCATACCATCAAATACAACGAACGAAGTTTGATATAGTAGAACTAGAAAGAAAAAATACCATACAATACAATGTCAATGATACAACCAACATGAAACAGTGCAACGCAAACGCAACCGCAATCGTTTTGTTTTGTTTGTTCCTCCCTACATTACATACATTCCCCTACACAAACAGAAATATACAACAACCTCCTAAGTCCTCCTAAATCCAAAGTATGTTTATTGTTTGTGATATTAGATATTACTGCACGTTATCACTTATCACAAACAATCAACATTGAATTTTTGTTCTTATGATGTGTCATCCTCTTCATATTTTCAGTTCAAAAGTTTAAAATAAAAATAACAGAAATGCAGATAAAATCAAATATATAGAATTTATTTTATACAACGAAATTATTCATTATTTTCGTAACGTATTTTTATGTAAAATTTTCAAATTTTTATAACGTTTTTATTTCATTCATTTTGTTCGTTATGTTCTATTGGTTCTATTCAAACAAATTTTCATGTTGTGTGTGTTGTATCATCAATCACACATATTACCAATTACCATTATTCTATGGTTGTATACACTGTACACTTTATGTAATGTGTTCTGTTTGAATATTATAGTTTTACATAAATGTATTTTTTTCACATAATGTACATGGTGGAATTTATCGTAAATACTTTTAATTTACTTAACATGATTATCACTTACTACTTTACTATTTCGTTTCGATTTTTTGACTTTCCTTCATTTTTTCTTGTTTCTGTTGTATTGTTTCATTAATATGAAAATTTGTTCGTTCATACGAGTATTATATGTGTATTATGTTTGATGTTGTATTCTTAAAAGAAAAAAAAAAATTCATTAATTCATTTCATCATATATCATCCATACAGTAGTATAGTATATTTTTAAAATTATTTTAGTATAGAGTTTAGATAGAGTATATCTTTTGCTTTTCGCGTAGAAAAGTTTTTTTTTAAAAAAAGTATTTTTTTCAGTCTTTCATATTCAGTTGTGTTGTGTGGTGAGTGAGTTGATAAATTTACGTTTTGGTCTGTTAAATTTTACGTTCGTTCACATTTTCAAATTATAAATAAAATATCTACGAATAATACGAGTACATATTTTTACTATATTAAATACATTTATGTACCTAATCTAATAATTTACGCTGCTATGATTATTTTATAATTATTTAAAAAATATAAAAATATATTTTTTCTTCTTAATTTTTTATTACATTTATTCGACAAAATTAAAAAAAACAAAAACGACAAATGTAATTTGATATTGTAAAAGATAAAAAGTAGAAAAAACATTTTTTTTTTAATATTAAGATTTATTACAATTTTTTTTTTTAAATGTAAATTTTAATTTATCGTATTGTGTAGTATATACATATGTTACGTTACATATTATTTTGTTTTTAATAGCAATTTTTTTTTCTTTTTAAAATAAGATTTTCAGTTTAAATGAAAAATTTTTTAAAGCAGTGATCATCATCAATATATTTATGTACATATAAATAAATTATCATCATCAGTTAGCAGCATCATCATCATCAGAAAATCTTATTATAAAAGCGCTATTTTTAGATAATTTTTTTGTTTTGTTTTGTTTAGATTTTTTTCTTTTTCTGATGTTCTGATCGTCTTATATATATAGTCAAGCAAAGTTACATAATGAATAATGAATGAAAAAAAAAAGAAAAACAACAAAAACCAACAAAATTCGTTTAAAATAATCTAAATAACATAATAATTATATATGCATTAATCGTTAGTTATAGTTCATAATTGTTTTTTCTTTTTAATTTGTTTTTTGTGCTTTTCGATCTTGTGTGAGTTTGGGTTTTTTTTTTTTTTAATTATTATTATTATTTTGCTATTTAATTAAGTGCAATAATATAAATTCTAATTAAATACAGTAAAAATAGATATATGAGATAAACGTATGAATATGCATTAATACAATGAAATAGAAAAAAAAAATCAAAATAAAATTAAATTAAAAAAAAAATCGATCAGTGAAGTAGTGCGGATCAGTATATATGTATACGAGTATGTTACATATTTTTATATGCAAATGCATTTTAATATAATATAGAAATGCAATTTGCAAATTTTATTTTATTTTTTTAGATACACATATGTATATGTACTTATTCAAATATATAGAACAATAAACGTATCTATAGTGAGTGATAATGATCGTGTAGTGCAATAATTCTTATTTATATAGATTTTATTTAAATGTATTTTAATGTTTTATTTTTGTTTTCGTTTTTAAGTTCTTTTATTATATGTACAGTGTATGTATATACCACCTAGAATTCAACTGCTGTACAGTATATGATGATTTTAAATGATTTGTAAATTTTGCGTACGTTAAAATATATTTTAAGAATAAAATGCTGAAAATGCAGTTAATGTGTTTTGATTTTTTTTTTTTTGTTTTCAAATGAAAAATAAAATAAGTCATGTTTATTTTGTTATTCTGTTACAAAATAATTACATATAGTACGATACCTATATCTATACCTATATGGTATCTTCTATGTATACATAGGAGAATAGAAAAGAGTTCATTGCGCGCGATTGTTCAAATTAATTACTATAATTAAAAATATTAAATAAAAAACAAAATAAAAAGCAAAATAAAAAAAATATAATAGAACAAAATGTAAATAAATAATTATTAAAGAAAATTAATTTTTAATTTAATTTTGGTTTAGATTTTTAGTGTACCTAATGTGTGTGTGTACATAAATTAATTAAATTTTTTTTTTTTTATTATTTTGTGTTGTGTTACTTTGCTCTGATTTTTGTTTTTATTAATTTACTTTATTATTATTATTATTAAGTGAATGTTATATACATTTATTTGTGAAGAAAAAGTATACTATAACGAGAGATACGAAGTAATGTATACTACATGTATATAAAAGTCATGACATCAGAAACTCATATACAATTCAACGAATGGATAGATATATAAATAAATATGTACATATTAAATACATACATGCATATAATGTAGAATGTATAGTGTAATATAATGTATATACTATGTACTGTATAGTTAATGTTAAATATTATTATTATTATTAAGAAATGATAACGTATTTATATTGTCGTCTTATGGTTAGTTATGGTTGATGAAAAAACTCCAATGTGAATTATAGTATGTATTTTGATAGACAAACCAATACCCAAAACCATAACAAACTATTATAAACTGAAACTTAAACGAAATGAAAACTCTATAATACTATACAATTTTTATATTTTGGAACTATAAATTGTACAGAGTATATACATACATACGTTACTCGTATAATGAGCTCACTATCTATATCTACCTACATATGATATAGTTCAGCTCAGCTTCTGTATAACTTTTCTATAATGTATCAGAAAATCAGATTGTATAGCACAACACCACATGATATAATTTTTATACATTAATTTTTTGAAAGAAAATGAATTAATCAACATGTATACGAGTATAGAATATACGTATATTTATACATTATACATAAATATACAAGTAAATCTACATATACCTGTATAAAACAATATCTACCACACACACACACACACACATACACTTTTAAATATTAAATTGTCTTATATATATACATATATATTTTTTTATTTTTTCTTGAATTTTGAATTTGGATTTATGTATGTTTTTACCTATATGTTTTTGTATATTTATATGATCTTATACATACATATACGAGATATAACATATGGTATATGTACATGTTATGAAAATTATTATTGTTTTATTTTTTCTTTTTGGCTCGAGCTTGCTTGATTGAAGTCGTTTTCCTTGAGTGATTGTTATTATACATATACATATATAGTATTTATTCAACTTTTATATATTTTATTTTTTTTTTTTTCTTATATTTATAATATACAAGTATCTATAAAAAATACATACACAAATGAAATACTTTACATGTTCGCTTATATTTATACATATTTTTTTATGTTTGAGTTGATTGTTTATAAAAAAAAAAACAAAAAACAAATAATAATAATAATAATATTCGTAATAATGTTATAATAATTCAACGCCTTTACATAAAAATATACACGTTAGTTTGATTTTATAACATTTTTCATAAAAGAAAAAAAAAAAATACGAAAAAAACAACAGCATCAATTTTCATATACTCGTATAATAACTATATATCTATTAGTGTTCTATAATATCTTCATTCTCTATGCGGCTATATAGAATATATAATAAACAAAATAGAATAATAATAATTGTTGTAATAATAATGTGAATTTATTTTTATTTCACATAAAATATGATGTGTTATGTAGATATGTGTACATATAATAAATGAACGATCATCATCGTTATTCCATATATCTATGTATATATACCCCATATATATACACCTACATATATATGCATAGATAAAAATGCACTAGATTTATGTAAGTTCATGTACACATTACATATGTATGCATGCATATGTAAATATATATGTATAAATATTGTTACATGTAAATATGTATTAAATAAAGTATAATATATGAAATAAAATGAAAAATTTTTTTATATGATAACTTGTGGGTGAGATATCTTAAGACAACCGCGAGATCGCATCTAAACGAGGTCACACGCGATCTCTTCTAATATAACGTATTCGTTCGTATATAACATATATTGTGTATATTTAATAATATACATATATATGTATATATGTATATTATTCTGTTTGATTTACACTTACATAAACAAATTATACAAACACATTCATATATAATTATGGTTGCAATTGGTTGCAGTTCGCTTCTCTAAATAAATATTCTCTGAATGATATGTTCTGATCTGATCATATTGTTTATTTAAGTAGATATATAGTCAATAAATACATTTATATATATGTACTTTGTTTAGATGGGTGTACTATGTATATGAAAACCAGCATTTTTTAAGTACATTTCATTTCACAGACTCATATATCTCATAAAAGTTAATAATTTATAATTATGAAAATAATGTGTGTACAAATACATATAGTATAGTATGTATAATATCTATACATACGCAAGTAAATGTATTTGCATTGCATGCAATTTTTAAGTTAAGTGTAAAGCCTTTAAATTTATGTATGTATATATATGTAGATATGAAAAATATAAAAATATATTTGTTATCTATGTGCACATTATTATTATCTATCGCTATCCATATTCGTCGCAGTTCGCACATACTCGTATGTACTTGGATAATGTCGTTCATAATATTATTATTACATGTATACATTCAGTATAGGTACATACGCATATTCATATCATTAAATGCAATGTGTATTATTGCATTTTGTGATTCAGTGTAAAAAAAAATTGTATATATTATAAAATGCGATAATTTCATATATGTATACCATGTCCGAGAACAATAATGCAAACTACTTACTCGTACCTCGTATATATATACACACATACATTAATGAAATAATATTGATGTATTATATTCTATACAAAAATTACTTATAGACATATTAAGAAGAAGATAAGATGCTGATCAACAATATTTTATATGCGATGAGTGCTTAACTTAAATTCATGTTTGCATTACAATGATCATGTGATGATGATGATGATGATGATGATATATGGTGATCTGTGTTGATCAATTTGATGTCATCGTCCAGTTGAACAATTTATTTCCTTTTTATTATATTTACAAAAACCATAGATATGTAGATGCGCATGCATACTTATGTACTATATGTATGCACGATCATGTATGTTTATAATATGTGCCCATATATTCGTGGGTATTATAATTTACGTGAATGTAAAATGCAAAAAATAATGTAGTATGTATATGAGCGTTAATATGCATATTTTACAAACGTATATAATATGTATTCGTATGCAGATATAGATACACACATAAATGTAGAATAGCATATCAACAACAGCAGCATATAATATAAGAAAAAAAAATACATTTATAGTATATAAAAAATTTTATAATTTCATTCTCATTGATAAATTATCATTATTATTATTATTCTCGATTTCGTTACCATAAAAACACTGTGATCGTGTGATTGTGCATAATAAATGTACATATCTACAGATACACACATTCAGATACTCGTAATTCAAATATATATTTTTTTAATATGAAAAGTGTGTGTTTGCTTTTCCTTTTATTTATGCATGAATGCGCAAACGTATATGCATATGGTGCAGAAAATAAAAGTGATGATGAAAAATATTATATGTATGTATGTGTATGTACCTATCATCATAAATAAATTATATCTGCATACACCACAGATTATATACATTACGCATACATTTAAATATTTATACATAATATGAAAATAATGTATTTTTGATGAATATTAAAAGTAAAAATAAGAAATTTTCTTTTACAATAATTTTTTATTTACATTTATAAGAGATCGTGTGTATTATAAACGTCCATTATATTATATATATGTATGTATATGATCGTTTGGTAAAATTTATTATAGACGGTTATAGGCTATAATTAATATGGGGTGTTTGAAAAATTATGTAAAAGTGTATAAATGAAACATATATACTTACGCTTACAGCCGTACGTAATATGTGGCTATATGTATGATTCGCGTAAAATTATTATTATTAAAATATTTGAATGAGATCAAGAGTATATGTATATGAGTATAAAAAAAATTATCTTGGAAAAATACTATGTGATCGTGTAAATATGACTATATGTATACTCAACTTATTCGTAAAGTAAAGTAAAATGAATGAGTTTTGATTATACGAGTATAAATAGACTGTATATATGTATGTATGTAATTTTATTTTTAACTGCGTAGGAGTTTTTGGCCTCTAAAAAATTTGTTCTGAAATTAAATTACATTACATTACATATACATATATGAGAAATGATCAAAATTATTACCTCATTTTTAATTTTCGTTTATATTCGCGTATATATACGCATATAACAGAACCAGTCAACAGATATGATACATTGATTTGATACAACTTACATTTTCATTTGATTTTTTTCTAAATTTTTCATTTTTCATGCTGAAGAAAAAAATTTGTTAATGATATTCTGTATTACTACTGTGATGAATTAGAGATACAATACAGAAGGAAATAAGTTTTTGGATTGGCATAGAATATCTTACAAAATTGAATTGATTCCCAGAATTATGAATAATTCTATGATCTTTAGAATTAGACATTAAATGAACGCGAAAACTTTGAAAAATATATTCCTTTAAGATTATAGATTTATTTTAATAGATTCAGATTATGAGAGAATATGATTTCAAAATTGAAACGCACTGTGGAATTATTGGGCAACAAAATCTTTTAAATTCAAATTTATATTAATCTTCCTCTCATATTCCTTTTATTTCATTTGGTTCTATAATATAATATACTCGAAAATTTTCGATGACCTAGAAATTAAAATTTTATCTGATTATCTTATATACACTTCACTTAATTATACGGGGAAATATTTATTTTTTTTTTGTCTCATTTTTGATCAGATGTTTAATGAAGAGGAAATTTCATTTAGATTAAAAGTGAAGTTTTTTTTTTTCTGAATACAGAGATTTTTATTTTTAAATTTGTGTGTGGACTTTACATCGAAACGAAATTGATGAAAGTCGATTGTACAATTTTTTTTTCTCTTTGGAATTGAGCAAAAATGTTTATGGAAACATTTTGTTTGAAACATAAAATGTTTTATACACTCAACGCAATGTTGCTTTCTGCTTATATATGATTGCTAATATTCATTTAACATTTTAATGATGGCTACTTGATCTAATTTTTTTATCTTAATTTTCTTTTTATTTATTTATATCATAGCGGCGTATCTTGTAAATATACCCAACCGCATATACGTACATATAATGTGTTTGTTGTTTTGAAATCACAACACATAAATTCTATTTCAGCTTTCGATTATATACATACGATTATATACATACTTTGGAATAGGTTGTTTGTTGTTAAATAATTTCAAAAAAATTTCAAAATATATAAGATCACTCTTTACACAAAAATTTAATACTGTTGACTGTTGTATTGTATTTGTATATTGACTGACTGATTGATATAAACCTTAAAAAATTAAAGCACAAAATAATGTTCGGTGATGGTGAATTTTTGTTTCCATATAAATGGAGATTATAAATCGACAGCGATACATATGTACATGGTTACACAGTTGTATATGAACACACATTTATCAGAGTATGATAATTTATTTGTTTATAATTATTAAGGGTATTCATGAAATGTAGTAAAAAGGCATGTAAACTGACCGAGTAAAACATGTAAATACGTGCAAACATGTATTATGTCGATTCTACATTAAGTGCAGAGACTTCAACTTCGACTTTGATTTAATGGATACGTATTAGAACTGCTATACTACATTCAATGTGATTCAATGCAGTAGACTTGACAGCTACTTTTACATGTTAAGCATGCTGTGAAGTCGAAAGTCGAAGTCCAAGTTGAAGTCACTGCATTGATTATAGAACCGGCATTACTCCAGTTTACATGCCTTTTACTCTGCTATATACATTAAGTGAATAACCCTCAATATTTTGTAAAATACTTGTTTGAATCAATTATAGAACACCCTGTTTATGAATTGTTTACATAATAATATATTAAAAAAAATATTTTTTTTTCTATAATTAAAAATTTTAAAACTTCTAAGTAAATAAGAAATTTGGCGTCTATTTATTTGTAGATTTGTACATTAACATACATATTAAACTGTATAAATAAATACTGTATGTGTACATTATATATAAGTACACGTAAATTATATATGCTTGTATAACATATGTATTAAACATAAACATAAATGGATATATGTACATATGTAATCTATACGTGTAGATGCTCATATGATTATATATTTGATTTGCATAACTCGAAAATAAAAAAAATACTCATAATTCTGAGATACATATTTGAAAGATATTTATATACCTACACATTTGTGTCTTTTTATGATTCGATTATATATAAATGTATATTTGTATTTTGTACAATTTCCAATGTGTGTGTGTTAATATAATATGATACTGATATATACCAACATTATATATGAAATAATATATATATACATTTTTATAATATCTAATACTTGAACTAAAATAGATAAAAATGTATATAGGGTAACAAAATATGTATGTATATACATATATATAAATTTGATTTTTCGTGGAAAATGTGGTATACAAATCGCTGATACACCTACTCTTCGAAAAACAAAAACAACAACAACAACAACAAAAATAATTCTCATTATAATATGCGTGGATTTTAATATAAAATAAACTAGTACCAAAAATATGTACATATGTGGAGAAATATGTACAAAATATGCATTCAAATACATTTATATAATTTTTTATTTGAAAATTCGTTAAAAATGACGTAATAAAATTTAAAATAAAATTAAAATTTATTATTTAAGTATTTTTTTTTTCCTACCTATGTACATATGTGTAATTTTTTTTTTTTTTTTGGTTTTGTTTTGTTTATGTTACAGAAATGGAATTGAAATAAAAATATAAATCTCTTATTTAAAATGAATTTAAGTTTGTGTGAGTTTTATGGAGCAAAAAATAAAATAAAATAATGATTTAATAAAATAAGTAATTAAAAAGTATACACATAACGTAACTCAAAGTTCGAATTTATAAATTAAAAGAAAAAAATTTATATATATAAATAAGAAGGAAAACGAAGTGTTGCTTACTTTTTTTTTTCGAATACACATCAGAAAAACAAGTACAAAACGAATAATAAAATAAAATAAATCTACATATATACATATAAAAAATATATATTTAAATTTTAAGTTAAATAATAAATATATAGAGATACAAAAAAAAAAAACAAAATAAAAATATTCAAAATGAATAATAATTTAATTATATATAAATTTTTTATAATAATATTTTATTTATTATTAAATAAAATAAATTATGTGCAAAATTTTAATGTTGATTTACATTCATATGTAAGGCATACATATCATTCTGGTTCTATGTATGGTTTTAGTATTGCAATGCATAAGGCAACAGAAAATGGAATTTTAAAAAATTGGTAAGTATACAATCAAAAGGAACAGTATACATATCATGTTTGTTATCCTTTATATTGTAGATGTTTTAAAGTAATAATATTTGAAGATTTTTGCTATCGTATACACTACGATAGTACGATTCTATACATATCATGTGTATACTCTTTTATTTTAGTAAAATACGAAAATTCTGCATGTAAACAGAAATACGGAAAATCAACTCAACAAATAATCAACATTTGATACTTTCTCCATACTTCCTCTATTCTATACATACTCTGAAGCAGTGAAAGTCATTGAATGTCTATAACAGTGCTACGATAGTAAGAGTAGTAAGTATTTTACACATCATGATGTACTTTCTTCTTGATGAAAAAAAGTTGATTTTCTCTGTCAGTAAAGTATGCGAAGCGAATATTGTACAAGAGAAAACACGAAAAATCAATAAACAACATTTCATACTTTCTCCTTCCCTTTATATATACTATGTGTACTCGTATTTTTCTTCTTTCACTTTCCTTCCTCAGAAAATATTAATTTCCTCTCTGAGTATATTGCGAATATTGTATGTACATGTACTCGCTCCTCTACTCTACTCTGTAGATGTACTCGAATTTTTCTTCTTGATAACAAGTTTGATTTTCTCTGTCAGTAAAGAATGCGAATGTTGTACATACATGAAAAATACAAAAAATTGACTAACAACATTTAATACTTGCTCCTCCACTTTATACTAGAGTATTTAGGTCTAGAGTATTGGAGGTTATTGACAATAACAGTATCTATAGTATACACCACGATAGTACGAGTGCATTTCACATTTCATGTATACTCGTATATTCCTTCTTCAGAACAAGTTGATTTCCTCTCTCAGTAGAAAAATTTCCCAAAAAATGTTCTTTCCATTTTCTATTTTTTTGCTATTTTCTTTCTTTACTTTTTCAGAATATTAACATTATAGAAAATATACTACAAAATATGAAATTCTTACAATGTATTTTTGCGTTCTCGTTCACTTTGTATAGAAAAAGTCATAATTTTAAAGTGCATATCCACATATATTCGACATTCGCATTCATATATGTACATATACAGCAAACATTTCTGTACCTATATCGTACAATATATGCACATTATTTGTGTGTTCACTACTTGAAAAAAAAAAAATGTACACATATGCATAAAATCATATAATAAACTTCACCACATTTTGTTAACGGAAATCTATTTTTATTACCGGTAGTCGTTTATATTTCAGAAAAATTATGAGCACAGACTATATACATACGCGACGCGATACATTAACTATAATGTAATAATTTGGATTTTTTTTTATTTTACTTTATTATTTTTTTTTTTTCAATTTGAAGAAATAAACTTTGAAAATAAAAAAAAAACCACAACAAAAAAAAAAAAACAACAAAGTTTTTTAAGCGTTCAATGATCTTTTTATTGCAAAATTTTATCTTTAGCAACTTCAACATTTTTTTTTTTTCAAATGTTTATGAGCATGTACATGCCAGTTTCAGTTCAATTTGTATCTCATTATAAAAATGTAGGTACATTACCGTCAGTACTTATATGCACGTTTATACATACTATATTTACTTTTCATATACTTATGGGTCCAAACACTCCACATAAATACACTCGTACTCGCGTATTTATGCAAAAAGGTAATAAATTTTTGAAAAAAAAAAATGTAATATTTTGTTTTTTCGTTTAATTTTTTTTTTTATTTTTATTGTTTATTTTTTGAATGGCAGCTCGTTTTTTTTTCTATCTAATTTTGTTTATGCGATTACGTTTATGATTGTAGTATGTATACATATTTAGTTGTATAGGTAGGATGTTTGTTATACGTAAAAATAAATCGCATCAAAATCCAATTCAAGTACGATATGAATTTCTACGAAATTGAAAAAGAAAATAATTAATTTTTGGATTTAAAAAAAAAAAACAACAAAAAATAACAAATAAACACTTAATAAACATAAAATAAACATAAAATAAAATAAAAAAAATTTATTTTAATATTAAAATCAGGGTTAAAAATAAGAAATGTTTAACTTTTAGATTTATTTATTTATTTAATAATTTTTTGTATTTATTTATTTACTGATAAAGAGATGCTTATCTTTCTTGGATACCGCATATAAAGTACATACATATCTACTTATGTATAAAAAATTCATTGTAATTTACATTTATACTGTTGCATATACACTCGTAAATTTTTCTGTGTTTTAAATTTTAATTTAAGTATATCCACACACACACGCACACAAACGATATGCATGTACATATGCTTATGTGTACTTGACACAGAGAATATCTACTTATATCACACATGCATCAATATACATTCATAATGAATGTGTTCATGTGTGCGTGCATATATACATACATATACAACATCGAACATCGATCAATTCATCGAATTAATAATTGTAATTCAGTTAGAGACTTGTTAACTCTGATCATCATCAGTATATGTATAAAAAATATCGATTCAACACTATAAACGACACACATATACTCGTACTTGTATATAGACACACAGAGATTATTATTATTATTTAACAAATTTGTAAGAAAAATAATAAATGTCGCCTTCATTATCCACCTACATACATGCACTCTACGATCGAAGTATGCGACAGCGACTGTACCTATGTACATATATGCTTTTCAATAAACGAATATGAATTAAAACTTATCACAATATTCACATCTTAATAATAATGTAAGGTATATTTACAAGGTGTTTTAGCATTGAATATTATTTTAATTTTTCTTTAGGTAAGTATTTTCAATAACGTAAACGTAGCATAATAATTTTTTCATAAGATTGACACAAGTGATTTAACACTGCGCAGTTAAGCAGTCTATATGGTAAATGGAGAGTGGAGAATTTGAGAGTGCAGGTTCATGAAAATATGTATATATGTATATCTTATGTGTTTTTTCTTCATATACTCGTATGTATATGTACTTAGTTTTAAGTTAATTCCACACATCTACAAATAAACATTTTGTAAAAAAAACTTATTCTGTAATTTGTCATTTACATTACTGTTAAAGAAAACATATTATTTAAGTGAGATAAACAAACACAATCCATTTCAAAAATATAACAAAATAAAAATTAAAAGAAAATAAAAAAAAACAAATTACAAAATAAATATAATAAAACAAAAAATAAATTTTGAATATTTTTTATTTAAATTTTTAGTATAGTTTTCAGTGAATTGGAGCAACATAAGTTATTTTAGTTTTTCGAAATATTTAAACGGAAAAATTGTTTTCATTTAACTGTATATTGAGTGATATACGCATATAAGATATGCGCATATGGATAACGCATGTGTGTATATACTAGTATGCTTATAGTAGTACCACAGAATATGCGTACGTAGATAGAAGAAAATTATTTTTCTTTTCACATTTTAAATTCATTTTTACGTTTGTTTATGAGTTTTCTCAAAAATAAATCTTGATTATTTCTAAAAAGTATATATGTATGTATGTAAGCCCTAAGCCATAAGCCCTAAGATTAAATTTTATATATTTTTGTTTCTGTTTTCATTTTTATTTACGTTTGAATTTGAAATTTCGCATTTAAAAATTTTCTTATGTCCATGTAGCATTTATACAGGAATTTTATTAAAATGTATTTTATTTTTGATTTTATATTCGAAAATTTTCCTTTAAATACATGCATGTATCTATAAGAAAATCTCTAAATTATTTTTGACTTTTTAGAAAATATGTTCCCAAATAAAATAAAAAAAATAAATCGTTAAAAATACCTAAAGAAATTATGTAAAAATTTGTTAGATATTTGAGATAGAAATTAAATTTTTTTTATTGTAAATATTTTAATGTTGATCAGTTTTCGTAAAAGACTTAAGGCACATTTGCAATTCATCATGAATTTCATGCCAGAGTAGATTTATCCCATCTGCTCTTCATTTTCACACAAGAAATTCTATAGATAGCTATCCTTTTTCTACTCTACATCTTCAAGTGCAGATTTCATTCAGATTCATAATCAGATTAGGTTATATTTTTAATCCGACGCAATTCGACGCTGGTAATTGCTAAAGCTATTTTGAAAACTTTGTTAATACCGATCAGGAGGTCAAGGCTCGACATAGGGCTGTTGCACCATAGAAGAAGAATAATAACAAGAAGAAGTTAATACCAACATAGTAGTCTGAATTGTAAATGTCCCTTTATTTGACAATAATAATTCTTAAATAACGAAACAAAAAAAAATGATCCAATTATAGTGATATTTGTTCAAAATCATATTCTAATTTTAAATTTAAAATTTTCTTCCTTTCTTTTATTTTTCATTTTGTGAGTACTCTGCGCATATCAGAATAAATTGCATTCTATGACATGTAGTGTATAAATATAAGTAACAACTGATGTTCGTATGCATATGATAATGATCATACGATCATACCATATACTATCTAGACAAGACATTATATGATTAAATGCAGACAATTTTTTATTATGCATGTACTTATCATTAAATAGTATATTTTACATATGTACCATAATCCAGCAGGCGCATGTGACAGACACGACAACAAGATATGAGCATACACACGTATACTATTTATAAGAAAGTATATTAACTTTACGCTTATATTATGTAGTGCAGTGTATGACAAATAAGGAAATTTTTGAAGAAAAATAAAAAAATAAAAAATATGAATCAATTAATTTCTTTTTTGTCTGTACTGCTCACTCGTAATTTTCATTTTTTTTTCAACACTTTCTGTTGCTCGAATAACAAAAAAAAACTCAAACCATATATAATATTTAATCCTTGAATCTATTTTTAAAGATTTTAGTCAATTAATATACATTTATACTTATGCATCACGAACACACAGAAGTCATGACAGATCCTTATACAGACATAAACAGAAGTGATGCTAAATGGTTAGATTTTGTGTAGATTTTTATAATTTTTTATAAAAAGTATAAGTGTACGTAATTTTATAATTTTAACAGTGATGCTCGTATATTCATGCACATACGTACAAGTATGCGATAGTGCTGTGTATTTGAGAAAGTATAGAGCATACATATGTATGTTCGGAAATTGAATGAATCGAACTGAATGTGTAATGCGTTTAGTTTTTCTTTTTATTTTCTTCTTTTATGCGCTACAGTAATTTTTCACTCCTTATGATGGCACATGCATTAAGTCTGATCTTTAATTTATTGATTTTGAACGATTTCCATAATGTTTTAGTTTTTGTTTTTACATGCATTTTGTTTGTTGTTTGTCTGTGACAACAGATTAAACAGAGACTTACTTGAGTTAATTTGTGCGGGTATAAATTTTGAGGATCATCTCTACTATATTTTGTGGTAGAAAAAAAAAATACAAGTAAAAAATTTTAACTGAGAATTTTAATTGATTTCTGTGAATTTCAAATCAATTCTTTATTTTAGAAAATTACTTAGTTTCTCAAATTAAATCTTACTTATGCTTTGTATAAGAAACTAAAATAGTTTGCCTCTCAATGATTTCACGTGGTTTCAACTCTCAACTATAATAAAATAATTTGAAAATTTCGTTATAGATCATTAAATTTTTTTCTATTTGTTTTGCATAAAATTTCTATGATTTTCCTTGGAAAATATATCGCATTTCCACTGTGAAATTTGTACTATAAAATAACAATGAAAATTATATACATATAATAGTCCACATTATGTGGATTACAGAAAATCTTTTAAAAAATATTTTTACATTATTTTTCATGCGTATACGAGTACATGTAATTTTGTTTCAATTTTTTTATTTGTAAATTTTCTTAACTTGGCAAATTTTCTATATACTCAAAAAATATATAAGTGCACACATATTTGGTTAAAACTACTTTTTAAAAATTTTAAAATAGACAACATATTTAAACATATGTTCAACATATTAGATTACACACTAACAGTTACACTTACAATAAATAATAAATGTGCATATAGGTACGGTACAATATACTTAGTACCAAATGTATTACAATTTTTGTAGAAAAAAATATTTTATTTCAATTTATATTTTTTTCGTATGAGTAATAATATCCATAAGTCACGTATTTATTTATATGGCAAAAAAATAATAATAATAATAAGATGAAGAAGAAGAAGACGCATAAAATAACGTAATAATAATAATGAAAACCATAGTAAATTTTCAGTATTTATAGAAGTATAGTAGTACTTTTTATGTATACATTTGCAGATGTGTTGTAACATTAAAAATCTTATGAAATTTTATGAGAAAAAAAAAAGTTATTACGAAATTTGTGAGGTAAAAGGAAAAATCTAACAAAAATAAAAAGTCAAAGTGTATAAACATGAAACGAACAAATGTTTTCAATATTGTGATTTTGAATGAAATCTTCTTTACTACGAGTACGACCTACGACTGATACGACTTTATAATCATATCGTAAAGTAACATTGTTGATAAACAAAATATGTTTCGAGTCGAACATGTTTTAAGTATACAATAACGTACAACATTTTGTTTCAAATGCAATACATCTTTCAAATGAAAAAACAAAAACTGTCTACCAAAAAAAAAAGAAAAAATTTATATATTTTTGAATTTTTGAAAAATTTTAAAGATACAATAATGCAAATGAAACTGAAAAATTTAACTTTATTCCTTATACTATACGTACACCTATTATATGTTGCTACTGACGATATGTTGCTGAAAACCTGAAATTAACGAAAAAACATCACAACAGAAGAAAACACGAATGAAAATACCTATTACACAACAACAAAAAAAAAAGAAACTGAAAACGAAAAATAAAAAGAAGCAAAAATAAAATAAAATCGCTAATAATAATAATATGACTGTAAGATAAGTTCTCGCAATTGATGCGATAAATTGATCATCATTATACCAAATTGATCGTTTGTTTGGTTTGGTTAGTTTTTTATTTATTTTATTTTTCAAAAATGTTTTTATTTTTTATTTTTTTTGTTGCTTCAGGGATTTCATTTCGGTAACATTTTTATACATACATATTTATGTATGTACTTGTATTACTTCGCATGTACAGTACATAAAATTATTCAATTGACTAAATTGTTATTTTTCTGTTTTGTGTATCTATTTGTTGTTGGTTTTTTTTATTGTTTTAAATTTTTTTGAGTATGTAATTGATTAGTCGATATGATATGTATGTACATATATAACTGTGTATACTACACATAATATGTATGTACAAATAAATGCATGTATTTGAAGCGTATAAATGTTAAATTATGTTGTTTTCTCAAGCATAAACATACGAATATACGATCATGTGTACGTATGTATATGTATATTTAATGTACTTGTAAAAATGGTATTATTTATTAATTTTTTTTATATATATTATTATATACACATAAATACCTATATATAGTCATGTGCCATATGTATACGCAAGGAAACATATGAATATTTTATAAAGAGATGAGAACAGCAAAAAAAAAAAAGAAAAATATTTGGACCGTTTTATTGGTATTATTATGTAACGAAATGAATAAGTTAATTCGATAGATGAACATATACATACATTGTAGAATCGTAGAATATTATGATGAGATATTCTTTGTATTATATTAGAAAATAGAAGAGTGACCATTTAAATTATTTCTATGAATATACCATCTAACCATCTAATTGAAAGAAATAAAATTTTAAGTTAAATTTACAGACTGGACATACGAGAGTTACGTACATACTTACTTCGTAGTCGTTGTCGTAACGCTTCTAAGTAATTGGTTCATACTGTTAAAATTTAAATTTAAATAATTCCCATCTTTCATTGAAAACCAGCAGAATCAGTTTAAATTTGTACGTTACTTAGACTTCTTAAAGGAAACAATGAAAATGAGAGTATTTTGTTTTTAATTGGTTATAAGCGATGCGTGAGTAGTTTTTGAAATTTATATCTGAAAATATACAAGTATGTAGAATATTTTTATAGAATATTTTTTTAAATTGTTTTTGACAATTTTAAATTTTGAATGAAAATCAAATAAGATTACAGAAAATGTAACAAAAATGCTGTATAGAAACTTTTTGATAATTTGAGCTTCATCTATTGGATACAGTCCACAACATTTCGAACTCGTCACATGGCTGGTGTAATACATAATCTTGTTGTATACTCTGTGGTATAATTTTCATTCTCTTATACATATTAGCCCTTGTATTTTGCCTGGTATTTAGTTCTCTTTCAAAAGTATACTCAATATTTCTTTATGCAGTATATTTTGTTAGTGAAAAAACATATTTACATTTTTGCATTAAATGATAATTGGAAAACATTTGCAATAGAAATAAATGTTTTCGTAAAAATTTATAAATAAATTAAAGAAATTTATCAATTTCTACAAGAACAAAATTACTCAAACGTTTAAAGTTTACGTTACAGAAAAGTCAAAATCATGTGCATGTTGGCATGAATGAATAAAGTTTTACCAAATTTTACTATTAATATCAGATCAGTGCATTAAAAACATGAAAAAATGTTCTACAGACACATTAAATGTATTCGTATATATGCACTCGTATGAATTCATTCAATAGTACACATAATAATACAAAGCCATATATGTATGTATTTATGAGTGTATGAAAGATACATAAATATTTCCCTGCATCCAAAAAATCAAATAAAATAAAATTTCATATATACACAATTTCATTAGTTTTCAATGAATTATTATTTACACATTTATGTACAAATAATGTATACATATACTTCAATTTATATACTCTACAAGAGCATAGTGTACATCATTTATACTCCTCGTATAACATAATAACATATGTACGAGTGTGTAATAATCGATCGATTACGCTTTTTATTTGTTTTCAAAATGTAATAAATTTTTAATTTTTTTTTTATAAATAATAAATGCAGCTGATAAAATATAAATCGAAAATTACATTTATGTAGATTTACATTATAATATACGATGAGTTTTAGAACTGCATTATAATGTGTAAATAAATATATTTACGAGTACATTATGTATATACATATGTACCTCTCCTCATACACATGGTATACAAAAGGTCAAATACGCCTAGAGCAGAATTATTAATTTCACTATGTGCATGGCATGTTAAACATCTAAAGAAAATATGTAATAATAACATATTCTATCCTCCACCCTTTTTTGATTATTGTAAAGAATGTAATTATCGTTTCGTTATAGATATATGAGAATATACTCTTGTATTCGTATATGTATGTATATATGTATATATTTTGTGTAATTTTAAAACTCAAAAAAATAAATAAAATTGAAAAAAAAAAATCATAAAAATAAGAGTAAAAAAACAAAAAACTAAAAAAAAAAATATACACAAATAACATTTATGCGAGAGTGTATATTAAAATCAATCGATTTGTTTATTATTATTTTGTTACATTTTCATCATTATTATAAGGAAATCTTTTATTTTAATGAAGTGCCATCTAAATAAGTAAATAACATTGTAACTGTAGCATGTGTTGTATATATAACATATACACAAACATAAATTAAATATGGAGATGTAGTAAGGCGACTGGCGAGGTACAAGAGTTCATGGCACATCATATGTAAGTATATGAATGGAGATCGATGAATGTAAATAAATGTGTAAAAAATAAAATAAAAATACAAAAATAATTCCTAAAATAGAAATATAATCTATAGAATTTATGAATTTTTATTTTTACATACATAAGAATCTACTTATATGTCAATTTTCAATACATATAGACTGATGTGTGCGTATATATAACAACCTTCTGTTTCATTTTAATTCATACAACAATAAGGTATATGGTATGGTACTATATGGTATGAATTTTTCTTTGATTTTCCATTTATTTTTCTATACAATCACAATCTAATAGTATATTTGAATGCAAAAGAAAAATCATAGAAAAACACACATTCAAATTCACCATATGGATTATATACATTTTTTACAACTATGTACATAATATGGATATGAGAGTACACAAAATTATTATATATAGAAACGTTTCATAAACGATAGACACAGATAGATACTGTACATGCAATTATTATGGGCTGCAGTACTCATATGTACCTAAACATTCTATGATATATTCTATCATTCCTGTATATAAGGTATAGTATTATATTTTTGTATACATCCGTCATGATGTTCAGAAAAATGATCTCAACACATAAAAACAACATTAATAATAAGAAGAAAAAAACAAGTAATAATGAATACAAAATTTTAAATAAGAAAATATATAAAATAAATTTTATTTTAAGGAAAAACAAGAAAAAATATATAAAATGAAAATAAAAATAAAAAAAAACAAGAAAAAAACAAGCTTAAGAAAATGAATCACAAAAAATTGACTGACTAATTCAAATTTTATTTTTATTTCATATATTTTTTTTTTTGTTCTGCATTTTTTGTTACTAAAATAATGTATATAAAAATACATAGACAAAAGTGTACCATAAAATATAATATAACATTTATCCAATATCCATTTACATAATGTATATAGGTACATGTACATATATGTTGCGCCTGCGCGAGTATATTACGCCTGTATACACATTCATTATAGGAAATAGGTGTATTTTGTTGGATGGAGTATAGCATCATCATCTTATAGTGTCATCATTTTTAAAGATTTTTTATTTATTTTTATTTTTATTTTGTTTTTAGTCTTATTTTTATTAATACATAATGACATTATACGTTTATATACTGGCACATATGTTTATATATATTAAATGAATATGTACGGTGATATACGTATGGTATGTACATTTTACGTTTATCGGGTACCCGTTTAAGAACTTTATAAAAAAAAAAGAAAGCCAACAACAATCATTAATAAAACCAGCAGTTATTTTATTTTTATAAGAATTTACGGTTACGATAAAAACACATTTAAATATACTAATTTTGGATAAGAACGCGACATTTATTCTTTTTGTTTTTATTTTATTTTTATTTATTTTTTTTTTCGCTAGCTCCCTTCATCCCAAATATAGTATATCTATACTCGTATTTAATGTGCATTTTACGTTTTAGATGGAAACATATGGGATATAAAAAACATTTAAATTTTCATGTATAGGCATATATAGGCATATATTTACATGTATTTGTACTATAATATTCATATCAAACATACGTCGATATATATATATACATTACATCATTACATAATGTGCTCATGTTCATCAAAAATAAGACAAAAAAAAATTTTTTTTTTTTTTTTGTTGAGAAGGATATGTGATGTGATTTATCATTTGATGAATAATTTTCAATGAAGGTGATATATGTACTTACTCTATACTCTTACTGTTAACTTTACACACTATAAAAATGTATCTGACTGAAGTACTTTTTAATATTTTATGATTAGATATAGTATAGAAGATCCACATGAAATTCAGAGATTCAGATACTACATGTATTCGTATATTTATACGTGTTTATCGTACGAATGTATGTACAAATCTTATCGTGAATGTGAAGAAAACTGTTGTATCTATTCTAAAAAAACTTTAAGTGCTCATTCTTTACAGAACAAAAAAAAAAAAAAAAAAATTTCTAAGTAGTCTAATGCATTCGAGAATTTTGAATTTCTTTTTTAATTACTTTACCGTATTGTGCATAGATAAATTTGGTTGTAAAATTTCTTCTGCTTGAACTCGGATTGTAGTTCATTTCAACGACTCATTAAAAAGTTGAATGCAAAGTACGCATTCCCATTACCCATACTCTTATACTTCAAACGTTATGAACATGTAGATGTAGGTACTAGACAAACATGCATGCCATACATTTTGTATAAATGCAGATCATATATTTTTCTTACAAGTATGGGTAATGAGTTACACTCGTACACTGATTTTAGAATTTTTTTTTCGTCTTTTTTTAGTGAAAAGTATAACGAATAAATTCATTGAAAAATAAAATTCATAATAGATAAAATCCGATGTATGTATATGTCTGACCTTTTCTTATCTTCTTCTTTTAATTTTTTTTTTTTTTTTTTAAATAAATTTATGTATTGAAGTAATGAAAGATGAAAAAAGATGTACATACGTACCAAAATGTATGATTGAACGATAAACGAAGAGTAACAAATCATCAATATAAAATTATTGTGATTGACGATTGTGATATAGAGTAATAAGTAATAAATAAATAAATCATTCAATGAATTTAGGTTAATTCAATTAAAAATGTCTGTACACCTACATATGTAGATATATACACAATCGGAAACATTTATATGAATGAATATACTCGTATGTATTTTACGACATTAAATGATGTCATTATTGATCATATTGAATCAGTCTTTATAAACACATCACGAGAAAATTTTCTAGTTAATTCTATTTCTTATCCACATGGTATAAAAGGTAATGCAGATCTTCTTGAATGAATGGATAATGCGGATATCTATTTAGTTTGTCAAGTTTCTTAGTTTCTATAATAATCGTTCAAAAACAAAAACAAAAAATGTCTGTGATTAGTTTTAGAAAAAATAATAATCAAATTAAAATGCTAAGATGTTTTATTATAGCACTATAATGTAGCGATATTTGAAAATATTTTAATGGTTTGCACACACATTCATACATGCACATATTTACAACAGTATGTATGTATATAATTTCTGTATGTATAAAAAATGTTAATTTGTTATCTGAATTCAAATTAAATAAAAAAAATTATCCACTTAAGTAGATTAACACACTTCTGTTTCTTTATATCTTTTTTCTCTGGCATTTTTTTTTTATAGAAAACACCTTATGAATGATCATTAATTTGTTACTTAATTCACTTAATTGTAATATTCAAGGAAAAAAAAATCTATATTACCATGTTATATACCGCGGTATATATGCATAATAACCGTGAATTTGTGTAATGAAGTTTGTTTAATATAAAATGAATGAAATGCGAATTAATATGTCATTATAAAAAAAAATAATTATAATTTTTCTCTTATCAGATATTTAAATCATTTTATTTATTTAAATTTCATTTTATCTAATGAACGCAATATCACTTATGCACATATCATACACTGTACAACACACACTAATCTAATACGCATGCGTATAAGCATATTATATGCGCACATTACGAATATATATACATAAAACATAATCATAAAATGTGTTATGAAAATGTTTTTAAATTTTAATTATTATTTTTATTTTAATTTTACACTAAATTAAAATTTTTATGATTATGACAGATAGAATTATGTACTAAATATATTTTTTTCTGTAAAATTTAAAAAGAAAAATATAATTTATTACAATTATTCAAAACTTTTAAAAGCTCCTTAATTATTATGTGCATCAATGTGCATACATTAGAGAAGATATAAAGTCATAAAAAAATGAAATACTTACTTATGTATACATACGTATATGTATGTTACTTGGTTACATAGATCAAGGCAATCGAAGATGATGTATGGCCCGTCCCCCGTATATCTGTATGCTGTATATGTCTTGTAATTCTACTATTTTTAAGTATATATTTAAAATTTTTTTATAAATTTTCTTATAATTAAAATAAAATTAATTTTCATATTAAAACGCATGCATAAAAGTGTATTTTATGTATCTTGAGTACAGCAACATTTTCTTATATTTGCATTATACGAATTACCTATAAATAAAAATGGGACATAAGAAGGAGATTAAAATTAATTCAAAAAATAAAAATAAAACAAAATAAAATTGAGATCACCGAATGAAATAATAAATTTATCACATATACAGACGTACTGCACATAGATAAATTTTTATGCACATTATCCTATATTTATATGAATGAGTATGTGTATGTAATTATGTATAGGTTTTAACTAAATTTTAATCGGATATAAATTTATATTTTAAAATTTAAACTTTATCTTTTGTCTTTATAAATACTATATGTATGTATATTTTAAGATTTGTTTATTTATCGTAAAGTCGTAATCTTTTTTCTTGATGTTTTATTATTTCTTGACGATGATCGTTCACGTTCAGTTTTATTTTTATATATTTTATTTAAAAGAAATTTGTCATTTTAATTATCTGCTGTTTTTATTTGTGTTTATTTTGTAAATTTTATTTTTGTATTTTATTTTTTACTTTTTTTTTCAAAAAGACTATATAATAATTACAGTTAGTCAAATAAATAAAAATCACAACAAATTATATAGAATCTTTATGTGTGTGATCATACGATGATGATGATAAAGTGATGACATTATAATCTTTAAATGAATACACTGTCCACATGAAGAATAAAATAGGTGCACCTAAGTGTCTCTATGTAAAGTCCAACGGACATTTATAGAAAAAAATAAGATTGAAATTTTTCTAGGGCTAATAATTGTATAGTTTGTTGTTATTTCAAAATTAAATTATAGCTCGTAATTGATTCACTGCTCGATGATGATCTTGAACAAATGAACAAATGACTGATGAACAAATCACGAATACAAATTGTTTTTTTTTTACCATTATCAGCTTAGGCATTTATAATGAAAAGTTATAATAAAAATAATTCTTTATAAAGTTTATTACAATTTTTGCATTGAAATAACCTTCAAATACATGAATTCTTATGTACAAAGTTCACTAAAAATTGATTATAGTTTTACTTTTCAGTAAAAGTTTAAGAAACCTTTATGCATTTCAAATGTATTTATACATACAGCGCCGGTTTTAATCTGTTGGGCGTCCGGTGTACTATTAAATTTTTAACCCTGTAGGTTGAAACTGTACTATTTCAAACATTAATTTGTTTGAAAGAAAGAAAATTTTTAGAAAGAAAACTAAAACAATACCCGAATACTAGTTTTTCTTTTTCTTTTCTTGTTCAAATTGTGTACTACACTTTAGAGTCTAGATTCTAGACTGTAGTGCTACTAGACTAGTGTACAGACTACTGTCGGGTACGAAGAAAAATTTCAAATTGAAACAAGATCCATGTAAACAAAAAATAACCGATAAATGTTTTGACCTATATTTTCATTTGTAAACAAACATGGTCATTCAACTCGTGAGTATTTAAGATGTAGAAAAATGAGTAGAAATAAAAGTAGAAAGACACAAGCGAATAGTAGTTTCTCTTCTTCCTTTCTTGTTTAGATTATCTAGGGCACTGTAGTCTGTAGTAGGCGAGTATAGAGAAAGAATTTCAGATTGTTACAACTTTGAGTCTTTATATTGTTCTGTTGTACATTAATTGAGTGGTTTTATTTGGTTCAAACATCAAACTAAACCAATCATTCACACACCAAGCAATATACTGATTAAAAGTTTATAAAAAACGGATATGTGATTTTCATTCTGCCCTTATTCGTGCCCCAGAGATTTGACGCACGGTTTTAATATGACATCAGAATTTAAATTAAAAAGAAATTATTAGTCTAAAACAAAGATAGTAGATATGTATTTTCATTTTATGTTTGCTTTAAAAAACTACAAATTGAATGTGTAAATAATATATGTACATAGATCAATTTAATAGACATATAAATTACGTTAGTTATACAATAAAATTTATTACATGGAACTCTAAACAGTATTCCATGTAGAATGCACACATCTTCTCATTTATGTACAGAATCTCTTATAAAATAGATACTTTAGGAATACTTTATGTGTCGTTCTCGAAAAATAGTCATAAAATTTGCTATCTACGTCAAATAATAATGTATGTAAATTTATAAAATTAAAAAAAAAATGATTTTAAATTTATTTTTTATTTGGAAACAATTTTAATTGAAACCACAAAAATGTAACCACCATATTAGTGAGCGCCTTTATTGTATGTAGGTATTTTCACTTCAACTATACAACACAACAAGCAATAACAAAAAGAAAAACAGAAAGTAAAGAAAACATAATATTTCCTTAACCATCTAACATTTAAGATTGCACACACATAAAAATAAAATGAAATTAAATATTTTTAGTAAATAACAAAAAAGGGTGATCATTCAACCGTTTCATATTTTTTTTTTTTTTACTTAAACGTTCAAACATTTAAAAGGTCAAAAGTATCATCACAATAAATTTTACACTATAGCGTATAAATTAATTTAAATTAAAATGCATTCACACAAATACGAGTACATGTAAGTGTATTTTGCATTTGAATGCATATATACGCAAATGTGTAATTTTATTATTATAATTCATTGATTACCATAATAAATAAAATGTAAATAAGAAAATCAAAATAAAAATTAAACAAAAGGTAGATTTTTAAATAAAAAAAACTCATTAAGGTTACCATAAACTTTTCTCTTCCATACACACATTAGGTACTCGTACTTAAATGAATTTCAATTTTTATTTATTTGTTTTCATCAACTATGTAACTTGTAACTTATAACCATAATCAGTGTGTCTCTGATTATTATTGGACACACATTATCCATATAATTTTTATCATGTTATGCATATGTATGTGTAATTCTTTTATTTAGAAATATTTTTATTTCGTTTTTTTTTTTATTAATTGATTAAATAATTGGGTTGTTTGACTTCAGCGGATTAAGATCATCAATGTACCATTTTGTTTTCGAAATGAAAAATTTTACTTATTAATTCGATAAAGACAAAATGAAAATAAAATTATTAAATCCCTTATATGAACGTGTATCAAAGGTGTGCATTAAAATGTTTAATGACTTATATATAGGCTTTACGGTAAAAATTAATTAACAAATGTATGAATATGAATATGAATAAAATGTATTCAAAAATGTATTCAAATGTATTATTAGTTTAAGATAATTAGGATTCCTTATTCATCTGTGTTTTTACAGCTTTTCTCTTATACGAATTTTTATTTTATTTCGAAAGATCATAAATACGGCGATATTTTTGTGTGTGCATTCAAAGAAACGATATTCAAATTAAAAAATTATGAAATTTTTGCCATTAAAAATTGTTTTTTAATCAAATCATAATGTTTACTAGAATTAATAGATAAAAATAAATTATAAGAGAAAATTTGAAAAAAAGGGGTATAATAGTGTACAAATCAACTAACAACAACAATAGACACACTCTACTTACTGTAGGACTACGATACTATACTTACACAACTAGTTCTCGTGGTTCTCGTTCTCCTATACCTGCCTATACCTATAGAGCAGTGTATTGCATAGTGTAAGAGCAAGTGTGAAGAGTAGTTAAAAGATATTTCGTGTTTATTATATTTTTTAACTGAAAGAGAAAATAAGAGAATTTAAAAGAAAATTCATAGTGTAGTGCCAGTGATTGATCAGTGAAATACTACTAGCAGCTAGCGAAGCGTACTAGTAGTTATCTAGTTATCAATGACCATCCATACTGTTACTACTTAACAACAACAAGATTATTTCTCGTTCTTCTCATTTAGAGTGTATTTGTATATAGCTTACAGCAGCAGCGGAATGTTGAAATGTTTTTGTAGGTAGATTTTGTAGTGTTTCTCATATTATTTTACTGAAGGAGAAAATGCAAAAAAATACGAGAAAATGTATAGTGAAATACTACAGAGCAAGATACTTAAATAGACAACATGTTGTCTATTTATTTTGCTACAGGGTACTAGCCCAACGTACTAGATGTCGATGGGTATCAATGAGCTCGACATTACTTTTCCTACTTACTACAATACAAGACTAGTTCTCATTCGTCTTCACTTAAAGAGAGTGAATATAGGGTATAGCAACAGAAAGAGCGGATTGTGAAATGTTTTTAAAGAATTTTTTGTGTTTCTCATTCTCATATTTTTTTTCTCAAGGAGGAAATAAAAGAAAATACAAGAAAATGGAACGTAAAATAGATACGTACTAATTCTAATGTGTTGAAGTGATAGCACTGATATTTAACTAAGTATGTGCACATACTTAAAAATAATCTGATGAATGATGAATGAATGAATTATTATTGAAGTTCATTTCTTGGTTTATTTTAATATTTTGCTGTTATTTAGAGTGTGTAATGATTTTTCTTCTTTATTTATTTTTTTCTCTTTTTTTTTGTATTTGATTTTCTATATTTTATAATTGAACTTTTCTGAAATTTAATTATTTTTTCTTATAATAATAATAATAATGAAAGTGCATAGTGCAGTAGAGTATCTACTCATATCCATACATCTAATATTATTTATCTATATTCGAGTATGTAATATTTAAAAAAATGAATCGATAAAGATTAATGATTTTGAAGCAATCTAATTTTTATGTTATGACATATGACTGACTAATGATTTTGTGAAAGACCCTTTTACACATTTATATCATCATATCTAACAATAACTAAGATAGCTGAAAAAAAAAAAGTAATTTCAAAATTAAAATTTCATTATTTTTCTTCATTATTCAATTTCAATTATATATTTTACCATTTTATATGCTCTTAAAAAATATTAAATGACTGATTTTACTGCATAAAGTAACAGAGGAAAATATTAATAAAAATAAAAATAAGAGGGATCTATCCGTTCATCAAGTATTTTTACAGATAATATCATATTTTTTAAATTAGTTCCGTATACTAAGTTTATTATTTCAAATTTTTAATATCTCTCTTCTCTTTATATGTATGTACATATATTATATATCCACAAGTATCATCGTATCATATTAGTATTACAAAAGTGGTGAGTGCATTATTATTCGTTATTATTCGAAAGCCAAAAAAAATAAAAATAAATAAAAACCAAAAAGAAAGAAAATAACCAAGAATAAAATTTCTATTTTATTGATAACATACTCGAAAAATTTACCAATAAGTTCATTTTTGGTGATTGAGTGATAACCGCCGCCCTCTATATATTGATCATGAATATGAATGTATGTATGTACGTTATGTATGTACACATGTGAAATATACAAATTAGGTATATGAGTTGAGTACTCGTATGCATGCAAGAAAACATATAAATAAAGACATAAAAATGTGAAAATGTCAAATCGAATTTTTAACACAGATATTAAGTATATACACATTGAATGAAAGGAAAATACATACATACGAGTATAATGACTTTTTTCCCATATTTTTAGTGTTTTTTCCTTAATTTTATTTTTGACTTGAGAGGGATTCAATTCAAATTTCAAAGTTAAATTAACTAACCATCCATCCATTCATTCCATCCATATATGTATCTATCTATCGAACATGATTACTTTATTAATAACGCAGTTCAACAGTTAAAGCAGTAACAGCAACAGCAAGTAAACAACGATATCAACAGTATATAAAATAAAATCCAAAAAGAAATGCACTCATGTGATTGTAATACGAGTATGAGGGTATACACTTATAGATATGTACATTCATTTATATGGGAATAAGTCTCAACGAATCCATATGAATATTATAAGCTATAAGGTAAAGTTGCATATAAAACAATCAAACATACACCTACTACTACTACTTACTAGGCGGTATATACTTCTTCTGTTTGTTCGCGTCGTATGTTAATGGTGTATTGAATAAAAAAAAAATAATAATAATGAACGGATGTCCTACACATGTTGGACATATCACTTTCCGGAGTTCTTTCTATTTTTGTTTTGTTTTACTGGATTTTATGGTATTTTTATATTCTAGTTTGTTTTTATTTTTATTTATTTATTATTTTTTTATTCAATTTTTTGGATCCTCTTTACATATACCTTTTTGTTTAAAAGCAAGAGGATAAAAAAAGGTTTCTTTTATACAGTTTATACTACAAAATACGATACAAAACGATATGAGATACTATCAAATGATGATATACGAAATACAAGAGTAACATGAGTAATGTTAAAATGATTTATTGAAGTATAGCGAAGCAATTCTTTTTTGTGGTATGTTATACATGTATACGCATGCGCATATGATTTAAATTAAAAAGTGTAAAATTACAAAATTATATGGGAATGTCCTTCAAAATGACTATATGAATGAATGACATATCAATATATTATATGTGCGTACATGTAAATCTATATAGTATAGGAGGTAATAATATATGAACAATTTTAAGCATATTATTACTAGCATATTTACTGCTTTTATTTTATTGTGATTTAAATATTGGTATTAGAGTGTTCAAAATCGTTGGATTTTAAAAAAAAAAATAAATGCAATTATTTACGGTAAAAATCTAATAATTTATTAATTTTTGAATGTCATTATTTGTACTTTTAATCAAGAATAAATATCTATTTGTCTACCCACCACATACTCAACAAACTTTGCTCGCATGTACGTTTCTTCGATAAAATTTCAAATAATCAACCAAACATTGAATATAATTTAAGTAGATACAAGGTATGTACTTAACTAGGGATTAGTATGTACATGCAGTATACGAAAGTGCGTATATACGTACAAATTGTTTATGAGTCTAAGTCTAAGTACATTTTTTATTGATAATTTAAATTACAAGCTCGTATAGATGTATATTATGTTCATATTATAAATACACTTTTCTTTGTACCTTTTACTAGATTCTTAATTTTAATTTATTTAATCAACACCACAACACATATTCAAATTGAATTAAAATGACCGAAAAATATCAAAAAAAAATCAAAAAAAAATCATATAATTTGTCTAACACATAAATACGACTTATAACAGGCGTTATTTTATATTTATAGGTACAACTATACATTTTAACAGCATAAAATAATATTCTATAAATTACAGATTTTTTCATATACATTACATACTGATACTGACATTACACACCAGTTGGGTTAGGGTCATATTTTTGTTAAGTCACGGTACGGTTACTATATTTTTTCTGTATTATTTAATTAGTATATATGGTCGTATAGGGTACATATATTGTTATAAATTTCAGATATTAAAGGCTTTGAGAAGACAACAAAATAACCGAAATAATAAAATTAATTTAGAAAATTTCTACACTTGGTTTAAATAAACTTCATTATTTTCTTTCAATTTTCATCAATAATTACGTGTATATGCGTGTATTTGTGTACGTATATGTAATGTCAGTGTACGAAGAGAATTTGAAATTAATTTAAATTTTCAAAATTGATTATATGACTCTTGTATTTTTTTTCTTTTTTTTTTTTAATTCGATATATATAGGTAATCGGTTACACATTACACATGAATTTATGAATTTATTTGTACATATATTTTACACGTGTGATGGAAAATTATGTTTACAATGAGGTCAAACATTTGGATTTTCATTAGATAAAATTAAATGAATTCACATACTCGCACACGTTCATCATACTGTATGCACGTATATATAGTGTATTTATGTGCAATCATGTATATTTTGATTAATGAAGAAATGTTAAAAATGATCTGTGAAAAATTTTGAGCTAGTTACATGTGAAATTACTATGTAGTTGGTAGTATATAAATAGGAGCATGTATAGAGTATCTAATATGCTATAGATTTAGAGATATACATATATAGTATGTGTGATTAAAATTAATTTTTTAAGAATTTATTTAGAAACAGAAAGATTTAAAAATATGAAAAAAATGTAAATCTTGATCTATGATTTTGATTTAATCTTGATGGATTTAAATTTAACGTATACAAGATAGTACAAGGCTTCTAATCAACTTCTCTTCTAATTATTGTCATTTATTTCTCGTTAATTCTGAAAATCTATGAATCAAAATTTCTTATGAAAATTTCCCAATAAGAACTTACTACATCATCTTCTTTTACTTACATTTGTCATTCATTATATTGAATGGACTCTATATTTTACATGTATACAAAATAATGATCATGTATAAATAAGCAATGTATAAGCAATAGAAAATTCTAAATTTAAATTCTGGCAAGTTTAGTCATACACATTTATATTTGATTTGGTCATATACAAACAACAATAATAATAATTAGACGCAGACGATTTTAGCAAATATTTTGCTAAATTAAAATTGAAATTATTGACATAATTCCTATAAAGATATGAAAGTGATAAACTCTATTTAAAATTTTTATTTGAATTAAATTGCATAACTCATTGCTGCTCATGACGATTGCTCTTTATGTGTGTGTTTACATATCAAAGTATATGACTGTAAAATGCAGCTGTATACAGTTACATGTGTATGAACATTATTTCATATTTGTACAATTAAGCTGCATCATCGATATGATTTTTTTTTTGTTTTTTAAAAGAGAAATTTACGACATTTCTCAAGAATTTCATTTTCATACTGTTTAAGGAAATGATGTCATTGATTTGTTTTTTTTTCTCTTGTTTGCGTAAGATTATATTAAAAAAAAAAAAAATCTTCAGTTCCGAATAAAAAAATATTTTTTTTTTTTAAAATTTATGAATTAATAATTTAAATAAATAAATACACACACTCACACAACACACTATTCTGTTTACACAAAATGTTTATCATTAGTCATAATTTGCAATTAATTTTATTAGTAACGTCTTTTTTTTGATTTTTCTTGTTTTTTTTTTTTTTTGTTTTTAGTGTAAAGTACTGCGATTATAATCGTAATTTTTACAAAATACAAAAGAAGAAAAAATCAATCAATACACTCTGTTGGTAGATGTAAAAAGTATCTAATGAATAGAACCGGTTTAAATGTTTAAAAAATATAATAAATTTATAAAATTGATTTTTTAATTTAAATTTGAATGATTTATTTTTGTATTCATCTTTATCTTTATCTTTTAGTACTTTGTTTGGTATAATATGAGAATGAAGTAATGAATTGATTTTTTATATTTTATTTTTCTTTGAAATTGAAATATAAAATTGAATTTTATTTAAATGTTTTTTTTTTTAAAAAAAATATAATATATTTTCGTTGAATTTTTTTTTTTTTTCAAAGTGCTATGATGTCAGTCAGATATTTAGATAATTCAAGTCTGATATGAATTTGATCACATATTTGAGTCAGTTTTAAATAATTTGAATTACGTAGATACTCGAACTGTCACTCATTCTCTATTTATCTGCTACATACTGTATATGGTGAGGTGGTTTTTAGGTATATCTACTATACGTAAATGGTTGGTTTAAGAAAAAAAAAAGGTATTGGGCGTTAGCGTAGGTTGACATATATATGATTATTATTATTATTATTATTGCATATCAAAACGAATGAATAATATATTGAAGAAAAAATCAACAATAAAAATGTGAATAAACGAATTAACAAATATAGATAAATTATTACCTTGTAAACACCTCCACTAAACTAAATTATGTGTATATAGTTAAATACTCTTATTATATAAAAAAATATTTATTTATTTTGTTCGTTTTGATCTGCTTTTTTTTTTTGTAAAAAAATTTGTTGATTTATTTGCTTTAAATTTGATGCTTCATTTGAGCAATCTTACAAATATGTCAGATTGTCAGTTGATAGTGAACGAAATTACATTAAAATTTTATTGCAGAAAGTTTTTTTTTGTCTCAAATCTCATCTTTAATGTGAAAGTAACTTTTATCACTCATCTTCAAAGGCACTCGTAAGTCGTAACTTTTATTAAACTTAGTTGTGCTCGTATGTATAGTATCTCATAATAATCGTTTAAAATATACTCAAAAAAAAAGGAACACACAAAAAAATGAGAATAAATTCTTATTCTAGAAAATTTTTGGTTTAGCGTGTAATTTTTGAAATTCATATTAATAAACCATATTTATGCCTAATTAAAAGAGTTTCACGGATGAGAAAGATTTGAATCTTCCGATATGCAACATAATGTCCGTATATGTGAGGTATTTACATGCACATGTATGTATGTATACGAGTGTGTGTACATGAATGAAGAATATTCGTTTAGGTTTAATCCATCAAAATCAAAAACAAAAAAAAAAAATATTTCATGTTTTCATCTTAAAATTTCTGTTGTTTCTGATGGTCGCAGTCATAAGAATTTTTGATGAATTCTTATATGATTATGTAGAGAATGTGATAATACATCAGATTTTATGCAGATGAAATACGAATATCGGAATATGTACTTGACTATACATGCCAGATGATGTTTTAATAATTTTTCATGTTTTTTTTTTTTTTTTAATTCAGCGTAAAAGATATTTATTTGATAAAATGTTATTTTGATATGTTTAAATTTTTATCCACACGATATGCACGAGTATAGTATTATTGTATTGTGATGAATTTAATTTTTTTTATTAATGACATGTATGTGTATGCATACATTCCAAACGTATATTGTGCACATTATCTATTATCGTGTATACGAATATTATAGGTGAATGATTTTTAATGGAATTATTATTCCAAGACTACATACGAGTATGTGCTTCAAAAGTTCCAAACTAAGAGAAAAATAACAAGTCATGTAATGTGATTTTATTTGATCGTTTGTTGGTATTAAATAAAAAATAACATCATTGATCAAAATGAAATTTTTAAAGAGATTCATACATACATACGTTCATATAATATGCAGTGTATGTTTTGATTAAAGTAAATTATACTAACAAATATTTATACTCATTAAAATTTTAATTGAAATTGAAAATATTTTTTACATCTTATTTGGACATATATGTAAGTCGATATGTCTATATCAAATGCAAAATATTTTCAAATGATGCAACAGACATCATATGCGATAACGAACTTGTCCTTTTCTTTTGCTCAACTTATAAAAATAAAAGACAGCTTTAATTAAATGATATTGGAACGCATGCATATTTTCAGGTTGTCATTAACTTGCTGATATTGATGGAATAAGTAAATTTCTTTCATCTTGTAACTTTCTAACTTTTTTTTTTCAACACTTCTTGGTCTCTTTTTCAAAATTGTTTCATCTTGATTTCAAAATCAATTCAATTCGAATTCAAGTAATTACACTTCTATATACACAGACAAACTATTCTAATAATCTAATGTAATGTATACGCATGTACGAGTGACTAGAAACGCGTATACTTTAAAAACATAAAAGTTAATGAATTTTCAATTTCCATATACAACAAAGTGTGGTTTAATTTTTCCAAAACTAGTTTTATTATTTTTTCATTATTTTAATAATACTTACATACTCTTATTTTTATAACTTAGTTAAAATGAATAAACTCTTTACGTTTATTATGTCATGGATATCTAGTGATTATATTCATTGTATAATGTGTACATGACTATGACCACTATAATGACTCTAAAATTACATGAGGTATAACGTACATAATAGTCGTGATTTTTACTTGACTTGACTTGCTTGATATTTTAATAAAACAGAAAGAGAAAAACAAAAATGTAAATCAATTTTTTAATAAAATTACAACTCAAACATAAATTACCTATTGTACGAAGTTGACGTAATGTACGTAAGACACACAGCAGAATGCATACAGTACACATCATAAATAGCACTGACAAAAAAAAAAATTATAAAATATACAGCGACTAATATCTTAGCTCAAAATCTATGCAAATTTTGTTACAATATTGACATTATTCAAATTTACTATACAATACTTATTTTACGATTTTTACATTTTTATTTTCTTTCAGGCACAATATTGAAAATTTTAAAAATGAAATTTGAATTTAAAATATTTCATTATAATTCAAAATCGTTTACTATTATCATGGAATACTCGTACTCGTACTCGTAGATACTTACTATTTACTATGCAACGATTATTTTCATTTTGATTGCATTTTGTGTTTCTAGAAAAAAAAAAAAAACTTTTCAAAACACGCAACCATAATAAGTATTAGCTGCTAGCTGCCAACATACAAACAACTAGCAGCTACAAGTTTATAAGTATGCAATTTAAAATGTGTCTAAACACTTCTGAATTTTTACTATATACTCATTAATGGAATTTAAACAATATTGAAAGCAGTATACACAGTCCATCGAACTATCGAACTACATACATTATGATTTCCGTTTTTGTCGGTAACATAATTAAGTAACAAAGACACAAAGTTTGTTATGATGAACTCCCAACCTTCCAATCTTGTTACCGTACAACTAACTATTAACAATTTTCCAATGTACATATATTTAGTATTCGTGTACTATGTAGACGTCAATAAATTAATGATGTGATTGAAAATAAATATGCCCAGAAAAGATGAATAATGTTAACAACAAATTTTCAGTTTTAAATTGAAAATCGAAAAAAAAAATAATTAATTTTTTACGATCATTAAGGCGCAATGATTAATATTAAATCTATCATTGTATAGCACACGCTAACATTTTTTTTTTATCTCGAAAGATACATATGTTCGCATCGCTTAGATAGGTATGAGTACTTGTATGTAATTGCATTTAATGCCGGTCCGGTAGTATTCACTCGTATATTTTTCAATTTCATATATGCAAAAAAATTGAGATATATACTATTTTTTTTTCTTTCTACGAGCAGTATATACATATGTACAAACAAACTCTTTACTCTACTTTGTAGTTAAGTAGCCAATTTGTAATACAAAAATCTAAAATTAATAAAAAAATAAATAAAAAAATAGCCAGACATATTTGCATATTATTATTATTGGAAAAATATGTAATTTATATGAGTTTAACTTGAAAATTATAAAATTGAAAATAAATAAAAATGTAAAAACGATCAACACGTCATAATAACATCTCAGAAATCAAAGATTATACGTATATGTACATATGAATGAAATTTAATTTTTTTTTTTTATATTTTAAAAAATATATACTTGTTTGTAGATAATGTGTCCGAGTATACGAGTACATTAAACACTCATATAAAGATCAAGTTTTTTTTCTAGGTTTATACTTTTCATCTTATCATCACACAATTTAATTTTATGTTTTTTTTTTTCAAACATTGGGTGCGTTCAGTTCCACGCAAAGATGTAATATTTTCCATCGCTGCGATAATTTCTCTTATAATACTGAACGACTTCGCTGCATAGTCGCTACTTTGCAGCGATGAAAATATTATGCAGCTGAAAAAAAGTTCGCTTTAAAATTCATCGTAAACAGATTTTGACATGTTTGAAAGATGAATTTAATGGTTGAAAAAAAGTTAATAGCTACATATTTTATTAGTAGGGTGTATAATTTTTTATTATATAAGAGTGATGAAATTACTTTTCATTTTGATGGATTTAAAATGCTAATAATACCAAGTTTCTCAGGAATTTATGCAGCAAAAAATAAAAAAAAATTTTATTGCATTAATATCAACTTACTTACTTACTTTCAACTGTTCACACACACACCGGATTACGCTGTACACAGTTCAGTAAATAGTATATAGCGATTATCTAAACATCGCTGCATTTTCATCGCTGAATTGCATCGCTGCGCAATGAACTGAACGTACCCATTATTTTTCACTTTATTTTATTTTATTTTACTTTTGTATTGCATAGTTATTATAAATTATTTAAAATACAAAGTTCTGCACATCCGTATATAATGTATGTATTTAGGTATGTATACTTGTATATCAATAAATTTACATACTCGTATACATGTTTGAATATTTGAATGAATTTTGGATTATCTCGTCAGTATGGCAATGTGATTATAAGAATTAAATATCTTTATATACGCGCTAGCATAAAAAATGTTGTTCCTTTTATCAGACAGCACATAAACACACATAGATTATTACCATATATTATACTGTGTATATATAATATACAAAAATAAATATACATACGATACTTATGTACAAAAATATTTAGTAGATTTGAAAAAGGTTTCTTGTTATCTATAGTTATTATGATATCATAATTAAAGCAAAGACTATACATATATGTACATATGAATATTAGATCTCTCTGATACGTCCATGTAGAACAATACAATTACACGGATGTATACACATACATATATACAAATACTAGAAAGATGAAAAATTTCTTAAATATTTCAATACATTATTTTTTATTATTATTATTATTATAATCGCAATTATCATTTATAATATTTTAATGAATTGTTTCCAGTTTGAAGTCAATTTGTTCTTCAGATCTCTTTTAAATTTTATTTTATTTTTTTAAATTTTTTATTTTATTGTCATTAGATTAAAATGAAGCAAATATTTAAGAAAAAAAAAATAACAAGAGCTATTCAAAATATCAAGTATTTTATTCATTCTTGTTCGTTTTTTAATTCAAATTTGAAGTTTAAGACTCGTATAAGTGCACATATACTTCTATCTTCTATACAAAGTTTAGAAGTTGCTCAGAAAGTGCTACTGGAATAATTCTTTTTTTTTTTTTTAATTATCTTGATGATTTTATTATTGGTTTTTCTTGATTAAGGCTGGCATGTACTCAAAGAAAAAATCGAAATCAAAACAACTACATTGAAATTTCTATTCACTACAAACAAAATTATGAGTTTGCATGTGTTTGTGATCTATTCTTCAAGCTGAGCTGAAGACCGTACTCGTGGTGGCATACAGAAATTATACCAACAGCAACAACGCAAACAATTCCAACCTATTTCTTTTCTTTCTACTCAATTTTACTTCTTCTTATTTATTGAATGAATAGGATATGATTTGTTTTTGTATATGGAAAGTAAACTGAAAAATTATATGTATATATATATATATATATATATATATATATATATATATATATTATATATTATCTATTCTCCTTGTATACATTTTGTTGTTTTGACTGTTCATAAGATGTGTACAGTATACTGTATAATACCACAGACAATATTTGTCTGTGATAATACTGTATTTATGTACATTTCAATATGCAATATTGTTCTTTTCATTTACTCTGTCAGTATTTCACAGATCAATGTTTTATATTTCAATTTTGTGAGGCAGGCAGGCAGGTCAGTACAACCAGTACAACTAATTTACTTACCGCACATATGATTTCATATTTTTTATCTGTTTATTTTATTTTTATATGGTAATTATGAAAATAACTTATTTTAGTTTATATTATTATGTAAGGAATCAGTATTATTTTCCAACTATACATTATATCAATGTAATATTTAGGAAAAAAATTCATCATTTTCCATAAAATGTTGTCATTTTAATTATTGACTCCACTAATAATATAGAATAGAAATAAGGAAATTACCAAGAGCATTATCATTGACTAATAATATACAATATACAAAATTCTGTCTCATTCCAAACCAAATCAAAATCATACATACTTACATACCACGGCATACATCATAGAAATTTGCATGCCATTCTTACATACTATTTTTTTATATTATTTATTATTTATATAAAAGATATAAACTTGATGTAGGTATACACAAACAAAAATTATGCACTTTTTCTCTACTCATAATGTAAGTATGTATGTTAACATTTACTAATCATTGCAATTTTTGTCATTATGTTACTTTACTTTCTGTGTTTTTTTTTTATTTATTTCATACTAGTCCTCTTTTTCTTTTATTTGTAAATTTTATGGGTATCTAAAGGGCGTATCTAACCCAAAATCTTTTCAATTCTTATATTATATGATGACCGAAGATAGATGAAGCAAAAAAAATGTTCAGGAAAAAAAAACATCGCATATAGCAAAACGATGCAAAAAAAACAGTGTATAATCATTGAAAAACATATCTTATATAGCTTGTCTGCTATCGTGATGTATATTGTATTGTGTATAATATATAATATGCATAATCATAACTAAACTAGTTTTCTGGTTTATTTATTGTTACATTACAATATAAGCATTGCGTTATAGGGTTGGAGTTAGTGTCGTTAGTGAATTGATAAAATATCAAAATCCCGACCATCTTAGTATCCTGCAAACAAAATTATGTATATGGTATATCACCAAATTACCAAAGATATGTATATATATATCTTATATATCTTATATTATAGATATATATATATCTTATACATATATATATCTATACATCTTATGCTTATATATATCTTCATACAATATACAATATCATTAGGTTACGCCTTACTCCAGGTACTTTATTCTTAGTGCTTATTATACACATTATACACAATATACATTGTACATACATGTACATCATAATAGCAAGTGAATGCTTTGCTATGGTTTGCTATTGGTTTGCTATGCAATGTTCTTTTTTTTGTTTTTTTGTTTGTACCACTCACACATATATAATATTTTTATTCATATAAAATGAATAAACGTATCGTGAAAAATTGATATATTTAGAGCCAAGAGTTATGCAAATACATTTTTATTATCTGTGACAAAATTTTTGTGAAAAATAGGAATTTTATATTACTAATAATTCTGAAATAATGTAAAAACTTTTATTTTTCTACTTCGAAATCGAAAAAAGAACATTCAAATTACCTTATATGAAAATTTCAGTACAATACGCAATCATATACCAATAAAAAATTACATATAAAATCTATACATTTTTTGAAAAAATCCTTCTTTCTTCAAAGCGTTATACAGGACTAATAAGGACAAAAATCAAAAAAGTGGCTCCATTATTCCCAATAAATTCCTTCAAACTATATATGTTCGAAATTTGAAGAAAATCGGATAATATTTAATATGACTTTTTTGGTACCAAAGTGGGTGAAATTTTGAAAATTTTCAAACTTTGATGCCATATATCTCAAAAACAAAAACCTTTTTCAAAAATCCACTTCCATTATTCCCAACAAAACTGATTGATGCTTCTTTGTTTCAAATTTCAAGAAAATTGGCCCAAAAACAACCGAGATATTTGGTACCAAAGTTAGCGATTTTCACTACTCCCAGTACATTGCCCTCTTAAAATGAAATTTGTAATCTTATTATTAGAATTAATTGAGAAAGCAATCAGCAAGAACAAATTAAGTATATAGAATATTATCACATAATTTTACTTATGTATACATACATATAATTTATTTAATTATTTTTGTAATTAATTAATTAAAATGTACTTTTTTTTTTACAAATTTCATTAACAGGTTAATTGTTGGAGCACCAAAAGCAAATGTAACTGAATTTCAAACAAAATATGGTATTAAACAGACCGGTGCAGTATTTCGATGTCAGCTAGACGATGATAACAGATGTCAATTGATACCTTTCGATCAACATGGTAAATTGCATATTTTTTTTTATAAAAAATGATAATTATTGTAAATTTATAATGAGAAGAGGACGGTGTTGATTTTTGATTTGTCAGTTAATTAGTTGTATTAATGATTGAATTTTAATTAATGAACAGTTTTGATTTTAATCTAATATTGTAGACACACGAAATTAAGTATTTTGCTAATTTCAGCCTTAAAATTCGGAAAAAATGACGGATTTGGGCCGAAATCTAGTCAGCGAAGTTACATAAAAAATACGTAATTATCGCTCGAAATCTACTCATGTTTCGCTCTTTACGTAGAACAGAAACATCTACTAACAAATTGTAAACCAAAAAAAATGTTTTTTTAAAATTTTCATTGAGAAATAATTGAATATAATTGACAGTTAAATTTAATACAAGAAGTAGGCTATGTTCAGGTAAATTAAATTAAAAGTAGATAAATTAAATAATTTAGACAAACTGTCAAAATCGCTGTGTGTCACGTTCGTAATTTCTACTCAAAATTAAAATGAAATCTACTTAATTTCAACCTCTGTGTGTCGAAGACATAACTCTAGTATAAAGTGGCATATATTAAATGGATGTATTTCCCTCAAGCTTCAAGTAATTAATTTCGATTTATTGCAAAAATATTTCAAAATTTTCTGAATAAGATCATCAATAGATATGCCACGTATTTTGGGCATGACTGTATATGTGACGTAAACATATTTAAATAGTGGAAGAATTAAAGTCAATTGCAGTTATATAGCCACAAATATGTATACAAGTACAATGCATGCATTAAAATTTCTATACACAAATGGTCAATCATTGTCCATCATAATAAATTTTTTTTTGATGAACTCACTTTATAAGGCTTTAAAGTCTTCGTATTACTTATATTGTGTATGATGGTTTTTCTTGAACTAATCAAAAATGTATACAGATTTTATATGAATATCCGCATGTTGAATAAACGTTTGTATTTGTACAAAAATTGCATTTATACTATATTATGTGCGTTATGTTGTAGAGTTATATACGTTAAACATAATGCAGAATTTTATTAAAATAAATTTTTTTAAATAATTTATATGTACAGATGCATATAAAATTATGTATGTACATATCTATGTGTGTAATATTGGTGTAATATGTAATAAAGTGTGCGAACATACATATATAATAATAAAATTTTGTGCGGGTATGCATGCATATATTGCGGATAACCAATTTTCAAGTCAAATTCAATTTAAATCTAAATTTATATTATATCTGGTTTCCTTTTTTTTATTATTATATATAGATAGATACATGCCAGTATACATTATTATATCTATCACATGTAGATTCATAACAGCACAATTTATCTAATATATAAAATGTTAATATATGAAAAATGTATAATAAAAACTAACATACATAGATCTGTACTTAAATTAATAGCATTTCAGATTTAAAATAATCTTGACATTAAAATTTGTTGTACATACTACATATAAAAATACGTAATCGAGATAAAAAAAAAAAGTGAAAAAAAAAATATGTATAAGAATTTTGAATTTTAATTTATACAAACATAGTTTCAGTTGTTAATATCTATTCAACGGAATTTTGATATAAAAACGTACTACCATTTACTGTATAATATATAAATCTGATATTTGAAATCTGTACATGCACAGTATGACAATATACACTTACGTGGGTCATCCCAGAAATACCCCAGCCCAATAAATAAAAACATAAACATTTTTGAGAAAAATATATCTTCATTTTTTTTATAATAAAAACCATCGACGTTCTCAAAATTGTTATCTGCGCCCAAACTTCATTGCTGTCAAATTGAGATCTTTCAAACAAAAATTATTGTATTACATAACGAATATCATTTTTTTCCATGTGTAAAAATTTACTGAGAGCGTTTATGATTGATATCTGTTAAGCAAATACTACACAATCAATGCAATCATGCAACGTTCTTAAACTTTAAAAGTAAGCTTTATGAGGTCACGGATCTCCATTCTCAAATTGTAAATAAATACAACGTATCTCCATTCTGAAACATTAGATCGCGGTTACTTCTGGGACTACCTGTCATTTATATCTTAGTTACTCGTAATTGAAATATTATGGAAAAATATATTTTTGACATATTCAGGAAATATTTGGAAAGAATTTTTCAATTCAAATTTAAATTATAACGTGTACATATTAGGATTTATGAACTTGTGTATATATATATACGAGTATATAGGTATCTAAGTATGTGCATATCTTGTTATGGAATTATGAATAAATAAAAAACTTACACATACGTGCAGAAATAATACAATCCATTAAGGTGATCATATGTCATATTTACGGATATCCACGAGTATGTGAATTGTGAATTGTAAATTATTACACTGTTTGTCAATTGTCAATTCAAATTTGATTAAAATCCACAGATAAAAATGAATAATTTGTCAAAAACATATTTTAGATTGTAATACAAAGTTTTCATTTTACAAAAAAAATTATTTGAATAAGAGAAATAAATTTTTGGGTAATACTATAGTGTGTGCATTACATACGATTGATTGCAGACAGTAAGTATACGTACATATGTACATGTGTACATTTCTATATTCTTGTGTAAATGTTTTTAGTGAAAATTTAGCAAATCTTTTAAATGTTTTACATTTTAAGCTTTAAAAAAAAAGAAAAGAAAATATAAATAAAAGGTGTCAATATATATCAAAATACTTTAATCTTCACACATTCAATTTACACACATAAAAATAAGTAGATATTATGTACATATGTGTGGTGTAAAATTGTTGTGCATTTATCTATCTTTTCCATATATTATGCATTTTAATTCTCTTAATTCGTATTTAAATATTCTTGGCTACTTGCGGCTCTCTAAGTATTAATAAGAAGTAAGTAGGTATAGTTATCGTGATAAATTGCGAACGCATATATAAAATTTAAATGTTTAAAAAATTAAACAAAATAAGACGAAGGAAAAAAAAAAAGGATATTCATATTATTATGCATATATAAAAAATATATATATTCCGTTATCACATTATTTTAAAAGTCAAGTCAGATTATACATAAATATACGATTATATTAAATGTTTCGTTCGTATTGTATTTAAAAGTAAAAATTTACTATATTTTTCTTCAATAATTTTGATTTTTAACTTTTGACTTTTCGCGTTTCTACAAATGTACGTTACGTGCCAGAGTTTATTTTATAAGTATTTATATGTATATGTATGGTTCGTACAATATTCGTACCGTATATACTTATCATTTATCGAGTGAATCTTCTTCATATTATAATCTGAACTAGCATCTTTCTAACGTTTCTTATAAACAATCTATAAATACTTGTATGATTCTTTTTTCAAATCTTTCTTTTCGTATTTTTTTCTTTTTTCGATTCTGATTTTGTCATTATAAATTTGCATGCGTACCATATAATTTTCTTTATAAAATAAATGCATAATATAAGTATTATAAAAAATAAATAAATTTTCTTAACTATTCATCTCTAAAGTTTATACTTGTAGATACAATGTGGCAATTGTGGCAATTTATAGATGAAAAATAATATAAATTTTTTTTTATTTTAAATGTTTGTTTTCAATAACTGTCATTTTCTAAAGGTATCTATCTTTACGTATGTGTATGTAGTACGTATGGATTTGTATATTAGATTCGATTGGATATTATGAGATTCGATATAAGGAGAACTGAATAAGATTTATGGCAATTTAAAGTATTATTGTTTGAATTCTATCAATAATATAAATATGTATGTATGTACGATTATTCAAATACGAGTATACGTATACATAAAAATAACACACACATATTCTCAAATGTGTATACGTTTATAGTTGTGAATTATTTTTTTTTTGTGTTTCTTTTTGTAAGATTTTCTTTAAATATTTTTCTTCTTATTATTATTATTTCTTTTAGTTTTCTTTAAGTTGAATTTTTCATCTGATTGTATGTATTATAATACTGCATATAATGAAATATTGATAAGTTTAATATTGTTGTTGAATATATGTTATATATAGAGACATAATACGCATACTCATATACAGACTCACGTTCATGCGAGTGTGTACGTTACTTTTAACGTATATCGTGCCTTTTAAAAAAATTTTATGCAGTTAAGAAAAAAAAAATTGTTTTGTTTTTATTTTTTTTTTTTTCATTTATCAAAAGATATTTGATATGCGCGTATGAGATTTATACATTGAATATAAAATATTACACGCATTCGTACATACATAAATATCTACTAAATATATTATTTTATATAAATAAGGTAAAAAAATAAATTTATTTTTTCTTGAGGAGAGAATAGAAAAATTAAAAATAAATGCCGTATACATAGTTTGCTATATTGTATTGTATTCGAATATACTATTGCCTATAATGATATGTTCGAATTGAAGTGTCAAGTCTATAATAGTTTCCATATACTTACATATACTTATGTAATGTTGCATTGTATACGAAAATATCTCAGAATATTTCTATACGTAAATAATTTCTGGTCGTTGTGTTCAAGTCTAATTGTAAAGAAAAATACGTATCGTCTGTACTTACATAGTCGCGTATCGTGTATGGATGCATTCGGTATAATTATATGCGATGATGAATAGTAAATAAAATAAATAAATAAATTTATGTAAATATATATGTATATGTACATAAAAAAAAATGAATAAATATATACATAAATAGTGGTTGAATAATGATTAGTCATCATAATCAAATGAATGAATTTATAATCTGATAATAAATTTACCTATATGCCTCCCATTTATAAAAGAAATCTACACATAAATGCGCTTATGTATGAATGTATATACATATCTAGATGTATTGCAAACAAAGTGTACCGAATTGGGTGTTGAAACTTTTATTCATACGTATATTTGGATATACATACTCGTATATAAGTGATGAATACCGCACAGGTACAATATTTGCGTCTATAGCTGATGTATATAGTTTAAGGTCTGAATGGTTCGGAGTTATTTTGAATTTTTGATATGCCGAAATATATTTTTTTTTAAATTTTCCATCGATGAGAGACTTTACACTTTACTGATGTTCATATGTTATTATGTGATAATTTTTATAATTTGCATACAATTGCATGTAGATTGTGAACCGTAACATAAATGAAAATTTTCTGATTGAATAAAAGACAAATTTGATTGCAATTTTTATTGAAATAACTGTACGAGAACACCTTGTATAAATCCTATATGAAAGAATTTTTTTATCCTTACATACTACTATCATATGGATTCTATTCTATTCTATCCTACTAACAAAGATCCGATTTTACCATATATTTCCCATTCTCATAAGCTAAGACAAAAACGACGAAAAATGTAAAAAATTATAAAAATGACATTACAATCTATCGTGTGTTGTGTAGGCATTTTATGAAGTGATAATTTTCCATTCTATACTCTATACCTTTTACAAGTTGAAATTAAAATGAAATAAAAGAAAATGAAAAAGGAAAATAAAAACTTTTGATCGTAACCACCCCATGTATCGTGTACATATTTCCTTTTTTACTCTTCGTATTTTTTTGTTTAATCAATCAGATAATATAATTGTAGTGTCTTGCTAGTCTCCAAACACATCATAAAATTTACTTCCATCCACAAAATACGTTCGTACGTACATACATATATGGATGTATATATATTGTGTGTCGTATGTAAATAGCGAAGGTCATAGTACTATTACACACATTACACAAACTCTATTATTAGCGCAACAATTAATAATAATTTTAATAAATTTGCATAAAATATTTTTTTTTACTCATTTTTATCGTTCGTTTTTTACATTTTTTTTCTGTTTGAATTTTTTTCTTTCTTCCTTTTTTATTTATTTATTACTTCCCAACTTATCATATTTATTTTCATTTAAAATATTCCTTTTTCTTTTCATTTTCTTTTTTCTCTTCTCATATAATGCAGTGGCGGATATCCCAACCCAATTCTCTTCTCTATAAGTATCATTCGAAGTTTTAAAATGAAAATTCAAAAATGAGCACACACGATTTGTAGAAAACTACTCGTAGCGTATACTTTACGTAATGTTGTAGTCAATGATCTCTAATACCCTGGAGTATGCATAAAGTGGAGGAGCAAGTATTAAATGTTGTTTGTTGAATTTCTGTGTTTTGTTTTGTGCAACATTCGCATTCTATACTGAGGAAGGAGCAAGTATAAAATGTTGTTTGTTGATTTTCTGATTCTGTGTTTTTTATGCACAATACTCCCAATCTCAGAGAGAAAATCAACTTGTTGTGAAGAAAATACCAGTACACATGACGCGTATACATGGTAAAAGAAGCTATAAGAGTTTATTTTACCTTGACGCGTATATAGCGTAAATCCAGCCCTGTATAGATTTGAGTATTCAATTCATATATCCTTTCATGTACTTGTATAAAATTTTTACGCGATATTAAAATATTTGCTACCTCATCTTATACATGATAAATGAAAATGATAATTCGCATATAAAAGTAATATAAACGTCACATTAAAATGCGAATAAATTCACAAATACGAACGTATACCTAATGTACATATGTACATACGTATGCATATGCATAATCGTGTATATTTTGTCTGTCAGTCATCATAAATTACAAATTATATACTGTACTGTACTGTAAGTAGAATTTTTTTTTTTTTTTTTTAATGCAAGCATACACATCCACTGCATAACATCATAGTTTGTGTATGCATGCGCTACGGCTACAGGTAAAATTACGACAAATTTATAGTTGGAAATTATGGCATATACTACCTAGTACCTGTAATATCCAACAGGTTAATCGTTTATTCGTTTGTTTTTTTTTTTTTTTTTTTTTTAAATGTTTCGTTTTTCTTTTTATTTTATTTTTCATTTTAAAATAATTCTCATAATGAAATCTAATTAAAAAATCTGGACACGTTTTAATTCTCGTTTGTTTTGATGAATTAAATAAATAGTTTTTTATTAATATATTTTTTTTTCTCTCTCTCTCTCTCTGATTATCATATTATCATATCATTCCATATTATACTGAATGCATGCATACTGTGCGCGTTCAACATCAAATGACAAATGCTCATAAATAGCCGTACGAGTATGTACGTCTGTGTACATTTTGGCTACTATACGATCATAAAAATAGTAGTGGATGGATGAATACCACATAAACATACAATACTCGTATATAGCGAAGATATATGTACAGATATAGCAACATTCACGTAACATAAATTTTCTTAAACGCAGCTTAAAAATGATGATGACTTTGTTGATAAAAGAAGTAAAAGTGTTAAAGTATATCTCTTAAATGTTACTTACTGCTGATGGTGGTTATAGCTACTACACTACTACTCTTTGTCTGCGTGTTTGTGTGTAAGAAGAATCGTGAATTTTATATTTTATATTAAGCATAATTTTATTGCCAAGGTTGATAAATAAAATGAAACAGTTTTTTGGTTGATTCTTTTTTTTCTGTTTGTTGTTATTTTTCTTCATCTTCTTCTTGTTTTTTTTTTGTCAACGATTTTATGTTATTTGTGAAAAATAAAAAAAATTTTTTTTTATTTTCATATTTTCTCAACCAATTTGTCTGTTTTAATAAATAGTTTATTCTTCGGTAATTTTTTTTCTTTTCATTATTTTTTTTTGTATGTATTTAAAATTCAAAGGAAATTACAATAACGTCATATATTTTATTAGCATATACCTATACTTAAAGTATAAAAAGGTGATAGAAAATTATGAAATTCATAATTTGTTAAGTCAATAAACGATCATAGGTACATATAGTGTGTAATTGTGTCTATGCGTGAATATAATTGTGTCTAATATTCTGTGCTATGTATATTTATTTTAAGAATTTCATTTCCTATTTAGGAATAGCATGAAACAATAGGAAATTACGTAGATACACCACACGTACTATCATATTATTTACGTACTATATGTAAACGAATATGTGCATATTCGTTTGTACACAGATTCGTTAAATAAATAAATATACTTTACTCTTGATTTATCATCTTCATATAAGTCTAGATACTATTTTATTTATTTATCATCTACATTTGGTTTATATTTAATTTTTACGTGATTTATCTTATTAAGGACTGATCGAAATTATTGATAAAAATAATAAATTTATAATTTTCATTTAAAATTCATCGTATAAACAAAAAACAAAAAAAAAACAAAAAACAAAAACCATCATCAGAGATAAAATTTAATGTGCAATTTGTCAATCAGTATAGATATACTCGTATACACTTGCTATCTACACACAATAATATGGGTTTCAACAGATCATAAAATAAAAATTTAAAAAATTTTTAAAATTTGAAAAAAAAGAATCAAGAAACGGAAAAATCATGCATTGAATATTTATGAATTTATTTGTATAACTTTCACTCATTCATGTTGTATATACTTGTTATATAGAATTTGAAAACAGAGAAAAATAAAACGGAAATTATATACCTATTTTTTTATGTTAAAAATATTTTTTCTACAAAAAAAAAAAAAAACATAAAATCAAAATTAAGGAACGTGCGTTGATAATTTTTTTTTTTTTTTTATCACCCAAGTACAAGTTATTTTCGTATGTAGGTATGCTATAGATTCCAAAATTTCATTAAATACAGTACAGTGCAATCGATGAAATAATTGTATGAGGATCACTTTACGGATTGTTGATAGTTCGAAACTATTGATTCAATATTATTTGTCGTTATCTCATCATGTGTACAACAGGTAGCGCGAGTTCACTCTCTGGATTGAAATTTTACTTTTTAAAACTTTAAAAATACTCCGTACTCGTGTACTACAATGCAATATACAATATTTGTATTCAAGAAAATAAGAAGGAAAATTACTATTGGCGTATGTTTCTAATTTTCTTTCTACTTTCCTCTCTCTACATATCAAATTGACAAGACTTCAATGACCATGCTTGTTTACACATGAAAATATAGATCAACACACTTATGCCTTTTTGTTGTGTGCATGGATCTAGTTTCTATCTGAAAATTTTCTTCGTACACGCCCACTATATATAAGTACATAATTTGAACAAGAAAAGGAGAAGAAAAACTACTAAGTATTCTGGTATCGTTCTACTTTTCTTTCTACGTTTCTTTTTACTTCGCTTTCTACACTTAAGTACTCAAGAGTTAAATAATCATGTTTGTTTACACATAAGAATAAGAGAATAGCAGTAGAAAGAAAAGTAGAAAAACACGCGAATACCAGTTTTTCTTCCCCTTTCCTTGTATATTATGAACTGCACTGTAGTATATAGTAGGCGTGTACGAAGAAGAATTTCAAATTGAAACAAGATCCATGTAAACAAAAAATAACCGATAAATGTTTTGGCTTATATTTTCATTTGTAAACAAACATGATCATTCAACTCGTGAGTATTTGAGTGTAGAAAGAAAATTAGAAATAAAAGCAGTAGGTTTTTCTCCTTTTCTTGTGTAAATTGTGTACTGCACTGTAGTAGGAGAGTTCGGAAAAGATTATCAGATTGTAATATTCCATTATTCCATATGAATACATTTATTGTGAATTGCGGGTCATATGCAGTTGGTACAGAAACAACAAATTCAATTACATGGTATAAAGCTTCAACTGATATATATTTTTTTTATAATGATCTAATAGCACTTCAATTATTATTCAATTTTTACTTTATTACCTGAAAGAAAAAAATTTAATTTAATTAGCTTCTAGAGAAATGAATAAAATCGGAAACTGAGCATTGCAATTAAAGAAGGATATAAATTGAAATCGATAGATATAGAAATGTGGACGTTATATTCGCATGTGTGTGTGTGTACAAATTTACAATAAAATTTTAATTATTTTAATTGCAATTAATTATCGCTGTAAATTATTTCATAATTTTATTAATAATTATCGTGTAATACACACAAGAGTAGACGTTTTAAGAAGTAAAAAAAAAGGTGACATAATTATTATGAATTATTTGTAATTGTAACAAATTCCTTTAGATACATTAGACACATTATAGAATATTATCACAAAAATATTTTCTAATAATCGCTAAAATTCAATGAACGTTTTTGATTCGATCCCATGTGTGTAGAATCCCATTTGTATTTTTTAAAATATTTACTTTTGTATACGTGACTGAATTTTTTTCTAAAATTTTTATTTTCTTATAACACTCATCCACATATAGGCAAGTAATACATATGTATGTACATATATCAGATTATAATATTATCTAGATAATAATTGTAGCACTTATTATATAATGTGAGTATATAATTAACGAAAAACAAATTGAGATAGCACACAAATTTTTCCACAATATATCTTACAAAACAAAACTAAAAATTCCTGTCATCTATAATCACAGCAAATGTTTTTTACCTTCTTTTTTTTTTTTTTAAAATATTTTACTTACTATATTTGTTATAAAAATGTAAGTGTGTACACATATTAAGAAATTTCATTTTATTTATTGATAACACGAATAAAAGAATAAACAAAGAAAATTTTCTTCAAGAAATAAAAGTTTTTATGACTTGATCCGGAATAAGTATGTAATATATTTTTATTTTTCATTTTTGCAGATAAAATGAATAAATAACTATAGAATCATATTCACAATGTATACACATAAAAGTTTATATATGATCCTCTATAAATGTATGTAGATATATAGAAATGCATATATAGTGTACATTTTATTCTTTATGTGAGATAAGAAAATATAATTTCTTTTTTTCCAGCAGTTTGAAAATAAATTTGAAATAATCCAATGCTGTACAATGTATGTATATCGTAAGCGATTTTATAGCTGAGATTAAAAAAAAAAAAAAACTAAAAAAAAAATATTCAAATGATAACGTACAGTATATATGTACATATGACGCATTATGTATACAAGCACTTCATATAAGTAATTATCATTTAATTGTATATGAGGCTTAAAATAGTATAAGAAATATGTATTTCTTCTTTAATTTCATATTTTTGTTTACTTATTTATTTGTTGTTATTGGTTTTGTTTGTTTCATTATTGTCTTAGATTTGTTCATAAATTAATGTGCAGATAAACTAAATTCTTTTATTTTTATAATACATAATACGTAATGTATGTACACATTCGTATATGTATAGAGGTGTATTTAGTGTATATAAGAAGATAATGATATATAGTGAGTGATAGACATTCGTTATAAATCTCTGTTTGTTCTGAATTGAAGACAAAAATGTTCCTTTGAAATTATCATTATTGACAGTTAATCACATAAAAATAATAATCGTTAAGTAGATCAATTTTGATAATGATAATCATATCATAGTTTGAAGCATATATTATATTAAGCACATGCGCTTAATGGGTAAAAATGACAAAATCCAGAAGAACATGCATACGATACGAGTATGAAGCGATCTGTCAATTTTAAAATTATTATCTTGACGTATAATATTATTCTAAGATAGAGATTAAATGTCTGCGTCTACATAAAATGTCCTAGAAACAGCACTAAAGAAACTGGTGAAACTTTGAACAAATCTGTGATTGTATGAAAAAAATAAATAAATAAATTAACAGACACACTGTGAATTCAAAATTTTTGCACACAGTACAAATTAAAATCTACAAAATCGTATATTGCACACAAATCCAAAATAATTTTATTTATGTAACAAATATGGCCGGCAATCCCCCATCCCATAACATAACTAAACAACATGCTGGAAATATTTAAATAATATGACCCACATTTACACTCATAAAATGTTTACGAAATAAATTTGCCTAGTGCAAAATAAATATCTTCCGTGAAAATATGAATTTCATGGAAATTATTGGCAAATATGTTTATTTAAATTTGTAATTTCTCTTAAACATTTTTTGTTTATATGTATTTTCAATTACAAATAGCTACTATACATATTTTATGTGAATATGTTAATTTTATTTTTGTTCATATTTCGTTTTTATTTTTTTTTATTTTTCCATTTATAAAAAAAAAATGATTTTTTCTTTTCGTTTTGTTTTTATAGCAAAATATACTAAAAATACAAAAAATGAAACAAAAACAAAGAATCTATTAATTATTTTACCTTCAGGTCTTACAAAATGTTTTGTTGCGATTAAAGGTTTGTTAGTATATTTGTTAAAAGCACAAAATTATTTCAGTAGTATAGTTACCTAGATGGTATACCTACAGATTTTGAATGTTGTAATCATCTTTCGAATCGAATTCATAAACGTCAAAAATGAAAATCAAATTTTAGAATTCAGTTTGATACTAATAATACGCTGGATGGGAATTGTATAACTCGTAAGTAGCTATCATTTCGAACGAAAGAAACTGATAATATCGATGATACTAGTTGTCACTTGGCATTACACAAGGTTGATGTTGACTCAAAGTCAATCTAATGGAAAATTCAATTCGAGGCCAACCAACTTTTAATCGAAAACGAGCTTTCAAATTGAGTTACATAATTTCACTCTTATGAGTTATGAAATTTGATTGTAATTTTTGATGTTCATAAATTTGACCATCTCTCATCATCAAACGAAACAAGAGTCATCGCATTTCAATTAATGAATTCTCATTTCTCAGCAACTCATGTTCATTTTCATTCATCCGATTTTTTTTTTCTTTAGAGTGAAATTGAAATAGCTTATAGTCTGTCTGTAGTCTGTAGTTGTCTGTAGTTATATCTTCATATGGTACATCACTGTATGAATACAGATAATAGATGATTTTCTGTTAATTTATAGTTTTAGCTACAGATAGATAAAAGCGTATATAGAATCTTGCATTTGTAATTTATAATTTTTAAAATTAATTTTTATTTTATTCTGTTTATTTCTTACAGCAACACATCATTTAGATTATCTGTCTATTTAGATTTTAAATACGAGCTATAATTATAGGTTTTATTTATTTTTTTTTTTAATTTCTATAAATTGTACATATAAACCACATGCATTTTTCTTCATAATCATATATTTTCTTCTTCATAATTTAATTCATTCAATTTTCAATAAATTTTATTAGAACGCTATACAATATAAAATGTTAAACATACACACAATCATCGTATAGTATTATTTTGTATTTTATAGTATATCAAAATAATGATTTCTATCGCTCTCACACGATCTTTGCATTTTTATATTGTATAAACAATTCAATGTTTCTTTTTGTTTTTCATTTTTTAGTTGGTAAATAATATAAATTAAAATGTTCTTTTTATATTTCTGCTTTCAGTGTATAAATACAAAAATAGCTGCAAATCGTTTATATATTTTTAAATTTATTATAAAATTGATTCCTTTCTCATTATTATTTTCTTTCATTTTTGTCTTTAATTTGCGATTATAATTTTTAATTGTGCAGCCATGCAAAAAAAAAAAAAAAATTGTTTTAAATAAAAATTAAAAAAAAAAAAAAACAAAACCATCCATAATTTATTTTATTTCTGAGATTTAATTTAATTATTCTTTTACTCATATTTGTTTATTAATTTAATTTTTTTTTAATTTTTTTATATTTTTGCGTGTAGGAAATAAATTGAATACGAACAATGAACAGATCGATACAAAATCAAATCAATGGTTTGGCGCCACTGTTGCAAGCGGAGGAGTTGATAAGCCAATTGTGGTAAGTACTTACATATGCTTGCATACTCGCGTATATACATATGCCCAACTATTTACATATATGAATAAAATAAGAAAAATAAAAATAATAAAATTTTATAGCAATCATGATAAATAAATATCAATCACACATAGATGCTATATTTATGTACGTACTTATACGTATTCGTATATTTACAAAGAAAATGTAATCACAATAATTGTATACATATATAGAAAATAATAATGAAATTATTTTTATTTGTATTATTTATTTTAATTTTATTTTTTTTTTATGTTTTGTGTAATTGAAATTATATTTTTTCATACATATGAATGTATCATCTATATTAAGATATCTGCGCATGTATGTACATATATGCGCAGATGCCTTAATTATTTTGAATTGTAATGTAATAATGTAATAATAACTTAATAATAAAAATGAAAATTGAAAAATATCAAATAAAATTGAGTAACTGGTACAAGCGAGTACATATTATGTACATAGATAGGTTGTCTGAAAAGTTTTTATAGCCTCGACATATGAGAATGACGCTTCTCGTCGAACTCATTTTGTTACGATTACGGTACATGCCTTGCAAAATGACTGTTTTGGACGCTTATTTGTTGTTTGACACTCACTTTCAGTAACATACTTCAGAGAAAATTCATGAATTCGGATTTGAATTGATTTATCGTTCACACCGTATATTCACCAGATTTTACTCTATAGTCACTCTTTCCTCTTTTCTTGACTCAAAGCTTGGCTTGGAAGACAAAAGTTTTCATTAAAATGAAGGTCATCGTATCCGTAGAAGCATATTCTGTAGACCAAACATGAAAACTATTATTTAGAGGAGTTAGAGAGATTAGAACATCATTAGAAAAAGTGTATAGACTTAAAAGGAGACAATCTAGAAAAATGAAACATATTTTGAGCGAGAAAAATACTTCTTTCTGTATTTGACTAAAAACTTTTCAGATAATCCTCGTATAAATACGTGCTTGTAATTATGCAATATAGGTACTTTCATATCGATGGAATGGAATATAGGGTTTTGAATGCTTTGTATATGCGCCAAACCAAACTTATGAATAATTATATAGGTACATTTGATATTATTTTTAATTAGCGATGTATTGAAGGTTTTTCTTCGCAGATAGGTAGATTTTTTTTTCTTTTTTAAATTTTCATCTTGATGAAAAACCACAAAATCGAGTTACCGTTTTCAATTTGAATTTATTATTAGAATAAAAATGAATTTTTTTTTCTTTCTTCAATAATTATCATTGCAAGTATAGAGAATTTAAAACTTTACAGTACGCTTATTTGCAAATATGTAGGGACCTATAACCATGTATATACATATATAGAAGATATACGAGTATACTGTGGTTTTTCTTACGAATACAAAAGATTTTTATTTGTAATATGCGTGCATTACTTATAATTACATTGCGTATACGACTGATACGGTATAAGAAGATGAATTTATATGTACATATCTTTATTGGTAACACAAGAGTATATGTACATACCTACTTAGATATGAATACATCAGATACAAGAAAAACAAATCAAATTCTAAACCATAATATCTGAATGAGTGTGGTGATCAACAGTAGTCGCATAGTTACAGTTGTCTGTTTCTTGTAGATTTATACATTTTTTAGTTTTAATTTTTTTTTAATGATAAGATGAGATGCATAATGTATGGAGTATGGGTACCTGTACATATATTTGTAGTTAGTTTAGTTAGTTATTTAAAACAAAAAAAAAATATGATATGACATATTTATTCAATACAATTAGACTTTACGGTTACTTGCCATTAATGTCACAATTGCATTATATGAGTATATCCATCCATATGTTCATATGATAAAGAAATAGATAATAAACACTGTCACATATATGCATATGTATACACATATTTATAATGCATACTTCTTATATGTGTACAAATTTATGGATATAACCATATGTAGATATCCGTAAGACATTTACCTCAAGTACTGCTATATTATAGATATAGGTATAGACGTACATATATTAGGTATATAAATAATATCATATGTGGTTCTATGTACACTATACAATCACATGTGTTATACAAATACTTGGCTGTTACACCATTCACCCATCTATACATTTATATTATACTTTGTTACTAGTTTTACTGTTTGAATTCTAATACCTTTTACAGTCCTTTTCCTTTAATTTACTTATTTATTATAAAAATCACATCCAAATCTATATATTAACTACACATATGTATGCATGTATCTATGTACATATATGATATAAAAAGGAAATTGCAATCAAGTTACAACATTTCTAAACAATTTTTTTTTCTTTTTTTTCGAAAGAAAAATACATATCACTTTATCATTTTGTCATTACCTAGGATATACATATGATTGTGTGTTTATTATAAAATTTCAATCTTTTATTGAAAATTAGTTTCATTTTTTCCTTGAATTTTCTTATAATTTTTGTTTAAGCAAAACAAAAAAAATAATAACAGAGTCATTTAAAAGGAAATAGCATTATAAAATTTTTTTATTCATTTTTCGTTTTTCAGAATCTCATTTTTATCGTATTGTAATGCCGTAATATCAGTTAAGGAAAAAGCTTAAATCATTGGGTGCGTCTTATTAATATTTAAACAACACAAATTATGTATACGAATACATTACACAATTACGACTAAATATATTTGTATAACAAATAAGCATTTTATATATGTATATGGTATGTACATACATGTAACAAAAATTTTCATTTAAACTGTACCCATAACGGAATATGTATGTATGCCATATGGATTATGTTACGTGTTTCGTATTCGTTTGTTTGTTCTTGTTGATGTTTTGATTTTGATTTTGATTTTGATTTAAAAAAAAAAGCCAGAAAAAATAAATAAAAAATCAAAACCAAAAAAATCTGAACGAATTATAAATTTATTGGACGATATTATTTTTTCACGAGTGAATGTGTATATGTGGTACCTATCCTTTATAATAATAAACCGCAAATAGGTCGATTAAATATTAAATAAATTGTTAATGTCGAAAATGTCTTTTTGGAAATAGAAAAGTCAATCAATGTCGTTTTTATTTTTTTTCTAAATTTTATATTTTATCTATTTGTTGTTGATCGTTACGATGCTATATATGATGATGATGACGATAACGATAATTACATTATGTATAGTATGATGGTAAATGGTATAATAGTTTTAAAAGTTTCCTTTTTCTATCAAATACGAAAGTCTACATAATATTTGTACGTTTATATCTATGGTTTATATGCAAAATACACCCCGGGACAAATATGTATGATCTTGAATTTATGAATTAATTAATGGAAATGACACACCATTCGAGAGAATTGGAATGACATTTCTATTGATGCAACTTTTCTATTTGTCCATAATTCATATCCTAAAACTTTTACAAAATATCTAGTCAGATCTCTCTCTCTCTCTCTCTCTCTTTCTCTCTCTCCGATGGTGCTACAGCTCGAATCGAGCCTTGGTCTCCTTCACTGTAGCCCTGAACTGGATACGCTGCTCCGCCGCTGTTTTCCAATTCTGAATTCCTAGAATTTTTGCAGCATCTTCTCGCACGTTATCTTCCCATCTCAGACGTGGTTTACCATTGGCTCTAGTCAGATCATCATTATCTTATATGTTTTAATAGAAATTTTTGGGCAAAACTTTTTCTAAAATTTTTGATTTTGAATAAAATTATTTGAAACTTCAGTGGATTGCATTATCGAATTTTCAATTTTCATTGAGAAATAAATGTACTTTTAATTCCCAATTCCCAAATGCGTATAACTTTTGATCAAAATTTTTGTTATAAAATAAAAGTAGCTAAAACTTCATTGCGTTAACTCAAAGTAATGAAATTCATATCAGCGAGGTTATAAAATTGTCGAAGAGTGTATATACGTATATTCGATAAGGATAATGCAATTCATTCAGAAAGGTGTGTTCTTTTAACTACTACTACTACTACTACTAACCTGCCAACTACAGTTAGAGCACGAGTATGTATATTTTATTGCGAGTGTGAACTAAATAAAAGTACATAAAATGTTTACTTAACTTTTTATATACAGTACATAATGTACATGTACGTGTACGACGTACGAGTAATCTATTAATCGAAGGTCAACATTTTTTTATTTGACGTTATTTATCAATAATTTTCTTTATTTTTTTTTTTTGTAACATTTTTATTTCATCTCATGAATGACAAATGAAAATTATGTCAGCCCTATAAAATGGGCAATTAAATTTATGAAGGAAATATATTTACGAGTAAAGATACGAGTCCATACATACATATGTGTACATTCAATGTAACGTAAAATATATATGTGTTTTTAGGTATAATTTTATTTGACCGATTTTTACGTGTTTATATTTTTCTACTTTTTTGTAGATGCACCTTATGTATAAGCATTGTAAAGGTACTCCTTATTATCTAAATTTAATTAAAGTAACAGATATATGGAATTATGATGGGTACGTCATGCATTAAAAATTGAAATTAGGTTATTTCTTTTTATTAAAAAAGACATAAAGATCTATGTAGGAAGGAAATGATTCATAGTTTATTTTAACTTTTTTGGCAAGTATCCATAATAGGATTCATAAATAAAATGATGTCATCATCATATCATATTCATTGATTCATTATTACATTATACTCATTATTTACAATACAAAATTAGATAACAATAACATTAACATTTTGATTTTTTGTACATAAGCAGGAAATGTTATTAGTTTTTCTTCTTTTTAAATGTTTATCGATCGATTTAATCGTGATTCGTTTTATGCCACAATCAAAGTTTTTTTTAGAAAAATTCGAAAACTTTTAAATATTCTGTGATTTTATTTAAGTATTTTAAAATTGTTTTTTTTTTTCGTATCCTATACATAATGCTTGTTGTTGCACAATGCACGATATAATAAAAATTAATTCAAAAAAAATTTCAAAAACAGAATAACAACACGTCTATTATTAGGTCGTCTACATTTCGAGTACTATATCGTGTACCTTTTTATCATTAAAATCGATACAAATGAAATAATTTTCCGGATCATCTATGTAACTAAACTCTTATTCGTACGTTATGCAGTTCGATATACCTTCTATACTTTATTTTTGTGGGGTAATTTATTGGATATGTATCTACTTGTAATGAAAAATCAGGACAAAGTAGAACGGTAACAAAGTTGAAGGTAAAATCAATGAAATCAGTGTAGAGTATCAGCAGTAATATTATACGAAGTGTATAGATAGAGTGAGTACTTGTGTAATCAGCAGTTTTAGGGTAGCAATATAGTACATATGTATATGCTTAGTACAGGTACGTGTAGGTTTAAGGTTTTAAGTAGCAAACATGTAATCGATATTAAAGACTTTAATATCGATTTTCTTTTACATACATACTCTTCATGAAATAAATATGTGTATAACTACCGCGCTTGATAGTATATCGTAGAGCCATTCATCCACAGCTGTATCCATATAATCTATGCTAAATATATCTCTGATGTATCTTTAACCAACTATGGGATATGCATTGTACAAACGATATATGGAAGCGATAATGTTTGGTACACGTCGTCGTATATACCCACTACTTGTACTACACGTACTGCTGAATTCATTTTATCACGATTCAGTTTTTAAATTTTTTTACTTTTTTTTTAGAAAATTCTGATCTGATCATTAGATATCAATGTCTCGATATCCAAGAAATAAAAATCCTTTTATGTTATTGCACTCGTATCTGATATTTCTGTTACATATTACATACAATTTAATGTACATATTATTATTATTTATGTGTATTCTGTACAGCAGTTGCTCTATGAATGAATCCGATAAAAATACTGTACCAAGTGAAATTGCTATATGTAATTCGTTGTATAAATTAAATATTGTTTCTTTAGTTTTTTTTTTTTTTATTCAAGAGATGAAGAAAAATTGTATATTGTTATCTTATAATTTCACCTTTTCACTATTTGATAGATTTTTTTGTTATGTATTTTTATTGTCCGACAGTTATTTGTTTTTTCCTTCATTCTAAAGTAATAAATTATTAACAAAACGGGAAGATATTAAAAATTCAAATAGTAAAAATGATAAAAATTTTAGCTTCTATTTCTGATTCTTGAATTCCGATATATACTCGTATGTATACACATTTTACCTTTATTCTATAACCTTTGGTTTTAGCTACATTATAAAAATTAAAAACACGTTATTTAACGCTTCTCATATATACTCATCGTAGCCACCTTTATGAAATTAATATGTGCATATCTATCATACTTATGATATTACTGCGTGAGTAGGCAGTGGCAGATATCTCGATTAAGAGTATCTAGGCGTCACTCGAAGTATCAAAATGAAAATTTCAAAAATGTGTACACATGATATGTTAAATACTAATAGTACTATCGTATCATATACTATAGCATTATATTCTCTTATATATTATTGCTTTAAAAAATCTACTATAAAGGATAACAGGTCTACATTGCCTATGCGTAAATCCAGCCCTGTGTATATGAGTATGCATTACAAAAATTATTCAGACAGATATTTGAGAATGTAAATACACTGAACACGTAAAATTTTACATATATGTACCTACATACATGAGGAGAGGAGGTGCTATACATATACATATGTATATCTGTCTGTTTATATTAAAAATAGTAACCGAGATTTTTTCACATTAAACATGAGATGAATTTAAAATTGCGGTATAGAACACATCCAATACAGTATAGAACGTTATAAAATAAAACCGTTTTATTGTTCATATACATCATGATGTCCTCTATATATATAATTTTACGTACGAGTACAGAGTACAGTATCCAGTATATTTACGCATAAATAAGATTGAAGTATGTAATAAATATGTAATGTATGCATACATTAATATATAAAAGGATAAATGATCATTCTCGTAGTATAACATACTCATAGTACTGTTCATTTATACTGTGTAACTGTGTACCATATTGTGTTGTAGTACGATTGTACTGAATTTTCATTTTCAAGAAGGTATACCTATACTTTTCTGTGTACATACATACGATATCTTTTGTATATACCTACAAAATGAAGCTGCTGGACGTCTCTATCTCAATGTACTATACTACTGTTGTCCACTGGACGTTTTCAATTTCCTTGTAATTTATTTATTTTTTTTAATTTCTTATCTTTAATAAGATAATGTGTGTATTTGTATATTTATTTTATTTATAAATATAGTAGATAAAAGATTATTATTTTATCCCATCTATCTATTCTACATATTATACGAATATATCTTTTATAGAAATTTTATATTTCAGATTCAGATTCCAGTCAGATATTTATACCAATATGTATATGTGTACTATTATGTGTACTACATTTATGCACGTACGCAAAAGAATTACATATATTGCTGGTACAATATTATTATGTTATATAGAGAGAAATATTTTACCTATACATATAGATACATAAATGCATTTATGCATTCATAAACGTTTATATGTACATATATATGTATTATTATGGTGTAATATAAATTCAATTCCTTCTTTACCTTTTATGATTATTGTCGTAGCTCTTTTATGATGTCGTATGATGTCAATTTTGGCGACAGTAAGTTTTCTATATAGACGAATCAACAATTCTAAGAGATTTTGTTGTTTTTATTATGCCACTCTACATTTATAATATGTAATATGTGCATACACATAATAATGTATACATTTATTCGCATATAATGCTAATGCTGCTGATGTTGCTGATGTTGCTGCTTTATAGTGTTGCTATATATTTTTTGATCCATCCATATTGTTTATATACATCAAGATCCATCCTAAAAATGGTCAATATGGCTTGTTTTGGTCATAAATGTTTTTATATTTTATACCTACTTACTTTTTTTTTTTTTATTTTATTTCGAAGACATTTTATTGATATGTACCGCTTCGCTTTACTTTGATAACTTATCTTTGTTTTTGTTGTTATTATTTTTATTATATTTATTGTTCATTCCGTGATTATTTTTCAATTGTAATAATATTCTAGATACGCTATAAGTACATACATATACATACTTTCATATATAAATATGTAGATCGTCGGATCATGATATCGTGTAAATCGTACATACATACACTAGTTATGTATATATGGTATTCGATCAAAAATAATCGTAAATGTGTATACGATCATCATTATATGGGGAGGATGTACAGTGGTACCATGGTATACAGTATATTATAATGTCTGAATCTGATATGTGGAATTGTTATATGGAATTTTTTCATATTGTTATCTGTGCTGAGATGATAATATGTATGTGCATAATTTCCATCAAAGAAAGATGTCTTCAAGATTTGTTTATATATAAATGTACGTACTTGTAATACTATATCTATAGGTTTTGTATCTATAAAATATACTTCTCAGAACTTTTGTATATCCTATATTCTACTATTTTGAGGTACATAGTATATGCGGCATTATATGCGGATACTCGCATATAATACCAGAATGAATTATAATATGAGAAATTCAAGAAGTCAATTGTTGTTAAATCGACTTATAAATTAATCGATGAATTACGATGATTTTCAACATATTTTATATATTCGACAATATGATAACATTTACTGTGTATACATTACTTAAATAGTATATATTACAATATAGATACTAAATGTGTACTATAAAATGCACTTGAATCAGTATTTCATTTGTTATCCATATTGTGCTATAATACTCGATGTATTTTATATTTTGAAAAAAAAAGTATGTTCTAATGTTTATAATGTATAAACGACAGTACATCCGTATATATCCTCCATCCATATAGACTGTACCATTGACTGTACGTATATGTACATATGTAGATACCTTTTTTTCCAGATTGTACATTGTACGGATAAAGTACAATATCGTGTTTAACTACAAGATCCCTATTTGTACTATGAATTTTTTAATTTTTTTATTTTATTTTATTTAATTTTTTATTTTTATACATACTCGTAAGTATATTGACTGTTTTGTTTTCATCTTATCTGTGTTGTCTTTTGTAAACAATTTTTTTTTTTTTTATTTTATTTTTTGTATCAAAAAGAAAATTTTTTTATAAATAAAATTACTATACCACTAAAACAAAACCGAAAAGGTATGTACGTTGCATATACATATACTTACGTAAAGTAGATATTATGTACATATGTATATGAGAGTATTTAATGTACATATAAAGAGAAGATTTTTCTTAATTCATTCTTATAATTTTTTTTTAAATTTTATAACCTTTTATTTATTTATACATAAAGTTACGTGAATATGGACGAATGTACATATGTACATATGTACATCCTATACTTATATGCAGTTTTTTTCTCATTGTTTTATTTACATTTGATTTATTTCATTTTGTTGTTGTTGTTGTTGTTGTTGCTGTATATTTTTAATATTTTGTTTATTTTTTTTTTATTTTTATTTTTTTTTCATTTTAATATACAAAAAAGGCATGTGCTCCCCGATATGTATTTCATGGAATGCAACCCAGTAAAGTAGAACGTATTGAACCAGTTGGTACATGTTTTACAGCAGAAGATTTTAAAGTATACCGAGAATATTCACCTTGTCGTACAAGTAAGTATCATATACATATCTATATATAGTATATAAAATAATATAACACAGATTATGTATGAATGTATGGATTTATTGTATGCATATAGAGATACTATAACCATACCCCACAATCTATAAAATGTTGGTATACAGTTGGGTATGTATACTCGTGTACTTTATATGTATATAATCACATTATCTTACGTGTATGATCGTAGATTTGTGCGTATCGTATTTGTATATAATATGTATGTGTACAGATATAGGTATATGTATATGTATGAATGAATTTAATGTATTTTGTTGATGCATATAATTGTTCCATCCAAGTATTTATCCTTTTTTTTTTTTAAATTCTTTTTCTTATTTTTCTTCTTTTTTTTTTGTAATTTTATTTTTATTCTCTTTGGTATTTATTCATAAAATCAGCAATAGCGCAAAAAGATTACCTATATGTTCCTATATGTTTATGTAATGTACATTATTTGAGATAAAGTTAGGTTAGGACATTCTTTAGTATAAATGTACACATCTATATTATATTAATATGATGTACTTAAGTATATACTCGTACAAACATACGCAACGTTAAAGATTATTTTAAATCATTTTGTTCTTTTATTCCTTTTTTGTTTTTTGGTTCATATACTTATATTTTATGTGATAATTCATTTTTTTTTTCTTATTTTATTTTTGTTTTTATTTATATGGGCAGTTAATATGTTCTGTAAAAAGGTGTGTATCTGTTTTGTCTTAATGTGTTTTTAATTTTTTATTTTTTTATTTATATTATCATCTTCCATATAATACAATTTAAATGGAATGATAAATTGAAATTCATTCTCAATTGTCTTTTTGAATTGCTCACACAATACATACATATACATATAGGTACGAGTATTTTTGTATTTTACCTAAATATATTTTTTTTTTGTGAACGCTTTGTATTTGTACATGTACCTACATAAATGGAATTCAATTCTCAATTCTCATGTTTATTCCATAATGTGTTATTTATAAATAAAATTATATAAATAGATATATTCATACATACATACGCATTTATGTACATATTTTTATACAAATTTTATTTTGTTATCCATTGAGAAAATAAAATATAAAAAAAAAATTTGTTTTTCTCAAATTCTGTTGTCCAATTCCATACAAATCTTTACATTCGATTTCAATAATTGTATCTCTATAAGTATGTACATATGTGAATCGGCAATGGATAAATTTATATTTCTGCACACAGTATAAATATATACTATATACATATATTGGTATGTGCACATTATCGTGTGTATTTGTATGTCCATTTTATTGTTTTCGCATTGTCCTCCTATATTTTCTCGATTTATATGTCAATTTTTCGGAATACACACACATAAAAATTATCAATTTTCTGGCTTACTGATGATGATGATTGTTTATAAATTTTATGCAAATTTCTATGGACTAATTTGGATGTAACAATATTTACAATAATAATTTTTTTTGTTTTTTTTTTGTTTACAGATTTTTGGGGATATCATCGACAAGGTTATTGTCAAGCAGGATTTAGTGCTGCTATATCTCAGGTATGTATGTACTATATTCACTTGCATAAATTCTGCATACAGTTGGAAGGAGTATGATGAATATGTAAGCTCTTCGTAAGCTCTTCGATATTAATTATATTAAACATTCTATAGAATACGCAATAACCACAGTAGGAAATTGAAATTTTATGCGTTATCCTAGTAAAATTTAATAAAATTCTAAAAATCAATTTGTAATATATAAATTTAATCAGGAAAGCAAGTATAATACTCGTGTATATGGATAAAATTTCACTTTCAATTAAAAGTGTTTTCGGCAACTTTCATTTTACAAAAAATACTTTATAGAAAAGCAGAAGCGAACTAACGTTAATGCAATGTGATGTGGTTACAGTTCCAGACGAATTGTATAGCTTATTAAGCACATAAATGAATATGTACGTTCATATTTGTAATATTATGTAAACAGTTTAGAATTTAAAAAATTTCTGTATTTTTCTTTGTATGTGTTTCATTTGCTAAACTGACGTGCAACGAATTAAATAATGGGGAAATACTATTATATTACGAGCATTCGTATATATAAATGTGCCTTCGCTTCCACGAGTAAATTTTGATTGACAATAATTTTTTTTTTTTTTAAATAAACATTATTCGCGAATATATTTTACATGAATAGAAAATAAAAAAAAAAAATATATTCTCTGAATAATAGATTCCATATGTGAATATACAATGAATTTTGTTATATACTGGCTGAACAAATATGTTACCTACACAAAAAGTTACATGATATAATGCGAGGACCACGAGGAGTATATGTACGTATGTATATGAAAATGATTGATATATGAACATTTACAATCAAAATATGTGCTAGATATAACATATAGATACATAAGTACCACATAGTGAATGTAAAAAAAAAAAAAAAATAGCATTACGAAAAAAATGTTTATATACATATGACAGTATCGTGTGTCGTATCGTATCGTATCTCTAAATAATAACTGTCACATGCTACTAAAAATTGAAACTGAACTGAAAGTTGAAAATTGAAATATTTATTCACTTCATTTATTTATTACATAACAAATTAATTGAAAAACCGACAATATACTTTGCTCGTACATACGTATATGCTTATATGATTTGCCTTGCTTCTATATACTGCACATGGAATCGTGATATGTATTCATTACACACATTTGAGTAGCACAAGCAAACGAACAAACAGAAATTTGTGACTATAGTAGTCCGTCAACTATGTATAAATATTAAAAATTAATATTAATTGAATATGTCCCAGCTAGCAATTTTCGTGGCAGGTACGTATTTGGCTCTAAAAGAGGCTACTAGAAAGTAGCAGTTACTAGGTAAAGGACCGTTTTTGGTACGATTTAAACACTACTTTGCCACCAAAATGGGGAATGAATTGCTACGTTTTTGATACGAAATTGGAACGATACTAAAAAGTATCATTTACGTTCCGGAGTGGTAATAAGTTATATCCAAACACGTAAATGGAACGTTTTCGCTACTTCCTTACCAATACTGCAATAAAACTTTACTAAAATAGCATTTCACATAAAAGTTGAATATTATATATAGTATTAATAATATTAATAAATGCCCAACACAAATAAAACATTTTATTTTTTCAGAAGAAAATAATTTCTCATAATCAATATGTACTATATATAATTATTTTTAAGCACTTATAATATTTTGATTCGATCTTTTTGCGTGGTAAATTTTATAGTGCGAATTCAATTTTACTGTGATAACAGACCTTCTGCTTCGAAAAAAATCGAACCGCCTCAAAAATATTGAATTTTTTTATGAAATTTTTGTTAATTTGAAATTATGATTATTATGTCAGAAATTATATTTTCCATATTTTGGGATTTTTTACATCGATATGAAGCTTAAATCGCAATACATATCGTTTCCCATTCATTACGCATGAAATTCACACATATTTTTCATGTAATTTTTCATAAAAATATTTCATAAAAATAGACCATTACGAAAACATATATGAAAAATGGCGATATTCGCAATGTTACTTGAAAGTGTCTGATACTTTTAGTTTATACTTCATGGTTCCGGATAAGTTTGAGAAAGTTTGTGGTACGTATTATATGGCACCTTCTAGTTACAGAAACTTGAAATTGTCACTATAAAGACGCCGGTTACAATCTATCGTGGTGAAATTCACTATAAAGTAGCAATGGAGCCTAAAAGTATCACTTTTTAATTTATTGTATTAAAAGGTACTATAAAATGATAAATGAAACTTTTGAGTTCCTGTTGCCACTTTAGTTTAGGATCAAAATGGTGAAGAAACAGAAAATCATAGTCCAAATATTGTACATATTGAAAATGAGAATAAAGAAGAAGAAGAAGAGTTAAATAATTTGAAATAAAATAAAGGTCATGAAGGTCTTTTTATTTACTGTTTATTTACTTTATTTTGTTATTTAATTTTAAATACATACATGTATGCAATAATGGAATAAATACAAAATTATTTTGATATTTCAAACATCAGTAGCACGAATTAATTTAAGGAAATTTTGCTTTTTTTCAAATAAATCAAAATCTAAATTTTTTATGTCTGTTCACAAAAAACTCTAATAATGGAATGAAAGTATAATGACAAATTAGAACAAAAACGTTGAAATCACTTCATGGGAGCAATTACAACTTACTATATTAGTATCAGAAACTTCCTAGTTCCACTAGGAAGTAATTGTCACTAAAAAAATGCATGAAGAAGTTTTTGGTACCGTGCATTGCTTTGAAAATTACCCTGAAACGTATTTGTTACTTGCATAGAGGAACTTTAAAATTTGCCACTTAATAGTATCAAAACGTAGTAGCAAAATATATCCAAAAACTTAGTAAAAATACCTAAAAGTGGCAGAAACCTAAAGAGTTTTTAATACGAATTTGCTACCAATCTGGAACTGCAGTGAAAACTTTAAATTTGAAATCTAAGAAGTTTCCAGCGCCACGAAGCTGGTACGTTAAATATGTAGCTACAGAGTAATGGAACATAGTATAGTGGCAAAACAAGTTGTTAAAACGTTTCTGTTACCATATTTCGGTTCCAGTTCACAAATACTCAGTATCTGCTACTAAAAATGCTAGTTGGGGTACATTATATCTTTGATTTATTTTCAATCAATTTTTTTTTTTTTTATTTTCTTTGTACATATGTAAGTTCATGAATAACAACACATAAATTATATCCTATGTTTATGTATTTGAAATATTTGCCATCATTTTTTTTTTTTTGTATTGATAATAATTATTTATTCAATTAACACTTGATTATTGGTTCAATGTTATTCAATGTTAAACAATAAATTAAATGATTTAAATTTTCTTGTGTTAAGTGGAAAAAATATTAAAGAATTTAAAATCGATTGTGATTATTAGATAAATTATATTAGAAATGAAAGTGGAGAATAGATAAATTTTTCTATGTAGATACACTGTTGTCTTCTTCTTCTTCTATTTGGTTCAAATTAAACTACATAAAAATTAGTTAGAACCTTTATCAAAGCCTTATGTGTAACACTGATTCTTGTAAACCAAACTCCTTCATGAGCATAGGGTTTCAATAAAGGATTTCCAGACATTTCTACTTTGGGTTATGCTTGCTAGCTCACTGAATGTTTTGCTAGTTTCTTTTAAAATTGTTTATATCCGCAGATGTTGTTAGAGATCTTCTTCTATTTCTAGCACAACATGTAACACTATGATAATATACAGACTAATTTAATTTTTGTTTTTCTTTTTAATTTTTCGTTTATTTACAGACTGGTGATCGATTATTTATTGGAGCTCCTGGAAGCTGGTACTGGCAAGGTAAGATTATAATTTCTAAATCTGAGATTCAATTATAAATTTTATCTTATCATAGAGTTAGAGAGTCTATGCCTAAATTATTACAGGCTCTATAGTGTTAAAATTATTTTTTCGAAATAATGATTCGTTGTATTCAGCATAATTCAAACTAAGTTTTCAGTAAAACAAATCGAGCAGTGAACGTACAAAGGTACTTGAAGTTATGTTCCTCGAAAAGAAAGATTTACATACAAAATTTTTTTATCTAAGTACTTGAATGATGAGAACATTTTAATTTTCTGCGTGGAATTCAGTAAATTTTCTTTTTCACATTTTTCAAAATTATTTCATAAGAATGTGAATTTCATAAGAAAATTTCATAAGATGTGTTTCGATTTGGTTTAAATAATCTACAATTATTTTAGATAAAAATATAAATATTCCTCAATCATTAAAACTGCAGAAAATTCAAGAAATTACTGCTAAAAGTGTAGTCATAGATCAAAAATCTTTGAATTGTGCTGAATACAAATTGATTTCAAATTGAATTTTAAACAAATAAAATTTTAAGTTTTCTATGCGTCGTTTAGAAATTTGAAATTAGCCAAAATTCAAATAATTGAAAATTGAAAATTGAAAGTATTCAAAAACTGAGAATGAAATAAAAAGTTTCAAAAGAGAAATAAAAAAGGAAATCAGTCGTGTAAATCACTTAACAGTTTAGTTCAAGTTAAAAAAAAAAGTATATTCGAAAATATCAATTTCAATTATGTCTCTAAATAAATTAATTGCAACAATGAATCTAGAGCTAAGTAAATTCGACTTGTTTCTGATTTGAGTTACTTCAAGTTAAATTTAGCTTAGTCTTAATTGAAGTTATAAAGCTAAAAATGTTTCAAATTATTGATTGTTGCATGAGAAACTGAGAACCGAAAACATATTGATACTGCTAACTGCTGTACAAAAATAGTAGGATGTTTGACAATTTTTCCTAAAATTAAATTCCATATAAAATTGAAAATTGATATTTTGAATGAATTTTATTGAAAAATTTCGAATATAAATTTTTATCAAATTGAAATATTTTATATGTGCTCCTCTTATAGGATATACACTACATAACATACATATATATAGAACAGGAAGAAATAATAATCTAAGTGAAAATATTATTATATTCCTTTAATTATATTTATTTTCAGTACTATAATTTTTTTTTTTTGTATGTGTATGGTGTGTGGTATAACGTTATATTATTATTTTGAAATGTATGTATTTTTGTTTCATTATGTAAATGTATAGTTGTTGTGTGATATGTCTTTTATTAATAATTACACACATTAATGATTTATCTTTATATAAACATGGAAATAAATATTCAAAAAAAAAAAAAAATTAAATATTTAGGTATCGATATGATCGATTATTGAAGTTAGTATTAATTCACGCATAATTTTTAGGTCAGAATCAGAATATTTTTCGGATCTATAAATACTCTGATGTGCATTTGAATGAAATTGAACAAATAAAATTGAAAAAATTTAAAAAAAATAAGAGAAAATTAAAATAAAAATCATAGGATAAAGGGAAATATTTGTATACAATTAACTAAATTATTATATAAGAAAGCATGAATAACGTACAGTGTTCAATTAAAAATTTTATACACCAGAATGAACATTATTATTATCAAAGGGTGTTTGGATCTATAATATCGTATACTATCTACATGAATGTGTTTCTGTGTATTTCTTCTTCTCTTTTTTTTTTTACAATTGGCATTTAATTCATTTTCATAATTTTTCAGAATTTTTCTTCATATTTTCTGATTAATGATCAGAATGGTTTATTGATAAAAATTTTTCATTGAATACTGTCGTAGAAAATTTTCAATTTGTAATCGTTTCAAAGAAATTAAGTGAATATGAACACAAAAAAATCTTTTTTATACAAATTGTTTTTTTTTTATACTTGGGGCCAGTTTTATGGTCAACATTTAAGTGTAGTTTTGATCTTAGCTAGAGTTTATAAGAGTAATGATGTCAGCTTTATACATATAGTAAGAGACACTTAAGGCTAAAATATGTGGAAACTTAAGTTTTTCTCGAAGAATAATTCACAATTTGCCAAATTAAATTCACAATCATCGTTGAATTTTGTTAAATTTGTACTTTTTTAGGAAAATAAATGATGAAAAGATAATGAATTGTTTGAGTGCGTTGACGTTGACGTTTTGACTTCAACATACACTTTCGAAGAAAAGTATATAGCTTAACTTAACTTAACCTACACTTAAGTGTTGACTGTAAAATGATCCTTAATGTCTTTTTATTTTATATCTTTTTAAATATTATTATCTATACTATTTTGATTTTTTTTCTTAGTATTTAGTACAATATAAAAATAATTTATTTTTTTTCAATTAGAAATTTTTAAATAGACTAACTTTGGTATTTTTATATATTTTTTTTCTCCTTTTTTTTATATACATATGTATTTATATACAATATACAAACAAACATATATTATTATTGTGTATACTTTTCGTGTTCCTGCCTGTGTATTCACCTTCCTGCTATGTTCTACTACTACCACTACCAATATACTACTACTACCACTACTCTACTACTACTACTACTACTACTACTACTACTACCAATATTATACTCTACTGTATAACTTTATAAATGTGTTTCTCACATAAAATATGAAAAATAAATAAAATTGAAAATTGAAACGAAAAATACAAAACGTTTGCACTGAAAACGAAACGAAAAATGTCTATAAACATTTTTCAATATGTTGCGTACGTATAAATATACAAAACAAAATAAAAAACATAAAAATATAATTATTTTTGGGGTATATTACATATATTTGTAAAATGTGATATTATGAAAAATCAAAAAAATAAAAAAAAACAATCGAAAAAAAAACAAGGTCAAGTCTATTCGATTAATACAAAATCTGAATTTCCATACAAGCCGGGATACTATCAACCATTCGGTGATGCAGGTAAAATAAAATTATACAAGAATATTTTGTTGTTCTTTTATTTTTTTTTTTTTTTTTTTTTGTAAATTGCATACACATAAAACAAATAAAAAAAAATAATTAAACTGAACTAAAAAATAATTAATAAAAAATGTATGCAAAAAAGTAAAAATAAATTTATGTTTTTAAAAAAAAATATTAAAAATAAATTTACATCCAGTGAAACATTTAAAAACAAAATTTCATTAAAATACTACACACATAACTAATCGAAAAATAATAAAACAATTAAAAGTAAATAAATCGAAATTAAAATTAAATCAAAATTTTTTAAATGAAAATTAATCAAAAAAAATTTTTTTTTTCTGTTTGTAACCAAAATTGTTTTTTTCTAATTTTCGAAAATTATAATTTCAACAAATTTTTAACAATATGTATTGAGGGTATTCACTTAAAGACATTAAACATTAAGAGTGAATTTTTCCATTATTTTTGTTAATAATTAAATTGTTGTATTAATTTTTGATTTTTATTAATTTGTTAATTAAAATTCATTTAATATTTTTCGAATTTTTTTTTTCTCATTTATTGTAAAGTAAAATTATTTTTTTTTTTTTTTAATTAAAATTCGATAAACGAGATTTAGATAATTTTTATGATTCATTTTAATATTGTAATTTTTTCATATTATATAACATTCATCATACGTATGCATATTGATCGCGATTTTTATGCTTAAAAATTACTATTTGGCAAAAATTAAAAAGAATAAAAAAATTAATATAAAAATAAAAATAAAACAAAAAATATATAAAATTAAACATATAATACATACATAATATTACATTAAATAATAATAATAATAATAATAATTTGAATAATATATACCTATATCACTTTATATTATTATACATAATTTTGTTTAATCATTTTGTTTTTTGTGTGATAAATGGCTGTTATAACTCCCATCAAAAAACACAAAAAAATATACATAATTATGTATGTATATGCAAAATTCAAATAAAGAAAAACAGAAGACATTTTTCTTATATTACTATATACTTATATCCATATCCATCTGCTATAATATATACAAAAATAACTTATAAATATCAATTTTATCAGTATGTATACCAAAATTAAACACATTATACGGAAAACAAAATAAACCCCCAACAGGACGGTGTTGATTATACATATATGTGTTGTTGTTGTTGTTATTTTTTTTTATTTTTAGCTTTTTCTCATATGTTTGTGTGTTTTTATACTTTATTGTTGATTAATGTAATAATAAATTATCAAATTTTACATTACTTATTTAATATGTTTGTTTGTTATTATTTTTTTTTTTTAATATATGTATATTTATATTTTTGTACTTATTATTAGGAATAAAATTATTTGTAAAAATATAAAAATAAAAAAAAATATGCTTATACTTATCTCATATAATAATGTGTAATCGTATTTGTTAGATTTTTGCTGTAAATCTAAAAACAAATATCAAATAATTTGCTTTCATTGCTATAAAAGTCAATCAGAAAAATTAGATTTTTTTTTTTTTATTTTGCTATTTCATATTAAATAATTGTCTAATTCATATTTTGTACATACAATTTACATAATGGGTGCCGTTATACTATAATCTATCTATCTATAGTATCATTACTAGACTAGTATCAGCATCTAATATTATTATGTACGACTGTACGAGTATAAATTTAATTCATAAAATTCATTATATTACGAATACTACATATTTATTTACCTTATTCACATTAACACTATTTTTATTTTATATAAGTACACACATTTATCATTCATATACTTTGTATTTTATTTACATACACACATTACATATAGTATTATAGATATGCGTACACACTTAAACACGTAACGTATGTATACGTGCGTATACCACTAATAAATGCTATAATTTATATAAAAGTTGTAAAATTTATGAATGAATAATTACTACCTATACAAACAGGAAATTAGTACGAGTATAATATCTGTCTATAATAAATGACACACTTATAAGGAAGAGAATAAAATTTAAATTTGCATATAAAATTACTCGTTTTTTTTTTGTTTTTTTAATGATATTTGCATAGAATTATGATGATTATTTCATTCATGTAAAAAGCTTATTATGAATACATATTTGTTTTTTTTTTCGTTTTTCTAGATTTAATTATTCATTTATATTTATTTATATTTATAATTTTTTATCCATTGTATTATAAAATTACATTAATTTATTGTCAATTAAGGTAAATAATTATTTATTAGCAGACAACTATTACCATTATTATTGACATTTTGGCTCTGCAAATATAGTATAAAAATAACCAATATGCTTGACTTGTATCAACGTTGATATACGACATAACATGAGTATCTAATTATAAACATGAACGAATACCTATATTTTTCTCGATGAGAGATTTTAATAATAAAGAATTCTATTGGTGTTTCATTTTATTGATGATTGTAAGTAAATTAGTAGGTGTCGTTATGGTTGTATGTAGTTCGATTTGTAAACTCAAATTAATCAAATTAATTGTGAAGTAAATTATTGTTGATTGAAAAAACCAGAAACATAATAAAATGTTTCGAAACAATTTTCTGAATATATGAAATCAATGAAATCATTCATGAATTTTTTCCAATGATGTTAATAATGGCAGTTTATTTTAAATTTTCATTCAGAATTCAAATTTCACTTTTTTTTTTTTTGGAATAGAATTTTAATGCATATAGAAATATATGTGTACATACATTTTTGAATTAAATTAAATTAAAAACATTTTCACGAATTTCTCTTAAATTAGGTGAATGAAATAAAAAATTTGATAATATAATCGTCATGTTTCTTTAAGAGAAAATGGGTGGAAAAGTTGAATGAAATTTCAAAATTTCCCCTCAGACTCAGAAATGTATATAGTAACTTTTTTCAAAAAATGTTTCAATTATACATTGATTACAGTAGAGATTTACATGAAAATTTGAATTTCATGAAAATCCACTGAGAAATGAATGATAGTTAATTGGTGCAATAATTGGAGAGCTGGATAAATATGCTTCTCTTTTTCAAAGTAAATATTAGAACTTTTAATTTGGGTTGAGTATTAAATTTTGTACACACATTAGGGAAGCAGTTTCAAATCAGTATTTTAACTTTAAATAATATAGCAACTAATATTTAGTTCAAACAATTAGAAAGGTATAAGAATAGAAAACCATTTTTTATGTATAAAAAATAAACAAGGTTAGAGGATTAGTTATATGCAATAACTCTAATTCATTCATTGTACCAATACTCGTACATTAACAACTAACATTACATTTAAAGAATTTCAGTTCAATTTCAAATATTTATATATAAGTATAATTCGAATAATAAACGCTTTAACGATGCATGATGCGTAAACATGAAAATTCATTTCGCATTTCATCACTCAAACTCGTATTATGTACATTATATAAGTGCATATACACATTCATATATAAATATCGGAATTCATCGCAAAAATAAAATAAATTCATTCATATGTACATACTATACATCGTATTTTGAATACTGACGTTGTAAAAAGGAAATTTAATATTTACATATTATATTTTTTTTTCTTAATATTTGGATTTGTATTTATTAATTTTTTTTTTTTTTGCAAAATCATGTTGCGCTTTTAAAATTCATCGTTGACTTTTGATCGCAAAAAATAATACAAAAACTAAAAACAAAATTTTTTTTCTAATGAAATAATACAAAAAAAAAAAAATGTTTTTGGACACAGGACAAATTTATTCGTTAGATCCAACTGCAAATACATCACAAGTGTATTCGACACGTGAAAGTTCATCGAATGATGATGATTCATATTTGGGTTATTCGATGGCTGTTGGTAAATTGGGTGGTTCAGAAATAAATGATATTGCTGTCGGTATGCCGCGTGGTGATAATCTAAAAGGAAAAGTTGCAATATTTTCATGGACAATGCAAAATTTACATAATATAACGGGAAAACAAATTGGAGGATATTTTGGTTATTCGTTATGTATTGTCGATATAAATGGTGATAATTTAGATGATCTAATAATTGGTGCTCCAATGTATACAGAACCAAATAATGATGGAAAATATGATATTGGTCGAGTCTATATTATACGTCAAAGTCGATACAGGGTACGAACATTAAAATCTAATAAGGATTTTTAATATTTTGAAATTTTGTGTGTAAATGTTTACGACTATTACGATATTATATATGCATTCTTTCGGTTTACAGGAAAAAAAATTCGAAGATGCAATAACCATAGATGGTTTTAGATCACGTGGAAGATTCGGAACAGCACTAACATCATTGAATGACATCAATAATGATGGATATAAAGATTTTGCTGTCGGTGCACCATACGATGGTCGTTACGGTGAAGGTGGAGCAGTTTACATTTATCATGGTTCTAGAGATGTGAAAACATTTAAGCCAGTTCAAGTTATTTATGCAGAAGATCTAGCCATACCGTATCCACGGACATTTGGATTTTCATTATCTGGTGGAATGGATTTAGATGGAAACTCTTATCCAGATCTTGCTGTAGGAGCATATGAATCAGATTCAGTATTCTTTTTCAAGTAAATGAAATAAATTTTAGATGAATTTTTTGATTTAATTTACAATTTATTTATTTGAATATTTTTTATCCTCTAAATAAAGATCACGACCAGTTGTTCTCGTCAACTCTGATGTTAAATTTTTAACAAGGACTAAAAGAAGTGAAATCGGTGCCATCGATATCGAAAACAATAAAGAATGCCAAATTGGAGGACATTATTACGCCTGTGTAACATTACATTTATGTATACATTACAATCAAAGCAATGTTCCAAATAATCCAAATCTAAGTAAGATTGTGGTATTTCATTTTTCATGGATAGAAGTTTTGTAGAATTTCTTCAAACAATTTTCTTCAATGTATTTTTTACAGACTTCAATATCACAATAAAATTGGATGCGAAAGCGAAAATTCCTCGAATGTATTCAATTCAATCTGGATTGGATGTTATAAGAAGAAGAATTCCATTACATCAGCCATGTACAGAAGAAGAAGTTTACATAACGAACAACATACAGGATAAATTGACACCAATGGAAGTCGAAGTTGAATATGATATTGTGGATGTGAGTAGACCAAGTCAATATCTGAGAAGAGATCCACTTGGAATACCACCACCAATTGTCGATCAAAGATCTGATCCTGGTAGAAAAGCAGCAATTCATATACAGAAAAATTGTGGAAATGATAATGTCTGTATACCAGATTTGACATTAGCAATTAGGTAAGAAATAAACATTTTTTTTTTTGTTTCAATCGAAACTAAAACTTTTCTAATTTATTTAAAATGTATTTCTATTTATTTTTTCATTATAGTTCTGTAAATGAATACGTTCTAGATGATAGGAAACGTTTAGATATCAATGTAACTATACAAAATGTTAAAGAAGATGCGTTCGAAACAAGATTTTATATGACAATACCGAAAGGTTTACAATATGCATCTGCACAAACCTTGCAAGGATCAAGCGTATCGGCTGCATGTACTGTTAAAGATTCTGATAATCTTGTATGTGATATTGGAAATCCATTCATTAGTCGAAGTGTGGTAAGTGTTACGAATTCTGAGATTTTGAAAAAAATATTACTAAATTTATACAATAATAATAAATTAGGCGAAATTTAAAATTGGATTTGATGTTATCGGTAAAGAAGGCTATCCACCAAATTATAATTTTCAAATGGAAGTGAATTCAACAAATGAAGAAGAACCTTATACCAGAATTAATAACAAACTCGAGAGAAGAATTAAATTAGTTATTAAAACTGATTTTAATATTCATGGGTAAGTTTCAGAATCTACAAATATAAGTACGGATATGGGGCAGAATTTAAATGATTTCCATTTCCATATCATTAAAGAAATACACCATATTCGTTTGGTTACTATAAAGCTGACAATTATAAAAAATACGATGAAGCTAAACACGAAAACGATTTAGGTCCTGAAGTGATTCATGCATACAATTTCCGTAATAATGGTTCAGCAACAATCGGTAAAATTATAATCGCAATTGCTATACCAGTATCAACAATAACAGGTGAGTTAAAAAATAAACATGAACATTTTTACAATAAAAGTGAAATGATCAAACTATCTCTCATTTTCTAATACGAATACAGGAAAACCATTAATGTACGTTCTTAATACACCTGAATACTACGGAAATATTAGATGCAATCAAATTCCTCCTTTGAATTCAAGAAATTTGCAATATGATTATGAATTGTCGATCAAAAGTTATCTGTCACAGATTGGTGCTACTGCCTCTTCAATGGATAGAAAAAAAACAGAGAATGCAGTTGATATTCAATCATCCACATCATCGAGAGGTAACACCATAATTACGTATAGAAATTATACAGAAGAACAAAAACGTCAGGATGATACTAAAGATTCACCAGGTGATGCTTCCGAGACACACTCACAAAGAGCAAATCAGGCGTCATCGATCAGAGGCGGTGGTAGAGGATATACACAATCGCACTGGTCAACAAAAGGACCTGCATTTATCGAAAGCGGTATTACAGCGGAGACAGCAAATTCAATGAGTGGGCCAGATCAAGGAATAAATCAATTTCGTACCGGTACAATCGATTTAGGTTTGTATGAAAAATATTAGCACCATTATTCAGGTTTATGATTTACGAATTTTAAATGATTTTGTAGGCATCGGTACACCTCAGGGAGGCTACCAAGGAGGACAACAAGGAACACATCAAGGTGGACAGCAAGGCAACTATTACGGAAGTCAACAAAGTGGATATCAAACTGGACAACAAGGTGGATATCAGGGATCGTATCAAGGTGGTCATCCAGGTGGATATCAGGGATCGTATCAAGGTGGACAACAAGGTGGATATCAGGGATCCTATCAAGGTGGACAGCAAGGTGGATATCAAGGGTCTTATCAAGGTGGACAACAAGGTGGACAACAAGGTGGATATCAGGGATCGTATCAAGGTGGTCAACAAGGTGGATATCAAACAGGAGGAGTTGGAGGGGGTGGTAGTTATTACAACAGTAGTGGATTCCGTAGTTCAGGAACTCCAACCCAATCAAACTACAGTTATTCAACTAGTTGGCACAGTGGTGGCGGTGGTAGTGGTGGTGCTGGTAGTGGCATTCACAACGATAATTACTTGAGACAAAAAAGACAAATTTATTCAAAAACTTTCGAAGAAGAAAAAATTTATACTGGCCTCAAATCAGCAGTAAACTGCTCAGTTACAAATTGTTTCCTTATGGAATGTGAAATATCAAGGCTAGAGAGTGAAGAAGATGCATGGGTCTCGTTACGAACTCGTCTCGTAGCTGAAACTCTAGCCGAAATCGGTAAGGAGTGGCCAGTTAATGTTTCGACAATGGCTGCAGCAGCAATTGTCAATTCACCATATCTGACAAATGAACCGTATGAAACAGTTATAAAAACACATGAAATCGTGTACACAGCATATCCTGAGCCAGAAGCTAAAGATGACGTAATACCACTTTGGGTTGTCGTTTTATCAGCATGTGCTGGTACATTAATTCTCTTACTGTTAGCCTTCCTACTTTATAAGGTAAATATTATTGAAAGTTTCATACAGACGAGATTTTTATTTTTATTATTTATATATTTTTTTTTTTTAATTTATAGTGTGGTTTCTTCAAAAGGAGCCGACCATCAGATTCATCTGAAAGGCAGCCACTTAACCGAAATGGAAATTATCAAGGTGACGAGCATTTATGAGAAAGATTTTAAATTTATTTTTTGTCGTCATAATTTTAATGATTTTTTAATTTTTATAATTTTATTGTTGAGTTGATGTTTTATTATTGTTTTTATTTTTACTAATTGAAAAAAAAAAAACAAAAAACAAAAAGAAAACGAAAAACATAAAAAAAAATAAAGAAAATAAAAATCAAAATAGAAAGATAGGAAAAATTATTGAATGAAAAAATTTTACTTTGAATTGTGATTTCAGTGTAATGAAACTACTATTACAAGAAGAAGAAGAAGAAGACACAAACTGATATTCCAAAGTATTCTCAGTTCGTATCAATTAGGAAAACAAAAATATGTTTTTGTTTTTTTTTTTTTTTTAATTTTATTCGTTGTTTCGAAACTGAAAAATTTAAAGAAATGATAATAAAGTATTTTGTCTTTAGTTAAGCGGAATATTCATTTTCGAAAATCTTTTTCATTTTCCAAAATAGACATGTATTTCTTTTAATTTAGATTTTTTTTTCAATGGAATTTTCTAACACGAATACGAGTAAATAAAACCATACATATCTTCTTACATTTGATAAAATTAACTTTTCATAATCTTTTATACTTAAAATATCTGTCCATTTTCGAATAATAAACATGTTCCTTCATAAACTACATTGTATAGTGAAAAAGAAAGCAATTTTGTCAAATTAAAAAAAATTATAAAAATAAATTTAATAAAAAGGAAACAAATAAATAATTTTTTAGAATTTTTTAGGAAAATTTCTGTAGTTTTTATAACATAAATTGCACATACATGATATAACTACATATAAAAAAAATGTATACATACATATATGTATTTATAAAATATTATTAAGGAATACATATATAAAAAAAAATTTACTAGTCTTGAACCGAAATTTACTAGTTAACATGTACGAAAAATTAATGAATTCATTTTTTTTTTTTTTCAAATGAATACAATTTCGATGTGCCTTAGGAATAAACAGTAAAAGTAAGAAATAGATGAACGAAACAAAAAAAGAAATTTGATAACTAATATTAAATCTCCGAAATTCATTTTCGAAAATTCAATAAAACTCAATCATAACAGATATTCTTACAAATGGGAATTAATTAAATATCATATTGATTTAATATATACGAATACATGAATTAAAAACTTTTATTTAAGATTCGTTATTTGAATTTGAATAGGTATTACGTAAAGCAGCTAAATAATATAGTAATCCATTAATACCATAGACACACTGTACTTTATTTTGTTCATTTATGAAGTTAAAAAACAGATGTCTCTTCAAACTTTATCTAAAACAAATCCTAACGAGGATATCAGATTATCTTTCATAGTGAAGTATAATAATAATGTGTCTGTGGTATAAAGTAAATCATTATCTATAGATAAAAATAAATAAATGAATCGAATAATTATATACACGTATATACCTACCTAACTATTATACTACAATACTACGCAATTATATTTAATATAGTACCCATATATTTTTATCACAGTTTATAACAAAAAAATATAAAATTTATTATTTGTTAGATATTCGAAAATGTATGAATGTGAATGTGTGTAGACTTATGTGTTAATCTATGATATAGTGTTTAAGGTTTAATTTTTTTTTTTTTTGTATATTTCTTTTATTTTTTTTTGAATTTTTTTAATTGTTATAATTTTATTAATTTCTTTTCTTTAATTTGAAATTAACTTAATTGTGAATATTAGTTTAATATGTGTACATTTTAAAATGCAATAATTGTCTACTAATTTAGTATTTAAAATTTTAGATAAATAAAAAAAAAATGAAATTTTCTCAAGAATGGTAAACACGAGAACAAACTGTGTGTGAGATACCAGTAGCATACTCATATATAGTAGCATGTTAGCTGCCAATAACCTCATTTCTACTACACACTGTCTCCTCCTGTTTCTTGTATACTTCTTGTAGTGTGTAGTGTAGAATAAGTATAAAAAGAAAATGAAAATACGAGAACATGGTGCGTGAGATACTATACATACTACATACCAAGATAAATAGACAACATGTTGTCTTTTTATCTCGCTACATACCACTACTTAGTTAGCTGCTAATGATCTTTCTACTACTATTTACTACACTTCTAGTTCCAGTGCTCTTAGAGCACTATACACATATACACATGGTGTATAGCGCAAGAGAGACATGTTGCTAGTAGATTTTCCCATGTTCCCCGTATTTTTGTATCGAACAATAAAATGAATGAAAAACACGAGAACATGGTGTGTGAGGTGCTACGAACTACTATGTGTCTAGTACTTACTAGAGTAGTATTATATTAGTTAGCTGCTAATAACCTCACTGCTACTATATATTGAATGAAAATTCGTTATACTTAATTGAATGAAAAACCACTATAGAGAGGTAGTAGAACTCACTGTCATCAACTCATCACTACCATTCTTGAAGATAAATATATGCAAATATACATGAATACTTAGATAGATCATCCCAAGCACGCTGTTTCGCAATGCTTTTGTGTGCTTTATTTGAAAATAATAATAAAAAAAAGAAATGTGGATAGATAAAAATTTAATAATTATTCTTAAAAATATTTATAAAAAAACTGCCTTTAAAATAAAACATAAAACATACATACATAACATAAAAAAATAATAAATATCCGAATAAAAGTACGTAACTTATAGTTTTACATTTTTTGCTTTATTTGTTTTGTTGTTGCTAAATTATTGCTAAGAAATTATTATAGATATTAATCGATAAAAACAAAAAAACACACAATAAAAAGTGAACTTTACGTACTTTTATTCGAAATATTTTTAATTTATTTATAAATAATAAAAAATAAAAATATAAATTTTTAGAAAATTATGTAATTAACATTTAAGACTAATAAATTTAATTTACATAATGTATAGATTTTAAGAAAGGATTTTTTTTTTTAAAATATTAAATATTTACCATACATAAAATTTATGATTGTGTATAGTACATGTGAACAGGAGAAAAATTATATATAAATACAGCTACATAATTTCACTTAGGAAGATTTTGTAAAATTCACAAGAATAAATTACTCATGAAAAATAAAGAACAAAATGGTGAGAAAAAAATAATTGAAAATAAACTAAAAAATCGAAAAAAAAATAATAAATAATTTTTAATAAGTAATTACATATATTATTTATGTGGAATTCATGTAATCGATTAATATTAATTAATTAAATTTTTTTTTATTTGTATTTATTTTGATTAATAATAAATTATATGTAGTAAAATACTTGTATTAATTAATATGTTAATTTCATATGAATTGTAAAAATTAATAGCGAATTAATTGATAAAAATAATAATTGTTTATTTGCGACAGAAAAAAAAAAATAATAAAAAAATAAAAAATAAATTAAAATAGAAAATGAAAATAATCTCTAAAATACTTACAAAAATAAAAAATAAAAAAAAATTTAAAGCAAAAAATATTAAAAAAAAAATTGAATAAAATGTATAACTAAAAATGAAAACGAATCTAGTTTCAATTACTTCCAATTAATTTTTTAATTTGCCAAAAATTTACTTTTAAACCATTTTTAAAACAAAACTTCTCTGTTGCTGCTTCATTCGACGACCACCGATACAGTCTTCGATGTGATACAAAAAATAAATACGAATGAACGAAAATGAATTATTCTTCCGCTATCGATTGATAATGACTATTGATTTTTCATGTATCGAGTCGAGGTAAAATAAATCTACAAGCATGCATGAGATATATCTATTCTGAGAGTGAGAGAAATATTTAGCTCAGCATATTCGAACTTTCGAAGACGACATAGATTCAACTAACCTTGAAGCACATATAAAATAAATACTCATATGTCCAACGTTCATATAAAGAAGTGTAACCAAATTTTTCCAGCAACCGACACGACCAACCGACAAAAAGCACAAAAAGCAACCGACAGAAGCTTTCGTGAGAAAGGCTTTTTCTTTATTCTCTCTGTTTTCTCAACTTGTTATACATACACATAACATTCATTCAATACATACATATTTTGTTATATGAACAAAACATATAGAGGTACATTTCAATATCTTCAAATGATCATGTATATAATGTAAGGATCAATATTGAGTTCATAATGATCTGGTATATAAATATAATATACGTTTATTCATATACATGAATAAACAATGTTTGTACACATGATAACTGTGTATATGTATGTATGCTTTGGTGATAACGCGATAAAAATAATAGAAATCTTTTCTAATACAATTTTAAAAATAAAGTAACCGGTTTACATAATAAATTGTAGACATGCAGTACAACATGCTGCTGCTTATGCATAATAGCAAATACCATATAAAATGAATAATATGTGTCTATTAGAATCAAAAGGGGATCATAGGAGTGTTAAGTGAAATTGAGATAATCATGAAAATGTTGTCATATCCATATTACTGCTATTGTCACACATTTTTAAAACCTATCCTTTTCTTTAGCATAAATAAACACGATTCAACAAAATAAAAAAAAATATTTCTTACGGTTTTAGTTAAAACTACATATAAAATTTGGAAAAGGTTACTTTTTGAAACTGATACATGGAAAAGGCTATCTTTTGAAATTAAATATCTAAAATGAACTCGTGAAAAAGAAGAAAACATATATAAAAAAATTCGAAACTTAATTATTTTTTATCAATAATTCATAAAAACAAAAAAAAAATAACAAAAAATAATGCCTACAAATAAAAATAATCTTTTTGATACTTAAAAATAAGGAAATGGTTACCTTTTGAAAAAAAACACTGATTTTCGATTCGATTTTTAAAGGAGAAATGGAAACTTTTTCAAATTATTTAAACTATTTCTAATAGAAAAAAAACTAACTAACAAACTGGCATATCTAACTCTTTTTTGAAAAACTCCTATGATACCCTTTTGATTCTAATAAACACATATATACAATTTATGTGATATACATGACTGAATGTATACATCTATATAAATATGATCTTTTGTACACATACAAGTGTAATGATTATAAAAATAGATTATTCAATGATATATACCAGGATCTGTAATGTATACAGTATTCATGACCTATCTTAATATATTTATTCATGCCAAAATACTAGATCCACTAGGAGTGCGTTCATAAACGTTACTATAGTTAACTATAGTTAACCATAGTTATCATTCGTCGTTCAGAATGGTGGTGGTGTAGTAAAACATAACTACCAACATGAATTTTTAGCGTTCATAAACATCTGTAGTAAAGTAAATTTTTAACTATTTGATGTCAAAAATTAACCATGCTCGAGAGTAAACATGTACGTAGTAAGCCTTTAAGTGGTAATGACATTGATAATAAAAAAATCGTTTGTCATTTAATTTTGTGTTGTGAATTTGTGAAATTTCAATTTAATTTATTTGAAATTAATTAATTTTGTTTTAAACTTAATTTTTAAAAATTAATTAATTTTTGACAAACAAAAAATATAATTATTTATAAAATTTTTTTTGAAAATAACTATGGCTGTAGTACAACATAACATTGCTTAAACTATACTATACCATGACTATGGTTAAAGTAATATTTATGAACGCACTCTAGATCATGTTAAAAAAGGTTAAAAATATGAAAATCCTTTTCTCAGCGATTGAATTTTTTAAATATTTTGTTCGTAGGTTGAGGACTAATACCTGCCCAAATGGCTATTCAATTTTATATGTATACATTCATTCATGTACATAAATCACATAAACAGTATACATATACATATATTCATTCTATATGGTATTTGCTATTATCTATTATGCATAAGCAGCAGCATGTTGTACTGCATGTCTACAATTTATTATGTAAACCGGTTACTTTATTTTTAAAATTGTATTAGAAAGGATTTCTATTATTTTTATCGCGTTATCACCAAAGCATACATACATATACACAGTTATCATGTGTACAAACATTGTTTATTCATGAATATGAATAAACGTATATTATATTTATATACCAGATCATTATGAACTCAATATTGATCCTTACATTATATACATGATCATTTGAAGTATTGAAATGTACCTATATGTTTTGTTCATATAACAAAATATGTATGTATTGAATGAATGTTATGTGTATGTATAACAAGTTGAGAAAACAGAGAGAATAAAGAAAAAGCCTTTCTCACGAAAGCTTCTGTCGGTTGCTTTTTGTGCTTTTTGTCGGTTGGTCGTGTCGGTTGCTGGAAAAAATTGGTTACACTTCTTTATATGAACGTTGGACATATGAGTATTTATTTTATATGTGCTTGAAGCTTGAACAAACTTGAATCTCGAAATTCAATTAATAATAGTCTACACTACAAATGTGAATTAATTTTTAAAAATTTTTCGATTCACACACTTTCATTCAAGAAAAATAAATGATTTTAAAAAAATACTTTTATAAAATGAAAAATTTATGTAGTACACTTTTTTCAAATAAATATATATAATTCAATAAAATTCCATCAAATTTTCATAATTTTTGATAAATTTTTTAAAACAGTTTTGTTACTGAATACTTCAAATGTTTGAAAGCCAATGATAACATGTTCGTGTTTAGCTTCATATTTGTACCCACACAATGTAATCGATTTCCTGTAGGCATTTTCATATATTCAGCGACTTGTTTCTTTGTCGTTCTACCAAAATTATTTTTGATGCCATGCATATGACCCATTCCAACTACACCGACAATTCGAACCTTCAAATTATTATTATTATTTTGTTGTTTCAGCATTTTGATTGTGGTCATCAGGGAATGAGCCAATATATAGTCTCGTTCTTTAATAAATGCCCTATACATAGTCGGCATAACATTTTCCAATGCTTCCAATGATTTCGTATTTCGATTTTTCAATTTTTCAACATTTTCCTGTGATATCGTACCATTCAGATTATTTGGAAAATTTAACAAATAAGAAATTCGTAATTTTTGTTTCAAACTTAAACCGGCTAACGCCCTTTTAAATGTAATATTTATCGGGCGATCACCTAATAAAATTTTACAATCCTCTAATTTGTTAGCTTCTTCAACAGCACGTCGGCATTCACCGCCAGGTGCAAGTTTTAATTGACGTGTAATATTTGCACTAGTTTTCAGAAATGATAAATAGAACATTCCACCAATAAAACCATGTTCAGTAATGATTTCTTTTATTTTGTTTGGTGTTATATTGATTGCTTCATCTAGAAGTGTATTTTCATCTAATTGTAAAATATGAAGACGTAATGGACATAATTCTAGGACGACTGCATTTGGTAATACATTTCGCATTGCAAGTGATACATCATATCTTGATTTTAAACTAAAATGTGCAGTTCCAACAATGTATATTTTATCACCATCAGATGTTTCTAAAAGTTCAATGGTGTTGGGAAGATTTTTTTCGAATTCTTTTAGATTTCTGTATATTGGAATACCAGCAGCACCAGTTGTTGAATCATTTTTCGAATTCATATTAAACTTTCAACATTGTATCAAATAAAATTTTGTTTTTTTAATTTTATAAATTTTCTAAAAAAAAAAAGGAATTTCAACAAAGAATTTATATGCACAAAAATTTTTAAAATGTGTGCGCTGAGGAAATGTTAAAATTTTATTTGAAGTTTTGATTTAACATGAGCTATTAGCTATAGTTGGCCGTGATTATATAAGATTTAAGCTTATTTAGGTTTAAGTTAAACGTTTTTATTTTCAAAATTTTATTCTAATCAATAGTCCTTCTATTGTATATACAAAACTGGATGTGTACGATGTGTCTATATTTCACTCAAAGCCTTTAATCGTACACTACGGTGATTGTGCGTCGATATCTAAGTATTAAGGGTATCAAAGATAAGGGTGTTTAATGTGGTCAACTGAGGTTGGTATTGCATTGGATATTTGTTTGAAAGTATAGTGATCTAATGCTGTTATACTATTGTTTATATGTATTTCTACGAAATTAGTCATCTAAAGATTATATTATATGCCATTAGTCTTTCATCAAATCAAATGTGCTTAGATCATAGAAATACATTCTGTAAAATGTACAGTAGAGATTATTATCGTTAAATTATACACGTTTAAATGAAATCATGAAATGTAAATAACTTATTTAATTTATCTTGTATGCTAATTACAAACAAACTAATTTTATATGTGTGATCAAATTAATTAGCAATAATTCGATTATATTATCGTTTGATTTTAGCAAGATATTTTTTGTTTTGTTTATTATTTCTATAGTTAACTCATCATCATCTGATTTAAAATTTATTTTCTTTTTCTTCGTAAATTATTTAATAAACAAAATGATTCAATGAAATTATTGTTTAGTAACATTGTAAAATTAATTGAAAATCACTATTAATTATTAGTAAAAATGTTTTTGTGTAAACAACAAGTTACATTTTACATATATCTGTGTGTGTAAATGTATAAAAGCACGAGTACGAATTTGTAGTCAGTCGTATTATTTTATTAGTACAGTACTAATTTTATAAAATTTGAATGTAATTTCGGCTATTTACAATGCCAAGTTCATTAATCTTTTATTTTTGTATACTCGTAAGTGTATACGTGTACATATACATACATATATAAATTTGATGATATTTTGTGATTTTATCTATTGTTTTGCATTACAACATGGTTTCATATTGAAAATGTTTATGTGCAATTTACATACTTAAAAATAAATAATTTAACGTAATAAAATCTAAAATGAAAATGAAAAAAAATTTTCAGATACACCACATTATTTCATACGTAATTAGTTGGCTGTGTAGTGTTAGTTGTGATATTGAAATACATACAAAAATGTATTTTTAATTTAACAAACAGTGGAATAGTGGAATATATTTAACATTTTCCTGTAAATTACTTAATTTAATTTTAAAAAAGAAAATCAACTCATAAGTCAAAAACATGAAACTGAAATTTAAAAAACAAAAATTCCCCTTTCTAAAATGTTAGCAATCCAATATTGAAGACGTTACAAACATATATTTAAATTTAAAAATAACATAATTCAAATTATTTAAAAAAAAAAAATAATTTTCGGACAATTTTGTAATAGCTACCACTACGAAGCGATTACGTTACCAACACTGTTTTGTGTGGTATGTGTATGTATAGTACTTATTTCATACGAACAAATACATAATTGTACATTACAACCATCATATCGATCCCATCCATTTGACGTTCCACGGTTGCACGGTTGAACTAACATGTTCGATGTTGTATGTGCATTATACACTTGTATATCTAGTCTATGCTTGTGCTTGTACTGTAACTGTAAGTATCGAACAGTGTACACAAGCTTTAAATTTTTCGGAGTACATAAACATTTTTTGCATTGGTATAACTTTACTTGAATGCGCATGTGTATACTTAATAATTTGTATGTATATGTAAGATATAGAAATAGAACAATAGATATTGGATATTGATGTAAGATTTTTTTCGGAAAAATAAGTGAATACATATGAATAATTGAACACAGTGTGTGCGTATGTTTATAGAATGAAAATCGCCTGATGCGAAATATGGTGAAATATAGATATTATGGTGTAGTTTAGTTATTTTTTGTTTGTGTGCTGTGTAGTATATTTTGCAATCGAATTTCTTCTTAGCATTTTATTTATTATTTAATGTGTATTTGGGTTGTTAACATCACATTTTGTATTTTATATAAAGCTAAAAATCAAAAATTACAATACATATAGTTTTCGTTTTCATTAATTTTTTATTTATATAGTGTTATATACAATTACAAACGTTATCAAAATTTGAATTAATTTCAATCGTAATTATTTTCTGACAATTTACAAAAAGTGTCAATTCAAAATAAAGCAGAAATTCAAGAAAAAAAAATTTTTATGTGGAAAAACCAATTAAAACGAAAAAAAAAAAATAAAAAATAAATTCATAATAAGAGTGTTTTTTTAAGATTTACAGTAAAAAATAATTATGAATACTAATAATGAAAATTCTAAACAAACAACAACAGAAAGAACAAAATCAACGACGACGAAACCAAATAAAGTGGAAGCAACAACAACAGCAGCAACAGTAACACAACCAATACCACCATCACAAACAACAACAAAAACAACATCAAGAACAGATAATAAAAAAGATTATAAAAATAATTATCGTTATAAAGGGCAACCTTATATAAATCCATTCGTACATAAATTGGAATTTAACGATCCAATCGATATCATAAAAGTAATTTAATTTTTCAATTATTATAATAATACATATATGTATATGTATGCATGCATATCATTTTATAATTACATATTAACATATCCTCATATCCTTCTAAATTACCTCTATACTTACATTTTTTATAAGTGGCAAAAGAGTTCAAAACGAGAGAAAAAAAATATTACATATTAAGAAAAATTGCAAAAGTAAGCAAAAAAAACAATCCATAAAATTAGAAAAGAAGTCAATTTTTTTTTATTCTTATAAATTTTAATACTTGAGTCTTTATCTTTATACTATTATTTGTATGTACAAATACAAATGTGGATTAAAATGATAAATATGGTAAAAATCGATACACCCCAAATGATGTGCTGATGTGCATTCAAATTGACGGAACGGCAACGGAAGTTTTAAATTTTACCACCACAGCAAGTTGAGGGTGGCATCATGTTATATACATAAGACGACGTGTACTTATGCATATGCATATTCAGTTCTCATTCAGACCGATATGAATCTTAATATGGCTTAAGAAAAATATTTATAAGGCGTTGGGGTGTATCTGTATCGTACAAAATTCAAATGGTAAGGTAATAATGAATGGTAGTTTTTGTTTTATATTGTGTAGCAGTGGTAGCAGCAGTGTACACCTTTTAATTCCTATAAATACACAAATGCAATTGTGTAGATTTTGAAAGGAAGGGAAATCTGAAAATCTTTTATTATGTCATGTGCATAGTGGTTTCTTGCGAGGCAAGAGCAAGACAATAAGGCAGACATCACAGGAAATTTATATATAATTTATTTTATACATACATACATATAAACATATGTATGTTCATATGGTTCATATATACACAAAGTTTGATTCACGTATCAGTATCACGTATAAATATGTATGCATACAAAGTAGAGTAAAGTGTAGTTGTGTAGTGATATATAATATAGTGCGATAGATTTTCGTATAGTGTAGTTGTACACACATTGTGCATATGTTCGTATAGTGGTGGTGTGATTTTATTTCGGAATAAAAAAGCTAAACGAATACGAATAGGAAAACAACAAAAAATATGAGAGAGAAAGAAAAGGATGCACACAAACGAGCTGTCAGACTTCAGACATATTAATGAATGTTTTGAAAATTTAGAGGGAAATCGAAAACATGAAAATTTTTGGTCAAAGAAATACATAATATGAATTTGAATGATGCCGGTTATTTGTTTTTCGTAAATATTGATTTTTTTAAAAAAAAATTGAAACTAGGACGAATGATAATAATGGGAAACTATAACCTATACGCATTCTTTAATTCCAAATCAGATTCATATCAGAAAATTTCGTTTTCTTCGTTTTTCCAATAAACACAACTCACCAGACACGTAATAAATTGTTTAGTTTTCAATTTTCTTCGTTACGAAATTCTATAGAAAACTAAAATGAAAATTTGGTTTACGTAAATTTTGAAGAAAATTTAAAAGAATTTTCTTAATAATTTTCAATTTTATTGATTAAAAAATACTATAGTTCAAAAATATATGAATGAATATTCTTTTAGATCAATATGATTAATGGATGGATTCTATACAGACGTTATCTGATTATTTAATTATGAAAAATTTTCTATTTTTTTCGTGTTCGTTTTCGTATTTACAAATTTTAATATTTATTTTTTTTCTTTTTTTTTTTTTTTTGTTACAGACTTACGTTTTCACAGTATTAATCATTCCGATTCGAGTAATTTTCATTTTTATATTTTTATTAATTTCCTGGATACTAGCATCGATTGGTTTATATGGTTTAACACCAGAAGATTTAAAAACGAAACCAATAACAGGATGGAGAAGGTATGTAAATAATTATATTGATAAAAATTACATATAAATTAAATAAATTTTAATGAAAATTTATATGTACATAAATTAATTTTAGAAAATATTATAACAAAAAAAAAATAAATAAAATGTGAAAATTTAGAATCGAGAAAAGAATGTTGTAAACTTTTATATCACGTAACTGATATGTGTAAAATGTAACTTATGTAAACAATAACATATTTTCAATTTTTCATTTTCTATCTGAAAATAATCAAAATATTTATACATTACATATGAGCGTATGTGGTATAGCAACAAGTTTCTACTGGCAGAATGAATTTTGTTTCATATGTCAAGCTGATATTTAACGCAGGCGTAAACATTTTGATAATTATTTTGTATTTTACTTCATTCATTGATTGAAGATGCATCTACACTACTCTATTATCGGATACGAACCTAAATGGTGTAGTACAAATAAAATAAATCAGATCCAGAGAAAAAGCGATGAATTTTATCATTATAATTTTATTCAAATGATTATCTCTGTTAGTAGTAGAGTAGGGTTAAGGAATCCTATAAATAATCAAAAGTGTAGACATATTTTTTTGCTGAAGGAAAAAATAAAAGAAAATACAAGAAAATGCATATAGAAAATACTACTACCGACTAGCAGCGAATCGTATACTAGAGAGTTATCAATATCATCTCTCTGTTTATTACTTACTACAACAAGACTAGCTCTAGTTCTCTTTCACATAAAGTATATACAGCGTACAGCAAGAGTGATATGTGAAATGTTTTTGTAGATTTGTTACGTTTCCCATACTCTTTTACTGCAGGAGAAAAGTCATAAAAATACGAGAAAATGCATAGCAATATATCACTAGCGATTAGTGTAACGTATATTAACATACTATTAGTATTTATTTCTCTATGCTTTTATGTTGCTGAATAACTTCTCAGTCTCACATAATTAATTTGATGAAAAATCAAAACTTTTATTGATATTTTTTGAATTATTGAAGATCGATCGGCTAACATATTTATCACCATTTAAATCTTTAATTGTGAATTTTATTTAGAATTCAAAATTATTTTCATTTGGTACAGAATGATACAAAAAATCACAGCATTATCAATGAGAGGATTATTTATAGCTGGAGGATTTAATTATATTAATTACAAGGGTGTACAAGCATCACCAAAAGAAGCACCAATATTATGTGTTGCACCACATTCATCATACGCTGATTCGATTGTTGTCGTTATATTGGGACCACCGTCAATTGTTGCTAAATCTGAAACATCTCAGTTACCATTTTTCGGAAGTGAGTGAAACAAATTGAAAGTAAAATTTACAAAAATTTATTTTTTATATTATTTTGGCTCTCTCACTTTTTTTTCAGAATTAATTAATTATAGTCAACCGATTTATGTGATGAGAGAAGATCCAAATTCACGACATAACACAATTAAGGAAATTGTTGAAAGAGCAAATGCAAATGAAGAATGGCCTCAGGTATGTAGCAGAGCAGCTATATAAAATTTCTCTTCAATCATCGTTTTTCTGAATAACAAATTTTTAAAAATGTATTTCTCTTTTTTTTGTTTTTTTGTTTTTTGTAGATTGTTATCTTCCCTGAAGGTACATGTACAAATCGTTCAGCATTGATTACATTTAAGCCTGGTGCATTTTATCCTGGTGTACCAGTTCAACCAGTTATAATGCGTTATCCAAATAGAATTGATTCGTACACATGGACATGGGAAGGTCCTGGAGTGTAAGTAAAATTCAAATCCAAATACAATAGAAATAAGTAGTAAAAAATATTTTTACCGTTTTATTTACATTTCAAAAAAAAAAAAAAAAATATAGATTAAAATTGATATGGATAACACTTACACAACTTCATAATTCATTTGAAATCGAATTTTTACCAGTTTATAACCCATCCGAAGAGGAGAAATCTAATCCAAAATTATTCGCTAAAAATGTTAGAGATGTTATGGCTAGGTAATGAAGAATTTTTTTTTTTTTTTAAATTAAATCCAAAATCAAAAATAAATAAAATCTTTTAATATTTCCCTGTTTTTTTGTTTCAAAATTTTTATAGAGCTCTAGGAGTTCCTACATCTGATTTTACTTATGACGATTGTAAAATAATGACAAGAGCAAAAGATATGCATATACCATATACAGTTGATATTGTTGAAATCGATAAATTAGGAAAATTATTAGAGTAAGTCGTATACATTTTCTTAAGTAGTTAATTTTGAGTTTTTGTTTCCGAATTTTCCACTTTATCCATTAATATTGATTTTATTTACAGTGTAAAAGCATCAAAACTTCATGAACAATACACGGCAATTAAACAGAAAAATAATGAACAAACAGATTACGTTGATTATTCAGAATTATCGGAGATATTAAATGTGTCGGATGATGATGATATAATTTATAGGCAAATATTTAGTATACTCGATAGTGTAAGTCAAATAGAAGTACCCAGTATAGTACAGTATATCGTCAAATTTTGTCGAATTTTCCTAAAATGAATTTCTTACTTCATAATATTTCATTTCATTTTTTTTTTTTTTTTTGGCATTTTCTTCATTATATTTACAGGATAAAATTGGAAAAATAAATTTAAGAGATTACTTAATGACTGTAATATTTTTAAGTAGACACAACGATCCAATAATTGAATTCTTAAGTGATATTACAAAGGTATAATATTTTGTATCTACGCATACACACTGGTATACTCATTCATAAAAAAATTTTTTCCTCAGTTATATACATCACAAACAGAAATTTTTACAAAAGATACATTCTATGCAGTCATGAAACATTCTGGACAAATATCAAAGGAAGAAAGTGATATGATATTCAATCAATTAAATATAAAATGTAAAGGAAATGTTAGATTTGGTAATTATCTTAAAAAAAAAAAATATACACAAAACAAAACAATTAATATTTTTATAAAAAAAATGATTTTTTATACAATAATTTTGTTTTCATTGTTTTAGATGATTTCCAAAAATTCATTACAAATAAACCAGACTATGAATGGCTATTTAAAACTGATGGTAAACCAAAAATACAATGAAACCCAAAGAAATCAAAAGATTTTCATATTATTTAATTTAAGAATATAAATAATACGTACCATGTACCTAAACATTAATTACATACGTGTGTACATAATGTACATTATTATACAATACAATATAAATAAATATATAAATTTGTAGTAAATAGTTAAAAAAAAGAAAAAAGTATTAAAAGAATTTTGAAAAAAAAAAACATAAGATAACGAAAAAATTAAAAAAAAAAAAAACTTATCAAGGATATACAAAAACAAATCAAAATAAATTAAACAGGGAACAGTGATAACAACATAAAAAAAAAATAAACAAAATAAAATAAACAGGAAAAAAGGGATGAAATTTATGGAATATGAACAAACAAAATGCAGAATTTTTAATTTATTTTTAATTTAATTGAACTGAATAACCTCGATGTACATACATACACTTTAGCAGCATGCACTCATGTGCACATAATATTTTTCAAATTAAATTTGTTTTCATTCTATTTAATAATTGATTTAATTAATTTTGCAATAAATTTCGACATTTAAAAGATAATCAGAATAATAATGCAACTTATACTGTTTTCTTGAAAAATTTATTAAGATTGATGATGATGATGATATGAGTGTGAAAGGACAAACATAGTACATATGTAGTTTTACAAAAATCACAAGTACAGGAATAATTTTGTATATAGAGCTAGGTGTGTGTATATTAAATTTTTTTGATTACGCATTATAATATTCTTTGATCCTATTACATATATACATTTTCCCAGTGGAATCCAACATATTTTTTAAATCAAACTCAACATTGTTCCAAGCAAACCCAATGGAAACGTGTTGATTTTCATTTAAAAAAATGTTGTTATTGTTTGAAACGATGTTGTTTTTGATCGGAACAATGTTGGGGAACATACATACATATGTATGTATCTACATACACATAACATGCGTAAGATATATGTATTTTGATGAAAAGTAATTTTAATTTAACAGAAAAAATTTATACAAAAAAAAAGAAAATATTTGTACACATAAAATTTTATTCGAAACAAAAAAAAGGACACATCATGATAATTTGATTTACGCAAAAACTGTACAATGAAATAATTCATTTTTTTTTTACAATTTACTGCCTTATCATGATATTCGAAGACGATGTAACGATGAAACGATGAAACGAAACGATACGATACGAAACGATTTTATTTCTTTGATATATTTTTTCCTCCGTACTATTTGTCCTTTTCAAAAAGGCATCGGCTTAATAATTGAAATTTTTGAAAAATTTGTTTTTAAATAAAATTACTATTGCATACACTTTTACGCGTAATCCCCCTTAAATGATGTACGTGATTGTTATGTACATAAAGACAGCCTATATAACACGTACGTATTTATTTGTGCACATTTGTTGAAAAGCATCAAAATTTTGTAACGAGAGGATTTTGTTAAATAAAAAAATGCAATAATACAAAATGTATAAATGTATATTTAATTATAGTGATGGATATTTTGATTGATATTTAGTAATAAAATTTATGTACTTAATTATTGTAATGATGATAAAAAGATGGAGAAGATAAAAAATAAAATTAACAAAAAGAAAGAAAGTTGTAATAATACTCATTTAGTTTAAAAGAAAAATATGTATACATATACATTTGTGAAATATTATTTATTTTAAACTATAAGAATTTATTGTAGATAATTAAAAAATTATTTATTTATTTAATTAATTATAATTATCTGTAGGTATATATTAATATGATAATATGAAAATTAATGTACATTCATACAATACAAAAAATATGCTTGTATTTGTATTTAATAATACTGGGAGTAATGTAAATATTTATTTTGAATTTGAAATTTATTTTGTTTTTTTTTTTTTTACCTTTCCTATTTTTAATTAAATTATCATTATCGTTGTTCAGCGTTACAGCTAAAGGTAAGCCCTAAAGGGCTTTCACTAAAATGATTTCTAGACTTTTTTACTTTTATCATGCTTGCACTTACAATTTAACATAGATTGCGAACTACTGAGTTGCTGGTAGAGGAGCAAACTGTTTTTTATAATAGGGCACCTCACCACAGACTGACGACGAACAATAATAAACATTTTGATTCTAATTTGAAAATGATAGCAAGACTTTTCTCAACATATTGGTTCCCATCAAACAATTCTCAATGTTAATACATAATTGTTTGACAGATGTTGTTCCACCAACCAAATCTCATTAAACTAAACATTAAATAAGTTCACTGGTGCAAATTTTGTGCTCACCAAATCTCAACAAGTTAAATTCAGGTGACTTTCTGTAGTGCATTGAAAAAATTCACACTCTAAAAGTTTTAATTTAATAATAACCACTCGCCCAATTTGTCCTCTAATCGAATCAAATCAAAAATAATTTTTCACATACGAATATAATTTAAAATATGTTTAGTTTATTTGTAAATAAAAGAGAAAGTAATATTAAAATGAATAACTTTTAACTATGACTGTGACAGATACCAAAATATATGATGGATTGTCATTCAGAAATTTCCTTCAAATTTTTATACTCATTTACATCACTTCGTTGATCATTTGATTGCAAACTTGAATGCTTCTAAGAATTTGAGTAATTTAAAATATTCATGAAAACATCCTATAATTTGTAAAAAAAAAAAATATAAACTTGGAAATTAAATTTAATAAAATTAATTCGAAAATAAAATCAATATGTATTTAGTTTTAAATTTGATCAGGAGTCCTTTAATGTCCTTTACATAAGTACATAAATTTATATAAAATACAATAAAATCGAAAATTCGAAAAAAAAATTTATTGCTTGTGTGTGCGTGTGTGTGTAAATTTTAGATAAAAATATTGTTTTTCAAATTCATTATAATTTCGAATATTCAATAAGAAAATAAAAATAAAAAGAAAATAATTTACAAAATTTTACCTTGAACCTTTTCATATTCATCTATTCATTAATTTTACATTGAAAATACCTACATTAGAAAATAATTTTTCAAAGAACAAAAAGGATATTTCAAAAAGTTGTATTTATATAAAATTTGTATTTTGTATATAACAGTAAATTTTGGTTTGTATACATACATGTATTTTATATATATCAAGTTAATCCTTATATGTATAATTTCCTGTATGTATTTACATATATATTCTATGAATAATTAATTTAACCAAAATACTGAATGACATGATGTTTAATTACAGTGTCAAAATTAATAAAAAATAAAACAAAATACAATTTTTCTTTTAAAAACAATTTCTTTTGAAATTATATTCGAATATATATATTTTGTTTTTTTTTTCTTTTATTTTTTCTGATTAATTGAATTATAAAATGTACACATACAAAAATTTATAGATATAATACTATATCGTATAGTAATGATTATTTTATGATATTTTTCACATTTCGAATATATACTTATATATATGTACATTTTGTGTATGTCCATGTCCATGCACATATAGCAATTAATCATTTGTTATCTATAGAAAAGAAAAATATAAATACGCATACATATAAATACAAAATGTACACACAAAATAATTTATAAAGTAATTACTAAGAAATTATTGCGAACAAAACAAAAAAAAAAAAATACTGTCTATGACAGATGTAAAAAGGATGAGAAAACTTTTAATTCTTTTAAATGCCAAAAGTTAATTCCATTCCATCTACCGTATACTCGTATATACAGTAGACAGAGCACAGAGTATTTATATAGTATTTTCTACATGAAATGTGAAAATTATTCTAATGTTAATTTTCTGTATATATACAAATCTCTTTATATGTACACTGTACACACACAAATGTACACATTTTTAGGTATATGAATGAATCAAAGAATATATGAAGAATCCGAAGAAAATAAATAAAACAAATTTGTTCAATTATACAACACTACACAACCTACAACACCAGAACGATCATTATATTATCCGATAATTGCACATCATATTTTTGCTTGGATATGAATATTTTGAATTATGTAAGTGTACACATTATGTATACTTTGAGTCGTTAATTCGAATATATGTATGTACAAGAAGTGAGTATGCTAAAAAACTGATTAACATGTCGACTGTAAAGTAAAAACAAAATTAATTACTTAAGCTATTATTCGTTAATGTGTAGATAAGTTTAATTTAATTTATAATTTATAAACAATATTTATTGTAGAAAATTTAAAGGTCAACGATTATTATTCTAACAACCAATTTATGTATATAATCGTACATAAATTTTTTGGTGCTTTACACAAATTTTTTACTGCTGTATACTGTAATGAATAATATTTGTATTCCTTTTTTGTATTAGTATCTCATTTTTTATTGTGGCTCTTACTATTCACTTAATTATACACTGAACACTATACATCTACTTGTAATTATTATTACCCCCCCAGATCGTTTAATTTTTTTTTTTTCGTCCTTTCATATTTTTCTATGGTATATAATCTTTAATTTAACCTCTTCGATTTTGTAAAAGACTTTAAAAAATTTTTTGAATTTAAAGATTTTGATTTTAATGTCAAGATAAGATTTAAATTTTTAATTTAATTTTCAGAATGAAATTAAAATGAATAAATAATATATTTTACACCCTCATATACATACATATGTACGCGTGTGTATATAAAAATTTAAAATTTTTTTTAAAAACGTAATTTGTATATATATATACCTAAATCATCAATTAATGTTTGTTTGTTTTTTTTTTATATTTTGATTATTTTTCACTTTTTAAATGTCAAAGGTAATTCACATGAATTTTCCCCAATTTTCTATAATTTATAATTTTCATACAATTTTTATAATACACGAACACGGGCATAATGTAATGTACGAAAAAATACATGTAAATGTAAATAATTTTTGTTATGTTATACCTGTGGTGTATTTATGTGTTTGTAAAACATATGTATTCGTCATTATACTTACCTCTATTCAATAAAGGTCATATAATTTTTGTCATATGTTTTATGATGAAAAATAAAAGCAATCATTTTTTGTATTCTAGTATTTTTCACCACGTATTTCATTTCGATTTTAATACGTCACAAAAATATATTCGTATATACAATTCCTACTAGATGTCCAAATATCTAACAAGCCATCCCAGTGGTTGTGCGAGTTAACAAATCTCACAATATCTCCTCTCTATTTGTAAACTGGACAAGTTCATGATTCGTATTTTAGTTTCCAAAAACTTTCACTTGCATCGCACAATTCGGGCGACAGCGACAGCGTATGCTATACAGTAATTAAATGGGACTTTGTACGCTCAACTTTACACTGTCGTTGTCGATTTGGAAGCCGAATTGTGGTTACGCTATAATTGTGCGATGGCAGTCATTCTCTAACTAAGTTCCAAGGTGTTTTTTTTTTAAAGAATTATGGTGCTATCTACAGTTCATTTAAATTTCATAACGAGTTTCTCAAACTTCAAGCATCTACAAAACGAAATGTTTTTTTTTTTTATTTATTTATTGTTTTTGAAACGAAAAAAAAAAATAAATGAAAATCAAATATAATGGAAATAAGTCCTATATAGTAAGGATAGAAAAATTTTATTAAAAATAAATTGAATAACCCAATTACATTTTATATTTTGCTTTTAACAAGATTACCGGATCGTTTAAGTAATTTATTTTGTAATATATTTCCGATATCCAATTATTCTTTATCATCGTAAGTATTTCTATTTATCATTATCCTTTTTACTATATTTAACCACAAAAACATTTCAATTCAGAATTTATTTCTATTCAGGGATTCAGGTTTTCTCATTCTCTATATACCACAATGTCTATACAACAAATTATAAATTTACAAATTTTTCGTAATCAAATACAACAAAACGGAAATTATATTGAAAAAAACTCACCTACACCCATATACTGCCTATCCTATCCTATACTCTGGTAGTAAATACACGTCAAATTTGTGATCTAATCTAAATATAATTGTTCGCTTGTAGCACCTCTATCTACTCTGTGCATGCATACATATGTATATTCACACCGTAACAGTAATATACACGTTATACACCTGTCAGCGTATATTCTACATAATTACTATAATTGCCGTTAAAATGTAATATCCATGGTAATAGCTAGTATATTGTAAAAATTTGATGAATTATTATTTCACCACAAAATTAAGAGCTTTTCTCTCCACCCACATTTTATTTCATTCACATGAAATAAATAAAAGAAAAATATATAAAAAGAAAAAGCTTTATACGAGTATTTCCTAACTAAATATTACATTTGACTTTTTACACCGAAATATTTTCACAAAATATAAATGAAAGCATAAGGATGAAGGAGAACATATGTATATATGAAAAAGAAGAATAATGAGAAGAAAATTACGATGAGTTTTTCATTTATCACTCATTATTTATATTTATATTATTGTGGTATGCAGTTTCATTAGCAATGGTTATATTTAGCAGTCTATAGTAGAGAGTACGGTATATTTTTATTATTTAATCGCTACCGCTCTGCCTCTGTTGTGGCCTTTGAAATTAATGATAGTCGGTGGTATATTGATGGTGCTGGTAACATCAAGGCACATCAAAAAGTGTTTATTCATTGCATATTATAAAATTCATGGTACAAACTTATAATAGTAAAGTCAAGTAATTGGGAAAAATGGAAAATGAAAAAGAAAAGGGAAAATTTGAATATTGAAATGGTGATAATATAATTCCAGGGAAACGATATCAGGTAAATTGAACGAAGAAAAATACTAATAAATGGAATTGGCAGGATATTTACAAAAATCTACAGTGAATGATGTAATAGTGTGAGTGTTATTTAGTGTATATAAAAATAAATAAAGTATAGTAAAATATTTTACTTGTATTTATTTACAAATACTTGTGTGTGTTTATGTGAGTGTCTATATACACAGATAACAGATGATTATAGAGTGAATGTAATACAAATTTTGTGGTGTATATAAAATTTACATATATACATAATTTCTCCTTCTTCTTGTTATTATTATTATTATTTTTCTTGTTTTTCATATCCTTCATTATCTACAATTTTATCGTTTATTTTCTTCCTTGTTCTTCATTTTAGTATTTTTATTTTTATTTTCTTTTTCATTTCTCTTTCTTTTGCTCCTTTCTTTTTTTTGGGAAATTTTGTTCATTTTATGATGATGATATTGTAAAATTTTTTAGTTTCTACCACCAATTTCAGTCTGCGCGATATATTGATAGTATTCAAAACAAAAATATTCCTCGTACACTATATATTTTTTCACAACTTAAATATTATATATACTGGATTATAATCAGACAGTATATTAAATATAATAAATGAGGTCGTACATCACTTTTGACAAAAAAAAAAAAAAATTATAAAAATTAAATTCAAAAAATTCAAAATTAAATAAAATACATTTACTAAATTATTAATATAAATTTTCATAAAAAATCTTAAAAATTTGTAAAATGTAAAATTTAATAAAAAAAAAGTTTATAATTAAAGAAAAATGAAAATAAAATAGAATTTAAAACAAAATTGATAAAGGAATATAAACCAAAAGTTATAAAATAATACAAATTCAATTGTAAAATAACAGATACAAACAAAATTTCAAATTAATTGAAATAATAAATTTGAAAATTTTAAAATTAACTGAAAACTTGGATAAAAAATTAAAATAAATTTTCAAAATAAATAAATGAAGTATTTAGAATTTAAATTATGTAAAATTTTCTTAAGAAAAAAATTATAAAATTTAAAAAAATCATTTAGAATTCATTAAGAATTTATAAAGATTAAAAAATCTAATTATAACTTACATACAATATAAAACATAAATTGTAATATATTTTTTTCATTTAAATAAATGTATAGTATAGTTCGTAAGGATAAAAATACTGTAATGCACTATACTTTTCTTTTCCATAAATTTCTGTGTCTTCTGTATGTTGTGTTTAATATTTTCGAATAAATTTAATAAATAAATAAATTTAAAAGCTAAATTTAAAAAAAAAAATAAATTTTTTTATTTTCATTTACATAAAATTAAATTAATTTTTCGATCGCATATTGTGTTTGCGATATAATCTGTGTAACTGTGTATATAATACTAAAAGCAATATTTATAATTATACACTATAATAAAATAATATATGTGAATACATATGAATATAAATAATAATAATTATGAGAATATACATATGATAAATATTATAGATAAAAAGCGTATATTATAATTAACGCAATCATAAATAATTCAATTAATGCAACATTCAACACGACATATACATTAATAAAGATGTGTTTGTGAAAAATTACATTATTTACTTATGTGAGCAGATAAAAGATAAACTAAAAAATATAAATAATTAATTAAATATAAAAAAACATAAAGTTAAAATAATAAAACAAATTTAAAAGGCAAAAAAAAAATAAATAAATAAATAATTATTATTATAAAATCAATATTAATTAGCTGGTTGACGTTAAATAAATTAAAAAATAACAATTCAACACATTATATGAAACCTGCTACATGGTATATTTTACATGTATGTACATTTGTGTACACATGAATACGTAATTTTTATTAATTTTTGTTTTATTTAATTTGAAATTTATTATACGAATTTCATATACCATGTGTGTGATGTAAATAAATATGTAGAAAAATATGTGATGAGAAATTTATTGTAAACACATAAAAAAAAATTAAAATAAATAAGTGTAACTATTAAATACTTATACAATTCATATAAAAAATATTACATATCGTTATGGTGGAAATTGTGAAGTGGAAACAATTTTGTTTTTTCTAAAAAAAAAATACATGTTCATGAAAATTGATATTCGAGTTTACATTTGTGTAAAATAAATAAATAAAAATGAATAAGTAAAATAGTAAAGTAATTAATTTAAATTATTTTTTATTATTCTAATCTAAATGTTTAATCAATAATAATTATATTGTTATTATAAATATATGTATGTATCATTATCAAAACACGTTTGTAGTGTAATAGAGAAATTAATAATAATTACAACATAAGACACCTTAATATACTTACACGAATAGAGAAAAGAAACAAAAATATTTATTTTTAATTTGAAAATGTATTCCACACTCAATTGCACTTCTACTTAACTAGAAAAGGATAAATTTTCCAATTCACACGTTATCCTAGTAACAAGGAGACAAAAATATTGAATCACTTAAATCTATGTGTGTGTATACAAATAGCATAAAAAAATACTAAATTAGAAATATTACTATTTGAACAAAATAAAATTTAGTACATAGGAAAAATTTAAATTGAAGGTAACTTGAGAAGTTTTTTTATATCTTTGATCTTTGTTAATTCATTTTTTTTAATTGCTAGCATTCTCTGATATTTTCATAAATTTGCTTTTGTTCTTTACATTTTTTCATGAATATTTTATGTTTAAATAATTTTGTTTTTTATTAAAGAAATATGAGATAAGAGATTAACATAATTCAATTTTCTTGGAATCAATTATTAAGTATCAATAATTTTCTATACCAACACCATATTCTGATTCGAAAGCTATCAATAAAAATATAAGAAAATCTTTAAAAAAAAGTATCTGTATTTTTTAATTAAACAATTCCCGGTGATTACATTACACATAAGTTATATATAATGTTAAACCCATCCATATAGCAAATCGAAAAATAGTCATTTAATAATGAGGATTATAAGGACTATTCTGACTGACTATATACAAAAAATATTGACATGTAAATTTAAATGTTAAAAGGACAAGATAATAAAGTAATAAATAAATAAATTTGAAAAAAAAAGGAGTTAGGTATTGGTATAAATCAATCAAAAAAAGAGCAAAGAAAAAATAAGGGCATTAAAAATAGCAAAACAATATTTAGAAAAAAATATATACAAACACACATAACTATGTACATAGTATATGTACACACACAACACAAAAATATAGTAAACATATTTGAACGCAAAGTGTAAGAAAATAGCTAACAACACGAAACCAAGGATAAAAATATTTACATTTGCATTACATATACATATTCGTATATACTTATAATTATACATTTATTAGTATCTACAATTAGTATTTCAGTATACATACGTTGTGTAATAAAATCATGCAAAAAATAAAAACGATAAAGGAGTGTATACAATTCTGTTTGTAATATGTAGATAATTTGAATGTAATATGTATGAGTACGAATATTTATATGAAAGTATAGTACATACATGGTCGTGAAAAAATTATGGGACAAGTAAAGTTTTTTGCGTGAATAGAAAACGTAATCGAAATCAGTAGACTTTCCAATTAAGCGCTTCAAGTTCTTCAGTCAAAGCTTCAAGATGAAATTTCAAAAATGAGTACACATGATGTGTATAATATGTACTACTCGTACTATCGTAATCGTAGCGTATGCTATAGATAATGTTATAGTCTATGATCTCTAATACCCCAGAGCCCCAGAGTATGCAAAGAGTGGAAGAGCAAGAGTATAAAATGTAGTTTGTTGATTTTCTGTGTTTTATCATGTACAATATTCGCATTCTTTACTGACAGAGAAAATCAACTTTTTCTCAAGAAGGAAAAGGAGAGAAGAAAAATACGAGTACACAGAGTATGTAAAGAGTAGAGGAGCAAGAGCAAGTATAAAATGTTGTTTGATGATTTTCTGTGTTTTATCATATACAATATTCGCGTTCTATATAATATTGTTCGCGGAGCAAGTATTGAATGTTGTTTGTTGATTTTCTGTATTTTGTCATGTACAATATTCGCAATCTTTACTGCGAGAGAAAATCAACTGTTTCTGAAGAAGGAAATACGAATATATGAGTATGAATACTACTCATACTATCGGAGCGTATAATTAATCATTTTTTGTACGTGATATTGTCATGATTCATTCACAGTAGCCCTATTGTATTTTTTTCTCTTCGAATGACGGAATTAAAAATATTTTTAGTTTTATATGAATTTTGTTTTCTCATCATAATTTATACGTTTTCTCGAATACTTGTCCCATAATTTTGTTTTTTCACGTCAGTGTATATCTTACATGAATGCTATGTGTATTGCTATACAGATGGTGTGATAGCCTAAACTTTAATTCATTCATTCATTTCAAATTCCAATCCATTCCATTCATTTATTTATTTATTTCATTTTATGTATAAATTTTGTTTTTGTTTTAAGTATTTATTTCTATATTGTTATATTTTGAGTTTCCTAATAATAATTCGAGAAAAAATCAAATTAAAATTATGAAAATAAAAAAATCCCATTTTATTCTATATTCTTTTTGCTGCTATTGCTATTGTTTTATATTTTGTTTTTTTCTCTTAAAAAAGTTCTATATTTAAATACATACGTAATATATATTTCACATCGATTATAAAATATTTTGTATTATGATTGAATACACAAATACGGATATAAGCGAGTATATCATATCAAATAAGTATATCATCGATATATGGATAAATTTTTTCATGATGTGTGAGCTTTATTGTATGAAATTTAAAATATATGAACGTATATGTACATATATATTTGTATGAATAAAAAACTCTAAAAATCATAATAAAAATATTATCTACTACCAAACTACAATACAACCACTACCACTATACCACTCGTCTACATACTCATCGTATAGAATTTTTCTCTCTTTAAATTTTTATTTAATTTTCTTTTTTTTTGGTGGTTTTGTTTTATGGATTTTGTGTGTGTGTGTGTGTGTGTATTTGATGTTTTTTTCCGTTTTCCATCAGTTTTTTGGTGTTTGTTTTTTTTTTTTTTTTTTGACTTGACCCAATTTATTTATTGTACAACTCCTATATTATGTGTACACAATCATGATATATTATGCTTGTATTTATGTTTGTATATAAAAAATATTCTATATGGCTAAGTTACACGATAGTTTTTCATTTCAAAAAAATATAGTAGTTTTGTGAACTTTTATGAATATATACATATGTGTACCTATGTGTTGTGTTTGTATGTACATATTTCAAAAATTTTCTATTACATTTTGTGTTACAATCGACAATTTAATAAGAGATTATATTTTGTATTTTCTTTAATTTTCATTTTTCAGATTTTCATTTTCATTTAAATTTCTTTTTATGTTTTTGTTTTTTTTTTGTGTTATTTTTTGTTTTGTTTGTTTTTGTTTCAATTTATTGATTTTTTTTTGTTTATTTTATCAAAAACTTGTTTCGTTTTGTTTTTGTCCTTTTTTATGAAAAAAAAAAAAAAAATGTTTTGTTCATTATATATTTTGTTTTCTTTAACTTTTCTACAATTGATTTTTGATAAACTTTGTTATTCAATTTACTATACTTATATATTACTCAGTATACGATAGTGTTTATGAGTACAATATCTACATAAATACGTACATATTATACAAATAAACAAAAAGAAAAAAAAAACTACATAAAAATTATAATATATAACTAACAAGTTACAGGATATTCTGATAAAGTTTATATTTTTATAATATTTCATGCATTTTATTTTTTTATTTTTTTTTTCTATGTGAAATTGTGTTTTTGTTTTTTTTATTTTCTTTTTTGTTTATTTCATGTTTATTTTGTTTTTTTTGTTGTTTTATTTGTATTTATTTTTTATTTTCATTTCTAGATATTGTTTTATGTATAAATTGTATTTTTTTTTTGTTTTTTTCAGTGTTTCATGTTTGTTTTCATTACAAATTTACTTATATACATATGCACGTATATGTAATAATTGTTTTATTTTTTTCTTTTAATGTACCATACAATTTATACGAGTAAAAGTTACTATTATAAAAGATTTATACACTATTTTTCAAGAAAAATTATATTTTTCATAAATTATTACACATATCTGCATATATACATACAGATGCATATGAACAGTATGTGTGCACAATAGATTTTTATGAACGTGGTACACCTCTAAACCATACCTCTATACCTCTATACCTCTATTCGATGTGTAATAAACATGAATAAGCTTTAGTATCTTTAGTATTATTTTTTTTATTCATTTGTTTGTTTTGTTTTGTTTTATTTCATTTTGTTTCGCTTTTCATTTATTTACATACACGTATTTATGTGTACACCCTTGTCATATAATCATGTAACATGTAAAAAAAACAAAAAAACCAGATAAAATAAAACGGATTTTCTTCCTTTTTTTGTATATACATACTATGTATTTTTTTTTTTTTGAAGGGAAAAAAATTAAAACATTACGATTGCACATGTATACACAAAGGAATACCAAAAATATGTTGAAAATATAAGGAAGGAGAATTATATTACATTTTATTGTATTATTCCTTAAAAAAATCATGTCAATAAAGACATACAGGGAAATAATGTCGAATGTACATAACAGTAAAATTAAATAAAATAGAAGAAAATATAAGAATAATAAATAAGTAGTAGTAGAAAAAAAATGAAAATATATAAATTGTAAATCTAATAAAATATGTATGATAATATATGTGTATATGTTTGTTTGTGTGTACATATTAATCTATGTATAGTATGTATATATATATAGTATGCTATATATATGACGTTTCGGAATGAATGAAATGTAATGAGGATAATAAAATAATACCATAGAGTGAAACATATAAAATATTGCGTGAGAAACTTAAATGATGTATAATAAAAAAAAAAGGAAAAATCAAAAAAAAAAAATAAATAAGAACATATCAATTGAAAAACAAAACAAAAAATGAGGAAGAAAAACATGAAAATAAGTAGACTTTATATGGCGAAGAAAAGAGAAACTCAATAAATGCATACACTATATACTCTCGTACTTACATAATTTTCATGTTCATTACGTTTACGTACGTATATGTACGAAATGTATTACATACGTATATATTCAAGGATATTACAAAATTGTAATACAAATTCATATAATACACACATACATTTCATTTGTATCATATAATATGTACATGGGAGTATGATTTAAAAGTATATTGAATAACAGATTGTAATATAACGTAAACGAACATACATACAAGAATTTATCATCATCATCATAATCACGAGAAAAATTTCATCAACAATCACAACAACAGAACACAATATCAAAAATTCATCCTTTCATTTCTTTTATTTTTATTATTATTATTATTAAAAATCAGAGTATGGTTACGCTGCATAAGTATGAGTATGTAGTTCAGTGTTCACATCATAGGTGGTCGTATTATGTATTTCTTTGAAAAATTATATATCATCATTAATACAATATGAATTGAAATAGAAGCATACATATATCATACATATGTATGTGTGTATATAACCATAATATGTACATATACGTATTTGATGTATTATTCAAACGTATATTCATAAAAATACGGTTAAAAAACATTAAAAACATATTATAGATTTTGGAATAATATATTTACGTGTGTGTGTTAAGGTATTATACTACTTATAAATATTGAAAGTATGTGTGTATGTTATGTAGGAGTTTGTTTTTATTCAACCTACAAAAAAAAAAAAGAAATAATTCACCAAAAAGAGAATTGAAAACATAAATAATTATAAGAGAAACAGTGGTCAACAAAACATAATATGCAAACTGAATGAAATTTTGAGCAAGACATTTTTAAAAAAAAACATCAAAAATTTCATAAATCAATCAATCAATCATTCAACTCAATTCATCTTAAAAAATATTCCAAGATGGAGGAAATAAATTTGAAAATGAAAGAAACATTTATGCTCAATTTCACAGTGAAAGTTTAAGCTTGAGCTTGAGGCCTTAACAATGGCTCAAGTCTATAGGTTTAGTTGAGTTTAAGACTTAAACTACGAATATGAAATCAAAACATTTCTTAAGCAGAATTTTAAACTTCTTTTTCAGGTTAGACTTTCACTGTGAAATTGGTCATTATTCAATTTACAGTTTTGTCTGAAATCGCAGTAGTACTTACGTGATAGTAATTTATAATTCCAATATCAGTAAATTCTTTTCATTTTCCATTTTTTCTCTCCAACAAATAAAGCACCTATCTTATATCTCATGTCATTGTCACTACAGAATTGACACTGTTTTTGTCATATTTCTGTTTATGAAAATGAATATTTTTTAATAGTTTTTATACTTATAATTTTGCAATATGTTATTGAGATAATAAATAATCAATATGATAAACACTTTACGAATGAGATAAATACATACTTCGATTTCAAAATACAATATTTCAAAAAGGATCAATGAAAATAGAAATCCATTCGACTAAACAACTACTACAGATTTCAAATTTAAATTTTATTTTGTTTCAAATGTTGTTTTGTTCATCACTGTATATTCATTTCATGTTACATTTACTATATGTCAATATGATAACGATAAATGTTCATTATGTGAAAAGGTCAAAAATTATTAGAGAAAAAAAAAACATACATATGTTTACATACATATCCTTCCACATGTACATACTCGTACATTTATGTGAATGTGCATATAATATTCATGTATAAATTCGTATAAATCCATGTAGTCCTCATATAAATTTCCAGTCATCCATCATTTATCCTGAAAAAATATCAAAAAGGTAAAATAATGAAATTCATATATACTCGTACATTCGTGTATTGTGCATGCATATATACATAAGTTTTGAATTGAAATGAATATAAAATGATAAAAAAGTCATATAAAATGTACAACATCATATTACGTGCATACATATATAGTACGTAAATATACGTGAATATTCATTCATATGTATGTGTGTAAAGTATAGAAAGAAGATAATGAAATAAATTTGAACAAAAAACAAAAAAAAAAAAAATAAAGAAAAAATGAAATGAAATGAAATGAAATCAAAAATACAAAATAAAACAAACATATACTAAAGCACAAAACAAAAAAAGGAAAAATGAATTGAAACAGAGTTAAATGAATACAAAACAGCAAATGAAAAAGATAAAAATAAAGAATACATAAAAACTAAACAAAAAGGATAATACATAGAAAAAACATTTTTATACATTTCAATTTTTTTTTTTCATCATTTTCGTATATTAATATTCACATTCATACTTATGTACATAAATAATATACATATCATTAACCAGGGAGTACACTCATCCTCATACATATATATGTACATAAATTTAAATAGAAAAAATGTGCAAATACACATATATACATTGTGAGAAATATGAAAAAAAAAAATGTGAAAGATTTGAAAGAAAATGAAAAAGGAGGAACAAAAAAAAAGGCAACAAAACTACCAACACTGTACTTATTTTTAAAAGAGAAAAAGGAATAAAAATGAAAAGAAATTAAAAATAAAAAAAAAATTAAAAAAAAAATTTTTTTTGAAAAAAAAAATTTTTTTTGAAAAAAAAAAATGTTCAAAAGAATAAGAAGCAGAAGAATAATAAAAACGAAATATGTAGTAAAATTCTTCATTATAATTATCTATTTTTTATTTATCCTTTTCTTTATATATACGAGTATGTATGTACATACATATTCTATTTTTTTTTGCGTTCATTTTCCTTTCGAAAATTTCTTTCTCTTTTATTTCATTCAAACATTTTATATTTTCACTTAATTCTTCAGATTTTTAATTTGAGATTTTTTTCTTTTCGTACTTTTTTTTTTGCAAGACTTTCTCATCGTCATTTCACTTCTTCAACTTATTATTTGTGTATGTGTATGTGTATCTGTGTAAAATATTTCTCATAAAATTTACTTTTTGTTTTTTAAACTCCAATGAATTATTTTTTATTTTCAATTCTGTCTCTGATGTGTTTATGATGTGATGCTAAACATGAATCATTTAAATGCAATGTACATATGTACTTTACGTATATGCTTTTAAGATGCATTTATATGCAAAGTCTGTATAATATATAGGCATCTAAAAGCCCTCATACGTACATACTTAAATTTTTGTAAATATTTACATTTTCTTTTTCCATACACTTACACATTTTTATGTACTTATACTTACTTACCATACATACAAATGTGTAGAAAGTATATAGTAATTTTAAATGCATTTCAGATTGACTTTAAAACTGTACGTATGCTTTCGTAAAGACATTTTTAGTGTCTAAAAAGAGAATTGTTTATAAAAAAGGAAAAATATCAAAATTTATTATGAATATTTTATATAAAATAACACACATAAACACACATAAATAGATATTAGTGTTAGTGTCAGTGTATGTCAGTGTATGCAGTGTCCATTCGATACACGAGTAATGCACTTGTGGAGTGGTACTTATTTTCGAAATTTATTTATTTAGAATTTATACGTACGTGCGTATCATGTATAGCTAAGCTACTACTGCATTACGTTACATATTTTGTATTCACTTACCCATACTTACAATGTATGCATATTAATGTAAGGAATAAAGTGAACAAAAAATTAAATAAAAATAAAAAATTAATAAAATGAAAATTTAATTAAAAGAGAATTTAATAATAATAAAAAAAAATATTTGACTAAATAAATTAAAAATATATATCTACGTAAAAGGATAAATCGATCACAAAAAAAGAATCATTACAGTGATATAATATAATATAATATGTATAGTACACATTGCACATCATAAAGAAGATATATTCTTGAGATTTTCGTTTTACAAAAAAGTGACAATACACTTAGGTCACACACTTAATGAAGTACGCCACATTTAAGTCATCTAAATCGCATTCAGCATACGCATCATCCTTTTTGAAATGCAAACAGAAATTTTCTGACTACCCCAGTTACGTATACATTGTGTGTATTAATTGGATTGTGTGATACCTACTTGCTACTTACTTTGTGTTGTGTATAGAATTATTCATGGTATAGAGTGCTTGTAATAACGATATAATACGAAGGTATGAAAGAATTATTACATTCGTATTTCAATTAAAAATATTATAAAAATTAAAATGAAAATAAAAATGTGAACAAAAAAAAAAATGTAAAAATAAATAAAATACAAAAAGAAAAAAAAATTTTTTTTTAAATAAAATAAAACAATAAAAATTGAAAAATGAAATAATAAAAAGTGAATAAAATCATGTATAAAATATAATTTATATACAAAAGAATTAAATTCATATAATTCAAGGTCTTCTCTTCAAATATTTCTGGACAAGGATTCTTGGACTATTATGTACATATTTACATAAAATACAATATACCACTGTACGATATATAAAACGACTTACATGCATGTACACTTACATACTTGTGTACTAATCCGCGTGTATAGTGCATACAACTAGTGAAGGAACATTTTTTATTTTTTTCTTTTTCCAAAAAGGAAATAAAAAAAAAAATAACACGAACGAGAAAATTATTTTTAACATGAGATGTGGTAAGTTTGAAACAAGTAAAAAATTAAACAAAATGAAAAAAAAAAATGACACACCTATGTACATGTGGTGACAATTTAAATGTATGTTTCATACACATATATTCTTTTTTCATTTTATTTTCCTTATGATTCAATAAAATTCTATAGGTACTGAATACAAAATATATACTTAGGTATAGAGTAGAGATGAAATGGTATAGGGTATGGATGAAAATGGCATAAATTTTACAATCTATTATTTCAATACTTGTTGTTAGGATTATAATTGCATCGAATCCTACAAAATACCTGAATAATATCTGAAGGACTTTTATAAATTTGTGAAAAGGATTTTTAATTAAAAATTAAATAAAAATCAAAATAAATAAAAAGACTCAGTGTCCGTGTAACTGCAGCTGTACTATGAGCTTTTATACAAATTTATTAAACTTGATTACTTCCATGGTTTCAATCAAAAAATTAAATTTATTGATTTTTAAAATGAGTGAAAAAGTAAAGTAAAGAGAATATGAGATGAGTCTAAGATCCAAATTGTCTTTAAAAATCTGTTGTATCAAACCAAATAGTATTTTGTGTGATACCAACCACTGACGTCAATATCGATGATTTTTGAGAACTACGAGTATACCTTAAATTTCATTGATTGTTGATTGAACTTTTTCATTCATTTTAAAAATCGATAAATGTGCTTTTTTTTTAGATGAAAGTAAACAAGCGTTTTTCGTTAATAACTAAAGTAAAAATGTATTTCCATAAAATTTCATACAAATGTCGAATATAGTTCCACTCATATAAGTACGAAAATTATATAATTTTTCGGATAATTTCTTACGATTTAAATAGAAAAATCTTACGACTTTTCGATCACAGTCATATTTATCTCCTCAATTGATAGATAAATGTATTATTCAAGTATGTACTCAATACTATACATTTATTTATTGAAAGTGATAAGCATGTCAATTCAATATTGTCAAAGTAAAGACTAAAGAGTATTAAGTTGAACCATAGGTTGAACCTTAAAGCATCTTAAAGTGAATGAAAACTGAAGAGAACGAACTGAAATGAATATATTCCAATAAATATTTTACTATCAAAAAATATGATAATAAATATTAAATTTTCTGAATTAAATCTACTGTTTTTATTGAAACAAAAAATTTCAAGTTGAAAAAACAAAAAAATATATATACATATCTACATTACATCACATCTTAACATTATGTATATGTATGTATACGTATGTATGTATTATACATATAAATTTCTATCCTTTTTTTTTTATATTGTGATTTCTGTTGACTTATTTTTCAAGGATAACATCATATAAAAAAATTATTTTCTAATGCCATATCTCACGTATACTACTTATGTTCTATTTACATAAATACTGTATATAAATTCATATTTATATTTATACTTATACATATTTATATCAATTTATATTTATACATTAATTCATTGAATGTATACATTTTATGATATCATACAGTAAAGATTGTGTGTATGTGTATGTAATGTACACGTTCTTAAATATAAAATCTACACATAAAAGTCATTTGTATCCTTTTAACTTGAACAATACAATTCAATTTTTTTTTTTTTGTTACTTTTCTGTTCATACATTATAATAAAATATAAAATAATTTTAATATTCATATGTATATGTGTACGGATATATGTAGAGAAGTTTGTAATAAAAGTATTATCCTCTTTCTATATATAATATAAATTATATACATATGTTGCAAAAATACTTTATATTAAAATAAAAATACATTTATAAATGTTGCTATATATAATATCCTCACATACACACATATAAATCTTCTTGTAAATATACATATATTCTCATTTATGTTATGCTACTATACTCGCATATATACATTATATAAAAGCATAGATTTTTGTTGTTAGAATTTGATATAAAAATACATCTTTATAAATAAAAGGAGACTATTTGACTCAATCGATTTTTTTTTGCTTTTATATTCAATTTATGTAATAGTGTTTCTGATATAGAAAATGTATGTATGTATATATGAATACCTCTAGCCTATCTAGAAATAGATTGAGTTCATCATTACAATCGAATTAGTGATATTACATTGAGAAGATTTTATTTAGAATTTAATCGTAATCTAGAGCATAATGTTGAACGAAAATAAGTTTTGATTCTGTGATCGGTTTAAGTCTAACTAATAAAGTGTCTGAAATAACATAATGTTGTAGTATTTAAACATATCAAAAATATATCATGTTCAATTAGATCTAAGTAGATTGGGGGATTTATGATGACGCGCAGTGATAGAGCAACTGGCCTATTATTGATGTCGAAGTTGAGGGTTCGATTTCATTACACGGCAAAAGTAAAAAAAAAAAAAAATAATTTTACATTTTTGTTGCTCATTGCCAACTTTCATTACTCCGAAATTCACTCAACTTCGAATGAGTACCAGCTTTCCTGGAAAAAAGAAAGATCTAGATCACAAAATTATTATGAACTCCAATTTGAGTAATCGAAACATTCAGATGAGGCATTAGAGAGATCGTAATCATGAACTCAGTCATAGTGTTTTTGATATATAGTACATTTATGTACCTTTAGGCTATATATTTAAATGTACAGATGTTTTTGATACGAGTAATGTGAATATGGAAGATTGCATTTTATAAAAAGAAAATTAAATTTAGATACAATCATATCACATACATTATCTTCCTACCTACCTACATATTTATGTAACTTACGCTTACCTGTTTATTTTAGAGAGAGAGAGAGATAGAGAGAGAGAGAGATACGATAAGAAAATTTGTAATATTTGAGATGGTAATATAAAGTGGTATAATCATGTAATGGTATTTATGGTATTTGATGTATTTATGCTCTTAAAAAATAATAAAAATACAAATAAAAAATAACAATAATAACATGAAAATTTTGAAAAGATAAAAAGAGATAGAAAAGAGAAAAAAAAGAATAAAGTAAATCAAAATTAAAATGAAGAAAAAATCTAAAAAAAAAAAGGAAGTGAAATAAGAAGAAGAAAAAATTGTATAGGTATATATACCTTATGTAATGAATGATTTTATATATTCGAGACTTATTTATGACTCATTTATGAACTGTACCGTTATTATTATGATTGTTATATAATTTACAAACGTACTTTTATACAATTACTTAAAAAAAATTACTTTAAAAAATGTAAGTAATTACATCTTTAGTATAATACAGGTAATAAAATATAAAGTATTATTACCATTACATATACGATTATAGGTACATAAATTCTACAATACAATATCAACATATTATATTTATAAAGTAATTTTTCAAGAAATTCTTTTAAGAAAAATCTTCTTTCATTTTTGATAATATTTTTACATATTGTATAGCGATAACTTGTAACAAAAGAACAACAAGCAACAGCGAAAAAATTTGAAAAGAAAAAAAATAATCTAAAAGAACATGAAAAGAAAACTTCTTGAAAAAACTTTCAAAAAATATATAAAATATAAAGAAAAGTTATCCTCTTTTCATTTTCAAAATATGTGTATAGCTTTAAATATTAAACTTACATACAAGTACAGAGCCCACTGTATCTTAAAAAAAAAATAAAAAAAAAAATCCAAAATGTTTTTATACTTACGTAGTCGAAGATAATGGAATTGGTAGCTTCATGATATAATATAAATAAATTGAAAAATATTATTTCTGACTGGTATTGAAATGAAGAAAATCATTTTTCTTATCTATTACTCGCATTCTCATATTTATAAACATTTTATTTTTCTTTTCTTATCAAATTTTGTGTATTACTTCATCACGTACTTACGTATACATGATATGACAGTGCTTTATTTTTATTTTTATTTTTTCTTTTTTATTTTCATTTCATTCATTATTAATTTCATTATATCTCTTTAAAATTTTTTTACACTTTTATCTGTTTTGTTATTTTATTTTTCAGTTACGCGGATCGTTACGGATATTCAGAATTTTTCTTTATTCTATTTCTGTATATTTGTACATTATTTATTTTTTTGTTTTCTTTTCAACGTACTCGCATATCGTACACATATACTATAGACAGATAGTTGCCAACAACCTCTAACCACATTGTTGCAACGCTATTACTAATTGTCTCTTCCTGTTTCTCGTATACTTCTTGTGGTGTGTTATGCAGAGCAAGTATAAAGAGAAAATAAACTACGAAAATGAAAACACGAGAGCATGGTATATAAGATACTACATGATACTACTAGCGTACGCATATACTGTACATACTACAGCTACAGTTAGTGTCATTGCTACTATACACTGGCCCTGATCACGAATGGCGATAAAATCGCCAATCGCCTCCGCCTGTCAAATTTTTGTATCACGAATGACGATAATCGTTCATTTTAGGCGATTTTATCGCCTATTTAAGGCGATCAAATAATTGGTATCGCCTAGCTGATACTTGAAGTTAAATTTTCATTTCATTTACTTTATGTTCATTTGTTAATTTTTTTTTGCTTCGAATCAGTGGTGTATTATAAAAAAATGTATGTTATTTTATTTATAAATTAAATTTAAAATAAATATAAATTAATATAAATTATTTTTTCAAGGATTAAAGTTTCTAAAAAAGAACAATTAGAAAAACTCGTTGAATTTATGATGACGAATAAAGAATTCGCAAAAGGAATTTATAAATCTGCAGGTGGAAGAGAGAAATGGAAAACTCTCACAACAAAATTAAATAGTTTTTTTTTTTTTTTATTAATTAATTATTATAAAATTTTTATCTTTTAAAATTAAAACTCACAGTGCGCTATCCATTTCCAGAGGATTCGATAAATCTCTTAGTAGTCTTCTTGATCTTGCTTGCACTAATAGCTCATTACGGTGAGCTTCAGCTTCTTCAGCTAACCAAATACTATACTATACTATACTGATACTACAAACTACACTATCCATATTAACACAATATAACTATTTAACAAAAAATATTTTCACAAATAGCTAGTTTACAATAATTATTTGTACAACTAGTTTACAAATTATGCCAAAATAAAATTTAAATCATCTTTTTGACATTAATGACAGTTCGAAACGCATAATATTACACGTTACGCATGGTAATGCTATTTAGGCGAGACGATCGCCTTACGTGATACAAAAATTTTATTTTCTCGTCTCGCCTCAATTTTGGCGATTGGCGATTTTATCGCCATTCGTGATCAGGGCCACTGTCTCTTCTTGTTTCTCGTATACTTCTTGTGGTATATAAAATAATGCAAACCAAGTGTAAAGAGAAAATGAATTTTTCTCATGAATGAAAATACGAGTAGTACATGGTATATGTAATGTAATTTCAATTTTATTCTACTTAATATTTAGCGATACGTTGAATTAATTTATTTATATCACTATTTCATTTTCGGAATTTCCAATAAGAGAACGATTTCCATTTGTTTCTAGAAACAAAACTGTGAAGTAAAAAACTTTAAAAATTTTCAAAATACATATATTCAAAAATAAGAACAAAAAAAAAATTTAATTGAGTTTCCTGGAAATAATAATTTCTCACAAAGGTATCCAACCATCATTATCCGAATTCATTCAAATATTTTAAAAATAATTACAGATCCCTGTGGTGTGTATTCATTCGTACATTTACTTATGCATGATTAACTGGCAACAACACAAACATAATTGTCTATGTGTGCTTTGTATGTATATAGTCAACATTTATTCGTTTTACTTGAAAAATAATATTTTTTTACTTATTCATTTCACTAATTGCTTTATTTTTTCGAAATATGAGTATACATTTTTCGACACCATACATGTACGTATAAACTTTGTCGTATACATTACATACATATATGAATTTTTACAAATACATTTTACATTTAAAGTTGTAATGAACTTTAATCGGAATATTAAAACTACTAAAACATGAAATGTAAAAAAAAATTAAAAAAAAAATTGGAAAACTGAAAAAACTTATGCTACCTAAATGTACTGTGTATACACTTATGAATCGAATGTATTTTTGTGTATGTGTTTATGTATAAAAAATAATAAATTTTACATAAAAATATATGGAAATTTCCATGGTATCTTTTTTTTTTATTATTATTTTTAAAATTATGTGTGTGTATGTATGTTTTTTGCTTTTACCACCTTTTAAATTAATTTTTATTTTTCAGTAAATGTTTACCTGCTCAGAAACAACAAAGTCAACAAAACAAAAATTCATATTAATGTATGTATGTAGATAGAATTATGAATGTGTGTGCATGTATGCATAAGTATGCATAAGTATATATGTAAATATGGTGATATAATACGAAAATATGAATTCATTTAACAGCAAGAACAGAGCATATAGTATTTAATATAAAATAATCGTATAAGTACCTGGTTGCGTGCAATTAATTTATAGTTTCATTTTGTTGCTCTACAACTTCTTATTAAAATAAAAATTTATTGTGCACACATATATATACACATTATATAGTTACGTAATAGTTTATATACATACATATACATATATACAAAATTTACATACATACATAATGTACGAGTATACGAGTATATACATACATATATTTAGGTCAATTATTATAAGTTTTATTTGTTTTTTTAATTAAAAAAAATTTTTCGATATTTTCTTTCAACTTTTCCATATTACATACATACATAAATACATGTTTTTTGTACTTTAGATATATGTACCCATATACATATGTACTTTTATATAACAAAGAGAAATATATTAACAAAAAATAAAGAGGAACAAAAATACTTAAATGAAAAAAGTTTTCAGACAATTTTCAGTTTTCTTTGTAATTTTAATATTTTACTATGAATTTATATAATTTTCGTTTAAAGCAAATGCGTCATGCATGTATTATATTTTGTTTTTTTCTTTAAATTTGATGCATGTGTCATTTATTATTATTATTATTATGCATATACGATGCGATACGATACGATGTATAAATGTTGGTTTATAGTAGACGCAGTTTTTTTTTGTCGTTCATTTTTTTTTGTTTTCCAAATGTAAAAAATAAAAATACTTATGAAAAGTTTCACAAGAAGTACAGGAAAGTATTGAAATTGAAAAAGGATTCATATATAATGAGCTCATATATGTATGTATACGTTGTATGTATGTTATCAGAAAAATTAATTTAATTATTATTTTTTAATTAAAAAGAAAAACATTGCACAAGAATAAATTCTTTGATATTTTAATTAAAATGTAGGCTGTGTTCCGAAATACATCGATCAGGTATCCATACACACAGTATAATGTGCTGGACGCAGCTGAACCTCACCTGAACTTAGCTTTAATTTTGATGTTGTGTAATTGAAAATGAAAATGTGTGTTATATAATTTTATTTTTCTGCTCAATACATTTTTTTTATCCTTTAAACTTTTTGTGAAGTATTCATTCATTTTTATTTTACTTTCTTTTTTTTTTTTTTCAATTTTTTCAGCTGTGTTCCTCTTAACATTTTTTAAAATTATTCTGTCTTTATATTTCCTTTTTGAAAATTCATTAAAAAGTTTGTGTAAAAAAAGGATAAAGTATTCCACAATAAATTTTGAATAAATTCCTTTTATAAATTTGACCTACAGATACTTGTACGAGTATGTGTACGAAAATATTTTTTGAAAATTTATTGGTAAATATTTACGTATCAAAAACCCTGTTGATACTGTTTTGTGTATTATTTCTTGTATAAATTCATATAATCCTATATACTTCCTTTGAGCAATTTGTTTTCCTAGTTGTTGTTATTTTCTGAATTATATACATTTGTACTGTATTCTGTATTTTGTAGATGTATCTGGTCGAAAAAAGTTCAACAATTTTTTTTTTTTTTGAATCGTCCTTGTTTTTGTGTAGTGTTTATTTTAATCAAATCATCAATTAACTATGTCACACTTGTATAATCATCATGTATACAATCTGGTATCTTCTTCTATATTCTATATATAACAAAATGAAATCCTTAAATAAATAGATTAATCCAATTTTTGTTATTTCAAGGATAATTATTATTATCTCTTTCAGTAGGATTCGAAAGTGTAATTTTATATGAAGCTCTCTGATATCTGATATACTCGTGTATGGACATAATAAAACAGATACAATACAATTTTCCAATTTTTGTTCCCTTATGTTTTCTTATTCATTTACGGTATTTAGCCTTAACAATTTTCAGATTAATTTATTGCACACGTACAATATACAGTGCGGATAATATGTGAAATGTATCAAATTTCTGTAATAATATGGATACAATCAAGATATTAATGGGCTTTTGTTTAAATGATAAATGATCTAAATAACAGATTGGATTTTTTGTGATTACGAGTGTGTATGGATGGATACATATGAATGTATACGAGATAGTAGTAAACAATTTAATTGAGTCCATTTATGGTGGCAGTATAGTAATATTCAGTGCTATACATACAAGAACACATGCATAGTTACAGATAAATTCGATGATTTTTTCGCCTTTTTTTTGACAGATTATCCTTTTTTGTTTTGCAAATACATTTGAACACATGTACGTGAATCTGTACACTCTATATTCAATCATTAATAAAGTGTTAGAAGTAAAGCTTGTGTGTGATTTTATGTAAAATTCATGTGATGGATTCAAAGCCTAAGTTAAACGAATTTGGTTGTCACTGAGCGAATTCTGTTTGAAAGCAGAACACTGGAAAATTGATAAAGTGCTTAGAAATGTTTCTATTCATTTTATCCGGTACATGTTGTTACATTTTATCTCTCAACTTTTGCATTTTATTAAGAGTATAAAGACACTATTTTATATGAGAATTTCAACCAAAAATATACTTACATACTCTTGGTACGATTGGATACTCTGAGCACATAGATATGATGAAAACAGGAACACAAATTTATATCTGCCTTATCATGATATTCGAAGACGAAACGTTTCGTATCGTCTTGTTAAAAACGCGATCATGATATTCGAAACGTTCCAATTTCAAACGATTTTCATCGTCTACTCAGTCGATAGCATTTTGTTCATCGTTTACATATGAATTTATTTTTTTTTTTGGTTTTTAATAGAATTTTTTTTATTTAAAGCATATTACTAATATTTGTGAATATTAATATTGAATTAATTTTTTTTAAAAAATGGAAATTATTATTAAAAATGATATTTCAAAACATCAACAAAATAATAGAAATGACATCGAACCCTTTTTTCTTACAGCAAAACTGGAAATTGTATGAATTAAACATTAAAGCTTCGTTTTTATAAGGGATTTATATTGTACCACTATGTACCACTTAATATTTGAAACGATGAAGGTTCATAATAGCAATTTTATATCGTATCGTTTCGTTTCATCGTTTCATCGTTTCATCGTCTTCGAATATCATGATAAGGCGGTATGTTTTTTCTTAAAATTTGTCAAAGTTGTCAAATGTGAGAACTGAAAGGAAACTATTTCATTTTTGCATGAAGCATACGAAAATTATTTAATTACCGACTTGCTTAAGTGCATAGATTTCAAATACAACCAATTTATAACATTTACACACATAGTGATGAACATACCGTGCTTATTATTATTATAAATAAAGTTAAAAAGTTAAATCTTAGTTTCTTTTTTGGTACATAATTCATTCATCATAAATAGTCATATCATGTACTTACGTCATTGCACTATTCTTGTACAAATATAATCAATTTTTTTTTCATATTATTTTCTTATAAGTTTTTTTTAGATACTGTATCTTTAGATAATTTTAGATCGTATACTCGAATATACGTGGTAAAATGTATGTGATGCATTCATGTACGTACGTACTTATATATGTACATTAATCATGAATGACTGCAGTGTAGAATCAAATAAATAAATCATGTACATACATACGAAAATATTTTAATTCAATTTTTTTATTCCAAAAATACTGCAAAATACTATCAATAAAATTATGCATAACATAACGTACAAAAACAAAAAAACAAAAAAAAATGATCACAGTATATAAAGTAAATAATAGAAAAATTAATACAAGAATGAATTAGTGAAAAACAAATAAGGATTATTTATTATAATTTATTTCTTTTCTTGATGTTTTTTCTTATTTTTCTTTTGGCATCTGATGCAAAAAAATTCAAATCCAGTGAGAAAAACTTTAAAGAAAAAAAAAAGATCCAAAACATCGTTACACATAAGTACGAAAAAAAAAACATTTTATCTGACAAAAATATTTAACGGAAAACATTTATCAAAAATGAATAATGAAATAAAAATTTTCTTCACTTACAATTTATTGTAAAACTCCATGTAACTACATTATATTCGATACGCGTACAAACATTCAGTTTCAATTTATATTTGTTGTCGTATAAATGTTATGGATGGCGAAAGCGTAAATGAAATTCAATCCAAGTATGGAGAAAAAAACGAGAATAAAATTGAAAAACTAGACAGTAAACAGCAGAAGAGCTGTGTAAAAAATGAATTGAATTAGGTCAAAATTGAATTTGAATGTTCGTAACAAATTTACATAAACTCGAATGTGGGAATGTTTATGTACAATTTTATTTGTATTTGTTTACAATAGTGTGTAAATGATTTTCTGTGTACACCAAAAACAAATTTTTTGATTAATTAACCAATGACTTTTGCCAATGGTTTTTGTAAATTTTGAATGAACAAATTTCGGTTTCAAAACTTTCAACTTCCGTCAAGGAAATTAAACTTTGTTTTGCAATATGTTTTTTTGAATTGTCATTGCTTTTATTTATATCGAAATTATCTTCTGTTTTATATTTGCAATCGTACCATGCATTTATCGATTTATCTATGCTTGTACTCTCATATCAAACATCAAAATCATGGCAATAATTGATAATTTTATTAAACATAAAAAGATAAATCCAATCACATAATAGAATTAGAATGAATTCCTAGAAAAATCTTACATAAATCTGATAAAAATCCTATAGAATTTCAATTTGATAAATCTCTTAAACAATTCCTGAACAACCTTCAAAAATTTCTTATAAAAATCCAACAGAAATGTTGTAGAAATTTTACGTTATCTATTTTTTATTTGGAACAGGACACTTTATTTCTTTATAAATTAATCAAAACAAATTATTACTTTATTGGAATCCAAAACAAAAATAAATTAACATACAAATAAAATTAAAAAAGAAAAAATCAAACAATTTAAATGATAATAAGCAGAAATAAACATGATATCCTTCGCATGATTCATTCATTTGTTTTAATGCATATACGAGCAGTATTTCAATCGTGTTATTTTCAATATTATTCGCAATCGAATATTTATTCATTTTATCATTATTCTGTATGTTTGAATGCACACTACCATATTTTTCATTGTCCGATTATTTTTACATGTTTCCTATACTATTTTCAGAAATTGAAGTCAGTACAGGCAAGATAGGCATGCTTTTCTATATTCTTTCACATTGCGTTTGTATAAATCTGTCTAGTGTGTGGGGTGATCAGATCTCAATTTCAATCAAGACAGAGATATATTATTCAGAATTTCCTACAAAATATTATATGTGAAGTTATCAGAAACTCATCGGGTAACTTTTTCCATAAGCACAATACTGACTTCGATTTCTGAAAATAGTATAGAAAAAATTTTATTAATGCTTATTTAATTACTATTATAGTATGGTATTCTGGCAACGATTATATTGCCAATAATATAAATACACAATTCACGTAAAAATTTTATTATTTATTATCCCGATTTAAATTTTATAACTATAGATTACGGCGTGTGTACTATGCGTGTGTTTTTGTGATTTTGCTTTAAATCCTTTGTAAATATCATAAAAAATTAATTTCAAATTAACGCATTTGAATCGCGGTTTTATCTTTAACAATTGAATTTTTATTTTTATTACAAAATTTTAATTCTCATATCCATACAGGTTTACATTATTATCGTCATCATAAAAAGCAATTTTTTTTTTTTTTTTCAAAAAATAATATCGAAATCGATTCCAAGTAAGTATTGTGTATGTGTAAATAGACAATAGCGAATTGTGGAGCGGTGTAGAATCATATGTAGAATATTTATTCATTATGAAAAGAATAAATGAATAATAATTTTATTATTATTGTATTTTAACAATTCAAAAAACGAATGTATAACAACTACCTACACAATTTAATTAATAAATAAATGCAAATCATTCATACAAGAACGCATATTTGAATTCGAAATACATTTCAACTTTTTACATTATGGGTATACCTTTGGAGTGAAATGAGTGAAATTTTCTTATTCACAAAAGTTCGACAATTTTGTCTTGTGTCTATGTACTTTAATAATATCAAACTTAAATACAACTATCGTTGTATCAAACTATCAAACTCAGTAACAACCATACTACATTCATTAATTCATTCAAATCACCACTCAGTTACAATGTTGCTAAGTTGTCGAAAGAGAGAAAATAAAACTTTTTGTTGCTATATAAAATTTCAATTAATAATGAAACAAAATAATATGACTTTACTTTTTCTTTTTTCTTTTTTTTAATTTTCACCTAACAAAAATTTTAATTTGTCCAAATTTTTAATTAAAAAATATATTAATTATTTGTTTGTTTTTCCTCTTTAGTACTCATTTTTAGGTTCAATTAAAATATTTTTTATATGAAATTTAATTTATTTTCAACAGAAATTTAAATTAAATTATAAAACAGGATCAATAATAATTTATTATTTTAATTAATTTATTTATTCGTTTGTATTTTAAATTATCTACATATTAATTTCTAATGAAATATGTATATAAAATTTATGAATATTTTCAATTTCCTGAAATGTTCCCATATTAAATAACTAATTCTGATTTGATTTGTTTCGAAAATGTTTCTCTATAATTTTTCTGTGCTCGTAAATAATTAAGGGTGAACATTTTCATATGAATTTTTTAGTTGTCTTCCAGGAAGATAAGAAAAGGTGTCTTTATTTCCCAAAAAAAAAAAAAAAATTAAATACAAATTTTTACTTCCCATTTTTATTTTTCGTTATTTTTTCTCATTTAAAATAAATTTGGATCCCTTTTTTTTTCTTAAATTTTATTTCTTCTTTGACATGTTGACATATTCTCTTTTTTTCAAATTTAATTTATGTATTGTCTACAATAGGATACTATAGGACAGTAAAATATAGAAATACGAAAATTTACATAAAATTAATGATATCTCATTATATTTAAATTTCTCAGAAACAAATCAAATGAAGAGAAATAAAGGAACAATATGAAAATGAGAAAACATTTTTCATTTTTTGATTTCATTATACACTATTTTCGGTGTGTAATTTTTACATTTTGTTTTTTTTTTTTTTTAATTTTATCCGTGGATTTTATCATCATTTGTCAAGTTAACACAACTTTTTTACATTAGTTCTATACTCGTACATACGTACACTTCTGTACGATGTTTTGTACACTTCATTGCTGCAGCAGGTGTGTGATTAAAATGAAAAATTTTTAATTATTATGAAAAATATGTAAAAATGAAATCAGAAAAAAAAAATGTTTTTCCAGTTGAATGAAAACAAGAAAAAAATGTGAAATAAAGGAAATGTGTGAAAATTAATCTACACAAAAGAAAAAAAATAAAATAAATTAACATAAAAAACAAAAATGAAAAAGTATAAAAGGTTTGAAGGTTCTTATCTAGTATCTAGTATTTTAAATCGTGAATTATTTAACATAAAATATGCAATAATTATACGAGCACGGTGGTATGAATAATCCAATGTTATAGAGGGCTATTCTACATATATGTTTGTCTCCGTAAAGGGAAATGAATAAAATAAATTTAACAGATTTTTGTTTTTGTATTTGATGCAGTTAGACGTCGTTGTTTTCTCTAGTCTAGTACGAAACATATCATAACACTCATTTTCAAATAATTCATTTTGTTTCATTTCATTTCATTTTATTCTATTTCTCATTTTAGTCTTTTTCTTTCTTCAAGAGAATATTAATGATCTCAATCTTTAAACAAATTTATAAAGAAAATGTAATTAAATTATGTACAATGCATTAAAAAACGTCAATGATTAAGAGTCTTATTAAAAAAATTCTATAAGACAAAGTTTTTAAATATATCTTTAAAGAAATAAAAGAAAAAATATAAAGGATTTCTAAATATAAAAACTGTAAAATTGTAATTAAAAAAAAAACCCTGAAGTAAAGAAGAATAAACAGTAAAAATATAAAAAGAGAAAAATATATTTAATCGATAATAATATAAAATTTCTAAATGAAATTATATGAAAAATGATGAAAACTATATCCGTACTTACTGCTAAGTATATGACGATGATGATGATGACGGATGATGACGGACATTTCCCTCCCATCATCATTTACGTTTTCTTTCTAAATACATAAGAGTAAAATATAATTTAAAGTATAACGTATGTCAGTGTATTAAGAATAATATTATAATGTTTCGTTTTACAACCATTACGTAATTACAAACATTATAAGGAGCTGATATTTAATTAGTCATGAATGTCAGTCTATCAGTCTTTGGATAAAGTGCTCTTTACTCTCTACCCATTCACGGTATTCACGCGGTTATTACATAAAAATGAAAAATTTCGAAAAATTATATTTGTCTCATAACTTATTCATGGCACTGTAATTGATATTTTTTTTGTACATGAGTATCTAGAATAAAATTAGCATATACAAAAATTCAAATAAAATTATGAGAGTTATAGAAATACATAATAATAATTTTGAATGTTTAATATGATATTTATTGAGGAGTAGAAAATGTAAAAATAAATTTTGAATTAATTTCTAAGGACTTATACCAATACACATAAATATTAAAAAAAAAAAAAATCTATAGAAATGTTAAAAGGATTATAATTTATTATATACCTACATATTTATTTTTTCATATGATCATCACATCATTATGATGGATAGATACACTTTTAAGTAAATAGAATTGAATCAAATGAATAATGGATTAGATTCATTTCATATTCGAATATAAAAAACAAACTACACTAATACACATTATATAAATATATAATATAAAAATATATGAAAGTGTGTAGATGATACACATAATATTTGCATTTATATGGAATATTTTTATAGTACATTATGTGTATATTCGAGTGAATTTATTCGGTTTTGTTGCTACAATATTTATTGACTTTTTAAATTTTTTTAAATTTTTTCATATACATACATATAAGAAAAATTGAGAGAAAAAAATAAAATTGAAATACGACGAATAATAATAATCGCAAGAGAAAACAAAAATTTATGTACTCTTATATGAATGAAATAAAATTGATAATAATTAAAATTGAATTTTTTATTGCAAATCAAATATATAATAAAATTCAAATTCATGGATTTATGTATGTATGTATTGTACATTAATGTACACATAATTATGTAGAATGAATACTTACATATCTGTCTATCTGGGTATCTGTGTATTGATTAATTTTATTCGCATAATTATTCAATTTCAATTGAATTTTAATTACAGTATAGAATCGACGATATTACATCCATATTATGGTAATTATATGAAATAAAAAAAAATTATGGTGTGATGCACCTATAAAAATATATTTTTTAATTATTTTTTATTGATTATTTTTATAATTTTTTATTATTTACTTTTTTTTTCGATTTTCTATCAATAAATAGATGAATTAAATTTTTTCTTATTTCAAATTTTTTTTTTTTTGAATTGCAAAATTATATAACTCGTATTTTCATTCATTAGAAGAAAAATTAATTATTATGGAGAACGAAAAAAAGTCATGTAGTAGATAATAGCAGTGCGTATAATAGTGAGTGATTGAAATCATTGACAACTGACTGGTCTACTACAGTACACTGCAATAATACCTTGTATATTATACTCGTATACTCGTACTCGTACTTTCATCCACTAAGAGAAAAATTAAGCATTTGGAAAACGATAAAATGTATGTAGTAGCAGGAGAAGCAGTGTGTATGTATGTAGTCTGAGTGAGTGAGATCATTGACAATTGATTGGTGTCTTGTACGCTTCGGTATAGTATTACCACAGACAAATAAATACTAGTATTTTCTCAGTTGTAGTTAAAAAATAGTCTATTCTCACATGAGTTGTATAGTAAAACAAGACCCTAAATAGACGTGACGGGACGAAAGAAATTAAACGAACGTAAATACTTGTTTCGTCAGTTTAACAATTTGCCCTAAATAGAAACGATTCGAAACGAGTAAAATTGTGTATGGATATTGAGTAGAAACGAGTACTATCGTATGTATCGTTTCGTTTCGTTTCGTTTCGTCACGTCCATTTAGGTTATAGCTTAACTAGTAACAGTGAGTACGTTGACATTTGAGTAATCTGTAGTACACGACACTAATACTAAGTACCTCGCGTAATCGTATATTCGAATATAAAGAATAAAAATAAATCATTAGAAAAATATTTTACTCATTATTAAAATGTTGAAAAATTATTTGTTGCGACGACTTCTGATGATTTATTTATGATCCTGTTAAGAAATAAAATATAAAAATTTTGAAAAAAAAAACGAAAATCATTTCAGTTTAAAAGTTTAGAAAAATGTGCAAAAATGACAAAATATTTGAAAGAAAATAAAATTTTTAAAAGCTTCAAAAATATGTTTACGTTAGCAAAATATAAGGATAATGATGAAATTATAAAAATATTTTTCATAATCCTCCTTCTTAAATTAAAAATAAGAAAAAAAAAACCAAACAAAATACATTCACAAAACATCATCAAAATACTTATTTCAAAAAAATAAAAACTAAAAAACTTCGTCTCATGTTCTATGTATGTGTAGGTAATATGTGATAGTTTCAGGAAATGATTTTTCCAAAAGCAGCAAAATTCAACCAACTAAAAACAAAAAAAAAATGAATTCGCATCGATTTTTTTTTGTACTTTTAATGTGAATATGTGTGGTAGATTTATAGATTATATGTGTACATACAACACATCCCCGACCTCGTCTCTTACTCTCTCTCTTTCTCTCACTCTCCCACAATTTCTTTGCTTATTTATTTTTTTTTCGTTATTTTGTGCTTTAAATTGTCCTTGACTTTATTTTTGTGTACGTAATGTACATTAGATATAAATACGATACGATACGATACGATAAACTACTAACTCTATATACGACTGTATATGATTGTATACTCATTCTGTAATTAATTTATCGATTAATCTAAAAGTGACATTAAAATTTTTTTAGTTACTTTTTAGTTTACTATAGTTAGAGAAGAGAATAGGAAAAAGGGAAAATGAAAATTGAAACACAAAAATTCATAAAATTATACAAAATATGTATACCTAGGTATACATATAGAAAAATGAGAAAATATAAAAACAAAACAAAAAATATATAAGAGAAAAAATTAATATGCAAAAATAACAAAAATAAAGATTTATTGTTTACATAAGTTTATTTTTCTTCTTTCCTGTAAGCACAATTTTCATTTTATTTTCAGATTTAAAATAAAAAAGCAAACAAAGTTGTACTTGAATGTGTTCGAGGATATGTAAATGCATTTTATATTTATGCCCATATATTGTACATACTTTAAAGTATTGTTTGTGTACAACTGTGTATGTGTGTGTGTGTGTGTGTGTATTTTTGTAAGTACTTAAACTTTTTTTTTTAACTTTTTACAAAAGTAAAATAGAAAAAAATATCTTTTTTGTTGTTGTTGTAAAGCTGATTCAGAATACTGAAGGCATACTAGAACAAGAAAGTACTACTCGTATAAGGCATTCATTACGTTCTCGTATAAAAAGTTGCAGGTTGCAAATTGAAAAAAAAAGAAAACGTAACAAAAATGAAAACAAAAAAGTATATAAATTAAAATTGAATATAAAAGTTAGATAAAAATAGACATAAAAATGAGAGAAAAAAGTTAAATTTTTTTTTTTGCTTTCACTTTACAAACAAAATAAGTACTATAGTAGCTCCAGTATCTAGACTCTAGAGTATCAATATCAGGAGATATGAGTATTACATAATATAATACGTATAAATGAGAACTTAAATACAGTGACTTCTATAAGTTTTTGGATAGATATGACAATCATCGGTTAATCAATTTTTAATCTTCTAACATTTTTTATGTTAATGGCATTTTTGAATATTTTTTTATTTCTATCATTTTGACAATTTTGACTTCATTTTTGAAACAGACCATATTTTTGATAGTTCATTAAATTTGTTTAAAATAAAGCCTGTAGCGTTAATATGAAAGCTGTCCTTTCAAAATTATAGCTAATATGCAAATGATTATGGAAGTCACTGTATTTAGATATTATTAAAATTTTATTGTTTACAAATAAATCGCCATAATATGAGATGAGGATTAAGGAGTCTACATTAGGTTTTTTGTTTAGTTAACACACATATCACGTGATAGTATGCATCTAATATATCACACATTTATAAACAATGACTCTGTGCTCCTACTACGTAAACGTAACAGGAATTTTAAACTATACATGATATGTTGCGTTACAAATAAAACTCCTAGTTTACAGAATATCCCAGTATCGGATACACACATTTATGTATACATGGTGTACTTGTAAATGTGAATAAACTTAATCACATAAGTATGAAAACTTTTGTATACCAACTGTAACTATTGTATGCAGTGTATGTAAATAAATTTATATAATCGCGTGTTTGTGTACACACATTACACAATACACAAAACAAGGATTACACATATTACACATTTGATGTACATACATATATACATATCTAGGTTGAATTTAATTACACTTTCGAACTCTTCAACCCTCCCCCAAATGTAATATACGTTTATACTTGAATCTCGATATAGGTACTAACAATACAGACTTACATAATCTACCTAAAATTACAAGGAAATACCCTTCTCTGAAGCATGTATTTGTCGTTATTATTTTCATTTGTAATTTTCCTTGTTAAATAATATATCATTTTACATTAAATAAAATTTATAAATTATGTATATCCTATTCATAAATGTACATATTTTATAGGGGAAGAAAATTTCAAAGGAAATTTTCTAAAATATTCATTCTATACATGGCACATGACACTTTAGTGTATATGGATACAAAAATAGGAAACATTTTATACAAAAAAAATATCTTCATAATTTTGTGTACAACAACACCAGCCCCCCTTAATCTAGCCTAGATCTAAAACACTGCATATATACTAGTGAGTTTCATGACCATACCATATAATCTATCATGTACTTACACCTACTTAAATTGGGCCTGAAAGTCGAGTGGAACTTCTTCGTTATCTGAGAGCAACGAAGAATTTTGACTAGACGGGGGCTTCGAGTACAATGCACCTCCCACCTAACAAACAACAACAACAACTTACACCTACATTCATGTACAACAATTCATAGTGGAAATCTTTGAAATTTTATTCAAAAAAGGATGGATTTTTTTTATTTTTGAGAAAAATTTAAATTTTCTAATGGTAAGCGAAGACAAAGAAAAATTCTTTTCAGTTATGGTCAGCAAAAATTTAAATTTCTTGTACCTAAGCACAACACATACTGTCACAAGTTTGCCATACTTTGGGACAAAAGTACGTATAAAATTATTTCATATATACATACTCGTACTCGTATACAGTCCGTCATTAAATACTGATTTTTCTTTTGATATTCTATTCAACATACCAACTGAAATTGATAAATTTAATACTACACCACTACAAAAATATCCTTTTTCATAATATTTTTGTTTTTTATTTCATTTGCTTTGTTGTCATATTTTACTTTTTGTTCGTTTTACATTTTTCTTACTATAAAATTCTACAAAATTAATGAAACGAATAAAACAGAAAATTGTTTCCATTCAATATAAAATCCATTAAAAAAATTTTTTTTAATAAAAAAAAAAAAAAATGAAAGAAAAACATAATATGTACACACATACAACTTATGTAGTACATATATAATATTTGATGTCCTTTGTTGCTTTCATAATTAATTCTCATTTCATTGAAAATTTATTTTATTTTATATTTTTTATACACACAATGACACATGTACAATATATTGGTACATATGAATTGAAATTTATGTACGTTGGACACACATGTATACACACATATGCGAAAATACCATATGACATCATTATTAAATGTGCTTTTATCGCACTTTTCTTGTTAAAAACATTTTTTTTTCCGTCCTTTTTCCTTTCATTTCTTTATCGTGTTTCATTTTTATATTTTGTTATTTTTTTTTATCCAGTTTTTAATTTTTTTTTTTGTATACGCTCTCTGATGTTTCGACACGAAAAGCAAAATCTTTAAATTAAATTAAATTTCATTCACACGCTACTTACATACATACGTATATTCGCATTTGTATACGTAAGTACCTATATACCTTCTTATAAATATACTCGAATCCATATGTGTATGTACACACATATATGTATGTTATACACTTTAAAAATGAATAAAAATTAAATAAAAATGAAAATGAAAACTTTAAGAAAACAAAAAATGGAAAAGAACATTTTTTTGTATAATAATTTTTAAATTTTAAAGTTAAAGAGAAAATGCAACAGAAGAAAAAAAAAAATAAAAATAATATAATCTACGATACTTGTACGAGTATAAAACAATTTTCCTGTATGTATACTCATGTCCATGTGTTTTGTTTTATATATTTTATTTTTTTTTATCCTTTGAATAAATTTTTATCATGAAGCGAGTACGAGTATGTACAATGTTCGTAAATAAGTATGTCTGTATGAGTATGCGACATATATTACTTACATTTATGTATGGGCGAGGGCTGGTCTAAAAAGTTTTGAGAAACAAACAATGTAAAAATGTTTTTTGATAGTACGTACATACATATTTTGTTTCCGAAGATAAAATATAATCACAGTGATTTTTCACGGAATTATTCATTCGTTCGAACATTTTGCCTGCAACATCCAATTCAAGTAATTTCTAGTTTCTCTATGAGACTGTGCGATATCCAAAATCCAACTACAGACACAGACAATTGTCTGTACTCTGTGGAGTTGAATTCAATCTATCACTCACACTCATCAGAGAAGCTTGAACATCGTTTCATGTGCATCTTTTCTTTACCATTTCTTACATTCTCGACGATCTTTTAGATAATTGCAGTACCACAGCACTTCTCTTGCAATAGAGAGACTATCAAATTGGAATGACCGACAAAATGAGAATTTGTTAAATCCGGGACATATCATTCGATTGTTGCATTGCTCTTGATTTAAGCTCTGTTCAAAATCATAACATGAAAATTATAATATGATGAAGTTCTTGATTCAATTCCTTATTTTTCAACTGAACTTCTTTATATTTATGAGACAACTATAAATGATAATGATGACAACTGTGCTCAATAAACTACAGAAAATAATTGTAACATAATGGCATATCTTTTGATATCATTGAAAAATTTATCACATTTGAACTAGATGTTTATTAGAAACTTTCAGACCAACCTATGATCGTATGATATTACACAAAACTATGCACATACATTTATGTATGTACCCACTTACCTACGAGGACATAAATGTGCATTTAAAATTATTATAGAAATATATACGAAGAGCTTATACATAAATTGCAAACCGTATACACATAGATAGACATTTAAGATTTATGTATGCATTTTTATGCACACATATAATTATTGAGAAGAAAAGGAAGAAAAGTCCTTTTTAATATAAGATTTTACATTATAATGTATGTATGTATGTACGTAAAATTATATTTAAAAAGCTATATATAAACTCATCTACACACAACAGTATACAATAATACGCGCATACATATATTCTGCTATAGTGCTATATAGTATATTATTATGTACAACTAAAATCTAAAACAACTTAACTCTTATCCTTTTATATTACATGTGTTAAATTTTCTTCCATTCACTATATCCTCATAATACAAGTTTAATTTTCATTTTCATACTCATTTTTATTTTTTTTCTATTTTATTTTTGTGCTTCTCAATATAACAACAGAGAAAATTCCAAGAAAGAAAATTATGTACTCTTCTCTCTCTCTCTCCCCCCTACTCTACTCTGTTATATTCCTTCTACTTATTTTTTGTATTCTTTTTTCGTTCCAAAAGTGTCTTTTATTTTATTTTATTTATTTTTTTTTCATTCATAAAATGCGTTTATAAAAAGCGAATTATGTATAATGGAAAAGTGAACCATTTTTTCCTTATTTCCTTATCACATATACGTGTACATTTACATTTTTATTTTTTATTCTTTATAATATAGGAACGTATAAACATGTACATACATATATATTTATGTGGAATAGAATACAATGCAAAGAATTAGAAAAAAATAAAACATAAATGGAAAATTATAGAATCTATATAATCGAACGTGTATCTACTCTTACGTACCCCGATTCATTCATACATACGTAATGACAGTACATAGTACAGTATAGTACAATAGAATCACCATTATCGTTCGAATAGAGTGCAAAGTTTTTGTCGTGTAAAATTTTATCAATAAAAAAAAACAAACAAATATTTTCTTTACTTTTTTTTTTACCTATTATGCTGCTTAGAATTTTAGTTTTTTTTTTATGTCCTTTATTGTATTCTAATATATAGTCAAGTCATTTAAGGGTGTACGTATACACCATAAATGGTATTCTTTAGTTGTTTAAAAGCTTTTATATTCTGGTGGGATAGGTTAAATAATTGAGGTCAATTTTTTTTATATTGCATACAAAAAAGGAATGTGTAGGAATTTGTGTTATGTTATGTCTATGTACAAGGATATATAATATATACAAAAGTACTCATATGTAACTATTTTTTTTTTGAATTTAGTTATGTTTTTGAGTCCTTTTTATTTTCAATTCAGTCAGATTTTTTTTTCAGCTTCTTTTTTATTTTTGGTTTCATTAAAATTGTTGATTTATTTTTTTATGAAAAAGAAAAATTGTGGCTTATAAAGAGAATACTTGTTACACAAAAAAAAAAAAAGAATTTCAAAAGGCTCCAAAAAGAAAATACTTTTTCCTTTAATTTTCTTTTATATTTTATCATAAATTTCATTTGAATATATAATAACAAGGAAGAAAATTATTTTATGACCGCATTTAATACTTCTTTTTCCCTTGCTTTCCTTGTCATAATTATTAGTCTCTTAAGCCTTTGTAGTTTCTTATTCTTGAATATCCTTTCATTTTATTCAGATATATTTAACAAGAAATTCTATCTGTACGAAAAGTACATGAGTATCAAATAAGAAATAATTCACCACAAATCCATTCATACGTACACGTGAATCTACTCGTGAATTTAAATTCTCATTTTTTCAATTTCCATAGCATATGAAAATTACGTGGTACCTAAACCTAAAATTTAAAGACAAAAATTAATCCGTAAATAATTCAAATTACAAAAAGGAAAAATCATCATTGAACTACTTAAATCTCTCGTTAATTAAAAATTTTTCAATTAAAATATTTAATCTCTTAATCCGACCACTGAAACATTTTGCTTTTTTAAAATCGATTCGATTACAGCTTTTCGATGATTTTCTTCGAACTCAGATGCAAAGTGTAACGGAGATGCATAAGAGTATATTTACTCGCATTATGCACTTTGATATAACGAACGAGTGTATTGTAGTTTGCCATTAATTAAAATTATTAAAAAAATGAAGAGAGAAAAAAAAATATATAATTCAAGAGTAGCTCACCTACATATTCAGTGTGTAGGTAATTTCGTATTTTCTTTTTCTCTTTTTTTTCCTTTTTTTGTGTGAAAACCAGTGAAAACAAACTAAAGGTTATAGGCTATAGGTAACACTTAGAAGAGCACTTTTTCAATCAAATTCTAATTACGATAATTAATAATTACACTACATTCTACAACCAGAACCAGGGTATACAAAATAGAGAAAAATAAATATATATATATGTAGTAGAAAAATTATTATTAATTACTTTCATGAAGTGTTTTCGTGTTTGTATATGTGTGTGTGGTATGGAGGTAGTAAGAAAATTTTTGAGTGCCATCGAACATAACGATGAAATAAAAAATTTTTTTCTCTATAAAAAATTAAAGTTCAAAGATTCGTCAACTATATAAGTAGGTACGAGAGGTTAATTTAAAGTGCTCTTATACAGATTTTTATTATCAACTTTTAAGGATATTTTCTTTCTAATTACATTATTTACTCGTAATTGATGTTAAAGATATAGAAAAAAAATGTGACAGAAAATAAAAATATGAAAACAAAATAAAATTTTCGCGCGTTATAAAAGAAAAAACTTTTTCAAGAAAGGATAAAAATTTCCTTCCTGTGTAATACAAGTACAAGAGAATAACAGTATAAAATTACTAAATTTCTTGTATATTTATATAAATGTACATACGATTGTATAGATATTAGATATGAACGTGAAATTTATCATCCTTAAAATTATTTATCGATTTTAGATTTATTTACATTTTTTCCTTGAATTTATCGTATTCATTCAATTTTTATTTTTAAATTTTTTTCATTATAACTTAAAGAGAATTTCATTCAAGGATAGGTATATAGAATCATATTTGTTATCTGTAGAAATTTTCATTAAAAACAAAAAAGGAAAAATAATCAATTTTATTTTATGTTATTTTCTCATTGTTTTTCTGTTATTTGACAAGGCGAATATGTATAATATAAGTTAAGCCAATTTTTGGCATGAATAATCGAACCAAAGAAAAATAAAAAAAAATAATAATAAAATTCTCATCTCAAAAAATTCAATAAGGATTTTATAGAACCTTCTTTGACCATCATTTATATTAAGAAATGTATTACGTGGTATTATATTTCGAACAAAATATCAAATATGTAGTAGAATATGTAGTCAAATATGAGCACATACAAGAAATATACGTATCCTTCGAATACTTTATGTACCATGCATATATAGATATAGACCCATCATATTGGATTTAAATCACTCTATATTTTTTGATCCTATTTAAGTCTAATAAATTGCTCTATTTATATTCAGAAGCTTCCTTATATTTTATACAATCCTTTTTATAACACTCTTGAATTTGATAACTAAAGCATATCATGACATTCCGGATATCAAATTGTAAATATTTTTGATCAATTAATCGCATATACTAATGTATTTTGTTTATTATTTTAGAAGTACAAATTTTTGAAATAAAAATTTATAGAACAAAAATATGTAAAGGGAGACCTTGAAAAACCTTGATTTTGATTTGATAATGAACTTTTGAATGTTTTTTACTTCGCCCTCACAGATACTCGTACAATGTATTTTTGCGTACAGAAATTCTCATTCATTCTGAAATTCGACAGGATTGTGATCGCCTTATGTTATTATACAAATATTTTGGTTATTTAAATTTTATATACGAGACGCTTGTATAAATATGTACAGAAAAAATATGGAAATCCTTGTATACAGAGGAAGTAAAATGTATTTTTTTTTTCTTTCATAAATTTTCTTATTAATTAATTAACGTAAAAATTAGAAAACTTTCAGAAGGAAGTAAACAGTCATTTTCGTATAAATGAAATATGAAATCTAGTAGTACAAAAGTTCAAACGATTAAAAAAAAGGAAGAAAAATTTTTTTAAATTTTAATTAGACGTATTAAAGTGTGTAGTACATTTATTCACGTTTTCGTGAAATATAAATTTAATTAAAATTTTTTTCACTTTTCATTTTATTTTTTTTAAAAGAATTTCAAATTCAAATTATTTTCCTCTTAATGAGTCTAGACAAAGTTCAAAAGATAGATACATATTTTTCATAATGTGCAATTTTTATCACACACAGATAATTATTCTTTGTGTTTTACTAGTGTTTGTGAGTGTATATATGTATTATCGTTGTTATATTAATTGTAAATAAGTGTATGTACCTCTTTACATTCAGTCATATACTCGTATATATATTTGTGTGGATGTATTGTAGTGCCACTTTATTCTAGTTTTTAGATAAAAGCAGATAGATAAAAGATACACGTTAATTACGTTCTTTGTTTTTATTTATCAACAATAAAAATATCAACAACAAAAAAAATATAAATACATAAATATAAAAAACTTGAACATGAAACTATTCCTTTTTTTTTAATTTTCAAAAGTAATTAGTAACATTATATAACAGCACAACAGGAAAATATTTACGTAATCGTATATGTATGTGAATTAAATTTAATATTTTTTTTCATACGAGTATAAAGTTTTGTAACTTTAATGTACACAAAGTAAGGTGCAATCACTAAAAATCTTCAAATACATCAGACACGAATAAGTAGTAGATCCTTTGATATTTACTATAATATGAAGTAAACACAGAAGAAAAAGTTTTATTCATTTGTTTGTGTTTTATTTTACATTTTCTTATAGATCATACTACCCTACATATATATAATTCTCGTATTTTCAATTATCCTTTCATTATATGTACTCGTATACAAACGTGTATACCGACATTTGTATGTACTCGTATATCATATTGTGTTAATAAATATTGCAGTGTGATTGAATTTAATTAGAAAATTTTGTTTTTTTTTTGTTTATTTATATTTTTTAATTTTCTTCTATACTTAGTTTTCATGTTTCTAAACTACATTCAAAAATATGTACGAAATTAATGTTACTCGTAAAGTAAAGTAAAGAAAGATAAAAAATATTTTCTTAAACTTTAATTTCAAAATTTTTTGTTTATACTAGTCGTGGTGGAAATAGATAAAATACAAAATAAGTTTTCATTCCAACCTCTCATACCTCATATAACAAGTTAACCAAAAACTAAAATATACGCTCTGATAAAGTTTGAATTTGAAGTTTATTTTGATCAATTTTACTGTAGTCGAACTGTACCCATAAAATTGAAAAAGAAATGTTTACATAAAATGATAAAGAGGAACAGAAACATTTTTCATTCCATCATATACCAGATCTGGCTCTATAAATAATATACCATGCGATGTGCTTGTACTTGTATTTTCATTCACAAGCAAAATTCATTTTCTCTTTATACTTGCTTTGCACTACACAACATAACAAGTACACGAGAAAGACGAGGAGACAATAAGCAGTAGCAATGAGATTATATTGGTATTGGGAGGTATTGGCATCTAACTATAATACGATGTATGAGATACGAGAGATACGAGTACACTAGTGGTATCTTGTCTACTATGCACTCGTATTTTCATATATTCATGAGAAAAATTCATTTTCTCTTTATACATGCTTTGTACTATACAGATAAATCATAAGAAAATGTTTTATTGTCAACTCGAAAAGCGAAATTCTCTTTTGTTTTATGCCATACGTAAATATAGGACAAGATAAATAGAATACTCATAAGGTATGATCGTTATTTGTGTGAAAGAGAGTTTTATTCACAAGAGTTATTCTATTTATCTTGCCTATATACATCAAATTGAATGAAATAATAAAGTGAGATATTAAGGTAAAGCCTATAAACATGAATTTTTATAAAAACTTAGTAGAAATAAATTATAACTTGTGTCTAAAGATTTTATTTTAATGTGTCCTGTCGTTAGGACATTAAATACATTAATATCACATTTTTGGATTAGAAAAATCTTTATTTTTTTATTAAACTTTTCTGGTTGAACTATATTCAAACGTGTGCAAATGAACTGAAATTTTCGTATGTCACTGAAAAAGTTATTGTACTTCGTTCATACAGACACATATACAAGTTTACCTGTTAGTTTTTGATCAAAAATGATGACTGAATAATAATGAAAGAGCAAAATAAATACTATAATAAAGTTACAAAACATGACCAACCATAGATTACTGGACAGAAAAACAAATTCTGTCTCTGTTGTCAACAAGAACATTACAATTGTATTATATCCTACATATATTTATGAGAAAGTGTATATAATTAAAAAAATTCTCATTAGTTGAAGTTGAACGTACTATAATGAAACGTGATAAAAATTACAATGTTCATTACTGCAGTCCAATAATTTGTAATTGTAGCTGATGTCCAACAAATGAAAAACTGTCCACTGCATACAAATGGCTATATTTCAAAAATTAACTTTATATAATTTTCATAAAGTTTCAAGAATGAAATTATTCTTTGACGATAATATTTATAAAAAATCTTTTCTAGAAAGTAAAATTCAAAATCTAACCTAGAACAATCTGTCAAATTTTCTATCAAACACAATCATATTCTATAATAAAATTTTCATTACATTATAAATACATTATCCTTTTTCGAAAACAATTTTTTTTTTCATTTCTTCTTGAATATCATGTAAGTTTAATTTATAAAAAATACTCAATGCAGAAATAGAAAAATTCAAAAATGAATATTATGAGTGTACAATGGAAGCAATTAACTCAACAAATTTAACGAGAATTTAATTGAAATAAAATTTGAAATTTTTTCATGTAAAATGATTATGCAAAATATTTTACACATACGAGTACAATAATTGTAGGATATTTATACATGGTACGTTACTTTAATAAATATGTACCTAAATCTACATGAATATTTGAATTTACTTATACATTAATATTCATGTTATGATGATGATGATGATGATGAAACAAACGATAAAAGGCAAATTAATAGTTCATTTTCGCATAATCATCCACAATTTTATTCACATTTATATATAAACTAGACTCTGTCACTTATATGCTATTATGAATGTATACATAATTTATGGTTACATACAAATGTATAAATGTATGAGCTTGCATTTATATTTTAATAAAATAAAATAAAAAAACAAAACGCTCTTTAGTATGTAAATTAAATGAAATGTTACGATCACATCATGCCCACACTGGATGTACAACAGTATGTATATAATGTACGATTAACATGGTTACATGTCCTCATACAAATTCATTCACATATGAGAAGACACATAAATGTGTGTAAGTAATTTTAATACATATTTTTTACAAGAGTAGTACTTAGTATGTACACAGTTTTACTACAGTGTAGTGTGGAGTATGGTATTATTGTAGTCCACATGTTGAACTTGACAACGTTCATCATTTCATTTTTGCAATTTTGTATTTTTTTTTTTTTAAATGGCTGGTTTAATTTTCTGTATTCATTTATCAAAACAATACCCATCCCCTAGTTACTCCTCATTCCCCTGTTACATTATTACATTAGTAAAAGAAAAAATATTTATGCTTTCTATTCATTAAAAGCTTTTTGTTATTAATTTTTATTTCATATTCATTTTTGTATTTGTATTTTCATTTTATTATTTCTGTGAAAAGCATTATTTCATACATACATATCTACATTCATACACATATGTCTAGACTTATATACTGATATGTAATAGGTAATGTATGTGTACATACATATGTTATGTACATATTATACGACGACATAGTTACAGGTATTTAAAGAGCATATAAAATTCTTTGATATAAACATTATAATCCACTCTGTATATCGTTATTTAATGGTATGTATATACATATTTAATTTATAATAAATGAAAAAAATGCATGTGTAACGTCTTTTAGTATTTTTCATATTCGTATAATAAATATTCGTAAAATTCAAAAAGTAATAAATTATAAAAAAAATAAATTACATACACAAAACACATACCCATCCTTTTTATACTACAACTGCTTTAAATGTCAAATGTCATAAAAATATTTTATAATGAAAAATTTTTTTTTTTATTTTTTTGTTATTTCAAAAAACATTAATATTATACGTATAAATATATCATTTTCGAAAAATCTATATACACCTAACGACCTGTTACCAATTTACTGAGATACTATAGGTAGAACTATAATCGACATATGTGACATAAGCTATGACAAATGTCGTAGCCGAACACAGCCAAATCAATGAGCTAAACTATAATTGACATTACCGACATTCGTTAAAAATTCGTTTAACATAAGCAGTACGATCGAGAGCGTACATGACATAAGTAACATAAGCAAAAAGCTCATTTTGTGAAATTCGTATTGCTTATGTTTAGTATGTTATCTATGTTAATTATAGTTAACCAAATGTTACGTTTTAACATTCGTTATTTTTTCTTATGTTTGCTATGTCAGGTATGTCGATTATAGTTGGGCTTTAACAGTCAAAAGAGATATTACACTAAACTCATACTCTACTTTATAAGTGTTCTAAAGTCAACAGAAAAATTTGAAAATTTCAATACACATCATCAAATAATATTTGACGAATGACGCAACAATTTTTACTTTGAATAAATGAAAACGCCCATCACAACTTCAAAAATTTTTGATTTTATTTAAATATTTTGGCAAACTGTCAAATTGATTTGCAAACAAAATCACATACGGTGAAATATGCACAAATTTTTCTTGTTTGCAAAAATATTTATAAGCAAATTTGGCTGCTTTTATGGTTTCGGTTATCTCTTCATTGATTGATTTTATTGATTTCAGTAATGGTAACTCTGTTATTTCTTCTGTCAATTTTGCGATAAATCATAAGTTTTTTTTTATTCTAAAATATACAAACATAATGTAATTTAAGAGCAAACGATGAAGAGTTCAAATGAAAAATGACATTAATATTTCAAATTGTGAATTAAATTCGCCAAATTGTTAAATATTATTTGAGGTAAACTTAAGTTACTACTTAAATAAGCTTAAATATGTATCTCTTAAATCTTTCTTTAGTGAGTATAATGATTAGTGAGCATAACGTAAAACCTTATAGCAAAGGTGCAATATACGCCTTGGTTGCTTTGCTTGTTTTACTTGCTTTGACAGCTAACACTATGTTAATTAAAGGCAAGTAAAACAAGCAAAGCAATCAAGAAGTATGCATTGTACCTTCGCCATTAAAACTGAATCATCATTAATTTAACTTTACACACCCACTACTTAAAAATTTCTGAATATTTTTTATTATTTCCATTCAATTTTCTTTTCAATATTTTGTTGTTAATGTTTTTGTTTTCTCATTTCTCAACATTTTTCTCTTTTACTCTGCTCTGTACTCGTGTGTATAAGTATAAAAGTATGATATTCTCATATTTTTCAATGGTAAGGTAACTTGCGGTTTTATTGACCCTTTAAAAGGAAAAAATGTTAAAAAAAAATTTTTTTTCTCAGGATTATATTTATATATTCCTTTACATTATTACACACATACACAGTAGGTAAATATGTATGTGTGTATATACGAGTATGTATTTTGTATTATCTAGAGATTATTATAATTTTATACCTAAAATTTATTTATACACACACATAAAATGCACAATACACCTTTATATCAGTGAATATGCATATATTTGTTTATAACGTGAGTGTGTTAATATTCCTTTTTTTTTCTTTTTTGATATGTTTAAGTAAGTATTAAAGTCGTATACATTATTAGGCACATATATGCTTTATCGTATTCAAGCTTGTAATTTGAATTTGAACAAAAAAAACAACAAAAACAAATCAAAGCAAAAAAAAAAAATAAAATAAACCATGACAAAATATCATAACAAAAACGGTAAAAAGAAAAAAAATATGTATACCTATAAAATTTTTTTGCTTTTCTTGTTCTTTTCATACTTTCAATTATTTATTAATGTAATTTTTATAGTAAATCAAGAAATAAAAATGAAACAATACGCCCGAATGAATTTCTTCTTTCATTTAATTTTTATATTTTCATAAATGTGTATATGCATATATGAGGTACGAGTATTCACTCCTTTTTTGTTTTTTTGTTTTATATTTTTTCGATTATACCTCAAGCTACATATATACTGTTAGTCTGCAGTTAGATACATTTATAAATGTATGCGAAGTACGAGTATACAAAAAATTATGTACCAAAGCATGTATGTACACATCATATACTCCTACAACTATGCAATGTATGTTATTATGATTTTATCAAAAGTAACTACATGATATTAGTAAATAAATTATGTAGCTACTCCTTGTTTGTTGTTTTTTTTTTTTGTTTTTTATTATTTTGTCATATTTTTCATTGTGTTGTTGTGAAAAAATAAAAATTATTTATATAAAAAAAAATTTTTATATATAAAAACTTTTGATTATTTTAATAAATAAATTTATAAAGAACACATAAATATTATAATATGCTCATATATATAGCAAGTATATACTGGATATGTATGAATATGTACAGAATTTATGTCCCTTTTTTTCCGTTTGGTATTTATTTATTTATTCATTTTATGTATTTTATGTATTTTTTTTTTTTTTGTTCATTTTTTGTCCTTAATAATTCCATTAAATATTCTGAACATTATATTGTTAGTATATGTATGTACATATATCATTATATCATGCACCATATACTACAAACATAAACTAAAATTCATTCGATGTATGTTGATACTATACTATACTTTACTTGGTATACAATAAAATAAAATTTATATATGTACATTTTTTCGCAGAAAATATTAAAAAGGATACATGAATACATGAGAAAAATGAACAGAGAAAAACATAAATAGAGAGACTAATATAGAGAAAAGAAAGAGAATAATAATGGAGAATGATAGATATCTACGTATATGTATATACGAAGTAGAAGAAAAATAAATATAAAATGAATTAACAAAATATGAAAATAATCAATAATTCATGAATTCATACAATAATAATAATAATAATAATAGCCATACTTAAATAAATATCTAACTCTATGCTCTTTTTCATATGTACATACATAGAGTAGTTTTATTTGAAAGTGGTGTAAGTCAATTTTTGACAAAACTTTAGTTAATGAATGCAATCTACTTCGATCGAAGCTTTCGGTTAGCCTCTTCTGGATAACATCGCGGAGATAGCCAGTCTACTAAATTTAGACTATCTAAACAAAATGAAGTGGCTATAGTCTATATTAAACAAACATCTAACCCATAAGAATGTTTTTTGAAGTAACAAAACAGCACGCAAAGTCTGTTTCAAGAAACTGGAACAGACTATCACTGGAACCCACCAACCAACTAACAAACCAACCGTTCGATTTGAAAATATTGTGATGTTGTGAAATACAAATACAAATACACTCGTACACACAATAACTATAACTTATATAAACTAAATACAATCGTACACATATTTTATTTTTGTTTTCTTTCTATTGTTTTCAAATGCAAATTCATTTCTTTTCATTATCATATCATATACAATATATGTATGTATGATATCATATATCACAAAGGATTAGAATATCATACAATTATGTATATGTACATGTCTGTACACACACATATATTAGAATATTCTCATAAGTATGTTGTAAAAATATAAAATTGAATTTTATTTTTATTTCATTTCATTTCAAGAACAGAAAATAACAACAGCAATAATAATAATCATCAAATACATTATTTTATTTTCTTTACATATGGAGCCACACAGAGAAAAGATCTTTTAAGCGAAAAATAAACAAAAAATCATAAGTAAAAATAAATAACAATAATTTTCAAATGAATTAAGTATGTATGTATAGTCATTCGTAAGTATACTCATATATCCTATAGGATACACGTTTCATTAATGTTATTCCTTTAAGATGTGTAATAATTTGGAATATAAATCTGATCGATAGTATATACAGCAATAACAACAAAAATAAAATGAAAGTTAATAATAACAATGAAAATAATGACAATCAATATTGAATATTCCATAAAAATGTAGATGCACACATGTAGACATATGTAGACATGTGACTTCAAAAAATACGTATAATTTCAATTTATATAATTTCTTTAAAATATTAATCACACACATGTACTAATTTACTAATTCGTAGACGTAGCGTCAATTTTAGATTCTTCGTCGCCCGATGCACTTCTAAACTTTTCATTCTTTATAGTTTGAAACTTTATAATTTTAAACTAATGTACAGTGCAGTACATAATTTACACAAGAAAATGAGAAGAGAAACTACTATTCTCGTATCTTTCTACATCTGTAATATTCAAAAGTTCAATGACCATGTTTGTTTACAAATGAAAATATAGATCAAAACAATTATCGGTTCTTATTTTATAACACCGATCTAGTTTCGATCTGAAATTTTTCTAAATACACGCCCACTGCAGTGTAGTATCAAATATACAACAAGAAAGTGAGAAGAGAAAATACTATTCCCCTATACCTTTCTAGTTTTCTTTCTACTTTTTTTTCTGCTTCTATTTCTACTTCTATTTCTACATCTCAAATACACGAGAGTTAAATAAACATGTTTGTTTACTAATGAAAATATAGAAGGTCAAAACAATTATCGGTTATTTTTGTTTACACAAATCTTGTTTTGAGTTTGAAATTCTTCTCCGTACTTCTCCGTACGTCTACAGTGCAGTACATTATTATATAGTTGTAGTAATACTTAAGACAAGGGGAAGAAAAACTAGTATTCGCGTATCTTTCTACTTCTTTTTCTCTTTTTCTACATCTCAAATACAAGTGTTAGATGTTCATATTTGTTTACAAATAAAATTACTTACAAATATCGGCTTTCTTTGTATACATGAATCTAGTTTTTCCTCCCCTTGTTTTCCTTCTTTTCTTCTTCATATTTTTATAGTGCATATTATATACTGCACTGTAGTGGGCATGTACGAAGAAGAGTATTAGATTAAAACAAGATCTGTGTATACAAGAAAAAACCGATAAATTTGTTGACCTATATTTTCATTTGTAAACAAATATGGTCATCGAACTCTTGAGTTTTTGAGATGTAGAAATAAAAGTAAAAAGACAGACAAATACTACATTTTTTTCTTCTTTCTTTCTTTTCCTTCTGGCAGTAGTATACTTTATTATCACTATACATGCTCTACATGTACGTTTTACACACTACGCATTTTACATTGTGGTTAGGTGTGGTGTACGATTCATTCAATTATCCTATCAAATTCCAGACAAATGCAATTTATAAGTTTTCAATTTATAAATCAGTAATTATCAGTCCAATTATTTGAATTTTGGTTATGTTAAATTGAACTTCATACGTACACTCTGTCATCATATTGAAATTAATATAAAGGTAAAAAGGTAAATTAAAAATTTCTTCGACCATCACAAATTACAATATGCTGCAATTATCTATAAATTTTAATCAAAAATTTCAATTTATTGCAAAGTATTTTTTTTTTTTTATAAATATGTATTTCCATGGAATATTTTTTTATTTTCCTTTAAATCCTGTAATTTATTAAATCAGTGAGCATAAAACAATATTGGAAATTTCATACGAATGAAATGAAAACAAAATTTGTTTTAATTGATGTTCGCACTTAACAAAAAAAAATTTTTGTCAGTGTATAAAAAATGAAAATAACTTTAAAAATAATTGTCGAATGATATGACATGCATATAACCAGAAAAACGATATCCTTATAGAATATTAAATCAAAAAAAAAATGAAAACAAAAAATAAAAAATCAAATAAAATAAATAAAATAAAAATATCCTTTTATTTATGGTGTGCTTTTTTTTTGTCGGACATTCAAGTATCATAGTTTTTTTAAAATGACTGTAATGTAGTAGAATAACTGTCAGCCATCCATATTAAATTAAAATATGGTAAGTGGTACAAATGTCAGAATGTCAATGTAATTCATTTTGAAAATTGATGCAAAAACAAATAAGAAAAAAGAAGAATTTATGATGAAAATTATACGAGAATCAAATTAAATGAGTTATTTGATGCTGCTGCTGATGCTCAACTTTGAAATGAATTGCGATTTATGACATATCGCAAAAAAAGAAAAGGACAATGAATAATTTTGTCATTTTTATGAAGACGCAAGATGCAATTTTTTGTAACAGAATAGAAAATGTTTTTGCAATTTTCAATTTTCTAAAGAGGAAATTATATACTTATTAAGAAAAAATGTGTTGCTACACTGCTACAACTTCACAATAGAAAACAGTTTTAATTGTCCTTTTGATACAAAAAATAGATAAATCATTTAATTACTGCAATCAATATGATGACCGTTTTGTGTTTATTTTTTTTAATTTGATCCTTAATCGTTAATGCTGACAATTTTAAAAGTAAGTATACATTGACATGCTTGTACAGTGTTGAATAGAAGGAAATGCAGTTGAAATGCTACACAAAAAAATAAATTAAAATGAAATATAGAATTATACTGAATTGTATCGCAGTATATCCTTAAGGATTTTATTTTAATGTACAAACAAAAATGTAACATATTGTATACTACATACTATTATACTATCTGCTTAACAAAAAGTAATGGAAATAGTAAACGGAAATGTATACAGGATATTCTACATTTTTTTTTATTTATTTATCGTTCTATTTTACGTTTTACATTAAGCAACACATAAAATATGATACCAGGCAGGCTATACCACATTTACACGATACGATAAATAAAATTTACAAGAAAAAATTCAAAATGTATAAAGTAGTAAAAATTGTGTTTGTGAAATGATTATTAAAACGAAACAAAGAGATTCAATGTGTTACTGCAACGTTTTCGTTCCTACCAGAGTATGTATTTTTTTTTTGTTTTTTAATTAAAAAATGTTTTCTGTCATTTTTCAAAGTTCTACCAGTTATACCTTCTACTGTAGTGGACGTTTTGATTTTTTTGTTTTATATTTTTTACATTTTCTCTATTTATTTTCATTTTAAATTCTCTTTTATTTCTTTGAAATTCTATTTCACTTTGAAACAAAAGATCCAAAGATAAAGCAACATTGTACTACTGCAAAGGAAAATAATAATTAATAGACAACAGCACCTAACGTGAGAATTTCACCTATAAAACATTGCATGCACGGACGTAAGTACATATATGAATACAATACATACTCGTATACCGTACCTCATCGTATGTATAATGTACTCATTTACTCAGCAGATATGGATATGATGGGTATGAAATTCATTTGCTGCTTTTATGTACATTTTAACTTTATGCACAGAATGTATGTACACGCTATTATGTACGTTCATATCTATCTATTTAAGTAGATAGGAATGGGAGCACTCGTATATTGGGCACATATTGTAGTGACTAGTGAGTGAGTCAGTTGGTGCAAATATGAAAGACGTTGAAAAGAGTGTAGGTGTGGTGTCGGTGTGTTTCATATCAGAGACAGTATTTTCTGAATATTCTTCATAGCTATATATACATTGTGAATTTTATATTTTGTTGCAAAAATCATTGGTTCTCTATTCACAGATATGTGTTTAAGTACGTACATATTGATGTATTGTTATTGACTAACATTCGTGTTCGTAAATCATAGACATAGGATAGGACTATATACGAGCTCATGTAGGACATACATAATGAACAGCCCTGATGTAAGCAATATTTTATGTGTGTAATATCAAACATATTCCAATCTACAATGTTGTGTGTACTGTATGATGATATGTTATGCTAGGTGTGAGTATACATGTACAGACACAATGCAGATTTTTGCAACGTTCGTTAAAAATATATATATTTTTTTTAATTTTGATTTTATTTATACAAGTACCTATAACACATATCTGATGGAATACCTCTACCAAATACTCGTATATTCATGTACACATTACATTACGTCATACTATATATACTTACTTTGTCGAAAGTGCAAAGACCAGACAATTGCAATTAACTTCCTGAAACTTAATAGTACTTACATTATTTTACAGTTAATTTATGATATTTTACATGAATATGTGTGTATGTATGTATGTAAAATTAGCTGTCTTATGTAAGTCATACACTTATACATATGTGATGTCTACATTTTCAATGTTTTTACAAATTTCTCTATATATCAAATAAAACAACACTAATATATGTTGCATGCATCCATATGCATTGCATGAATAAAAGTCGTACATAACAATAACATACATCCAATCCGTTCATATACATTGTATTACGAAAACAAAAAAAAACAATTTCTATGTCCTGTCGTGATAATAACGATTTTTATATTTTCAAACTACATATATGTATTGTACATATATCACCTAACTCACCCATATTTATCGTGTAATGCGGTTGTTTGATATGCGGAAAATTTACACCCCGCCCGTCATGTACATTATGTATTATACACGTTACACCTTCAGGATATTCTTTCAGTTCTTTACCATTATATATTTTTTATGAAATTTTTCAAGAGTTTTATTGCAATTTTTTCGATTTTACATATATACTTTCTTTTTATCTTTCGTGTTTTATTTTTTTTGTATTTTTTTTTTGTTCTCCTTAACAAAAAGTATGTTTTTTTGCTTTTCATTCGTATACTCGTACATACATACATATATTCGTATGTACATGTATTCGTATACTAAATGTTATTTGCAATCAATTTAAAATTTTTGCATTCATTTCAAAAAGTAGAGAAGACAGAAAAAATTTGTTTTTAACATTTATAAAAATGTCGGGTCAATTAAGTTAAATAAAATTATATAATTGTATTGTGAAAACGCAAATAGTGAGAATATAAATAACGAAAACCAAGTACGATTTATAGTGAATTTAGAATCTTATAAACTTCCTAGATTAATAACTATTTATTTTATATAAATAGCCAAAAATTAAATAAATAAATTAAAAAAAAATGGACATAGATTTTCTCCCAAATCAAGATCCAAAACCACCAGATAAAAATCCAAACATCAATTCAAACAAAACAAATTTCTTCTCAACTACAGGACCAAAATATTTAATTATGGAAAGATTAGATGAAGGTAAAACACTAACTCCTGTTTCACCTTTCCTAATTAAAAAAAGAATAGATGGCATAATAAGTGGAGAACTCAATTTATGCAAAAAACTCAGAAATGGGACTATATTAATTAAAACACAAAACATAAACCAAGCAAACAAACTTTTAAATATGAAAAATCTGTCACCCGATATAAATATCAAGATATATGAACACGAAAAACTCAATAAAAGCAAGGGAGTGATATATAACATCGACCTCATTTACTTATCCGATAACGAAATACTTGAAGAACTAAAAGAACAAAACGTTATCGAAATCAAAAGAATCACAAAAAAAGACAACAATCAAGAAAATCCAACTGGACTGTTCTTTTTAACATTCAATACAACTACAATACCTAACAAAATAAAAATCGGTTATGAGAAAGTCGAAGTCAAACAATACATTCCACCACCTCTAAGATGTTGGAATTGTTTTCACTTCGGCCACCCAACAAAAATTTGCAAAAAAGAAAAAAAATGCTTAAATTGTGATAAAAAATATCATTTCGACGAAAACAACATAACAAAAGAAAAATGCAATGAAACAACCAAATGCACAAATTGTCAATCCAATACACACAATTCAATAAGCAAAAATTGCCCAACATTCTTAAAACAAAAAGAAATCACAAAAATTAAAACAATAGAACAAACCGATATGAAAACGGCAAGAGCAATATATGCAAGAAGATTTATTTCTTCAAACATTTATACCTCCTACGCATCAATACTGAATAAAAACCCAGAAAACAAAGCGACAAACAAAACATTACTAAAAAACAATGATGATAGCAACATACAAACCAACAAAAACAATTCAGCCCAATTAGAAAACTCTTCAAAAACATCAATCAATAACAACAACACAAATATAGAAAAAATCACCCAAACAACACAAAATAATAAATCAAACACAATCGAAAAAAACAACGAGAAAAACCCAACCTACCTCAACATCTCTCACAAAACAAATGAAACAGAAATCGATGTAATAACAGATGACGAAAATCTCGCAACACAAGGTGAAAACTATTCAACTATATCGCAAAAAAAACGAGGAAGATCCAAAAAACAACACACTGGACTTAGCCCAAACAAAAAAGAAAAAAAGATAACATAAAATCATACAAATAATTTTTCATACTAACATGATACTATCACATAAAAATTGTTCAAATAAATATATAAACATAATCCAATGGAATATAAAAGGCTTTCAACATCACCTAGATGAATTTAAACTATTAAATCAAAAATACACAAAACCAATCTTCTGCTTGCAAGAAACCAAATTAAAATCAACTCACGAACCAAAGGTAAAAAATTTTACATGTTATTACAAAAATAAAATTACAAATTCTGTGGCATGTGGTGGAGTTGCTATCTTAGTAGATGAACAATACTACAGCCACGAAATTTCATTAAATACATATATACAAGCGATAGCAATAAGAGTTCACTCCACAATAACATTTACCATACTTAATATATACTCAGACAAAACACTAACAGAAAAACAATTACAAAACCTCATAAACCAAACCCCAAAACCTGTAATTATAGTAGGAGACTTTAACGCTCACAATCCTTTGTGGGGATCTGATAAAAAAGACCAAAAAGGGATTGAAATAGAAAATTTCATAAATAACAACACTCTAAATATTCTCAACAACAAAAATCCTACACACTTTAACTTTTCATATAAAACATTTTCTAATATTGATCTCACTATGTGTTCACCACAAATCCACCCCATTCTAAACTGGTATATTGAAAACGATCTTCACGGAAGTGATCACTTCCCAATAATAACCCAAATAAATTTAAAAACCGATACGATTAACCGAAGAACAACTTTCAACACAAAAAAAGCTAAATGGAACATCTATCAAAAAAACATAAAATTTGAAAAACCATTAAGTAACCCCATTAATGCCGACTCTTTTGAAACACACATTCGAGAAGAAATTCTCAAAGCTGCCAATTTATCAATACCTTTAACTCTTACCCACCAAAATAAAAAATATGTCCCATGGTGGAATGAAAAAATCAGTAACGCCATCAAAGAAAAAAAGAAAACATTAAAAATATTTAAAAAAAATTCCACTCAGGAAAACTTTATAAATTTTTTAAAATCTAAAACCAAAACAAAAAAATTAATACGTCTATACAAAAAATTAACCTGGCAACAGTATATTTCTTCTATTACACATAAAACAACATCCAGTGAAATTTTCCGAAAAATAAGAACACTAAACAGCAAAAACCAATTCCAGAAAATAGTAGCTTTACAAACGTCAAATCAAGAAATAATAACCGAAAAACTAGAAATTTGTAATAAACTAGCCGACTACTTTGAAAAATCTTTTAATAACAAAAATTGCCAAAACACTATTTCAACAAACAATAACATTACCAAAACTTCACCGTACACCCTTCAAAACCACCCACACAACTCAACAGAAAACTATAACAAACTATTTACAATGAAAGAACTAGAATATACTCTCCAAAATGTTAAAGGCTCTTCACCAGGACCAGACTTAATACATTATGACATGCTGAAACACCTATCTTACTCCCAAAAAGAATATGTACTTAAATTTTACAACTACATATGGACAAATAATTTATTTCCTGAAAACTGGAGAGAATCTCTACTGATACCCATACTAAAAAAAGGAACTGATCCTAAGATACAAACTAATTACCGGCCAATATCTCTTACCAATTGTCTTTGCAAAATACTTGAAAGAATGGTCAATAAAAGACTCACATGGTTCTTAGAAAAAAATAAATCAATAAACCAATTCCAGTTCGGTTTCAGAAGAAACCTCGGAACCATTGATGCAATAGGGTATTTAGAAACAGAAATCCAAAAATCTTTCTCTAAGAATCAATCCATGATCGCTGTCTTCTTCGACTTCGAAAAAGCATATGATCGAATATGGAGACAAAAAATTATTGACAATGCCATACAACTAAACATAAAAGACAATATGCTCAACTTTATCAAGAACTTCCTTCTTTCAAGAAAATTTAAAGTAGCAATTGAAAATACAACATCATCCAAAAGATCAGCAGAAAACGGTATCCCACAAGGATCAGTTCTCAGTACAACTCTCTTTCTAATCGGAATAAATGAAATAAACAAATATATACAAGCACCAACAAAACACGTAATGTATGCTGATGACTTGACAATCTTCTCATCTGACAAGGACATTGATAAAATTACAGAAAACATACAAAATACAATCAATCAACTGACACTATAGACTAAAACAAACGGAATGACCTTTTCAACCACCAAGTCTAAATTTATGATGTTTACTAAAAAATATAAAATTTACAGAACCCCACATCTAATACTTAACAATATGAATATAGAAATAACACCAGAACACAAATTTTTAGGACTAAAATTCGATAGCAAACTAAAATGGAACTCACATGTAAAAGATATTAAAACAAAAGCAACAAAAGCTATGAATATAATTAAAATCTTATGTAACAACGAATACGGATCTAGTAGAAAAACACTTCTTCAAATCCACAATTCTATAATACTACCAATACTTGATTACGGCAGTCCGATATATTCATCAGCTAATCCAAATATTTTAAAAACCCTAAACACAATACATCACACTGGAATAAGATTTAGTATAGGAGCATTTAGAACAACCCCAGTAGATAGCCTACTAATAGATGCAAGACAAATTCCCTTAAATTACAGAAGAGACATACAAACAATCCATTTACTCCTACGAATCAACTCACAAGAAAACCATCCCATCCTTAACAGTACCAACGAAATAAAAGAATACAAGTACACACCCCTCCTTTGTAGAGCACAATCTTTAGCACAAAAATACAAAATTCCATTTAAAAAGAAAATAATTAAATATCATCTACCCTCAAACCCTCCCTGGCTAACTCCAAATATTACCATAGACAATGAAATAGTAAAACTGAAAAAACAAGAAACAAGCCCCCAAATTTATCAACAACTATACATAGAGAAATTAAATACTACATACAGAAAATACACAAAAATTTTTACAGACGGATCAGTACAAAACGAAAAATCAGGCTGTGCCTTCATAATAGACAAAATTAATAAAAACTATAGACTAAATAACTACACTAACATTCACACCACAGAACTGTATGCTATACTAAACGCAATAGTCGAAACCAAAAATCACCCAAATAACAAATTCTTAATCTGTACCGACTCACTAAGCTCCATTCAATCCCTTGTCTCATTATATCCCGAAAATCCAATAGCCCAAGTTATAAAAGACGAAATATTCACAAACCATAAAAACTATACTTTCATGTGGATACCTAGTCACATTGGCATCAAAGGAAACGAAGAGGCCGATCGACTAGCAAAAGAAGCACTAAATCTTGATATAAACCCAAATAATGAAATAAATATAAAAGATTTAAAAAAATTAACAAAAATAAACATCCATAAAAATTGGAACGAAAAATGGAAAAACACACAAAATAACAACAAACTTAGACAAATAAAAGATGACACTACACCTTGGTCCAATATAAACACACTACCACGAAAAACTGCAACCTTTCTCACAAGACTAAGAACAGGACATACAAATCTCACACATAAATACCTCATAGACAAATCACAACCACCCAAATGCAAATGCAATAACCCATTAACCATTAAACATCTAATGGAAGAATGCAACTACCTCACTTTCCACAGAAATAAATTAAATATAAATGGATTGAAAGATCTTGCAAGCGAAGAAAAAGAAACACTTTCAAATATAATCAATTTCTTTAAACAAATAAAACTATATAATAAAATTTAGATTAAAATACATAACAACAAAACAACAATAATAATAATAATAATAATAATAATGATAACAATTGTTAATAATAAGAATAATAACATTAACCTTTTTTAATTAAACCAAATTCATAAATATATGTAAAAGATATAAGCCTTAAATAACCTAATTTTAAGAGTTGAAAGGCCTACCTTTAATAATAATAATAATAATAATAATAATAAAAATGTCGGGTTATATAGATTTCGATGTATTTACATATTTGCATTTACATACTAGTACATTTAATGTATTTGTATATGTAAAATATGTTATAATTTGCATGTAATGTATATAAAATGTGAAAAAAGTAAAAAAATCTCTTAAACGTACATATGTTATCTACACCATAAATATGTCTTAATGTCAAAATATCTAGGTATGTAAATAAGTATAAGTACATAACATATTTATTTATAATGTATGGTTGTATGTATGTGTGTATAATTTAAAATATTATTAAATATCTACATTTATGTAAAACTCTGTCATTAATTTATACGAGTATGTAATATGCATGCATTCGTAGACATTTTAATATTATTTCTCCATTAAATAAAATATCGATGATAACATACTCGTATACATAAACCAGATACGGTACAATTGGTACAAATTATTATCGTACATATATCTCCATATCGTAGTCAAAAAGAAAAAAAGAAATTTGTTTTAAATGGAGCACATTACATACTTATGTGTACGTGTATATGATATCAAACGTTATTGGTATAGATTCCAATATTTTATTTCAAATGTAAAATGTATACGACGAAATTGTAAGTACGAGCATGAGATGGAGAAGAGAATTAATTTTAAAAATTAATGTCACTGCTGGCTGAATGCTGATATTCGAAAACGTAATGTTAATGATGAACTTTAGAAAAAAATAAATAAAAAGTAAAAAGTGGAAAAAAATCAAAGAGAACCAAAACTATAGGGATTGAAATTGAAACATACAGTATACAGATAATAATTGGAGCAATTGGAGCGTAAAGAGAAATCAATGATGATCAATGCAAGTAACACACGACGATAATATTGAATTTGATTAAAGTTAGTACTTAGTATTAGTACTACTCCTATTCGTCGTTTAAAATAATATGAGATGAGTGAGATAATTCGATACATTATGTACTATCATATGACATTATATGAAATCCAATTCAAAAATTTAAAATAGAATTAAGTTCAAAAAATAGAGAATTTCATTTTCTTTTTTACCAACATCACTATTCCAGGATGGTTTTGATGCAGATTGGATGCATATGGATATATATGCATTCTCAAATCTATTATGTGTACACACACACACATTTAAAATTATAACAATAAAAGTGTCTTTAAAAAAAATATCCTTTAATTTTGTCAAATATGTATATAAAAATAAGGACAAATCACTTTCAACTTTGAACCAAAAAAAAAAAAGAAGGAAAGGAAACATATGAGAAACGTAATGACAGTTAATTTGATTTGAATATTTTTTTTTTATTTTTTTTTCTGAAAAATGACATTAAAAATCAGTTGCATTATAACATTTGCGAGATTGTGTGTATTTGAAGTCTCGTTGTATGAATTTCTGAACAGCAGGATCAAAACATTTTTTTACGCAAATAAGTAGATATGAATATTTTGTACGTTAGCATGCAATATTATCGCTGTATGAATTTGAATTTGAATAAATTTATTTAGTCATAGAAAATTTTCTACAAATTCAATTTGAAAAAAAAAAAATTAAATTCCAAAAATTGTGAAATTTTACTTCATGATCAGAGTATTGCATTACAAGAAAATAAAAACAATTATTCCAATTAATATACTGTTCATATCTATTATATACATTTTCATTAAAAATAAAAAAAATAAATAAAATTCTAATTTTTTGAAACACGCCATTTTATGACTACATTTCTCTTTAAGAAAATTTTTATCGATTTTTACTTTCTAAATATTTTCTTTTTTCCATTTTCATCATCATTTTTTTTTTTAATTTTTTTTTAAATTACATAAAATCTAAAATGTAAAAACAAAAATTTTAAAATGAAAAAAAAGAAAAAATATTTAAAATGAATCCTAAAATCATTACTTAAGGTTTTTCTTTACCTTTTTTTTTTAAATATTTTATTTACCAAAAAAAAGAAAAAAGTAATAAGTAAACAAAAAAATAAAATTCAAGAAAATTAAAGGTGTACTACGGCAACACAAGTATAGTAGTAATCGTATCGTGTCGTATCGTATTCGTATCGTAGTATTTTATAGTGGTGGGTGGTAATGATTATGTGGGTTTGAAACTGGAATGTATATAATTTTGACTTATAAATAGATATGCAATGTTTGTATATAGGATATGTAATTTATACATAATGTTCATTTTTATTTATTTTTATTTTTTTTTTACTTTTTTTCTCAATACCATAAAAATAAAAATTTATTTTTTATGTTTTTCCAAGGTTAAATATTTTAAAATAAACACATCAACGTATATGTATATGTACATATCTGTTTACTTATCTGTATATATGTACAATGTAGATATAATCTGTGTAAATTTTTATATAAATTCGACTCTGCTATATACGAGTATATACATACATCCCTAATACTATGGTTCTATTTCATAGATTTTTTTATGACTTTATACATATGTATGTACTCATCTTACTTATAGGAGTACTGAGTACATAATATTGCTATTATATACATTTGTATATATGTATGTAAAATGCACATAAATAGAGGTAAGCATTTATTTTATAAAGATATACATACATATCTACATCTATTTCTATACAGGTGTATTCAAAAAAAAAATGATTTTGTTTTATATTCAAATATGTACATTACACACACACACACACACACACACATACATACATACATACACACCCAAAACAAATGTAGATGGTACATGTGAAAACTATTCAAATTTAGGTCAACCAGAATATCAAAATAGCTAAGAAAAATCTTGAAGTGAATGGTTTTTCTCTTTTTTTTTTTTAGTTTTGTTAAAATAGAAAACTTTTTTCTTCCTTTTTTTTCTGACATGACATTACTATATACACTTTTATCATCTTATATATAATTTACATGTCTATATATACATATGTATTTAGAAAAATGGCAACAAAAAAAAAACAGCAATAATGACAACAACAAAATACATACAACTAGCTAGCTAGGGAAATTATATTTTTTGGAATATTCATGTACAAATTTATGTGTAGGTACTGTAAATAAAAAATAAATAAAAATAAATATTAATATTAAAACGATATCATTTAAAAGAATTCATATAAAAATATTATTATTATTGTCTAGAACATTTAATTTTCTATATTCTTATGTATATCCCGAATATCCTTAAGCCTCCTATAGACTACACAAACACAAGCATGCTTCCGCAAACCGGAATAGGAAGCTAGAATAATAATGATAAGCAATTCGAGCTAACGCAAACAAGATTGTGCTGCAATCATTATTTTATGTTTTTTGGCTTTCGAAAAATGGAAAAAAATCACGAAAAAAATGAATAGCACACAGCTTTCATTAAGAGAACACACGAATTCCACTATTAAGCTTGTCCATACAGACTTACAACACAACAAAACTTTGTATCAAACAAATCAGATGATTGAGCACAAAATATTCAAAATTTCTTCAATCACTCAGATGGCTTGTAAGAACTAACAATCATTTATCATATACTACACAAGTGGCTTGCAATATTTTGTAGTCAGTACGAGGCTTTAATGTATACCAACATGAATGCCTTAAAAAATAGGTATGTATAGTAGGTAAGTATGCACATTACGAGTATTGAGTATACGGAACGGATATGACGAGTAGATACTCGAATAAAATTCGTTGAAAATGTGAGGCATACTGTAGCATCATCTACTGTAAAATTTCAGTTTCATCTTTGTCTTGCACTGAAAAACATGAACTTATGTATAAGAGTGAAAACTAGTGAAAACATTTTTTTGGAGAAAAGAGAAAATCATTTTAATGAAAATTAAAATGAAAGGCTGTACCTACACTTTACACATACCTATGTACATAAATACAGAAATGAATGAAAAATTTTTTAATGAAATATTTTTGATTCTATTCTCACTTTTGTTTACGTTTTTCTTTACGAAAAAAAACAATTTTTTTTTTTTTTTTTTGAAATTTTCTATGCACTTTTAGATGCTTTCATATTGTGCATTTTCATTTAATTTTTTTCGTTTACATGAACTGGTATAATTGAAATCCATTATGTAATTGAATAATTCATATGCAATAGTAATAGCAATAGTAATGAAAATTACATAAGAACATCTAAATACTAAATATATAACAAAGAGAATATGTTTTAATTACTTGAATATTTGTATGTATATCTACGAAAAATAAAAACAAAATTAGATGTTTAGAAACAAAGTTAAATTTGTATACTGCTTGTAGAATCGTGTAAGGATTTATACCTTTTATAGCACATACTATACTGCTTGTTTATAAAAGACTATCGCATACATGCATACTGTATGAAGTACACATATATACGAGTATATAATCGTAGATATACATACATACATAAACATTTTACGTATATGAAATTAATATGATTAGATATTATAAAACAATATTAATCGATTTTATTGAAACCTTACAGGTTGAATTAAAACTATTTATCTATACATGTATATGTTCATGTTACATATACTTAGTTATTTGAGATTATGTCATGATATGCGCGCGTGTACGATACAGTGCTGTTAATAAATAATTGGATAATTCAATTTTTATGAATCAAAAAATTATCAATTCTATATGAAATAAATGCAATTTCTTTTGTGTTTGTATATACGAAAATATTTGTGCACAAATATAAATGTAAATGCAAGCGCTAATAAATTCCGTAATTGGTACAAAAAAAAAAATTCTGTATTTATTGTAGAAAGAAAGTAAAGAAAATAATAATATTCAAATCAAGCAAATTTACGCGATTACGTATTCTATGGTCAATAAATCAATTTATTGTCTATAATATGGTTATGGAATTGGCTAGCTGTAGCTATACAAAATGTATATAACAATTTCCTATGTTTAAAATGAAATTGTTAGTTTATTTTTTTTTTCTAATTATTTCCTATACTGAATAAGTTCGAAATTTAATTGATTTTATCCAATGATTTGAATGCATTCATAGTAGTAGTAGTAGTAGTAGTAGTAGTAGTATCTGGTCATGATTGACGTGAGAATGACGATATAAAAATATTGTCAGTGTCATACATTTATGAATCGAATGTATGTATAAATTAGACAACCTTGAGAATAACACTAAACACAATTTTATTTCCTTTTATATACAGTGATTAACAAAAGTACAACAAAACAGAATTAAAATGTTTATAGTCGATATCTTATGTATTTTACAAACATTTGAAAACGATCATGAAAATTCATGAAATATCATGAAAAAATGATTGTCAAGTTAAATTTACAGAAACGTATTTTATTTGAAAATTTATGATTTTTTTCTATTACAATCTTATTCGAATGTCAAATGATATAGTCAATAACTCTGATATATGAGTAATTATTGTCAAATTTATGATGATGATCAATTGAAATTTTCGGACACGGTCTAAATAAGTATTTTCTTCATTCGAAAATACATTTCTTACAATTTTTAATTTTTAATAATGTACATACATAATGTATAAATTTTTCGATGTGTACTCTGATTATTAGCCATCAATTTCTTGAGTCAGTTTCTTTTCATTCAATTACGCATTTATGTTCTGCTCACCATCACTTGATATCTATATATGTATACTCGTATGTATTTACCCAATGAATGTGTACAAAATAAACTTTATTTATTTTAATATTTTGTTACCATTAATAAGAATAATATATAATATAATATTCATTTACATGATCTACATTATGTAAGATGTCAAGAAACTAAAATTTAGTCCTGTCAATTAGTGTATTGAAAAGTTAAATGTCTCAAACATTTTATACAATTTCTCTTCTACTTTATTATATATCATATTTATTTATCTATAATTATACTCATATATATCTGCTTACAAATTATAATAATAATAATATTATTTCATTAATCAATTAAACTAAATATTCATAAGAAAATGAAAATACATAATAACAAAGTTATCTAACTATTGTATGTAAATGTAACATGATTGTACACAAACGCATTTGTGTAAATGGAAACATATGAACGTACATATAATTATGTGTACAAATTACATTGTAATGTAATAAATATATCATAATAATATTTTTGTGTTTATTTTATATTTTATGTAATATAATGTACATATAATATTTTATATTCGGATACAATAATTTATAAAGCTAAGTATATATAATGAATTATTCATTTCTACATATGCACATATACGTACATAAGAGTACATACTTTTCAATATATATTTACGTATGCACACATATGTATGTATGTATAATTAGAAAAAAAAAGAAATACTAGGAAAATCTTTGTTAAAATGTTCAATAAAATGAAAATGTTTAAACAACTTATAATAAACATATGTATGGACCTATATACCAAACCATTCAATAAATGATTTATGCACGGACAGAGTAATAATATCTCATAAATCTGACAGATATTTGAAAGATTTTCCTTTCATAATTGTGTTGACTTTATCCTGTTATCTACATTCTATATGATACAAAGGGAATTATACCTATTAAAGCTATTAAATTGATAATACGAGCATCTGTATGTAACAATGTTTAATGACATATTTTATTATTCAATCTGTACTGTATGTACTACACATATAAACTAGTAATAAAGGAGTACATCATTTCAACCCTATTATTATTATGATTATTATTATATTTTACAGTTGATGGGATTACAATAATATCATTGGAATTTGAATATTACGCAAAAATGTTTCCATATATGTATGTGTAGGACAAAGATTTCCTGATATCTAAAATACCACGATACTGTAAAACTAATCAAATATAAATCTATGCTCGTACATATAAGTAGGTATACAGTGTATGTTTGCATTATAAATGTAAACGAATGATGTGTGTATAACATAATGTCTATCTCTATATATACATAACATATATGAGTGTATATATTAAGTATATATTCTGCAGATTATTGCTGTGTAAATATTTAAATAAAATCTGTTTATCATGTATGTGCATACGTCAAAAAGTTTTAATGATTATAATGCTGATGAATGTAAATAATTAAATTCAGTACATACATATGTATGTATGTATCTATACACTACCACCACCACTACTTTATAATAAATACATATATGCGTGTTTATGTGTCCACAAAATGTGTATATCAACTATATTCATGGCTATATAAAAAAATAACTATAAACAAAACGATAGGATGCGATGAATAAATAAATATGAGAGCAACAACAACAGCAACAAAATGAAAAATATAAGATGAAAAATATACATATTATTTTCCTTGTCAAAACGTGACTGCGAGTATGTAAAAATTTTCATGAAAATTGGAATAATTTTATTTTTTATCTCCATCCGATGGGTAGCTATATCTATATGCTCTATAGAGGTACTAACTTCATGCTTGTACGAGTGAGTACTCACATAGACACCGATGTCATCATCCTACGGGTATTAGGTGGTAGGATAGTGTTTCCCTCCTTTGAAAAGGTCAAAGCCCAAAAAGGGTTGTAAATCATATAATGTCAGAGGTAAGAAAAATAAATCTATTCAGCTCTTCTTCTGAACTTTCTATATATAGTACAGTATGTACTCATGTTCTACATTCTATGTTTTTTTTTTTTTTTTACAGAATGAGAAAATATAAAAACGCAGATATCCTACATTATATATGACGAGTACTGATACGTGCTGTGTAATATTGTAATATGAAAATGATTGATTTCATGTGAGCACGTATTACATATAAAAAAAGAAAATTGTAAATTTTTATTTTACATACTTATCTAAATACTCTTATACTACACTCGTTCATAATTTAAAATCATAATTTAAAGTAGGTTAGTAGTAGTAGAAGTAGTTCAGCTCACCACCAACTGCGGTTATTTTAAAAGCAAAGTAAAACTTCGAAAATTTATTGTGAACAACATACGTTTTCTACAGATTCTACAAAATATTTACTCTTGTAGAAAGAAAAAGTTTTGAACAAGAAAAAGGTGTCAGAAAGTAGGTATATATAAAAATAAAAATATGAAGAATGCCTCATTTTCAAATTAAATTTTCAAAAATTAGAGATATTTTCAACTGTATAGATAAGCTGGATAATGGAACAGAATCACAAAATATTCATACTACACCTTCAGACCTTCATTTAATACGTTTAACACGTTGAAGCGTTGAAGTACGTGCATATGTATGTTATAATGCCTGAAATTTAATATTTGTTGTTATTACACAACACATGGCTGCATGTACCAAAAAAACGTACATAACATAAGTATTTAAAAACTAATTTATTGTTTGGCTTAAAAGCTCTGCATAGTGTACAGTGTGTTTATATGTAATAGATTGTAAAGCAATTAATATGCTGTTAATAGTTGGAAACGCGTGTACCACTTAAAGTCATTCATAAATTTTAACTGAGAATTATCTACTCGTGTAAATCTACTCATTTATAGGGTGGGGCAAAAGTAATTTTTGCAAATGTTTTATGTCATTGTGCTTTGATTTTCCCGTTACAATCAGACAGATAATTTTACAACTTCAAGGTGTCTTCAATTTTTTATAAAAACAGAGTCCAATTATTTTAATTTCTAATAAAATGGCAGCCAATTCACATTATGCCATTACTTTTGCCCCACCCTTAATTTAATTGAAAACAAATTATGTGTACCAATTTGTACATAAATACTCCTGAATAAATTTATTAAATGTGCTCCTAGTATATGTATGTGCATTTTTTTTTCTAATAAATCTCCAAATTCTAAATTTTAATTCATTTCGAATTCCTTAAATGTACTACGTATACTAAATGTTTCAATATTTATGGTGGTTGGAAACCAAAATCATAAAACATCTTTCAAGATATAAGAAGTAAAATAATTCAACAGAAGAAATAATATATTGAGTGCGGTATTTCCATTTTGAAATTCAACAATTTAATGTACAAGAAACCATAGAAATTCAATGGTACTCATCGTACACGCGGAAAAATTTTTATGAAATCATATCACGTAATTAAAATAAATTTTCAAAGAATTTTCAGAAAAAATTCACCAAAAAAAAAAAAAAAAACAAACATGAAGAAAGCATAATAGACGTATACAGATAAAAAGATTTATTACATTCACAAAAGATTTTATTTAGTAACGATTCGTGATAAGAGTACTGATAATATTCAAATTATTGATTTTCATATCAAATTAATCTGATTGTTCAGTGTAACAAAAAAAAATAAATAAATAACGAGTACCTATATGTCAATAATTTGCTATGATGTGCTAGTACATAGATAATCATATTTGTAATTATTTGTAATTGAATACGATAACGTCATAAAGTTATTTTATTTTTATCTCTTTAATATAAAATGTTAAATGTGAAAGATACATACATGAATACATACACTTACATATGTATATGATAATGCAAAAAAGTATGTGTGAAATAATTATCGTCTGTATATAATACGTGAAATATAAATCGATCGTTCAATAAACTATGCACTTATCTATATACCTGAATGTACACAGTACAAGTACACTGAAGTACACTCATACAGAATATAAATTTACAATTGTATGTATCTATGTACTACAAAATCTATTCGAAAATGAATTAAATCCTTTTGAAATTCAAAATTATATATTTATGATAGTAAATTAAAATGAAGAAAAATTCTTGCATTTCAAATGTGAATAAGCCATAAATACTTAGATGCACAGTGATTTACAAAAATTAATAGCATCCATAACCATTTGAATTTACAATAGATAAAAATATCAAAAATAATATTTTTCAATTTATTTACAGTCTACGAAGAAAACTGTAAAATTAATAAAGAATCTATCTAAGAATTCAATAAATAATTACTAGGCAAACCCTAAGTATAGATCGCATAAGTCTAAGTCACCTTAACTTTATCTATACCAGTAACAATATAAGTATAAATTTCCCTTTACTTACACACCAATTTAGTAAATACTTTCAAGGAAAATTTAATATGTGATTGTCATCATCATCAGCACTTCACTACAACCCTGTTTGGGTCTTCGTCTTCACTTGGTGTAAAATGAGGCTCCAGACATTTCGATCTTTAGTTAACATTTTGAATCTGTAATTATTGTGAATAAGTTAAAAATATATACGATCACAATATTGCTCGATTAATTAATACTCGTAGACTTTTCATGTAGATACACTTTTTTTGGATCTTTAATTTTTACACTTTAATTTTCTTATCCACGTCTCCGAAATGTTATTGTTTCTGCATCTAAATTGAGTGACTTCACGAGTACAGTCTCACTAATAATATCACCAATTGAAATTCAAATGAGTTCTCTATTGTTTTGTAAAACACTGTACTTTTACGTACATAATGTAGGATAGTACGTGTACAAAAAATATTATATAAAAAAATTTTTTTTTTATAAATAAATCATAAAATCATTAATTCTCATATTATACATGCTCATAATATGCACATAAATGTACATATGTGAATGTGTGTATTATAATAAACGAAAATTTGTATAGATTCATACTTATTCATATACTTATTACATATTTGTCGTATATAAATGTACTGTATACACAGTATGTAGTTCATTCATTATTATTCAATATGTTCATTGTCCTCATATAAAATTTATTTTGTTGAATTTTCAAATATTTGGTACTTATGCAGATAAAATTTTCATATACCTACCTATAACCATCTATAAAGTAGTAGCATATAAAAATGAATTCTTTATATGTGTGTGTGCATAAAATATTTTTGTATACTGTATACATATATTTTTTTTTAACTTTTCTATGCTGTATGTTCATATCCATATGTACACATTGTCCACAAACGATTTAAATGTACACATGCAATATCGATATAAATTTAATTTCAAATACATACATACATCTGTACATATGTGTGAAATACTGAATATATAGGATATTGTAATATATAATCATTAAAAAGATTTTCTAAAGTACATAACTATACATATAAATAATTTTTGAAGTACATATACTCATTCAATTTGTATTGTATGTGCATAAGTTCTTACTTACATACAAGGATTGTATATTCTACGAGGATATACAATAATAATAATAAGTTATTCTATAAGTATACTTTTGCACATATATCTACAGAAATATCTACTTACATATATGTGCATAAGTTTTTACATCCTAATTTGTATGAATTTTAGTTTTATATGTGTGTAGATATTCTAACATATGGGATATGACATTGTTGTTGTAATAAATATATGATCCTCTTTGTATATGATTAGGAGAACATTTTTATATATGTACTCGTAATGTAGACTGAATATTATTTCAGAAAAATAAAAAATAAAAAAAAATGAAGAAACTACTAAATTTAAATTTTAAATTACCTTCTGTTTTACTTTATAATGTAATTTATTTCTGAATTCATGAACACATAAACGAGCTTATAACACATATACGAAATGTATGTATGTACTAATTCATGTGTTCTACATAATATTATGTTCTCATCTACATATCTATATAGTATGTACGTACAACCGAATATAATGTCTCTGAATGTACATTATATGGGACTCTTTATATTCAAAAAAATTGTATGAAATTTTATGAATAAATAGAATGAAAAATTTGACTTTAAAACAAAACAAAAAAATTAAAGAAAATTAAAAATAAAAATAATTTCACTCCATCGGGTACAAAAAAAATATATATGTATTCTCATTTGGATATTGCTATACATAAATTTAAATGCATCCATACATATATTATGTAAATCCTTTTAAAAATTTATTCTACAATAGAGGATTTCATGTTTGATACAGACAAACAGACAGAATGATGTGAAAAATCTGTATTGCATATATAGAAAAATCTATATAGTAAGAGGATGAAAATGTGCAACAAAACGCATATACACATCATAAATTTTTTGTCTACGATGAAATATTTCGATGCTATATAATAGCTGTCATCAACTTCATAATCTACATCACATCAAGATATACTTTGAAAATATTTCATCAAGATGCCACTAAAATATGTATTTTTGTGGTATATGACAATATGATGTAGATGTGTGTGTGTGTGTTGGTTTGTGTAAAAATATAAATAATCGTAAATATGCATATTTAAAAAAAAAAAAATCAGAAATTTTTTATCCTTCTTCTTAACTTTTTATAAAAATTATACACTAAAATAAATCTTAGAATGTGTAGGATAAATAATTCATCTACACAAATGTATGTACATGCATTGACATTGATATGTAGGTGTACATTTACATATATATACATAAAATTATAAAATATTTTCTGATGAGATAAATATAAAAATTATTAAAAATATAAATATGACTAAAAGATTAGCAAAAATATGTGCAAAAGTAAATACAGTAATGTGAGTGAATATACATATATGTATTATGTACATAAAATTTTCTAATAAAATGTCAAAAATATTAAAACATTTTTTTATTTTTAATGAAAAATTATACATACAAGATGTTAGTTTTTCTTCCTGTTATATGCTTTAATCATAATATCAAGGTGTGATATACAGCGTGTACTCATCGTACAGATATATAGTCAACGTGAAGATTGAATGAATACCACCAACACAAACAAACCACATAAATAAATTTACATCATCACCATTCATTATTCATCATTCTCCTACTCAGTACAATCTCTAAATAATAAAATTATACTCAATATTAGTCAGTCATCCCTCGTCGATGTTGTGTTAGTGAGGGAATAAAAGAGAGAGAGAAAAAAGAAGAATTATGAAAACTTTGATACTTTATTATACACAGTGTATTCCATATTTTTATTTTTATAATTTTATAATAAAATACGTGGTGAGGCGATACTTTATTATATATATATATATATATTTTTGTTAGAAATTATTTTTTTATGTCACGTATAATTGACTTTTCCAATGTATAGGAAGGGTTTATAATTAACTTCAATATGAATACGTAAACTCATGAGATCCTCTATGTTTTTCACTTCATATACATATGTACAATAGAATGTCTACACTATATATACACTCTACTTTATCTATAACTATAATACTATTCGTATTCCTATGTGGGATGCGATACAATAATACGATACATACTCTCAACTCACGTATACTTAAGTGGTCTTAAGTGGTTGATTAAATAGAAGAAAATTGTGATTTTATTTTTTATTTATTTATTTTTTTTTTTTTTACCAAGGTTATGAAAAAAGGGCCATCATATGAATATCATTTTCATGTATATATATGCATGAATGCATGCAGAGGGATTTTAAGTACAGAAAATTATTGTTTATATCAAAAATGCACTTTCGTTTGATCCTCCTGTGTTGTATCATTATTGCAACAGGAAAAAAACCAAGTTTGTATTACATGATTTGGTCCTGTTGTATCGTTATGGCAACAGAAATAATCAAGTTTTGCATTACCTTGTCATACTCGTATGTATACACGATATTGGGCCCTGAATTGTAAATTTACTCGTAATCGTAATCGTAATATCATTTCTATGCAGATAAATTCTGGATATGTAGGTACTCATTGTACATTATTACGATGAGAATTGTATTTATGTAGATACTTAAAATTTAAATCACGTACTCGTATATACCATATCCGTATTAATATACAAATATAATTTGCATATTTTTACATAAATCGGAAAAGAAATTTATTTTCACAGACATAACATTAAATAAAATATAAAATTTTTTAAAATGAAAATAAAATAAATAAATAAATAAAATAATTAATTACAAACATATAGAATATGAACACTCTAGAGGTTCACTAAAAATGATTTTGAATTAAACAGTTTTCTAGAAATTGTGTAATTTTTTGGTCAACCGCACTCAATAATTACATAACTTCTTTCCAACATACACAATCTATATAATATAATCATCTACCATTTACAATCTATAATACATAACAAAGTTTTTGTGTTACAAAAATTATGAATTGTAATGGATTTCATTTCATTTTATCGTTGCTGTTGCTGTTATCGTTGTTGTTTGTTTACTGCTGCTGTTGCTGCTGCTACTACTGAAAATTATCGTCATAATTTATTCAACTGTATAATAACACAACATAAATTCATATTTAACAAAATTACAATAAGAGGACGAACAGAAAAAAATTATAATAAATGAGTAACGAGAATTCCTTACCTACTTATATATAAGTGCTACCTATATACTTAATTGTATCCCATTTTTATAATTTATATAAATAATCACAGTAACTACATACATATTTCATATACTTACTTATACAGATAAATTGTTCAAACAAACATTTGTTATGAAACAAATAAGAAGGGTGTTTTGGAATTGTTGTCATCATACCGCAAAGTACGTGCCAAGTCATTGTCATAATATGTTGAGCAGCAAGCATAATAATGTGCTAACATTATTTTGGCACTTCCCGAGGAAATTTATAATTTTTCTCAACAAAAAAATATCAAAAATTTATAACTAATTGTCATAACTTTTAACAAATCGACAACATTTTTGGATAAATCGTCAAAATTCTCGAACAAACTATCATAGGTTTTGGACAAATCGTCACAATTTTTTAATAAACTGTCAAAACATCTGAAAAATAAATTCCACCTTAAACACATATCGTATTACTGGTATTACTTAGATACAGAAACATATCTTGTTGAGAATTACGTTAAAAATGTTTGTAATTTGCTGCAAATAATTTGGCATACTTTCTGTTTTTTCTAGGAAACAACCTGTACATATTTGATAACTCTCATATAACTATACTATCTACATAAATTGAGTGCATTCGAATGTGGATAATTTGAAAATCTTTTCGTAATTAGAAACTTTTGCCGTTTCCGAGTAGACTCACTTTAGGGACCTGTTTTATGGTTTCTCAGATTTTAGAAGCAGCAGCGAATAGTATACATAAATTAATTTTCTGTTTTTCTTCTTCTTCTTCTTCTTCTTTAATTTCAACCATTTCAACATTTAGAAATTCTATAATGAGCTATGTCCTTTCTGCTACATAAAAATGTAAACATAAAATATATTATCTGCTGTACAAAAATATTTCTTCTGAATATATTTATAATTCGCAGAAGGAAATAAGTACAAATTTTTTCGTTCTGTGCTTTGTGACAATTTACATTTAAATTATGATAAATGTTTTGTGTAATGTACATTTTATGATTTTTCATTCATTATTTTTTTTTTCTCTTTCTCTCTGTTTGTTTATATTCATATTATTAATTTTTATTGTTATTACTTATTATGATTTGAAAGGCGAAAATAAATCAAAAAATCAGAAAATAAATTAGAAAATTATATATGAATAATGTGAAAGAATTTTAAGGATTTATTAAGATATTATTTATTATGATGAATTTTATTTCATGTACATACTACAATCACTTTAAATTTACAATTATTATCTAACATGTACTTGAACATTTATTTATTTTTTTCTTTTTTATTTATTTAAAAGGATTTCAATTTTTATTTTCAGTTCAATATCGATGAAGCATGAAAATTTCCTGCTGTTATAAGTATGTACGAGAGAACTGTGAATTTGTGATTGAATTTCGAAAATTGAAATGAAAAATTGAAGGAGCGTAAATATTGTAAGCTAGTAAGTATGTATAGCATTTTAAATTTCATTTAATTTATGGTACAATTACATACTTGTATACAAATTGATTTGTATACTCAACTCATAATAAAATCATAAAAATTTTTAGTAGATATGTGATGAAGAATTAACATAAAATGTTTGAACCCTTGTTATGTTTGTATATAGTATGATACATTTAAAATTTATGTAAGTCGATATATTTATACGATGATTGAATATAACTTTATTTTATTCCAATATAACATCAATATACTATCTTCTTGACTATAAAAAATTCTGTATATACATCATCTAAAATATACTTACTTGTATCTAGTACATGTATCTTGTATCTCATAAATTCTTCGTTAAAATATTGACCTACTAAATAAATATAGCTAGCTCCTCTCGCAATTAAATGTACGTCATAATATATGTGTACTTATGCTTATGTGCATATTATCGTATTATGTGTATATGTGACCTAATTTTTTTCTTTACAAATTTATCTTATACATAAGTATAAGATATAAGTTTATTTAATAGAATTGATTTTTTATACATTATATACTTATTTGTTGTTTTTTTTTTCATATCTATCGATAAGAAATTTTTTGAAAATCTGATACATGTATGTGCTTTATAGAGAACACCTAAACATACGAGTAGTACGTGAACATACATGCATAGAATTTATTTAAAAAGTAATTTCCTAACGTAATTTCCAGATTAAATGAAATTGATATGATATGATGTATACATAATTTACTACATATTATACATTTTTATTTACACACAAATGAATATAAACGATTATATATATATATATATGTATATGTTGTGTATGTATGCATATTTGAAATTACGCAAATTAATTTTATATTTTCAATAATTACTAATTTATTTTATAAAATTTCTTAAATGTATGCATATGTAGATTGAACAGAAACTTAATTCTTCTCTTGTGCTTGTACTTATGTTATGTACACTTCTTATATTTGATACGATTATGTATATACGAATACATACAAAGTACATATGTAAATGTGAAAATATTTTATTCATATTTATTTTATACTGTAATCGAGAAACATATGTATGCATGTGTATGTACAAAATGCTTCTGATATTATTATTTTCATATTAAATGAAAGGATCAAACTCAAATTATTTATACTATCTAATCAAATACAGATAATATTCAAGTTAGATAGAATCTACATATGCATATTTATGTACACATATGATGTATATTTAATATAAATAAATTATATTATATAAAGTAAAAGTTTTGATTAATTTCTTGTTTACTGTGAATGAATGAATCTTAGTTGTTTTATTTTTTTTTATTTCGTTTTCCTTTCAAAAAAAAAAAAGTACCTTTGAAAATATCACAAAAATATGAGTTGTATATACATCTACATATATGTAAAGTATTGCTGCGTAGAATCTCATATAAATGTTTGAAAATTATGTAGAAAAATATATCTTTTATATTTTCCATTTTTTTTTTGTTTTAAATACTAATTAAACATACAAACATTCCGATTCTTAAGAATTCAATTTAAAAAATGCTTAGATGTATACATAACTTATACTCGTACACGCATTCATTTAATTTGTACATATAAACATGAACTATATAAGTATTATGATAAATAATAAAGAGGGTTCTTTAAATTATATTATAAATTCAACTAAATACGTACATACTCTTATGTGCTTATTTAATGCATGTCACAAGTAAAAATAAAATCAGAAAAATGAAGATTAAAAAAATTTATAATTAATTTAATGTAGTTTATCTTACAAAATCCTTAATAAGAATTTTTTTTTTTTCTTCTCGTTATAAATTATACAATTTAATCGTAATAATGTTAATATTACTACAAAATATAAAATCTGATGTAATTAATTTAAAAGAAATAAAAAAAATTCAAATAAAAATAAACGAAGGTATATCCAATTTTTTACTTTGTCTTCAAGACAAATCTCCTATCTACAGTAATTAATGTGTGTCCAGAATGTCCTTTTTTTTTCAATCATAATATAAGAACTAACATAATTTGTCAGTTTTATCTGTTAAATAAGTAATATCGGATAATTAAATTTCAGTTACAAATTTTTTAAAGTATATATATAGCAGACATACATGTTATTTTGTTCTCTTATATTTTACAGCTAGGATTTGACCTTCTTATAGAAATTCTCCTTTTTTTTCTGTGAATTTTCTTGTCGAAATTTTCTTTTACGTTTGAAAAACATACATTTACTTATTTGATCAATTTAATTTATATTTTTTTTTGTCTTAATTATTTTAATTTGTTAACGCAATAACTTTTGTACATTCTATACTGATTAAAATACATTTTTAACACAAACTTGTATATAAACCTCACTGTGTATGTTGTTTTTATTTTCATGTTATCATAGTGCATTGAATATAAAATTTTTCAAAATAAATACAAAAATAAAATATTTGGATCAGAATACAGAGTACAGCGACTAGATAACTAAATATCTATACGCACTAATTGAACTGAAACTACATATAATATCATATCAGTATTGTACATAATAATAAAATTGTAGAACATGTAACATTAGGATATTAATTAAATTTGTCTGAAATCATATAATGTCCGTACAATTTACAAATTTTGCAATCAGATATAGTGTGCATGTATGCATGAATTCAATTTACTGTATGAATGTAGATGTATACGTATAAATGTATAATTCGAAAGTGATGACCAGAATTTATAGAACACCTTACTAGATCTATACTTATATGTACCTTACACTATTAGCTTTAAGTTAGAATAATTTTATGTAAGTTAATTATGACAGTAGATGTGTTAACATGAACGACCATGTTTTTTTTTAGCTGCCATATTTATTTCATAATATGTGAATAACCACGAACACGAAATATGAAAGTTTATTAAAAGTTGATTATTCGTGTTTGTCATGTACATTATTCGTATTCCAATAAGAGAGAAGCAAGTAATATGGAAATGAAACAAAAGCTATAAAAACTATATGCATACGAATATTACGACAAACTGAAACGTAAAATGAATCTCCTTATAAACAAAATTTCAAAAAGAGTACTTCGTAGGTATCCTCTGTATTTTTAAAGATTCAATGTAAGACGTAGAAGAAAATTTATTAAAACACTACACTTTTATTGAATCACACCTTGTATGAGTGTGGTTGGTGTGGTATAGACATGATTTGTGTCAGAAAATTAAGTTAGATTAATGAAGAACGTTAAATTAATAATACATAAATGTATTAAAACTTATTATGATTAGATTTATACTTATTTCTATACAAATAATATCTCGAAATGAACCGAAAAGAGAACTTTTTTTTTAATTTATGAAGTATACAAAATGTTGGTAGCCACTGTTTCATTACACATCATACCACAAAATTTATTCAAGATTCACAATTCAATTTACTCATTGAATATACCCCCTCAATAACAAATATAATGTAATACTGCAATTAATTTAAACATACAACAATTCAAAACCATGGTCTTATGTATATTCTCGTTCTCGTATGTATGTATATGGTATAATTTTGTAGATAAATGTATGAGTACAAGTACATTAATTTATATACATTTTATGTACATACATATTAGATGTTTGAATTTCAGTATAATATTTCAGTATTATAATTCAATGTCTCATTAAAACTAATTTAATAAATTAACTGAATTGAAATCAGAAAAATGGTTGAAAATGCAAAGATATAATGGCATAAAATAGGATGATAATTTCACATTTATATTGAAGAACATGTAAAATTAATATCAAGCAAATAATTTAATTGATTTATTACATTATGTACTCAAAAAATTATGATAATAATAGCCAATAATCATTATTCATAATGAATTCAAGTGAATTTTAAAGATTAAAAACTAAACAAAAGTATACAATTCATTTCTATAGATAAAATAATTGAGGGTATACAGCAATAACACCATAAAACACATCGTATATGAATATATGAATGTCTAATGAATATTTTTATTCGAATTTATTGATCCTTGTATTCATAAATATCAGTCAAATTGCGATCGAATTTCAGATCTGATCAAATTCTATTTATTACAGTATTAAGAGGATGTTTTTCAAATTTGCTGGATTTCTGATTTTGCTGATTTTCCAACCAATTTGTATTAAATTGAATTCTAAAATTTGATCTCCATTTTACGTTTGTATATAAATACGATCAAATATTACGCAACAAATATAATGTGCATTGAATTTTTTTGATTTTCGGAAATTTAATAAAACTTTTTCAATCGTTTCTCATACGAAAACTGAATTATAAATTATACAATTTGTTAACAAATAATTGAATTGAAATAGAAAAGAAAAAAAAAACGACCTCTTATTTATAAAATTAATTTAAAGCAAAAGAAAAAAAGAGAAAATTTTAATTGCACAATTTTATAAAAAATAAATTGAGAAAATTAATTTAAATTGTTTTAGATAAAATCAAATCTGAATTGAACTATAAATTAAATATTTATGTACGTATTTAAAATTATAAAATTAAATTAAATTAAAATTGATATGAGAAATAAAAAAAAATAACAATCACACAATATTCAATTTTAAATTTAAAATTCACCAAAATTTGTACATCAAAAACAATTTCGAACACAAACGAAAGAGAAAAAAAAATAACGAGACATATGAGAAGAGAATCTTCATTAAAAACTTTTACCACAAAAAAAAAATTTGAAATTTATTGTAGTTGTGACTGGAGTGCATAAACTAAAAACGCATACAATCGTTTCATTCAATCGTTCCTATACATACAATACAAACAATTCATTCATTAACTATAATTCATTTCTATATAAAACAAATAAATAAAATAAAAGAGAGAAAAGTTTTAAATTAAAACAATCTCAAAATCTCTGTCTGTCCATAACTACTGTATAAAATATATATTGATTGTTATTTCCAATTTGATTTTCTCTCTATTAACGAGATAAAAAATAATTTACCAAAATAAAAGAAAACCTCAAAAAATATAGACAAATAAAAACTTTACAATAATTATTGTATTTTCACGTACTAAACAACAAAATTTTCTTAAAATTTTTTTTTTTTTTCAAATTTCGAAAACTTTTTTATGATACCCATGGTATATAAATAGGATAACAAAAACCAACAGAAAAATACATAACATAACACATAAAATTAATAAAATATTAAATATACTGAAAAAATATTATTATTACCGCAGACAAGAAAACAACGTAAACCAAAACCAAAACCAAACAAAAAAAAAAAAAAAATTATAAATAAATACTCATGTACATATAAACTCAGAGAAGAAAAAATGTATTTAATTTGTTGTTTCAGTTTTCAATCAGAAGGTGAAATTGGGTGAAATATGGGTATACATGGTCCATCTTCCTGCATAAACTCATATACGGTCATGGAATTACCACTCATGCACATATATACTGGTTGTAACCAACAGATAAAATATGGTTCGGTAAACTTTTCAATTGCATAAATTTTTTATGATTTATCAATTTCATAGTTTTTGTAAAAAATTTTTCTTATGTACATATACGTACATTTACACAGAATGAAAAAAAATCAAACATAAAAAATGTTGATAGGTAATAAAAAATTTAAAGAATATTTTCTCATGAAATTTGTGTTTATACACATTTTCTGATAAGATAATTTTTTGCTATCAGTTGTTTCTATATGTACATACTACATAGTATATTTTTGTTGTGCTTATATAGTTTTAAGTTTTAAGCTTGTAATAAGAAGGTTTTATGTGCTTTACAGAATATATAATCTAAAAAAGGATATCGTAGATAAAAATACTGTGAAAGGTATTCAACATTTCTCAAAGTGTTTAACATTACTAAGGGTCAGGATATTTAAAATTTCTCGTAGGATATTTTCAAACTATAAAAAGAATATTATGTTTTTGTTATTTCTTGAATTATTTGTAATCCACAAAACGTAAAGATAAACATAAAATTTTAAAAATAATTCACAGTGTTAGAAAATTTTCTGTTCTCTGTTTTATAATGAAAACCCATCATTCATCGTATATATAAGAATAACAGAATACTAATAAGAGTTTTGAGTATATACATATGTATATGCAAAAATTTATTGAAAAATTGTGTTATGTATTTTTTATTTGAAAATACTTTTTCTGAGAAAATTATTTTTACTGAATAAGAAAAACAAAAAAAAATCCTTAAATCCTTTAAGTGATTTTAATTTTTATTTTCATTTTAATACTCGAATTTTTTTCTTTTCCGATGATCGTATAAAATTTATTATTAACAACATCCACATTTTTATATAATAAAGAAAATTTTGTATTTTTATCTTTGTTTTTATAACAAAACAAAAATGACACGTAAGCCAAATATAACCAAGTATTTGCACTGTAGTGATATGTAGACATATAAGTGCATAAAATACTAAAAATTATACGTATTTCATTAAATATTTATAGTTAAATAAATCCATATAGAGATATGTATTATGTATCATATATGTAAGTATGTAGATAAAAAAAGAATTCGATATACTCGTATGTACAAATATTCTAATAATAATAATAATAAAAAAAATGTTTTTAAAAGAAAATTTTTATCAAATTTATTTCCTTATATTTTTTCCCATAAATAAATACAAAAATGTATGAATGTATAGATAGAGAGGCAATCATATACACACAATATACGTGATGATACGAGTATATTTATTTGCTTAGTAGACATATCCAAAAATAAAATAAAATTTAAAAAAGCAAATAAGCGCAGATATACGAGTATGCATAAATATAACAAATTCCATACATCAAACACGCATACACTCGTGTATTGCATACACACATATCGTGTATATTTCTTTCAAAAAAATACTTTTGTTCTCTATCATCATATATGTATATATACGTAAAATAAAATATTTAAAAATTCTCATCTATGTATTGTATTTGGGTCAATTATACACTTATATGAACATTTATGTAGATTCATTTTATACTATATACATTTATATGTGTATATTAATTTATCTATATAAATATTCAATGAATAACTTCATGTATGTGTGTGTATATAGTACACATATTCATATCAAAGTTAGATACTAGACAAATATTATTTGGATTTTGTGAAAAATATATGTACATAATTCTTCCCTGTACACATTTTCGTATACATTATGTTAAATCCCATAACGAAGAATAAAACAAAATAAAAACAAATAAAAAACTAAAAATTGAAATATAAAAAAAATATTTATAATAAATTGAAAAATATACTATATACACACTTTTAAGTAGTAAAGACATATCTACTAGATATGTATAGAGGAAGTAAGTAAAATCTATATTTTATATTACAAATGTATAGGCAGGGATATAATAAAGCACAAAGGAATATGTTCTTATGTTTGGATATACATATACGACGATATAGATAATTTTAAAACTTTTCAATATTTCCTATATTTTTTTTATTGTACACATTCACACACTCTTACACACTTTATTAACATATATCGTATGTATTTGCATATTGGGAATTGGATAACACAAACATATGCTATATACATGAATTTACACAGAATAATGAAAATACAAATTCTCGTAGATACATATATAGTACTTTTCATTTGATGTGTATATAACAACGAATATACTCTTATATGCCTCATATCAGTATGCATGCTATACATTCACAAATGAATTGAAATATATAAAAATATAATATTTATAAAATAGGATAAAAATAAATAAAAATATATCCTCATTCACCTATTATTATCATACATTATACATACAAATATTCGGTTTCGGTTTCGGTTTTTTTTTATGTTTTTATATTTTATTTTAATTTCATTTTATAGTTGCCTTTTTTTTTAAAGTTATTGCAGACTATATACTTGTATATCATAATAAATTTTACTTTACGAGTACAACAGGAAATAATATTCAACATAAAATAAAACAGAACAAGAAAGAAAACAAACAAAATATAAAAATAACCGATAACACACTATACCTATAGTACAAGTATAATTTCGAAAAAAATATTAAAAATAAAATAAATGAAAATTGAAATTTATACACTTAAGGATAATTCAATTTATATATATAGTTATGTATATGTACATATATGTATATGCATAAAGATATGATGAGATATTGAATTTCAATAATTCTTCTTTTAGCATTTTGTATTATATACAACCTTTTATACTTTAGAGGTATGTATATCTATTTCACGAGTATAATATAAAAGAAGAAGAGAAGGTATATCCTCTTTTGGAAAAGTAAAATATAAAAAATAAATTAGAAATACAAAATGTAAAAAAAAATTACGAAATGATGAAACGAAAATAAAGAAAAATTACAATAACGAAATTTGTAGTTATATCCTGAATATCCTGAAAATAAATTTAGAATTTTTGGGAAAGAAAATTTTTTTTATAATGAAATTTATTTGGGCTTTTGGTTTTTCTTCACTTTTTTTTGTATTTTACAAATTTGGAATTTATATTTAATTTCACAAAATTATAAAAAAACTAAAGAGAAACAAAAAACAACATTCAAAATGGCGTAAAAACAAATCTTTAAATTGAAAATATTTTTCTGTTATTAAATTAATGCGAATATTGTACATAACAAACATGGAAAATCAATTAACAACATTTAATAATTGTTCCTCTCTACTCTGTAGCAGTAGAGTTCATTGCTTTAGTACCGCCGTACTTGTAGTATACGCTATGCTAATACGATACGAGTAGTATTTCACACACTTCATATAAATGTTTACTCGTATTCTCATTCCCCAGAAAATGTTTATTTTATCTATGAGCACTGAGTAGTATGCGAATAATGTGAATGACAAAACATGGAAAAGCAACAAACAACATTTTACACTTGCTCCTCTCTCGGTACATAGAATGCGAATGTTGTATATGAAAAAAACACAGAAAATCAACAAACAACATTTTATACTTGTTCCCCTTTCAGTATAGATTGCGAATGTTGCACATGAAAAACACAGAAAATCAACAAACAACATTTCATACTTGTTCACCCTTCAGTATAGATTGCGAATGTTGCACATGAAAAACACAGAAAATCAACAAACAACATTTTATACTTGTTCCCCCTTCAGTATAGAATGCGAATATTGCACATGAAAAACACAGAAAATCAACAAACAACATTTCATACTTGTTCCCCCTTCAGTATAGATTGCGAATGTTGCACGTGAAAAATACAGAAAATCAACAAACAACATTTCATACTTGTTCCCCCTTCAGTATAGGTATAGATTGCGAATGTTTTACATGAAAAGCACAGAAAATCAACAAACAACATTTCATACCTTACAGGCTATCTATCATTGGCATCTCCCCATCATTATAGTACAGTACACAGTGTTCAGTTGTTCAGTATAAACGACAACCATGGTGTAAAGAGTATAGAGTTTTATATTTTTTACACCTTTTACATTCTTTTTACACCATGGACGACAACAGTAACGAGTGAAAAATTTCTCTAATGAATTTTAAATATTTTTAATTGAATATTGAATCGAATAGAAATTCAGTAAACACAGAAATTATTTTTAACTTTTCTCTTTAAAGTAAAAATAAATTTCCGCAATAAATTTTTTTGATTTTAATAAAATTTGAAAATTCAAAAATACTCGTAAAATTATGTATGAATTTTTACATAATATAGAGAATTATTATTTTTAAAATAATTTCTTTCCTGTTATTTTCGTATTTATTTTCACATTTTCATATTTTCTATTCTGTTCATTTTTCTTCGAAATTTCAATGCATCAGTAAAATTGAATTTTACTATTCTACAGATTTTTGAAACAGTAAAAACTTTTTCTTGTGGTTTTTTGTTTTTCGACTTTTTTTTAGTTTTGTTGAATTTAATGTTAAAAATAATGTAGTTTAGACTTTGTTTTTGTGCTCTAAGTATTTTTTTTTTTTTTTAATTTTTCGTTGTCATAACTTTAAACAACTTTTATATAAATGTACAATAAAATGTTATATAAAAAATATAGTTGGACGAATAGATATACAAAATTTTTTTATGAAAAATACAAACACAAAACGAGAAAAATACATACTTTATAAGAATATTATTTTTTTATACATAAATATACATGCATGTGTAGTATTGTATGCAACTAGTTGAAAATTCAATTCTTTTGAGAATTTTTTTCCAAAAAGCAAAATAAAAAATTAAATAAAACAAAAATAATATAAAAGATAAAAAAAATACTATTAAATCTGATTTATTAGAGAAAATAAAATTAGTTGTGCATTTATGTATATGCACGTATATATCTACATTTACGAGTATGATTGCACTTTGAACTCAAAATAGTACATAACATAACATTGCTTTTTTGTATAATAAATGGATATACAACAATGTATGTACATATTTTCATAAATTTTTAATTCAATTAAAAAGTATATAAAATGCATTATGTATATACGATAATACGTGCATACATATTATATATTCATTTGAAAATATCTTTGTATGTAATCTACATTATTTTGAGCCAATTCCATGAGCCAAATCTATAAGCATTTATGTACATAAATATTGCATGCATACTCATTCCTAAATAAGGAACATATGTTACGAGTTATATGTATAATAATCCTTGAAAGTGTTATGATAAAATTAAGAACTTATTTATTTTAATTTCATTTTTTTATTTTTTCTACAATTTTTCTCGAATTATTATTTTATGAAATGAAATTATTTAATTTTACTATTTATTTTTATTTTTTTATTTAATTTTTTTTTTTCAATTAACATCCTTTGAAGGTTTTGCAATTTTAATAATATTTCATTTTCATATTTATATTTATTTAAAATTGTGCATACAAAGTCTTTTTTAAAAATAAAAAATTAAATTATTCTATGTGATCTATCAAAGTATATGAAAAAGTTTTATCAACATTTGTATGTCATATATGAATGCAGCATGTATAAAAACAAGTACTGATGATAGTTAGTTTTGAAAATAAATTTTTTGAAAATCTTTAAATCACAAATGAATTTTAATGAGAAAACTTTTCATTATTTTTCTAAAAAATTTGCAATCAATGAACTTTGATAGAAATTAATGATTATTATCTATCCCATAATGAATCATAACATATTTCGTTTAATTGAATACTCACATACAGATAGAAGAAAATTGAATGAATGAAATGAATTGGAAAAACAAACTTCATTTCTCTTATACAAACATTATCTGTCTTATCATCAACTTCTGTTTTGTTTCTCTTCTTTCCTAACAAACAGGAAGAGATATTGACAAAAATGAATGAGAATTGAATGGAAATGTAAAACAAATATTAAATATTTAAAATTTATTTATCCAATTTCCAATTGGACTTGGATTCATATTTTTCAATTTAAGTTAATCTGATTTTATTTAAATTTGTGAGTTTGATTCATGTTCCAATATTTTTTTCTCTTTCTTGCATTTACTCTCATAGTTCTTTATTTTTTCTCCATAACTTTCTTAAGGATTCTGAATATTTTTTTCTAAAATTATTATTTTATTAAAATCAAAATTTTTTTGATTAATTTCCAAGGAATACATTCCGATGAATAAACATTTTTTAAATGAAACTTAAAGAAGCTAAACAGTTCTCTAATTAAATTTTATGATACAGACATTAGGCACCTAATTTGTATTCGTTTTACAGGGATCGTGGAGAAGATAGCCTTCTCAGTTAAGGGAACTAAATTAAATAAAATTAGGAAATTTCAAAAGTAATTTTCGTTATAATTTGAAATTTATGAAAATTTCATTTGACATTCGAATACTACACACGTACCATACAGATAAGTATTTTATTTCTTTTTAAATAAATTTTTTTTATAATTTTCTCATTGAAAAAATTACTCCCTATTCATTTGCAGATACATAATGTTTGTATTGCGTACATTTGTAATGCTGTTTGATTTATGATTTTAAATATAAATTTTTGAAAATTTCATTTAGAAATTTTATTCATAAAAATTTGAATTAATGAAAGAATAAAATACTTTTCATTTCAATTGTAATTCAAAATGAAATTAGCTCTATAATAATCTATTCGAGCACACAAAGTTATCACCATTACTTTTGAAATTTGAATACATTAAGAATACAATTTCAATAATAATATATTTTCATCTACCTACACATACTTTATTTTATGATAAAAAAGTTCATGAATTATTTGCAATGAATACATTTTTAATAACAAAAAGTAATTTCATAGTAACTTGTAAAACAAACAGCATGTGATTATGTATATGTGTGTTCTCGTACTTGGAGTTACAATTTCATTTTCATCCATAAAATGAAAAATTATTGTCTCTAATGCACTAGTAAATTTAAATTATTTTTCCTTTTTTTTTGTATTAATTTCGATAGAAAATATACGAGCACAGTGATGAACAAAACTGAATCCAGTTCTTTTGTAGGTTGAAATGATCCTCATAGGCAATTCTCGAGTACTCAAATTAACATAACGAAAGTAACATATCAGTTTTCAGAAAAAAAATATTCTCTGTAACAAACTTCTCTTAAAATTTTCGCATAGTTAAAATAAAATACTTATGAAGAAAACATTTCAACAAGACAATGAGTAGAGTAAATACTATTCTCCTACCTTTCTAGTTTTTTCATTAGTAAACAAACGTGGTCACTCAACTCTTTAGTATATGAGAAGTAGAAAGAGAAGTAGAAAGAAAAGTAGAAAGATATCCGAATAATAGCTTTTCTTATCCTTTTCTTGTTTATATCGTACTATACACTGTCGGGGGAGTACAAAGAAGAATTTCAGATTGAAACTAGACATGTGTAAACAAGAAAACGAGTAAATGTTTTTATTTACCTATATTTTTTACCTTTTATTACTTATATTTTCATCTGTAAGCAAACATGATCATTGAACTCTTGAGTATTGTAGAAGTAAAAATAAAAGTAGAAAGATACGAGAATACAAGTTTCTCATCTACTTATTTTCTTTTGTAGATTATGTACTGTACTATAGTAGGCGAATATGAAGAAGAATTTCAGATTGAAACTTTGGTCTGTGTGTACAATAAAAAACCGATAAATGTGAGTTAAATAATTAAAATGAAAGGATCAATAAAATAAATTAAATAATCATTTTCAATATTTGTAAAAATGATGCATTCGACAAAACACCATCACTGTTTAATTTCGTTTTGTTGCAAATAATCTTTTGTCCAGCACTGTACTATATAAGAGCACCACAAAAAAGGATATTTATTATCATGGAATATTTTAAAATATCTAATATAAAATTTAATGATAATATAATAAATGATCACAATATGTGTGGTATAGTCTCGTACTATTATAACTCGTACAAATTATACGAGTATATTTATGGATCATCAAAATCATCACAAAATTGTATTAGGTATATAAGTATGTGACTTCGTATATTCGTGTTATAATGAAAAATATTTTATACCTTTACGTATATTTTATTACTTCCATTATTCATTTCTTCACTATATGTACACAGAGTATGTACATACATATCAACATTATTATTATTATTATTATTATTATTGTAATATATTTATTTCATTACAATTTTGAATTGGATTTTCTTATTTATGGATATACTCGTATTCTATTCAGCGATTTTGTATTATAAAATATATCATAAAATTTCAAACAATAAAATTGTTAATATATTGTGTATCTTTTTCAAATTTGTATACAATATATTTATCTGTATACGTATGTGTTTAAATGTGAGTATGTGAAAGTATGTAAGGATATATTTACTTTTTACAATTTTATCACTTTTTCACATTACATTAAATTACAAATCATAATAATTTATTGGATATTGGATGTGTGAATGCGCAATAAATGTAAAATTCCATGAATAAAAACAAATTTTAAAAAATAAAAAATAAAATGAAATTAAATGAAATTTTAAAGGTCGTACACTAACACAGATGTCATCGCTTATATAACAATCATGTTATGTACGTATGCAAAATAAAATAACAAAATATAATTCTAATTTTCTCGATAATAAAAAGTCTTAAAAAAAATTTTTTTTTTTGTGTAAAATTTCACTTAAAGATGCCAGAAAATGTTACGTAAAATCAAATTAAAAATATTTTTCTTAAATTTTTTTTTTTACTCAATAAATGCTCTCATAAGAATACTATACAACCAGCTCATACATGAATTTATGTATTTGTAAAAGGAAAATCTTTAATATGAGATGTAATGATAAAAAATAATTTTTGGCGAAAATATATAAAAGTACTTTTTATATAGATTTTATCTTATCCTCGTACATATTCCTACATACAAGTGTGTTACATCTAAATCTAATGGGAAAAAAAATGTATATAAAAATCCAGCAACAGAAAATTGGTCTATCAACAACCCATATTTCTTATAAATGAAATACAAACTTAACTATAATACTGTCTGTCATCTATTTAGCTTTTTAACTTCATATAATATCTTAAATGATGATAGAATTCTTTATTTTAACCATCTGCAATCTTGGTACTAGTACTCATACTCCACATTATAACGGATTTTTCGTTTATTTTTTTTTTTTGTTTTTACGTTCCAAATCCCAAATATGTATCTACTTATAATGTACGGTTTTGAAAAACCACAAATAATATTACACCATACGTACATACCGATACTTGAATGTACATGTAATGTAAGAAGTTGTATCTATATGATCACGATAAATGTACTTATGTATAGTCAGTGGATTACTAACATAGCATTATTATCATTCACTCATGGACTCATGTAATACGACTTTTAATGCAATCTGTCCAACACAAAATAATACACGAAAAACAAAAAGAATGGAAAAAAAAATTTAGAAAAAAAAAACAAAATAAAAACTATATGAAAATAAATTCAGAATTTTTTTATATTTATAGAGCGTTATACGTGATTTTATTTTCAGATACACTATTAAAAAGAAAATATATCAAAAAGGAAATAAAATGTAAAAAGAAAAAAAAAAATAATGATATCCTCGTAGATTATGTATAAGTATACCTATACTACTTAACATTATGTAATAGAATAGAAAGAATAATGTTTTGTTTATACATATATATATATTTTGTTCTAGGTTCTAGGATAATTATATGTACATAAAGTGTATACAATAATGTAGCAAAACAAAATAATAATAATAAAAATAAAAGGATATAAATTTATTTTGGTTGATTTTTTACAGAAAATATAATATGTTTTATTCATAAACATGAAAGAGAGAATAATATAAATCTTACGTTCAAGGATAATACATATTAAATTTGATCAGTTTTACCATGCTTTACCGAAAGTATGTATATATGTATATACTCGTATATTATATTAAAAAAATTGGTCGAAACATAACAACAGCAACAACAGCTACGATAAAACTAAATAATGCGGGAAGTAAAACAGAGAAGAAAAAAAATATAATAAAATCAAAAATCTATGCAGATTATCTTAACGTCGATGTGAAAATTTTGTGTGAAAAGTAAAAAAATTTCTACTATAAGTACTCGTAGATAGGTGATAACAGCGAAATACAGAGAAAAAAATATATAAAAAATAAAATAAATTTCATTTATTTGGCAAAAATAACGCATTTTTAAAGCAGTGAAAATCTATATACAATTTTGTTATACTGCTGTATGCATAAAGTACAAGTATCTAAATGATGTACTAGCGTATGTATGTATGCTTGTGTATATGAAAAAAATTCTGACAGCCAAGAAAAAAAAAGAAAAGATAGGATAAAAAGAAAACTATATCTACATTCATAATTGAGTAATTTATTGAGTTCAAAATAATTATTTGAGCATAGATACTGCTTGTAGACAGCATTTAGGATATTGTGTTTTTATTTTTATGTATTTATTTTTTTTTTTTTTTGTACTTATTTCGTTCAAAAAGAAAAAAAAAAGATTATGAAGAAAATGAATCAAAAACATGTACACATGTAAGGATGTACGTATAGTGTTGTATACATTTATGTTATGAGTTAAAGAAGTAGTATATATAATGTAATACATTTTTTGTTTTTCATATATAGAAAAATTGTGTTATGTAAGCCTAGGAGTATACATAATGGTAGTACAATGAATAAAATCAAATTTTTTTTCTCTTTTTTGGAATATTATCAAAAGACCTTGTTCACGTAATTCATATCGATAAATGTACGATTATACATAAAATTCTTAGCTATATAACTATCGTATTTATAAACTCGTATATGTACTACTTTGCTACTTTTGCTAGCTAGAATGTAGAGAGTAGTATGGTGTTAAAATGTAGATATACGGATTGCAGAAAATAAATGAATGGGTGTTTTTTGCATTAATTTGCATATTATACGTATAAATTTTCGCCACACGAATTCATATATAAATGTATAGTACATAAATTGTGTATATGAATGAGTGTATGTGTATACGTAAATAGAGACATATATAATGTAGTATATAGTATATAATATATACGATTATATTCGATCATATCCATACATGTACTACATGTACAATTTTCTGATTACATAACATTATATCATTCTAATTGAAATCAGATAAATTTTCAATTCATTCAATATTCTATATGTTTGTATGTGTACACAGTACAGAATGATTATATTCGTTACGGTCTCGGTTTCAGCTTTTAATTGTGTATGGTTTATGGTATATTCTCTTTGTACTATATGTACAGATTGACATACACACTCATATCGTATGTACACAACCTCAAAAAAGTATTAAGACAAAAATGATTTTTTTTTTTGTTGTTAAACAATGGGTGCGTTCAGTTTCACGCAGCGATGTAAAATTTTCCATCGCTGCAATAATTTCTCTTAGTGAACGACTTCGCTGTATATTCGCTACTTTGCAGCGATGAAAATATTTTGCAGCTGAAAAAAAATTCGCTTTAAAATTCATCGTAAACAAATTTTCAGATGTTTGAAAAATGAATTTAATGGTTGAAAAGTTAATACATATTTATTAGCAAGGTGTATAATTTTTTATCATCAGAGTGATGAAATTACTTTTCATTTTGATGGTTTTAAAATGATAAAGTCATTGTATTAATATCAACCTACTTACTTACTATCAACATCAACTGTTCACAGCGGATTACGCTATAAAAAGTTCAGTAAATTGTATATAGCGATTATCTAAACATTGCTGCATTTTCATCGCTGACTTGCATCGCTGCAATGAACTGAACGCACCCAATTTTATTATTATTCAATTCATTCATCATTAAGTTTATTTTAGATTCACGAAAATTCACAATGAAGCTGATTTTATTTTTAAAAAACAAAATACATATCTTTTTAGTTTACTCAAAAAAGTATGGTGGAGACATTGAGACAATATTTCAATTGAAAGAAAAATTCATTTGTAAATGGTAAAAATATATTTAATATTGATTTACTACTAGTTCTCTTCCCTCTAAGGCCGCTCTAGATATACAACCAAAGCACACAGCAGAATTATTCTGCTATACAATCAGCATATTGTTTAGAGCCTTGCAAATGAATGATGATACAATGACGACAAATGCATCCAAGCAGAAAATTCTGCGGGACGTTGAAGAAAAACATGTATGTCAAGTTAATTTACAAGAATAATGATAGAGTAAAGAGAAAAAGCTTATCTCTATACTTTGAATATGTTTATGAAAGTGGATGCGACAGATTTTCTTTTTACATCAGCATATTTCTGCTCCTGTTGAATGCTATCTGCTTTGATTGTGTTTAACGTCTAATACTTCCTTCAATTTAGATAACTTTAGAAGGAATAATTTTTCATAAAACTTGGGTTAAATGTACATAATCTAGCACCCACCATTCATTTTGAAGAGTTAAGAGATCTCAAAGATACTCGTATTTGATCAATTTTTCCAAATAATTTTTTACTTGCCCTGAAACTTTTGTGAGTGACGGTGGTATATGCAAATACATACTCGTGTCGTGTGAATGCATGTTTGAAGATATTCATGTTAATTTATATAAATAGAATAAATTTAACTATAACTTATTGTTTTACATAAAAACAAACACATATATGTATGTACTCGCATTTATCTTCATAAATGTATGTATATACATGATTGATATTCATTAACTTAAATATTTACCACACAGAATATATAATGTTATTCTAAAATGAAATTTTATGTTTATTATAATCAAACAATATAAATGTATGAAGATCACATGTTCAGATGTAAATACATATATCTATAAGACTAATATTTAAATCAAAAACTAACTTAAAAAGTACATACATATACTATAAACATATAAGAATGTACATAATTCATAATAAATTCATTCACTTACTTACTTATGTACTTATTATAAATCTTGAGCAAATAAAATTTTGAAAATGTTTTAAGAAGGACATCATCATTCACAAAGACATGATATTTTATTATTTTTTTTTTCCTAAAATTTTCTACAGTTGTATATTTATCGAAGTGTAGCACTAAAAATATCTTTATCTATGGTAATAGAGTATCATGTAGTAGTATGAAGTGTATGCACTCAATTTTATTAGTCTTGTGCTCGTATGAAGGGAAAATATAATGGAACAGAGAATTACAAATTTTATATAAGAAGCTACACACAAGCAGTAGGAGTTTATCATGCAGAGCTCTTTATATTCTATGGGATTATATAAGTATGCTATATAAGTGTGTACATGGACATATAAATTATGCGTATTCATATCTAAATAATGTACATTCTACTTACAGAATTTCAAATATGCAATTAATTTATTGATGAATATACAACAAGTAGCAAGTAACTGTTACTAATACTCTTTTGACTGTACTATAGAAAATTTAACTTAAACATTAAATTACCAAAAAATGGAAAAACAATTTATCATTTGTATTTTTTTATATTTATTTTTACTTTTTGACTTTTGGGAATTCTTTTTAAGAAATTGAATATTCGCTCATTCAATGTCAGCAATCGTAATACACGTTTAAGTATTTTGAGTGGGTACACATATGTGATGGATTCGAAAATTATAAGAATTATGAGCACATCATAATCATCATCATCATCTATCAATCTCCACATGAATTTTTCATTAATAAATAAATTACTTAAATTGAAAAATTTTGTATGCACTTACATTTACATGGATATTTTTGAAGATCGAATAAATGTCATTCAAAGGATTTATAAAAATATATAAAAATTAAATGAAGGAGGTATTTAGCTTTTAACTTTTCTTTCTTTCCTTTTTTTTTTTCAAAAAATGTACAATTTCTAAAACTCATCAATGTGATACCCATTCGATACAATGTTATTCAGCTTTAAAATTCAGCACGCTGAATTTTGGAGTGATCTGCCTTAGTCTCAAAGAGAATGAGGGCTTTAACCTGATCTTTCTTTCACGATAATCTTCGAGATGTAGCCAGTTTGTATCCATTCGATATATTAATCAAACGCTAAATTTGAGAGTGCTCAGCCTTTTTATACAGAACTAGACTGAGGGCTTTCGTCTAACATTTCTTCTCGATAATCTTGGGGATATGGTCAATTTGTGCTTGCAGGGCCTGGGCTAGAACTTATTTTGGTTTACTAACTGATTAAAACAAAGTGGAAAGTGGCTACAGTCAATGAGCTTGTGTGTACGACCACCATATTTCCACTAAAAAAAAGGTTGTAGATATTTGATTTTTAAATTTGTTACAAAATATCCTTTTATGGTGTTTCATTGAATTTCTCGAAATTTTTCACTTTAAGTAGCTGACTAACAATAGCTGACAATAGCATATTATTTATTTTCTATATACTCTGATATAAAATGTACATTACATACATTTATATTCTAGATGATTTTTCCATGACCTACAAATGATCTCGATTTATACATTACTCACAAATTACACACATTGTACATCCTTGCTTTTACTAAATGTACATTATCAGCAGATTTATGTCAATTTTATGGTTAAAATAAAATCAAATGTAGGATACGAAAAAAAAATCAAAAAAAAAATCACACATGAATTAAAGATTTGTTACATTTTCTTTTATTTCTTTATTTTTCTATATTTAAAAAATGTCCTTTTTTTGTACATACATAATACTCGTAATTTTGTATATATGGTTTTACATTTTTAAATAATAAATTTTTCTGTTGTTTTTACATTTTATTTTCTTTATTTACATTTTAATATTAAAAATAAATTTAGCTAGATAGTGGAAATAAAACACACAAATCCATATACAAATTGAAAATACGAGTATAAAAGAAAAATTAACAAATACATAACCTTAATACATATTGTAGTTGTAATAAGAAATAATCAGAGATAGTTTGATATATACTACGATGAGTATGTAACTACCATTCTATATAGACTATATACATACATATACATATACATTATGTCAGTCGGATACATATTTTTACTGGAGGTCCTTTTTCTTTAAACATTTTTATTTATATGATTGGATTTTTATATAATATTTGTACATACTATATACTCTATGTAAACATATATTATATACTCTACAAGGAATATTGAATTGACGCCGGAATGCTTTATACAAAATATGAATTATAACATTGACGACATGTACACTCATAAGTCGCGACCGATATTACAATATTTTTTTTCATTTATTCAATTCAATTCTATTAGCTTTCGATTCATGTTTTTTTTTTTTTGTCTTTCTTTTTGTATATTAGTTTCATTTTAACATACACATGCACAAAATAATATGATTACACATAAACGTATGTACATACATGTACAGTCCATGGCCATCGAATTAGGACCATCTGATATTTTTTCATATTTTCTTAATATTTTTCGTGTTCTACGTAACATTAATCTACAAATCACTTTAATCACTTTAACATTCAAATAATCAAGTAATTTTGGGTTTTCCTCACATACAATGTAACTGATTTTGAAATTTATTGCCGATTGCTTCTTCTTGGTAAAAATAGTGCCTAGTATAATAAGATCTGAATATGTGATACGTAATGTGCGTTGTAAATGGTTGCAATGTGCCGGTTTGTGTACATTTATCGTTTTATTTTTAAAGTTTGAAGTGTTTGAGGTTAATAAAGTGCATATCTAGAAAAATGATTTTATTTATTTATTTAATAAATTGTATAAGAAGCAGGCCTGAAAGAATAAGGGCTTCAATGGAATCCAAGCGCAAAAGCACAAAATATTAACGAACCAAATTTGTATAGATGATTTAAATAAAATTAATAAATCAGAAAAATTAAAAATAAAACGTTTTTTGAGTTAGCATTCACTTAAAGTATTTTCTTTGACTTCGAAAAATGAATGATAGTGTTAAATTCTTTAGTGGTCCTAATTCAATGGCCATGGACTGTAGATATGTTGTATAAAATATTCAAATCTATGCATATACATTATGTAAGTATGTAAATGTCAGTACCTATGTATGTATATGTATACTAAGATATATTTTATTATCCTTTGGTTTTTTTGTTTTTTTCATAATATCCTTATATTGAAATTACTCATACACATACATATGTTATATGTATATTTTTGGTACTGTTATAGATGGTTATAGATTATAGTTTTTCTATATACGATTTTTATTTTTTAAGGTTATTTTTTTTTTCTATTTTTCTTTCCGTTTTACAAGGATATAAAAATTTATGGATGTATGTATATTTTTATCAGGCACATTCACGTATGTACATTGTTTGTGCAAACATATATAACAATCCAAGTATCTATATGTGTGTGTGTATATAAAAAATGTTGACGTTTATGTAATGTGTGGTAAAATTGTTACTTACAACACCATACTATACAACACACGATTAATATATAACGAATACTATATATACGTCACATTGTTGGCATGTAAAGTTTCTATACAATAATAATATTCAATATCCATATGGTCAATTGACATATTTAGTACACATCATGATGTATGAGAGGATATACATACATATACATATATGTATGTGTACATTATGTAAAAACTGAAAATACAATAAAGTTTTTTTTATATGCAACACAAACACGTGTAAATCCTTGTATATACATATAGTAATATGAAGAAAGTAAATTAAAATATTTTTGTTTTTCTTCTAAGTATATACATGAATATGAAATTATCCCACATTACATCCATACATCATTCTGTCTGTTAGTTCTATATCTACTATACATAGTTTCATGTAAAATATGTTTATTGTGTGTTTTTATACTAGTGTTCATGTATAAATATTTTGTTTTTTGTATATTATATACTTAACTCAGATATAATCAGAAAGGTCCTTTCGCCGTATTAATATACTCATCATTGAACGTATTGTCTTTATTATTTTAGTCGTGTATTTTTTCATGTAGTACATGTATGTTATGGTTATATGATACATGATTATACATTATGAATGTGTAAATACATTTACATACATTTGTTTGTGTAAAGAATAATTGGATCCTTTAGTTTTTCCTTTCTTATACTCTGACAAAGTTTTTTGTTTTTTTTTTAGTTTTTCTATGTAACTAAATTTTTATTTTCGTTTCATCATACTTTTCATATACTAGTATACGAGCAAAAATATAATGTGACATTCATTATTATGTATCTACATATGTAATGAAAGTATGTAGTACATATGTATATGATATCGATCCTTTATATATAATGAAGTTAAATTAAAACAAACAAACAAACAAATAAAAGAAAAAATTGTACCAAATGTGAATTGCATGTGTATGAAATGATATACACACCATCAAAAATACATCTACATGTAGTAAACATAAACTTACATACATTCATATTAACATATTTTTGTATAGACACATGATATATAAGTGATGTAGTAAACAGTATACACATACATACATTTAAAAAAAAAATAAATTTTCTTTTATATTCTGAATTGGTTCACTCTCTGACTCCTATTTTATGTACTCGTAATATTCTTTATAATTTAATTAGAAAATATAATTTGTATGTATAGTATGTATGTACATATAATAGTATTTAGCCCACAGCAATACACTATAATTATAGCATAAAATGTACATATACGAGTATGATGAAAAATATGATTGCATAGATAGATTGATGTATAAAATAGTCTATCACGGATATACAGAAAGTAGACAAATTCATACATACTTGTATTGTACACAAATCTATACAAATGTCCTCATATTATACTCAATCATACATGTTAACATTTATAAAAGGATACTAATAACAGAATATATTTATATTTTATTTACATTTATTTCATATTATTCTGTTACATACTTGTATGTAAAAAAAAAAAAAATATGTACTCGTATATCCTTTTTGTCTGACATATAATAATATAATATATCTAATAATTTATATTCCATTCAAATCTTTACTAATATCTAATATGTTACAATGTTACCAATATGTCTTTCTTGTATACAAGAAGTAAATAATTGTTTCATTTGTACGATGACTTTTTACATGTGTCAGATTGTTTCCATATATAATAAATATTTAAAATACAGAATATTATGTACAAGAAAAGCATACAGCCCGGTCCAAAACAATTGAAAAGATTCACGTTGTGTTAGTAAAAATTTTTTTGATAAAGATAACATTTTGATTTCAAAATAGAAAATTTTTGATATTAATAAGAAAAATGCTACAAATCTTTACTCGAGCATATCTACACAACTCATTTTGTTTATTCATTCATTCATTATGGAACTATACTATACAGTCCAGAGTAGTGAAAATGAAACTAATGATTTCCAAGCATCCTTATCTTCTGATATTTTCTTCCAATCCCGCACTCATAGCAGTTGTTCTAAATCAGCTGTCATTGAAGACATTCATCGGTTTCTCTGGTACCATCTTTTCTTTAGATCTTAGTACCATCAATTTTCCAGAATAAGAAATTTTTGTATACGGTTTATCATTTTCCATTCTATATTAACATGTCCGAGCTATCGCAGCTTGTTTATTATTTCCTCATAAATTTTATGCATTTGTAAGTAGATAATATTTTCTTCTGCACATTCAAACTTAATGTAATACGATAGGAAATTGTCAACTGTTTTGGGCATACCTATACAGAATTATATGGCATATCAGGCATATCATTACAGAATTATGTGTATAACAAATATGAAGAAAACAAAATACAAGAAAACAGAAAACCACTCAAAAAATGAGAAAGACAAAAAACAAAAAAAAAAAAAATAACAAGACTAATGATGTATGATTTATAACAATATTCTTAACAACAAAAAACCATTTATCCTTGAAATGAAAATAAATATATGAAAAATAAAAAATAAAAAATTAAATAAAATGAAATTTAATCAAAATTCATTTGTCATATCCTTTTTTTTTTTTTTCACTTAGCATTTTTTTGTTTATGATTTTTTGATACAAAAAAAAAGCAATGTTGTATTATTGTTATGTGTATATATTTACGAATATAATGAGATAATTGAAGGAAAAATACATTAAATTTTCATGTATTATGTAGATATGTAGTTACAAAAATTGTATATAAATATTAAATACATACTATACGTAGGCCACTCCCAAAGTTTTGCAATGCCAGGTAACAGAAAACGATATAACAGAAACTAGTTTTTAGAACCAGTCACTAGTCTTTTAGTAGTCAGTAGTCAAAAATATTTTGAACTGTGTGTTGTGGAAAAAAAATTATTAAAACAGAAAGGTTCTGAAGTTATTGTTGAAATGGAATTAACAAGAGAAAATTTCCGGGCAATGATTTATTATGATTTTCGGTATGGGTTATCTAATCATGAATGCTACGACCGACTTATTTCTGCATTTGGGGATGAAGCTCCGTCCTTTTCAACTGTATTTCGCTGGTACAAAGAGTTCCAGGCTAACCGCAAATACTTGAAGGACGAACCCCGGGAAGGTCGTCCTGCAACTGCGGTAACGGAAGAAAATATTGAAAAGTCACGGAAGCTCTTAACGGAAGATCGGCGAATTACGTATGCATCGATTGCTGCAACTCTCGATATTGGTATGAAAGCAGTGCATCAAATCCTGCATGATCACTTACGGGTCAGAAAGCTTTGTTGTCGGTGGATACCTCATCGGTTGACCTCCGAACAAAAGAAGATGCGTGTGAATTGGTGCAAAGATATGATTGAAAAATTTCGCAGAGGGGAGTCAACTGCTGTCTACAATATTGCCACAGGTGACGAATCTTGGATATATTGCTATGAACCGGAAACCAAGCAGCAATCTGCTCAATGGATCTTTGAAGATGAAGAGAAACCAACCAAAGTCAAACAAAGCAAGAGTGCTGGTAAGCAAATGATCGTCACTTTTTTTGGCAAAACGGGGCATATCTTTACATTGGCAGTTGAAGATCGTAAGACAGTAAATGCGGAGTGGTATACCAATACTTGCTTGCCAAAGGTGATCAATGAGTTAAGAAAAACAAACTCCCAAAGGCGCATAATCCTTCACCACGATAATGCACCACCCCATGCAGCTCAACAAACAAAGGAATTTTTAAAGGCTGTAAACGTTGAACAAATGACTCATCCGCCCTACAGTCCAGACCTCGCACCTTGTGATTTCTTTTTGTTTCCTTTTATGAAGGACAAAATGCGTGGTTTGCGTTTCGATAACGCCGAAAGTGCAGTAAATGCATATCAACAGCTGCTTTCTGAGGTACCTGAAGAAAAATGGCGATCGTGTTTTAATGATTGGTTTCGCCGAATGGAAAAATGTATCAAATATCACGGAGACTACTTCGAAAAACAATAAACTATTAGGAAATGCAGAACACTTCGTCATTTAGCCATATTGCAAAACTTTGGGAGTGACCTACGTACATAATAAATTTAATAATGTTACGTATTTAGTATTAAAATATTTAAAAATATTTATGTAAATTATGTGAAGCAAAAAAAAAAACAGAAACAAGAAAATAAACAAAATAACAACAAAAATAATTATAATAATAACAAAAAATAAAACAAAAAATATATATATAAATTCATATATACATATACACGTGTATGCATGTACTTTTATGTGTGTGTGAGTAAATTATAATTTTTAATGTTCCATATTGTTTTTTATTTTTTTTTTCTTTCGATTTTATGTACACACCACATACCTAAATATGTATGTATATGTACATTGTATTTATGTCATATCCCTTTTTAAATTTAATTAGTTATGTTCATAAGGAAAAGAAAAACAAAAGAAGGATATATGTATTTTATATGTATTATAATTTTATTTCATTTTATATTTTTTTTTTTTTTGTTCTTTCTTCATAATTTTGTAAAATAATTACATGGTTTTTTGCTTATTTTATCCTTTTTTCATTATATAAATCACATCAAAATTATGATTAAATACATGCATATATGTATAATTATTATTTATATACAAAATAAATATATGTATGTATATTATGTATATTAGATAGATACATATGTTACGTATATAAAAGTACTTACCATATATATATTTAAGGAAAATACACCCAAGAAATCAAAGCAAAAAAAAAGAACAACAAAAACAAGAAGAAAGGAGAAAAATAAAACGCTCCCAAAAAGGAAAAAAATAAAAAATTATAAAAAAAAAATTAAATAACAAAGTTACAGTGTGTTTCACTACAGAAAATATTCGATTTTATATACAACCTTTTAGTTACAAATAAAATTTTTGTCTATATAAGGAGCAATCGAATCTCTAATTCGCAGTATAATTTTTTTGCTGTAAGTGGCATTAATTAGTTTTTACAATATTAAAAGTGAAATGAGTTCATATTACAAGGTGCGGTTTGAAGCAGCATTTTTAGTTAGCCATCCTAAGGGACCAAAAATGACTGTAGCAGAAGCAGCTAGGTATCTAAAAAAATCAAGATTCTTCAATTAGAATATGGAATCAACGTCAGCTGGAAACTGGTTTTGTAGATGACGTGCATAAAAAGGACAGGCCTCGATCTACAACAAAGCGCAACGATAAGACAATAGAGAAGATATTTTTAGAAAATCCTTCAATATCGATTCGCAAGCACATAAAAAATTATCGAAAAAGGGTATAAACATCTCCACTTCAACTATTCAGCGACGTCTCAAAGAATTTCAAATAAAAACTTGTCAATGATTCAAAAACCTTTATTGACAAGTTCCCATATGGAAAAAAGGTTACTATGGGCCCGAAAGAATATTAACCAAGATTGGAGTAATGTAGTCTTCACGGATGAGGCTTCTTTTCTCGTTTCAAATCTTTTGAAACGTGCTTTGACGAAAAAATGTGATCGATACATAGAACGTACTGTAAAACACCCTGCAAAGGCACACGCTTATGGGGCCTTTTGTCAAAAGGGGTTCGGTTATTTGATATGCTTCACGGGGATACTGGATGCGAAACGAATGACCAAAATATATAAAAATGGGTTGATACGATTAACAAATAACTGGTTTGGACACGGAAATTTAGATTGGATTCTTCAAGAAGATAATGACCCCAAACATCGGAGTCAACTTTGCACCCAGTGGAAATCTCAAAATGGGATCAATACTATGGATTGGCCTTCACAATCCCCAGATTTTAACCTTATTGAAAATGTGTGGGCTTACATGAAGCAGAAATTACGGGGGTTAAAAATAAAAAACACAAATCATTTAATTCGAGTGCTAAAAGGAATTTGGAAGAACCTTAGTGAGGAGTACGCCAAGAAATTAGTGGAAAGTTGTGATGAAAGATGCCGACATGTTATTGAAGGGAGTGGAGACTGGACGAGCTATTGAATATAACGCGAATTAGAGTTTATAAAGCTGATTAAAATAAAGTTTATACCTAGTCAAAACAATCATTCGTTTTTTCTTTTTTGAGTACTTTCTGTAGTGAAACACACTGTATATGTGTACAGAGTTATGAAAATCCTTTATATTTTTTATTTTTTTTTTTAATTTTTTTTGTGTCCTTCAAAAATGAAAGGACTCTTTTTTTATTCTTCTGTGTATGTACTATATTCAGTTATTCATTTATTTCACTTTATATATGAGTATATATATATATATATACGTATGTACGTACTGTATTGTACTGTACTGTATTGTAATATTTTTCTTCCTTTACTGTTTTTATTCTGTTTGTTTTTTTCTCATATTTCATATTATATCCTTATGTTCATTTCCTTATACACACATATATATGTAAAGGAATATAAAGAAAAATATTATATACATCTTATAAATTCATCATAAATAATGGCGTCCATGATAAGAAAAGAAATGTACCAGTCAGGCAGTCAGTATTTCTGTGTATGTAATGTATACTCAAATTTTCGTATAGTTATAATGACTTATTATACGCTCATACAATAATAATTATCTGAAATTAATTGACAATACTTTCGTATCCTCGTAAAAATGTATGTATGTAGATACTTTCATAAATATTTTTTTGTGTTCAAATGGGAATATGTTTATAAGAACAATAACTAAGTACGGTGCTATTAAGTAACGAAAAACAAAAACAAAAAAACCAAAACAAAAATAAATGAACGATGAACGAAAAAATATTTTCTTATTTTCCATTACTGATGTGATTTTATTCATGGTTTTTTGGTAAATTAATGTACGAAACGAAGATACACCACATTAATTACACATTTAAACATTACATACGACGAGTACGAGTTTATGGTATACCATAAGCATTGAGTATAATAGATGGTAATAGGTACATATATAAAAAATTTAACAAGCCTAGAACATAATAAACCATACACAAAACAGTATATATTTTTTTCTCTATAATATTCTACATGGTTCTACATTTCTGGGAAAATTCTGAAATTAAATCAATGAGCCATAAAGAGAAAAAATTTCATTTTTATTTACCAATAAATGACTTGTTAATTTGCTATACTGCATACGAAAATGTACGTATCTATATTATACCATTACGTTCGTAGTTCGTATATACGTTACATAAATTACTTCCAAAAGTATTTTTGTTGTGATGTAATGGCTAATGAATGGCTAAAAATGAAAATGAAAATGAAAATACAATAATTTATATGCACATATTATTAATGTTGGATTGTATCTTCTAAAATAATTGAAAATGATCAATATCTGTTAATATATTGGCGCATTCAAATTGAACATTTTAATAAATTTCAATCGAATTGAAATAGTTGCGTTCCTCTTGACCAAGTAAAGTACTCCCAAGTGCAAGTACTTGTAGTCGTGATCACGTACACCACCTCTTGTATTCGAGTAATTTACTTGACAGTTGCATGGTTAGTTACGCCAAAATTCGCCGTCAGAGGTTTTTGTGTTTTAATCGTTATAGAGATTAAAGAAATAGGTTTAAGCCTATAATATTTTCATTACACGTTTCTTTCAATAGGTGGCTTTTTATTGTTTAAGATTATGGAGAATCTAAAATGAAAAACAAAACAAATTTGAAATATATGATAGCTGAAATTTGAGCACGGCCAAATGTTACTCCAATATTTACATTGCCTTAGAAATGTGTATGCCTTGAAATTTTAGGTTACTTTTTACTTCCAAGTAAAAAAATTGCATTCCATTTACAATCTACTCCCGAGTACTTGGGAGTACTTTACTTGGTCAAAAGGAACGCAACTAATATAGAAAATATTTTTTATTTAAGTCATTTTTTAAAGTTGATTTTTTTTTCTTTGATATAGAAATGAAAATTCAATCAAAAATGTTTTTACACTCTGATAAAATTTCTCGCAACATTAATGAAAAAAAAAAAAAATCTATATCTTTGATGAAAACTTTTAAAAAGCGTTAAATAAAATGTCAAAAATAATGTCAAATTAAATTATTCATGAATTTTCTTTCAACTTGGTGAAATTTCTCTAATCAACTTTAACTTTTTAACTTTTTTTTTTTTATTGCTCATATTTTATACATGATAGTCTTTAAGTACAGTTATCTTATTTTCTATTTTTAAATTCTAATACTATCACTATTGTGAGTTTGTAATACAGTTGTTAATTATATTTTAAATTTATCTTATCTCCTAAGTACAATTGTAATAATAACCTACATAGTTATTTTATTTTGACAATTCTGTGTATTTTTTAGGTTGAGACGCAATGCAATAAGGGTGCTCTTCGGTCTTTTTTAGTTGCAGTGTTTTTATTGCACGATATTAAAGGGGAGATTGGGTGTCTAGTTCTAGATTATCTTAGGTTATATTTCTATGTACATCTGACTACTTATGTATTCGCTTTATTATGCTAATTCTAGTTTCTTCTAGTTTTACAGGCACTTCGTGTTTTCATTAATTTTAATTATGTTAGGTATATATTTAAATCTTAATTTGCTACATTTGGTATATTAACCCCTGTGGTGATTTTTATCTATTTTATGGTAGAAGTCAATGGTTCTTTTGCAATTTTTTATAGGGTTTATAAAATTTCCTGACAGTAATTCAAATGGGGAGAGGTAATAATTTCTTGGAATATTAGACATTTGATTTTCTAGCAAAGCTTGTTTTATTAGACTGTTTCCGTGTGTGGAAAGTTTTGTACAGCGTTTACTCCATTGTTCGGTAACATAGGTCATTAGTGGGGTTAGTTTTGATTCCTCGTATATTTCGGCATTAGAGTAGTATTTGTTTTTTGTTTTATATTTTTTATTAAGACAGCTTCTTATTATCTTTCTTTCAAAGCATTCTAGCTTGTTTGCCATAGTTGTTGATATTGAAAACCAGCACGGAAAAGCATATGTTAATTGTGGTCTGATGATTTGTTTGTAGAGAAGTAGTTTAGTTTTCATGTTTAGCTTGCTTTTGTAGTGCATAATTGATGACAGTATTTTATATGTTTTATTTGCTTTTGAAAGGGCTTTTTTTGAGTGGTCATTGAATTTGAAGAGGTTGTTGATATTGATGCCAAGGTATTTAATATGAGATTTTAAGGGTACTTCTGTTTCGTTTAGGTACAGTTTGATGTTTTTGCATTTCTGAATATTCCTCTTTGGACCCTTGCTGCTAGAGTTCCTGATGCAGATTAGATTAGATTTATCCGTGTTTATAGAGATACCCCAAAGTTTGTAGTATTCATCTATTATTTTTAAATGTTTTTTGATTTCGGAGAGACCTTTCTGGGGATCCTTGTTTCTGGAATATACAATGGTGTCATCTGCATATAGGATGGCTTTTGATGTTGCTTCTCTAATCAAGATGAAAAAAGTTTCGACAATGATAACTTTTATTTATGATACAAATTTCAAATGAAGTGTCACGTAAAGCAGCACAAAATTAAATGTCAAACTATGCGTCAAAAATATAACGAAAATGTCATCCATCATTCCCAAATGTAGTTGTAGTCATTTTCTTGCAAAAAATATTTGAAATTTTATGACTCTGAAATAATATCTACAAAATTTTGTATCAGGACCAGAACTACTATCAAATTTTCAAATTTAGTATATAATTAATTATCGATGGCTGTTAATAAAATCAAACTGAAACCACATGTAATACGAATTTAGTTTACAGTTTATTAGTTTATTCGATTCGATCAAAAGTATACACTTAAAAACGTAACGTATGTACGTAAATACAAGATGATATCTAAAAGGATACAAGGATATGTGAATAAATTTATAAATTCAAATCTGAAATAATCATATGAAATTTTGATGATGTTTTACATAGAACTACCAATACTTTAAAACATGAGCATTTATTAAATTAACATTTGAAATTTAATTATCCTGTTGGGATTAGTATATTTGAATGTTTTTGTAATGTGTAAATGTGTCATCTTGTATCGAATTCAAAATTTCAATTTCATTTAAATTTACTGATGACATATTTCGTTTACATACGAGTATATTGTACGAACACATAAGTATGTCATCTGATATTTTAATCAATTTTCTAATTGAACATTTTCGATTGTTATATATATTCGTAAGCTGTACGGTTTGAAGATTGAATATGTATATACTCATACAGGGCCGGATTTACCGATAGGCAAACTTAGGCAGCTGCTTGGGCGGGAGAAAAAATTGAACTTTTTCAGAAGAGCATGATTTTCTTTCTGAGTAACTAACAACAATTTATATTTGCTCGTCCCCTTTATACATGCTCTTAGAGTCTTGGTGGTGATTACCTCTAATACTACATTGCGAGTAGTGTTCTCTACACATCATGTCTACTCATTTTTGAATTTTAATTTTGAAACTTCGAGTGATACACAGAGACTCTTCGGATAATCTTCCGTCACTGCACTCATCATGTGTACAATAATTATGTATTCTTGTATGTGAATATGAATGCGATTTTACATAACTTACAAATTTAATTGCTATTTTTGATACACATCATCTGTAAATACTTACTCATGTATAACATTGTTTTCATGTTTTATTAGTTTTCTTTCATTTTTTAATTCAATTTTTTTTTTATATTTTTTTATTATCGCATTTTCCCTGAAAACATTACAAGATAAATATCATTAAAAGATTTGAGTAAAATGTAAATTTTTTATGAGTTATAAAAATGATTTCTTTTGTTCATTTCGGTTATAAATTGAAAATTATTAAATTTACTCTTACAAAAGTAGAAGAAAGAACAAAAAACATATGTACACATTCATGTTATTGATGTTATATACTTATGTATATCTACTGTAAAATAATAATAAAAAAAAATTTACTTTACTTCATTTTATGTTTTCCAAAAAAAAAAAAAGGAAAAATTTTTATGACTTTTTAAAATTTTCTTTTTTTTTATGTCATAAAATGTTAACAAACTTTTCTCCAAATAAACCACACTATATAGCATAAACTATACGACCGACTATTATATTACAAACGGGCGGTAATATTAGTATTTTTTCATCGCACAAATAATGGACTTTAATTACAGGAATTATTTGACATAAAACTTAATTTGAGAATATAAAATTTTGAATGTATTTCATTTTGTATTACGATTATTTGTATAAGAATTTATAAATTGCTTTAAATTATACTTTGAAATATTTTAAAAACAAAATTAAAAATAAAAATAATAACAAAAATGAATATAATTATGTATGTAAATGAATATATAATGTACTGTGTGTGAATAATGCATGTTGAATTGTTTTATCCTTGCAATTTTTTTATCAAGATACATTTTAAAATATTTTTCTAAATGAAATTCATACAATGGAACTATACGTAATGTTCATTATTAAAATATAAAATTCAAGGATAATATTTTTGATTTTCTATGAAAAGGAATTCACGAAAAAAAAATTTCATTCATATCAACATTTTAAAAAATTTTGATTATTGCATAAAATTTTTAGAATATGCATTCTCAAGAAATGCATTCATCAAACTGTAAAATGCGGTGATGAGTGGTTGAATTTTTTGCGAAAATATTTTTGGGTATATGTTTGTTGGAGAACAATTTTTTCATTAGATAAAAATGGAGGAATTTCTTAGCTTGGTTTTATCAGTTTTAGGGAAATCAAATTGTCATATCCTTACGATAGATTGTATCGTTGATAAATTATTTGCAAAATTTCAAAAAAACTTGTGGAAAAAACACAGAGAAATTGATTGAAAAAATTAAAGAAAATGGATAAATGTGACGGACGTTAACGATTCCAAACAAAATGAAAATTAATTTCCCTATTTTCCCAATTTAGTCAACTACTTGCATCACATGAGAAGGTATTCTAAAGTAATGCTACCAGTTTAGCAAGAAGATCCTTTACACCACATACATACCGTACAAGTACTCGTATATCTGCTCCTATCACAAAATTTGAATATTTTTCAGGACTAAAATTACTTAAGAATTTCCAATACAAATTTATGAAATAACTTACTAAACAAAAATTTAAATTTAATAGAAAAAAAATCTTTCATTATCCGAATATCAAATCTACCAAATGCGAATATCGAATATCAAATGCACGCTTTTATCACATAATTTCTAACAAAAATTGTGAATAATATCATTTAAGGATATAAAATCAACAAAAATGAAGAAATAAAATTTTAAATATTTAAAAAGCAGAAACAAAAAAAAAATTCTTGAAAAATTTGAAAAAAATTACATCTACGCACATAAAATAAATTCAAGCAGTAAATATAAGTAAGAAACTCATGTATTCGTGCCACACTCATATCAGAAACATAAAAAAAAATTTAAAGAAAAATCATTTTTTAAATTTTTAATCAGCAACAACATCTGTTCAATGGAGCAATTTATTTTTGATTTTTACCATTATAAATGTATACATTCCTTTATACAAGTATCTACATATGTATGTATGTATGAGTAAACTAAACCCTAATTTGATTTGATATGTGTACGAGTATAATATCCAAAAAAAGGAAAGTACATACGAGTATGTAGAGTATTTTAAATATTTTATTTTTATGTTGGTTTTTTTTTCCCTCATTAAAAGCAAAAATATCTCATTTATATATATTGTTTTATATTGTATATGTATGTATTATTTCAACAATCAAATATTATTATTATTATGTAATATTTACCACACATGTACACAAGCACATACACACAACAAAATAATATCGTTTGTAATAAAAAATCATTTTTATATTTTATACACATGTGTATACAAACGATTATGTATGTGTGTCCGTGTCGTCTTCTGTATGTAGTACATGTGGATGGATATATAGTAAACAATATATAATTTTTATTTTCCATTCCATTTGTTGTTTGATTTAATTTTTTGATATTCTACATAGTACTTGTGTTTGTATTATTTATTGTATAATTTTTATATGAAAAACAAATTCTATAAATATGTTATTCAAATACAATTTATTTTGTCTTATAAATTATTTACATAAAATATTGTGTATCTATGTTCATAAAAGAGTGCCCGAAATTGATATAGGTCCACCAAATTTTATTCACAATTCAGAGTTTATTATCATATACTATGTACTATTAAGTATATTGGTATATTGGTAATCAAGATTTTAGTTTTTAGAATAACTGCGCCATTGCCAGCCTAAGATTTGAAATAGAACCTAATCTCAATCTGATATAATATGGGCTGGGCTGGGCTGAGCGACGAGCAAAGGATAGTGTTGTAGAATTTCTTGTTTTATGGCTGGTACTCATATCGAAAGCTAAATTTTTCTCCATATAAAACCTATGTAAAAAAAATGTAGCTAAATTGTTAGCTAAATTTTTAGTTTCAAATTTCGCTTACTGGTACTCACTTCCAAACTAAATTATCACGGTGGAACTTAATAGTGGAGAGTTGTGGAACTCATTTTTCATAATCATTGGGTGCGTTCAGTTCCACGCAGCGATGTATAATTTTCCATCGCTGCAATAATTTCTCTTACTGAACGGCTTCGCTGCATAATCGCTACTTTGCAGCGATGTAAATATTTTGCAGCTGAAAAAAAGTTCGCTTTAAAAGTCATCGTAAACAAATTTTGACATATTAGAAAAAAAAATGTTAGAACAACAGACAAAGCCAACTATCAACTGTTTGCAGCGGGTTTTTCCGCTGTAAACAGTTCAGTAAATTGTATACAGCGATTATCTAAACATCGCTGCATTTTCATCGCTGACTTGCATCGCTGCATTGAACTGAACGCACCCATTTTATATGGTCGAGCATATAAAAGGCAAGCGAAATATTGACAACTTAAATATTTTGACTAATAAATATTTATTATTATTTATTTCATAGCCTCCGCGATTTTTTCAAAAAATTTCAAAACTCTACGTACTCTACACACGTTTCCTTCCACAATTTTTAAGAATTATATATGCAATTACAAGCGAAAAATTTCACAGGAACTGAGTACCAGTCTTTAAAATGAAAGGGGATGTGTAAAAATCTAAACTGACTCTGACTCTTAATCTAAGCTGAATTGTAAATACGACTTTATCATTAAAGTTTTATTCACAATTAAGAGTAAGATTCAGAAGAGTATTTATAGAGTGAGCGGTCAACTTCTACTTACAATTTAGAGTAGAGTAACATAGATTACTTTAGAATTTTTAATAAAACGATCTACACATACTATACACAAGATTTCTACAAGTTTGTCAAATATTCAGTTGTCAAAGTAATGCGTCAGTTATAACCCAACGTAGATGGTATTCACAATTCTGCGTAGATTATCGTATGTTATTATGCAGGAACACTGGAATTGGTATACACAAGCTTTCAATATAATTTCCCCATCGCCAACGTTAAATTAGAAATACAACCTAATTTCACTCTGACTCTGTTGAAATCTAAGCTGACCGAAAAAATGATACACACTATAGAATTTCATTTGTGGTTAATGGAAGAAATGTGATAACTTTACTCTGACATATAAACTATACTATATGAACTCAATTAATTAAAGCAAAATCATATCTATGTATATACATACATGAGCACGCCACTTAATTTATAATTTATAAAAAAAAAATTTGAATATAAAAATTTCTGGAATTCATCCTTACTGGCTTTAAAATGTCATTAACTGAATAAATTTATAATAAAATGTTCAATTTCTTTTATTTTGTAATTTTTAAAAACAAGAAACTAGAAAAAAATGAAGGTGGACCTGTATTAATTTCGATCACTGTAAATGTAGTAGTTCGTTTATATTCGAATCTATACGTAATATATCCAAAAATATATACATACAAATAATAATAATACAAAAAAAGAGGAAAACATGTATACATATCCTTAAAAAATCATTATCTTCATCTAAAGTGATATTATACGTATAACTGAATATATACTCGTATATACCTATCCTATATCCTGTACATAATGTAAACATCCATACACACATATGAATTTACTTGTTTGTTTATAAATAAGTTTATATTTATGTAAATGTTATTTTTCACTCATTTTTATATATATTTTTTTTTCATTTCCTTATTTGATATTCGTATAAACATACAAATATGTACCATTTACATACATATTTGTATATATAATGTACAATTATTGATACAAATATATATTTACATATATTTAAATATAGTATGTATAGTACATAGGTAGGTAACGTTATCTATAGTAAGTATGTGCACAAAAGGTACATAAATGTTTGCATGGATAATAAAATTTGATATTTTTTTGATTTTCCTGAATCATTTTCGAATGAAAAATTATGCATATATCCTTACAAATATTTGATTATGTTTATTATATACACATCACGATGTATACATATCATATATACATTCATATGCTATATGTATGTATGTATAAATAAAATCACATATGAAGATGTGTAAGTGGTTTATAAAAATGGAATTGTATATATTTTTTAAGTTTATTTTTTTTTTTTCAATTTTTTCTGTGATATTTTTTCTCTCTACATTTTGTACACACAAACAAACATATGAACATGAACATGTTTGTATTTTTTTCTCTTCTTTCAAATATAAATACATACATATGTATATATTCATGCTCACATCATCATAAATAAAATAAATCATCATTTATGTTTCCCTACTTCCCCCTATTCCTTCGACAATATTTTTGTTTGCTTTTCCATTTTTTTTATTTAGAAAAATTTAAATACGATAAAAAATAACCAGAAAATTTGTTTGTAAAAAAAAAAGAATATTAGAAGATGAAAATATATAAAGTATACTCGTATATCCATCTTAGAAAAAAATTATAATTTTTCCAATTGATTTTGAATTTTCTTTATGTAGTTTTTTCTTTTTCTGTTTGTTCTAAACATGTATACAAATTTATTTAGTATTAAATTTTATTCAAATTTACACGCTGTTTTTTAAAAATAAATTTATCATTCACATCCACATCATCATCAGAATCATTAGAAATGAAAAAGAAAAGTAAGAATGAGAAGAAACCGAAATAAAAGCCATTAAAAATACATTTAAAATGTCAGAATCAGAAAAAATTATTAACAGTGAATGGTGAAATTAAATCAAAATGAAAAAGATACATAAATATAACACAACAAAAAAAACAAAAATTTAAAAACCAACAAAAGGAAGGAAATTTAAATGATTTTCGAAAAATTGTAAAAGATTCACACACACACACACACACTTTACTCTCTTCTGTTTGTATGAATAGTTAACCTTCAAGATGGAGAATATGAATTACTTTTTTTTTGTTTTAATTTTATTCAGTCAGACATTTTATTTTTTGTTTCATTTTCAGTTTTCTCTTTGAATTTGTTTTTTTTTTTTTTGATGGATTTTACTCTTGTACTATTTTCGTTTTAGTTTCTTCAATCGATCGATATTTAAGAGATACACGCATATAAAAATAAATTAATGAAATCATCATATTTAGTTAATTGATTATTATTTTAAGGATAAGGAGGAGATATTAGATATAAATAAGTAAAAAGATTCGAAAATGTAAAAATTATATAATTACATAGATACGTAATTAATTATAAAGCGTGTGTCTATTTAAAAAGGACAAAAAAAAGAAAAAGAAAAATTATAAATGAATGACAAAAAACGATGAAAAAAAAAATTTTCGAAAAATTTGTCCTAATTATGAGCATACAAAAATGTAATAATTGTGTCTATATTATGTCTTTATCACAATAATTATTTTAATATTACAACATTATTTGTGCATGAACACTTAGGGTGGTATTCACCAACATGGATATATCCGTCGGATATATTTTAGCCGGATACAATTTCAGCTTATTCATCAACCTAGATAAAATTTGTTTTCGAACTTCATTTTCGGGTCGAACATGTGTGTCAAACATGTCAACTGATAGTATTTTTATATTAGAAAAGGAAAAAGAGGTTCTGTGATGTGATAATTTTATGCAAAGATGATAATACAGTGCTGCCACATTATCTTTATTTGTGCTGTTTCTGTTAATAATAAGGTTATGTTCGAACGATATTTATAATACCACTCCGAGTTTGTCTTAAAAATATCCGAGTAGTGTTTTATCCAGGTTGATGAATACACTTTATCTCAGATAAAAGATAATCTGTGTTGTTGGTGAATACCAGCCTTAAAGCGAAAACACGCATTACTCATACAGTCATACATTAATATTATAAAAGTTTGAAATTTTTTTTTTGTACTTTCCATATTCAAGTTGACCAGCACGTGCCCAACAATTGACGCATATGTACTATGTATTTTATCTGTTTTTGGTCATTTATATACACAGAGGATATACCAAGTGAATAAATACAGACACGTAAATCTAATCTAAACTTTTATGATGACTTTCACAATATGCATCATGGCATCCATATTCATGCGATTTTCATATACTAAAGATGACAAACTTTAAAAGAAAAAAAGTACTAACAAATTGTAGAATCAATAGCTTCATATAAAATACAACCTACACACATTCATCCACATGCACGTATAGTACTTGTGTAAGTATGAATAAATGATCTGGATCCTGGTATAGATAAATAAAAAATTATACAAAATATGTCCTGCTAACAATCACTATATATAATTTTCGTTCTTCGTACAAATACGTTGTAACGTACGTTAGGAAAACGAATAAAAACGTACAAACGAAAAAAAAATACAAGACTTATACAAAATCGGAAATAAAGTTTCCGTATAAAACTTCCGATACTTTATATGTATTATATATTATGTACAATCACATTATGATATATAGAAAAAATTTGATATTTCTAGAAAAATTTCGAAAAAAATTGACAAAGAAAAAATGAAAAAAAATATTTTGACTCAAAGATAAACTTTTATTTGTTCTTAATTTTATCCGTTTTATTTTTATATCATTACACGTATTCGTATATATGTACATCTATGTACACATAAAAGCGTGTTTACATTGACGTAATTTTTTTTTTATTTTTTGAGATAATTTTTAAATTTCGAAAACTTCTTTCATCGATAGTTTGATCATTTCGATTGGCAAATAACAGACAGCCAACCATTTTGTTTTTACATTATGTTAATTTTTTGTTTTTTAACTTTTATATGGCTGCTCTTTTTTATTTCGAAACGATTATGAGAGCTGTCAAAATTGAATTTCGAAAAATTCGAAAACGTTAAAAATCTATTAAAAATCAATATTTCAGGATTGTGCACATTCTATAATATGGATTTTGAAAATCATTTCATTTTGTATGAGACATAACCTGTACGTAATTTTGTATTGTAATTCAACAAACAATAAAATATGTAAGTATACGTAATTTTATGTCTGTGTAAACGTACTGTAAAAATATTTCAAATCATTATTTTCTCTAAAAATCTAAAATATACACACTTCTTACATAATCGTATATAACCGTTCATTAATTCATACAGATACAACTTATATACATGCATATAATATATTTGCTGACTCATACACACACAAACATACATATATAATCGATATTATGTGTACAAGAAGTAAATAAAATAAAATATAAAAGTTACAAAACAATTTTAAGTATAAGAGGGTTATCGATGTCAGAACATCAGATATAAAAATTATTTGCTGGATAAACTTCCGTGTAAATGTTGAAAAAAAATACATATACAAATATATCTCTACTGATTTCGATTCAGATACTCACCACATATAAACTCACACACGCTCATCCTCCTACTATACAAATTTAATTCTTATAATGCTTTACGTTTTTTAACGTACCATTTACCATATATTTGTTGGTATGTACATATAAATGTATACCTGTAGTTGACAAATTTAAATTTGAATAAACATTTTTGTGTGTAACGTAAAGCCGTATAAGCAGACACATAAGTAAATAACATCCAGAATAATTTGTAAAAGATATTACGAATAGTGAGAATGTTTTCTTTTATTTATGTATTTATTTACTTGTATTTTTTTTTAATTTTATTCTCTCTTAAGTAACGTACTTAAAGGTATACATAAATTTACGTTACGTTACGTTTAAATACAATCACATATCTCGTAAAATATCAGAAAAATTTCACATAAAAATACTTTTTTTTTTTGAAAAAAAAAAAAATCCTGAAGTATGTAATACACACAATTATGGAAAATTATTCTGTTATTTATATTATTATTTATGAAAACATATTCTGAAACACATACATATATTCTGTAAGTGTTGTTGGGTTTTAAATTATACGACTATACTATGTATTATACGAATACGAGTAGATACAAAAATTATCATATATGTGAAAGATAATTTCAAATTGAATATTTCATGAATTGTTGCATTTACAAATTTTTAAAGAATATTATATATTCCGTTGATGTTGATTTATGTGTATGCCAACGTGAAAGATTTTGTTTTTACAGATTTTTTATTATATTTTTGTTTCGCTTTTAAAACTGTCTTCGTTTCAAATTTATGTGTACATACTCGTATATGATTGCCTTTATGTGTGAGAAGATGAGGGTTTACTTTTGAGTAAAATTAAAAAGCACAAAAAAAAAATTAGATATACATATATCCATAAAGAGGGGATAAAATTCACATCAAATAATGTCATTTTAAGTTTAAGATTTTGTATCAGAAATACGACCAAATGAAAAACTAAAACCATAGAATATTAATAAAGTTATGTATAGTAGTTTTATAATTCTATGTTAAAAAACTAAAAGAAGAAGAAGAAGAAGAAAACATTATGAAATGGGCACTATATATATCTCATGAAAATGATAAAATAAAATAAGATGACAACAAGAAGAAAACATTTGATAATTGCCTGTCTACTTGAAGAAATAATGCTTTATACGCCATGTAACTTTGTTTAAATATTTCTTTTTTTGTTCATTTCCTAATTTATAATTATTTGATTGTCAAACTGTATCATGGACAAACAAACAAATGTGTGTTAAACAAAAATATTAAATAAACTCAAGTGAATATCAAAATACAGGATGTTTTTATTCATATTCAATGTATAGGTATACTCTTACGGTATGCACTAACGTACAAAAAATAGTGACCGCATGCATATATGTACAAGAAAAAATTGATAAATTAACCATGGCTAGCTTTTAAAATAAAGAAAGGTTTCTTCTATACAGAGATCAGATTTCAAACTGAAATTCTTTTTCTGACACGCCCACTATATTGTAGTACATAATATAGTTTAAACAAGAAACGAAGAAGAAAAACTACTATTCGCGTACCTTTCTACTTCATTTTCTCTTTTCTATTCCTTTAAAATACTCAAGAGTTCAATGACCATATGTTTGTTTACAAATGAAAATATAAGTCAAAACATTTATCGGTTTTTCTTTTTTACACGCAGATCTAGTTTTGATCTTCAATTCTTCTTCGTAGACTGCTACTACACCTACAACCAAATATACACGAAAAAACAAGAAGTGAAAATACTATTCCCCTATCTTTTTACTTTTCTTTCTGCTTATCTTTCTACATTTGACCATGTTTGTTTTGTTTACAAATGAAAATACATATAGGTCAAAATATTAATCGGCTTTTCTTCTTTATACCGATCTTTTCTCAATTTGATATTTTTATTTGTACGCGCCCACAACAGTCTAGCACATGCAGTCTAAACAAGAAAAAGAGAATAAAAACTACTATTCACGTATCTCTCTACTTTTCTTTCTACTTTTCTTTCTACATTCAAATATTCAAGAGATAAATTACCATGATTGTTTACACATGAAAATATGAAAAGATAAGTAGAAAGAAAAGTAGAAAGACAAGCAAATAGTAGTTTCTCTTCTCTTTTCTTGTGTAAATTATGTACTACACTGTAGTGGGCGTGTAAGAAAATTGAGATGTTAATATTATGGCACTACCGCAATATTGTTTTAATGAATTTGATAACTTATCATCAACGCACTTCCACCAATAGTTATCTGAATGATTAGTAATTTTTAAATTCTATAAAATCAAGTTCCTAATATCTTCGTTTGTCACAATTCTAATTAAATTGTTTAAATTGCAAAGAAAATACTCAAAAATATTTAAAAGGAAATTGTAAATGATTCTTATATATCGGAATTTATTCCATAAATTTAATACACAGAGATATTTAAGCATGAAAACATTCACGTACAAAATACAATTCAATTATTCATTAGAAAAGTATAACAGAAAATATCTACAAAACAAAAAACGTTCGTTACATATTTCCTCGTAATATGAATAAAATTTTATTTTACTTTCAAAAGTAGTAATTCGTATAGTGAAACAAAACAAAAATTCTATTAATAATCCATGAAATTCTATATAAAATTTTATATCATTTGAGAAGTATAAATCACTGATCCATTACAATGATTTTAGATTTTAGAGAGAAAGAGAGTGAAATAAATTCGAAATATAATAAATCCAAAATCTCCTTGTAATATCCTTATACACATTTTCATGAAGTGAATAAATTTATTATTATACCGACATTATTGACTTTCAGTATAAAGATACAATTCAATGCACACATAACACATAACCAACACAACTAACATACAATCTAAGACAAAAGCCGCATTACACTTAAATGTATCCTATCATTAATCCTATATATAAATTTTCATTTCAAATATTACACATAATACAAGAGAAGGAAAAATCTAATACATAAATCCTTAATACGTCACCGTACATTACAATTTGAAATATTTTACTCAAAACTTATTTTATAGTAGACATATACTCGTATAAAATGTACAGTATACAAGAGTAGTACTATGTATATACATTTATGTGGTAGACCAAAACATTTATGCGTTCACATAAAAAAAAAAAGAAAAAAAAATATTTTGCAATTACTGGCCAATTTTCTATCTAAAAACCCCTAAAGATACATAATAATACTCTGAACACATTCATTATATTCACATACACATTTTATATGATCATCCTATAAACAAAACACACATCACGTAGTATATACGATACTATATAATTTTCCTTTTGTCTCCTTTTTCTTTTATCGTAGTCAGATGAAAAATCCTATTCATATTACATTTTTCTATATCTAACAAATTTTCTATTTCGACAATATTAAATCCATATACATAGTATAGTATTTTTGTTGTGAATTTATTTTATTTTATGACTCGAAAATTCTCTTCCATTTTATATTCAATAATTGTCTCCGGAGAAACATATATGTATGTACAGTGATAGTACTTTATCGTATGTACATAATTTGTAATTCATTTCCATTGCAAAAAAAAAAAAGAATAAAATTCTCCTGAAATTGTCTGGAAACAAGAGGAAAATTACCACTATTTCAATAGTTGTTTAAACAATTTTTTTTTTAATTTTTTTCAAATCTCCGGTAAATCTTTTTGACTTCACAATTTTATAAAATACGTATACAATGGTACTCATACAATCAAATATATGTACATTTTGAATTTATATACATAAAACGGATGTTAAAATCTGAAAGAAATGATCATAAACGAACCGAAAATCAATCAGAACCTATACAACAATAATTCCATTTCGAAATTTCAAATTTAGTTTTTAGATTTTACATTTTTCTTTGGAACACAGACAATTTCATTTTGTTTTTTCGAAAATTTTTCCAAATTTTAAAAGTATAAAGACAGAAAACTAAAAACAACGACGATTAACATTCTTGACTTCCTGTTTATTTTACAAATTATTTATAAAAGTTTTATTTAACTTTTATAACACCCCACAGAGTTTTGTTTTTGTGTGTTATTTTTAAATTATTACTTTTCACAATTGGATAAAATTCGGAGTAAAAATGTTTACATATAAAGACATTCACACAGATGATGCCTATATACGTGACATATACAAATGTAATTGAAAATTCAAAATGTTTCAAATTGATTTCAACGGAAACATTACAAACAGAAGTAAGTAAAGTATCTTATTTATAAAAATAAAATAAAAAAATATTTCGATAATAAAAATCGATAAAAATATGAAAATGTGAATATATAAACTAAACTTGTATAGAACAACAATTTTGATGTCTAAAAAGTTATTGAGTATTCTGTATAAATGCCCTATGGCTGTTGATTTATAAATTAAATTGAGATAATTTAAAATTTTCGAAATTTGCTAGAGGTTATAATTTACTATGAAAATTGAAAAAGGATACATTCAAATATTTACAAATTTTCTGTACTGATAAGCTAGAAAATAATTGTACATTAGAAATGTTCATGTGATTATGTAATATTAGAAATTCAAAAATGACAAAAGTGTTATAAATATTAAAACAAATTTTTTTCTTTTTTTTTTGTCCTTACAAATGTAACGTAAAATTTGAAATTTTTCACAATTCAATTACATGATTAGATCGGATTTTATTCATGAATGAAAATATAAAATCTCATACAATAAACACAAATTATTCACCAAATCAAATACTTTAACAATCGATAAAGGGATAATTTGTATATATAAAGAAAGTAAAGAGAAAAATAACAGAGTGAAAATAAGACAAATTACGTAAATTAAGTAAATATATTTTTTTTAGCTTGTCCACTTTATTTGTCTTTATATTCATATCATGTCAGAGGATGTTACACAGAGGATATTTCTATTAATTTTAGACATTATATTACATGAATACGTTTGTTTCCTTTCTATCGTCTTCCTTTTTCTTTTTCTTTTCTTTTTTGTTAACTTTTATGTTCTTATACACTCTATTTTATGTTTTATTTATTTCACTTTCATTTATTTTTTGTTTTTCTTCGGAGAAGTTATCTACTGTATCCGCACATAAAAAAAATATCACGTAGTAATCGTATCGTAATCGTATATTGGGTATTGGGAGTTGTATATTGATTTAAAGATATTTCTCATTGTAGCAAATTTAAAAAATGTTGTGACTCTCACCATAAATCCTGTATATTTTATTGTCAATAAATTAATCAATTTCAATTTAACTCATTTGTGTGTGTATAGTATAGTAGATTTAAATCCGAAAATTAGCTAAGTATCAGCTGTATATACCTTTATATATACGACGTGTATTGTAGGTATAGGTAATTTATTTAATCGTGTAAATAATAAATTTAATTTTATACTTTGTACCACCACATCCTTTTTACAGTTTTATATTTTTGTGTTTTGTGAACATTTTGTTTAACTTTTTTGTTTTTTATTTATTTTTCTGTTAAAAAAGTCTTCTGTTTCAATAATGTATGATGCCATAAATATTATATGTATATAAGCAAGCACTATGATTTTGACATGTTAACGCTTTCAGAAACATTTTAATAATTCATGTCGCAACGAATAAATTAATGTACATACATACATATTCGTATTATGTACATGTATTTTTTAGTTACGTTGTTCGTATATGTATATACAAAGGATATATATTCTATATATTATGCGTTCTTATTTTTATAAGAAAATGAACAAAAACGATAAGAAAAATAATAAATTTTCATTTTTCTAATAAATTTTACTCATGCGACTATTTAGAAAAATTTCTCTAATAAATTTTATTTATATTTTATTTTACTTTCAGAATATTATGATGGTATAACGAGAAAATTCCTATAGGAAATCTACAATTTTCAATCGATAAAAATTCGATACGAAAACAATATGTGAAGATGTATGTGAATAAGTGAAATGAAATTAAAATTTAAAATAAATATGAACTAAAAAATTATAGAAAAAAAAAAATGAATAGAAAATCAATTATGTACCAATCAAATTAATCGTAACCAAAAAAAAAAGAAAAATAATTATAAATATGATATTTGTAATAATAAAATTTAAAAAAATACAAAAAATTCATTATCAACAAAATAAAAATAAAAATTTATGAAAATGGGAAAATTATTAAAAAAAATTATTTTTCTATATTTAATTGGTATAATATGTATATATTCAATAAATGGTCAAATAATAACAAGTGATGATCCAGCACCAGGACGTTCACCAGGTCCACCTAATTACAATAATAATAATAATAAAAAACATCATCAAAATCATTATACTATTGTTGTAAATTCATCATCAAAATATATAAATAATGAAATAAATTCAAATGATAAAATAATAGAAAATAATAATATCACTATTAATAGTAATAATATTAAAAATGTTACTAATAATAAAAATAATAATAATACGAATAGCAATAATAATAAAAGTGATAATATAAAATATAATAAAAATAATAATAATAATAATAATAATAATAATCATCACGATAACGATCATAAAAATAAAAATTATGAAAATATCATTATAAATAATTCATCAGTAGCATCATCATCATTATCTTCTATAAATTTAAAAAATTCACGAAATAATAATAATGAAAATATGAGTAATGCTGAAAATTTATTGTATTCGAAAATTCTAAAAAATCATACTAAAATATTTGATAAAAATATAAAAAATAATAATAACGAATCTAATTATAGTATTGATAGTAATAATAGTAGTAGTAATAATAATAGTGATGAATATGAAAAAGCAATCATTTCTAGAAGCCTTCTACAAATCCGTAAGAATAATAATCATAATAAAAGAAATATTGAAAATACATTTAAATACAATAAAAATTATGATAATATAAATTTAAAAAATTTTAAAAATAAACAAATTTCATCGTCAACAGTATCACCATCGACTGAATATTTTATGAAAATTACAAAATTTGATAATACTGATGATCAAAATGAAAATGAAAATGAAAATACTGATAATTCACATAACATAGAAAATGATGATATGGAAAATGTGATAAATATTCGTATTATAAATAATAATGATCATTCAAAGAATATTAATTATGATAATGGTAATGTTGTTAAACGTAATGGTAATACCAGAAGAATTCTAAAAAAACGTAATAATCAATTGAATATCAATAGCAATAATGATAATAAAAATCTAAAATATTCGAATAATTCTAATTCAGAAAAAATAATTAATGGTGGTGGTACTACCAGTAGTAGTAGTAGTAGTAGTAGTAGTAGTAGTAGCAGTAACCTTAAAAATAGCATTAATAGTACTAGCGTTAGTGATATGAAAAATACAAATACCGAAAATAGTACCAGTACTATTAGCAATGAAAATGTCAATATAATGAATACTCTCAGAAAATCTATATTACCACAACAACAGAAACAAAATGAAAAATTCCAAATGAAACTGAAAATGAACGAAAACGAAAACGAAAACGAAAATGAACAACAAGAGCAACGGCAAAAACAACAGCATCATCATCATACAATAAATGAGAATGTTGATATTTATAAGAGAAATGAAAACCAGAGGGAACATCATAAAAATGAATTTGATACATATAATAATGATGATGCAGATAATGAAAATGATGATGATGGTGTTGTAGAAAATATCGATACTGATATCGATAGTAATAATAATAATAGAAGAAATATTATTAATACAAAAAATCTAAATAATAATAATAATGAATTTATTTCGTTTTCGTCCTCGTCATCTACATCGCAGTCATCGTCTTCGTCCACATTATCTACATCTTCTTTATATTCTGCATTATTCATTTCATCGTTATGTAAAAATCAGTTAAATAATTACCTGGAAAATAATGAAAAAATTAATAAACTTGAAGATGAGAATATTTTAGAGAATCGAAAAAAACATAATACAATGGAATCATCATCAACAGCGTCAGCGTCTTCTTCATCATCATCGTCGTCGTCTTCTTCTTCATCATCGTCATCGTCATTATTGCATTCTCATGAGATTGATATTAAATTAAATATAATGCATGATATATTCGATGTACGTAATGGATTAACATGTGGATTAACGTATAAGGGTGAGTGTTGATGATGTTAATAAGTATTCTCAACTTTTATATTTATTTTAAGATTACTTCTTTTTTTTTTTTTTTTGCTGCTATATTGTTATCCTTTTTACAAAAATATGTATTATTGTTGTTGTTGTTACTATTTTTATTCAGCAATTATATTGGATTGTATTCAAGTATGTACACATACTCATATCATCGTCATATAAGTAGTTGAATCCTTGATATATTTTCATTTATTTTGATGATGATTATTACAATAGTATTATAAAGAAATCTTTTATATTGTTGAATTTTTTACATCGTTTCAACAATTCTAGCACATTCTGGTATTACGAAAAAATATAAAAAAGAATCAGAAAAACAGAAAATTTAATTATTATTGCGTACTTGTTTTGTTTTTTTTTTTTTTTTTTTTTTGAACAGACATTTTATTAAGTTATTTCTGAATTGTTTTTAGCTTATAAATACTTTTTTTTTCTTTTGTTATTTTTGCAAATATCATTTTATACGGTGGAATGAGCAAAAAATATATAATAAAAATCTAAGTAGTTATCCTTTATTTGTTGTATTATTCCTAATTGAGTTATAACGATTATTCGTTTAATTTAATTTAATTTAATATATTTTTTTTGTGTTATTATTTTTTTTTTTTTACTATTCACAAGGACCATAAGGATAAAATGAAATTAAAAGGTTTTTGTACTGCTATACGATATCCAAAATAAACAGAACAGAGAAAAGAAAATATGAAATAAAAACCAGAGAGATGAAATTCATAGTATACTCGTACATGTCAGAATGTGCGTATATGTGTATGTGTCAATATATGTATGTACATTTATTTCGTTGTAATTAAATGAAATATTTCAGGCTCTCTGAAAATGTATTGAAATAACAAACAACAAATATAAGGATATGATTTTGCCTTTTTTTAGTTTTTTTTTTTCTTTTGTACTTTATAAATTTATTTTTAATCGATTATTTCATTATGATCCTTCCAAAAAAAAAAAACGAAAAAAATTGACTAACAAAATCAACAATTTCAGATTATTAAACATTTTTTTTTTACATTTTTGTATTGAAGGCACTGTTCTATTGATTCCTTTTAAATTCTCTTTTTTTTTATTTGATTTACAATTCAATACAAATTCACGTTTTCCTGTTTTTTTTTCCCTCATACTCGTTTATTTATTGATATTTTTGAAAGATCTTCATATTCAAGTGTATGTATAGAATTTGCAAATTATTATTGAAATGTTCTCTTTAGAAAAAATGTTCTAAATATCAATAAAATTCACATATTGTTATCAATACATTTTATAAATATACTTCTACATATCTTCTAATATCGGAAATAAATAAAATGAAAGAAAATGGTCCTTTGCAAAAAAAAATTCCTTTATATGACTGAAAATTACTTGAAGAGTTCTTATAAAAAGTCTCAAAGAAATTCAGTTTATTTTTTTTTTTCATATTTATTGCTAATTTTTTCTTCTTCATTTTTTTGTGTCCTACCAAAAGGACTTATACATACACATACATATAATATCTTTGTGTTCAATATGTACACATATGTATGTAAATATGTAAAATCATTTATAAATCTAATTCTATAAAATTTTATAAATATGTACATACCTACTTATAATCAACACACATACATACATGCATACATGCTTGTCTAAAATATGAGTACATAGAATATTATGTCTAATCAAATTAATTTAAGTACTACCACTTCGGTTAAGTTCTATCTTTTATGCTTGAACATTTATTTTTAAAAGCTTTTTTACACATTATTATAAGTATGTATGTATGTATGTTATGTATACATTCATATGAACATATTCAAGTAAATTTACTTCTTATACTCTGCATGTATGGCGACTAAATACTTATCATGAGAAATTCAATATAAATATAGTTTTCTTTTTACCTTTCTCAACAATATAATGAACAAGCAAATAAATAAATAAATAAAATTAGCAACAAGAAGCCAACAAGAAAAACAAAAGTAACATTAAAAAAATAACAAATTTTCTATTTTCATTTAATTAAAAATAAGCCAGTGTGTGTACATACCAACTTTTGCATACTCTATAGAGGTACTCAAAATGTAGAATGAAGGCTAGTTTTAGAAGACAGTCAACATTTAAGTTTAGTACAGTAACCTTAGGTAGAATTTAAGTAGTGATTTCAGTTTTATAGCTAACGTACAATGAATACAATTAAATCCAATGTCACCGTCATCGCCCAAATATACCACACTTGATACCATATGCATACGTCCTATGAATTGATTTTAACGTTCAATTAGAACCAATTATATTTTCATTGAAGGTGGCATTAGTGTTGTCGTACAAATTAGATGTAAGGCATTGCATCTCTCATCTCGTTAAGAGAAGATTTAAGAAACACTTAACTCTCTAACTCTAAGTTTCTCTTTAATGATAATTTACAATTGGTAAACTGGATTCACAATTTAATGTGAGTCCCATATCGTCTACTTATTTTTTTTTTTATCGAAGAATTGACAGAAATAATAACAGGTTTGCCATTATTGGAATCAATCAAAGAAAGTTCCAGTAGTATTCTCTGTAAAACACTTCCTTACTTGACTTGTCCTACACTTAAGAATTGACTGTAAAACTGGGCTTTAAACAAATGAAATAAGAAGTGTATACATATGGTAGTAACTACGCAAAATAATAATCATCCATTGAATCTACCTATGTGTGTACCATACCAAAACCAAAACTTTTACAATTTTTCATTTAACATGCTATTAACTTTTTTAATATAAATTTATCTTTTTTCTTAATTTTTGTTGTTCGTGTGTTTTACTAATTAAATTCGTACCTCCATAAACGAACATGTATGCAGAATATATACATTATATGTATATATAGCTGCATTTTTGTACTTTTTTTTCTTCAAACTTTTTCTCTTACTTTTGTCATTTTACTTAATTTTCTTACGTTTATATCTTTGTATTATTTGTAATTTACTTTGTATTCTTATTTTTTTTTCGTATAACTTTTCTTAATCCTATAATAAACTTAAAAACATACACGCATCCATGCATACTATAACAAGACTTGTGTAACTTTTCTTACTTTTATTACATTTATTAATGTTAATTCACTTTTTTCTAATTTATTATTTTTTTTTTTATGTTTTTTGTATATTTACAGTTAATGTAGAATTACCACAAAATATATATGTTAAGGATTTATTTATGGAATCACTTATTATGAATAAGGATAAAGGGAATTTTATTAAAGAGTTTGGAAGTAACAAATTACCAGTTAGCTCATCATCATCATCTTCATCATCGTTGCCATCTTCATCGTTGTCATCGTCTTCATATTCAGCATTTTCAACATGGTTTAGGATACCATCATTTGTATCAGATCAAATTGATAATGAAAATATTAATTGGGCCTCAGGGAATAGTAATAATAATAATAATAATAATAATAATAATCATAACAACAACAATAACAGCAATAATAATAATAATAATAATAACAAAAATTATATAAATGAAAACAACAACAGCAACAGTAATAACAGATTTAAAAAAACTAACAACAACAATCATTCATATATGAAAAATTTTAATGATGATGATAATAATGATAACGGATATAATTATGATAATGATGATGATAATGAAAATGTACTTGAACCAATCGATAGATGGAGAGAAATTGATAATTTATCATTTGAAAATGAAAACGATAATAATAAAAATAAGGAGAACGATAATGATGATAATGATAATGATCATATTGTTATGGATAATGAAAATACATTTAATAGAAATGATAAAAAATGTAATATAAATAAATGGTATTACAGTAATATTAGTAATACAACAAAAGAATTAAATACATTCTGGATATTAAATGAAAATTGTGATAGTACTGATACTATAGAATTTAGGTAAGTTTAATTTAAATTTAGAAAAAAAAAAAAAAAATTAAATTAAAATATTTTTATAATTTATTTTTACACAACTTTCTAATTTAAGTATAAAAATAAAGGAATATACATACGTAAATAATTAAAATCCTAAATAAAAATGAAACCGCAGGCGCGTTTTATACACCAGATTACATAAATGTTGAGGAGCGTATATTCCAAAATATTTTCATAGTTATAAAGTGTAAAATTCAAATTAGAAAATTTAAAGCTTCCTATATGAAAATAGAGAATTCTTGTTGTCCATATATTCATCGTTTAAAAGATTTAACCATAATTTAACTTTAAACAAAATTTGCAATGTTGACGATCGTCTTTCTCATGTTGCTTGTGGTAAACTTTTGGATTTGATTTCAAGTTAACGAAGTATAGCGAGCTTCCAATTTTGAACACGCAGCTAAATTCCCCTGTCTGTTTATTTCTCTTTGGCTGGGTAAAAATGAGTAAAAATCAAATCATTTGAAACTGTTGAAGCTAGCTGACCAAAGAAGAGTAATTTCATCACAAGAGCAATGCAATTGAAATTTTAATGCTTGTATTGAAATTTAATCTTCGTAAACTTATTTTGTTATTAATCTATACCACATGAATTTTCTATGAAAACTAAAATTTAATTTAACTGCATTAGTTTTATCTTTTAGACTGAATTTAATTTAAACAAAACTAAGCTGAAACCTGAAACTAGATATATTAGATAATTAGTCAAATGGAAAATATTTATGAAATTAATCGAAAAATATTTACATATGTATACATATATAGATGAATTTGATAATTGACTCATATATTCAAATCTACATACTTACGTATACACACGTAATCACTTCCTAATTTATATGCATACTCGTAATTATTTATCGATTCTATATGTTTATCTTTCAAGCGATGAACACATTCAAATGGAATAGTAATCATCATCAACATACATCGGACATTTAAATATACTTACATGCATTTTAGATATAACGTATGGCTCGGAATAAAAATGTCCAGGTTGCTTTTAGCCTTATTTCCGTATTCATTATTGTTTCTGTTTCATGTATGCAATAAAATTCGGATGAATAGATTCCAATCAAAAAATGTTTGTGTCTATACATAAACAAATTGTGTATAAATAATGATCATATGTCCTTATTCATATACATTTCAGTTTGATTAGCTAACAAAAACAAAATGAAAATTTTTAACAAAATTATCCTGTCTGTATATAAAATCAACATACATATGAGTATATATTTCTTGTTAAATTTAAAATTGTTGAAGTGTATAATTTAAATTGTAAATTTAACAACACACACAGACAAAAAATATGAAGGTACATAAGTATATTAATTTTCATGTCACAACAGTTATTTAATTCTTTAATTTTGAAATATATACTAGAAAATTCTGTTAATGAATATTAAGTATTATGTACATTACCTATACGGATGTAATGTAAAATAATAATTATGTATGGTAATAATAATAAAAAAACATATTTTATTTTTTAAATTATCAAAATTATGTACCGTACTAAAAATGTGTTACATTTTATATGCAGTCTCCTATACACATTTTATGTTTTACGCTTCTACCTATAACAAAATTCAATAAAAAGTTTTTTTTTTTTAATTAAAATTATTTTAAATAAAAAATTTTTTGATATGATGTCGTATACAAAAACCAAATTATTTGTAAATGTACAAAAACACGAGGTAGAACTGTGAGTAAGTATATAAATAAAAGTACAGTGATGAACAAAACATATGCAACAGAATGAAACTGTACCAAGAAATTGCATTACAATATTTAAAAAAAAAACCACTAAACTTCTGTGTCATTTTGTAAAATTCCAACCATTTCATTTCAATGTATTTTCAATATTGAATGGAAGAAGCAAATTCGAAAATAGAGAAAAACATTTCACAATATCATTAAATCTAGGTGAATATTTTCATATAATTCCAGTGCCAGTAAATTCAATTCATTCTCCATATATTTTTCTTTTTAAAAGATCCATAAAACGTCCATCCATCTCTCGTCATTACAGAATTTTACACTATATAGTCAAATTGCTGTTAATGAAAATTAATAGTTTTCAATACTTTAAGCCTAATGTCACACTTTAAGTTAAATAATTATAATTTTTAGCACATTCACAAAAAGGATCAATGAAAATTATTATTACAAATTTTTATGATTTTTCAATGTTTGTCCAAAAAACGAAAAATTCATTCGACTAAAACACTATCATATAGTTTAATTTCGTTTGTATTGCAAGTGTTTTGTTCAGCACTGTATACCTACTTGGACCACGCTATTATAAACATGATGATTATATTACACGTAAATGTAAATGTATCTTAAAAAATATAAAAAAAAAAAACTTTTAATTACTTAAATGTAAAAAAAAAATAAAATTCAAATTTTCCTAAATTTTATTGTATAATTAAATGTATAATGAAATGTTTTTCTTAAAAATAAAAACATAATTTTGATAATAAATATTGTAATTAAAAATGTTTGTATAAACACATACCTTTGCTTTACATATGTTTGTGTTGTATATATAAACATATGTATATGAATATATGTACTTAATTAGTAATACACTCGTATATACAATACCTTTGTGTATCTATCTATATACATAATCCACTTATGCACACATGAATATTACTCGTATTCGTATATTTAGTTTATTTAATAAAAGCATTTTAATGTTTTTAATATCTTTACATATTACCATTAAGATTTAAAAACGAATTACTGGAAGTGTGTATATAAATATCTAGGCTCCTAGGTAACTTGTATGTATGTAAATTTAATTCCGTATTATAATTATCACAAACAAATAGTCATAATATTAAAATTTTAATAATGGTACACATACTAATAATGAACCCATAAAAGTTTTTTATAGTACATTTTATAGTACATTTTATACACATTAATACATTTTATACATTTTATACTATACATTATAAACAAATTTTATTTATTTTGGGTATGAAAAGACAGACAAAAGAACGACTAAAATGTAAATAAATTAAATAAAAATAACATCGTATAGAAAAAATAATGAAAAAAAAAAATAAAATCAAAATTTTAAAGGATATTTTTCATACCAGTTAATACCCAAATTCAAGCACATATGTATGAGTTTGTATACATATTTAAAATCATTCTTTATATACTTGTGTAATCCTGAAGAAATAATATCCTATTTTAATAAGAATTTAATATTATTTATCTAGGATACAATGTATATAGGTATTTACCTAACATTATTAACCATTTACGCTATCGTAGTATACCTTACTTACCACGCACTCGTATCTTGATTCATACGAAAAATTCATTTCCTCTTTATACTTGTTTTACACTACACACCAAACAAGTATACGACAAAAAGGAAGAGACAATTAATAGTAGCAAGAAGTATACGAGAAAGAGGAGGTGACAATAAGTTTAAGTTGTAGTGTACTGTCACATTATTCTGATTCTGAATCTGAAACGTAAAATTTCAGATTCAGAATTCACTTTTTGTTCATTCTGATTCTGAATCTGAAAACTCCTTTTCAATATTTTTCTTTAAATTTGTTATTGTTATAAAACACTTTACTTATCGAGTGAACATTAAACCATCGAACGATAACTACTATGAGTGGCGAGTACGTTGGTAAGACGCACTTTTCAATGGAGGGTGAAATAAGGTTAATCTTCTGTCTTCTGTCTTCTATCTTACGATCTTCAAGTTGTATATAAACAAGTATGTCAATTTATTGAGTGGTTTAGCTATGAATTCAGATTCAGATTTCAGGTACATGTGACATGCTACATTTATTGTCAGTATGTTTCATTTTCTATTCTGAAAATAATCAGATTACAAAACGGAAACACAAACCGGAATTTATTCAGCAGATGAATTTTTCAGAGCCATGTAACAGGTCACATATACTACAATGTATTTGATTGTGATTCTGAAATTTTCGGAATTTTTCAGATTCAGAATCAGTCTCATGTGACAGTACACGTAGAGTAGCTAGTAATAATTCTTTTCGCTTACCATGCAACTCGTATTTTGATTCATACGATTCACAAATTTTATTTTCTCTTTATACTTGCTTTTCACTACACCACAATACAACATGAGAAGTATATGAGAAAGATGAAGAGACAGTGTGTAGTAGCATAATAAGGTTATAAGCATTTAGCAGATAACTATAGTACGAGTACGCTAGTAATACGTAATAGTTCACTTCGTATAACATGCACTCGTATTTTTACTCATGAGAAAAATTCATTTTATATTTTTTTAAATTTACTCTTCGTTTCGTTCATCCGAAAACTCATTATAGATTTTTGTTTACTCTTTATGCGGTAGACATATTGTGATATGATGATGCAGATAAAAATTTCCTTTTTTTATTTTCATTATTTTTTAATCACATTTCAACAAAATCAAAATATAATTTTTGTTTATTTAGAAAATGAAAGTTATGTGAAACATTTTTCTAAAAATTATTTATTTTTTTAAACTGTTATCTACAATTTTTCTCATTTTATCTAATTTTTTGTTATATAATGTATATGTTTTACGTTATATCATAAATTATGATAAAGATAATGATCAAATATGTATTTAAATTATTTCGAATTCAATTATAAATAACCCATATAATATTCGTCCATTAAAATTCAAATATAATAAATTATGATAAATGATATGTGATGATTATGTAGATGTACATTTAAAAAGAGAAAAACTAAATAGAGAATATTCTACAAATTAATTTTAATGTATTTCTGTTGTTTCACTAATAACGATTTTACTATATATAGTATTAATGTTTATAGCAGATATACATGTACACATTTTATGAAGGTACATACTCGTACATAATATATGCATTCGAAATATTTAAAATTTATAATGAATTAATGTTGAAAATATGTTAATTTTCACGATAGGTAACGTGTAGGAAATGCATGTATTTTGTGTGATTGATTCGTAATTATAATAATGAATAATAAATTTCAGATATTTTACATTTTTTAATTTAAATAAATATTTTAAATAAACCTATTTAGCGTACATTATAATAGAATTATAGACACTATATATACATATGTATGTATGTGCACATTTTAATTTATGCGTGATAATACGATATTATGTATTTTCATTCAATATAAATCTACAATAAAATATATAAATAAGTATTTTAAATCAAATTTATATTTTATTTCAATTTTTATATATTTTATATATTATATTTTTTTTTTTCGATTCGAACATAACTAAATTAGAATTCTCACATACATACACATGCAATTAAAAAAAAATTTATAATTTTATATAAAATTTAATCATTTTATTTTTGTAATTATTACATTATATTCATTTCCATGTAATGAGTGTTGTAAATTGTAAACGTATAAATTGTATTTGAATAGTAATTATCTTTTTAAAATTTAAAAAAGAAAAAAGAAAAAAAAAACTTTTTTAAAACAAAAACAAAATTTAAATTAAATAATCGTAAATTAAATGAAAACATGTAAAAATGAAACCATATAGTATGTGTACTTGCATATGAGTATGTTATACGATTGTATATGCATTATAACGATTTTATTCATTCCATAATTAATTATTCATTAAAATTAAAATAAAAATATAATTAATTTTGCTCGATGATAATAATGTAATCGATCAATTTATTTATTTTTAATTTGTATTCATCCTTTTTTAAACATGCACACTGTACGTACATAATGTGCGGAATTCATATATAAAGCTGTTATTTTTTAATGCTCAATAAATTATTGTCAACATTTTCATTTTTGGTCTGCGAAATTTTCTCTTCAATATTTTTTTTTCTGAATTTTATCAACATTTCATGAATTCTGTTTTTGTGTTTTTCAATATCAAATATCAAATCAAGAGGTTATATTACTTATATGATTTGCAAGTTAGCAACATTTTGAAATTCTTCTTCGTACTCGCTAACTACAGAGCAGTAAGTGCAGTACATAATTTACACAAGAAAAGAAGAAGAGATCAACTATTCGCGTATATTTCTACTTATTTCTCTCTTTTTCTACTTCTCAAATACCCGAATGTTTATCGGTTTTTATTGTAAACACCGATCTAGTTTTGATCTTCTTCGTACACGCCTACTGTTTAGTGTAGTACATAGAGTTTAAACAAGAAAAACTACTATTTACTACTCCTCTTTCTACAACTCTAATACTCAAGAGTTCAAGCGACTATGTTTGCTTACACATGAAAATGTAGGTTAAAGCAATAATCGATTTTCTTGTTTACACGGATCCTGTTTCAATTTGAAATTCTTCTCTGTACTTGCCTACTACACTACAGTGTAGTACATAACTTACACACGAAAACAAGAAGAAACACAATTTTCCGCTTTTCTATTCACTTTCCTTTCTACTTCTTCTTTTCTATTTTCATGTATAAACAAATATGATCATTTATCTGTTGAGTATTTGAGTGTAAAAAAAAGTAGAAAGAAAAGTAGAAGGTAAAGAAGAAAGAAGGAAAATAGGGGAATAGTGGTTTCTCTTCTTATTTTCTTGTTGTATATTTGGTACTACACTGTAGGGATAGTGTAAGAAGAAGAATTTCAAATCGAAACTAGATCCGTGTAAAGAAGAAAAACCGGTAAATGTTGTGATTTATATTTTTATTTGTAAACAAATATGGTAATTGAATTTTTGATCATTTGAGATGTAGAAAAAAACTAGAAAGAGATAATAAATAAACAATTTAAATTCAATCACGAAAAATTTATAAAAATTAATTTTCTAAAATAAAAATTTATTTTCAAAAAAAACATATGCGAATATTTGCTTTGTAACAATTTCACTAATATTCAAAAATTTTAAATTTTAAATTCCAAGAAAGAAAATACAAGTAAATAAATTTGCTTCGAAATCTTTTTATTTTATTTCATTCTTGTTTTAGTAAAATGGTAAAATTAAATGCCATATACACCATTTGACATTTTACCAAATTATTTTATGCGTACACATTGAAACAAACATAAGTATTTTATTTTTTTTTTATTGTTTTCAAGTATTTTTTTTATATAATTTAAAGATGACATTTTGTTTTATTGAAAAAAAAATTTTTTAATTAAATTTTTTTCTCATTTTTGATAATTCGAATAAAAAATTTTTTCGTTTATTTCTAAATCAATATATGCACAAACATCGAACCAAATACATTGATAGTGCAATACGATTGTTTAAAAAAATGAATCCCAATTAGAAAACACAAATAAGTATTTCACGACTAGTATTATATTCCTCTATTATGTATTCATTTCCATTTCCATTTGATATTGACATTTCTGAATATTTCGTATAGTAGCGCTAGCAGTACTGCAAACATGAATATGTTGTATACATCGATATGTTGTATACACGAGTACAATATGCGGTATTTATGTGGGGATGTCCATATTAATTAAAAATAATAAAAACTTTATGAGAATTTTTCTCAATTTTTATTTAAAAAAAAAATAATAATAAACGAAAAACCGCACTGCACTCATATAAATAAATAAACATCAGAAAAATAAATAAGAAAACAATCAGAGATATTTTTTTTATAAATTTTTTGTTTCTTCTTTTTCAGAATTATTGGTGTACATAAATTCAAATATTTTGTATTCCGTTTTTTCGTCAGATATATGCATTTATAATATCAAAATGCATTCGATATTTCTATAGAGAAATTGTCTTTGGAAAAATAAAAAAAAATATATATTTTTTTTTCCCAATAAAAATTGCATATATTAACGATTAACGATTGAAATATCACAATCGCAATCCAACCATTTGCTTGTAAACTGGCATACAGAATTCATATGTATGTTGATGCATACATGTAGTTGAATATGTACATATACGAAATAGAAAAATGAAATCTTTACGATATTCTATTGATTGAATTTATTATATGCTTTATATTTCTGTTTGTTTGCTATCCAAAATATAAAGTCAACAAGAACAACTACACAACGACAACAACAGCTCGAAATAAAGACGAGTGCAAAAGAAAATAATAAAATAAAAATATATATATATTTACCTACATATATTATATATGTAAGAGTGCAGATATCATTCGAAATTCGAAATTGAATTGTGATGGAATTGAATTAAATATGCACAAGAATACATATAATATGCATGTATATAAATAAAATAAAATCAAATTAAAACACTTGCATACTGCATCATACACACATAAAATATAAAAATTGAAAAAATAAATTTATACAGCATACAAGAGCAAAATATAATAAAAATCCTGTTTTTAAATCAATTGCGAAAAATTCACTTTTCTTTATACTCTATTATGTAGTACTTTTTCTTCTCTTTAAAAAGCAAACACATTTCGTATTTCTTATAAAATGATATTACATCTTATAACATCTTTCATTATTTTATTTGTTTGTAAGGATTTCTTTTGTTATTTATTTGTATATCAACTACTTTTTCGATTTTATCGTATTTTACATACATATGTATACTCGTATTTCGTATTTATTAAAGTAGAGTAAACAAGGTATGTTAGTTAATCTATAATGTACTCGTTAGTCGCTCGTCAGTCGTCAGTCGTCTCGTATTTTGATTCATGAGAAAAATTCATTTTCTCTTTATTACTTGCTCTTCACTACACATTACACAACATTAGAAGTATACGAAAAAGTGGAGAGAACAGTAAATAGTAGCAATGAGAAATACGATATACGAGTAGAGTACGCTAGCAATACCCTAGCACAAGATAAATAGACAACATGTTGATATCAACAATATGTTGTCTATTTATCTTGCCCTAGCATGCACTCATGTTTCGATTCATAAGAAAAATTCATTTTCTCTGTTTACTTGTTCTGCATTACACATCATAAGAAGTGTACGAGAAAGAGGAAGAGACAGTAAGTAGTAGCACTAGCAATATGAGTTAATGGTAGCTAAACATAGTACGATATACGAGTACTCTAGCAGTATATACGAGTACCTTACAATGCCCTGGTATTTTGTTGGGTATTATACCATGGGTGTATACATAAATACTTGATGATATCTTTGAAAATGTTAAAAGTTCAATAAAAACAAAAATTTGAAATTGAAAACAAACTATACTCGTAAAAGAAAAATATTCAATTAAATAAAATGATAACAGCAATAAAACATTACAAAACAAGAAAAAGGAGCAAAAAAAAAAATTAGTGAAAGAATTTTATTTTTCGATTTATATTCTATATGATAATATACGAGTACGTAATATGTACACAAGTATTTTCATGAATGTTCAATTTTTAGAAAATTTCTTTTGAAAAATTCAATTGTTTCGGTGGTATATAAATGCTCGTAAGTATAGTGATAATGAAAATGCGTATATAAGGATGTATATTACATCACGTATGTGTGTTGCAGACAAACACACATACACTCTATTCATAATATATGTATATAAAGTGTCGCTATCGTTTAATGAAAATGTGCAATGATGTTTGAAAACAATAAATTTAAGTGTCTGCAACAGAGATATAAATAATATTAACCTAAAACATCCTAGAGCCTAGAAATACTATACGTATTTATGTATTTACATATATGAAGATAGGCATGTGTTATATGTATACGTTCATATACATACATAAACAACAATATTCTTTGTGCTCAATATATGAAATGAGCTCTAAATACGTCCACTTATATCCTTATACATTTACGAGTATATCCTTATACATATGTACATTTTATATTTTATATTCAAGAAAAATCATACTCGAAATAAGGAACGCAAAGTGTATATGAGAAAATTTAAAATGATTTGCAATTTCATTGTTAAAGAACGAAAAATTTTTCATTCCTTTTTCTACATTTGAAAAAAAATATATATGTATATATTTATTTTATTTACGATATACATAAAATATATAAGAAAGAAATAATTTATGTGCATAATAATAATGTATACGAATGTTATATATATATGTTATGGACAGGAATACAATATCTTCCTTTTAGATGCATAAAAGACCAAACTACCAAACGATGCAGATATAAGTACAATAATGCAGAAAATGAAAATATGTTCATGGGTATATCCGTATATCCTTTATACATTTTATCCAGACGCATTCACAATTATGTGTGATATCTTCTGTCGAAATTAAAAAAAATATATATGAATTTTTCTAATAAAGAATTATAAGGAATCTTTTAGAAATATTTCTGCTATCCTTTACACAAATAATAAGTAATTGAGACATCATTTGCATTTCATTTCTTCAGTATATATGTATGTATATTTATTTTTATTTATTTATTATTCAAAATATATATATACAAACATATACGTAAATTATTTTATCTATATTTTATGAACCAAATGTACACAACACTGCGTGCATACATTTTAAAATTTACTTGACTTTGTATGCGAATAAAATATTTAAAATGTACATAAGTATTATATCTACGTTTGAAATTTTCATGATTCATAATTTTATAGAATAATGTGTTGTTAGAATATGATAAAATCGGAAGTACATATGGATATGATATTTAACATATTTTTGTGATTTTCCTGTAGAAGAATCCTTTTAAAAATCTTTTAAAAATTCATAAATGCAAAAATATACATTTTTTCAAAATTCATAACCCAAAGGAAAATATATTTTTTGATTTATTTCTTCTTTTTGTGATTTCCAAATAAAATCTTAGGAGTTGCATAAAATTGAATAGATTCGCAAAAAAAAAATATTTATCGAGTTTTTGAACAAAATACATTCGCATACACATATGAAATGCACATAAATTTAATGTTTGTATGTTTCGAAGTTTTCAAAGCTGTAACCCTGCGCAGCAAGATTGATGTTTTTATAAATCACCTTCCATAAACGTCGAATGTTGTCGCATTGATTCGTTTATTATGTAGTCATTTTCAGTCAAGATTTGTTTCAGGTAAGATTTGTAAGTTATCATCTCTTTCTCATTTTGAGGTTTTCTGACTTGATCTCAACTGAACGTAGTTTTGAGAACAGTTTTACTATGTACCTCTATCGGTATCAAATTACTCAATTTAAGTAGTTGACAATTTGAACATATGAAAATGAAAATTTAAAACTAAAATGTCTCCAAAACATAATCTCAAAGTCTAGAATTTAAATTTTTGATCAAAACTTTAAAAAAACTATCATCCATTCTCCTCTTGTTCTGCATGTATGTAAATGTATGCAATGAATATGAATAATCCTTATTTGAATAACTAAATAGTTTAATGTTTAATCTTACAATACTTATATGTAGTTGCATGTACGTTACATTTGAAACAGAACTTCATGATAATGTCGGTTGTATTCAACATTCACAACACAAATACAAATCAATCTATATGTATGTACGTACATTTTAGGTTAAAATTATAACACGTTATTTATATCCTTGAATTGCTATTGAATTCATTTTCAATAAACCAAACATTGAAAAATTAAATTTTATATGATTTCATTTTATATGTTATTCATATAATCATGGTATATATAAACTTAAAATTTATACGAGACCACATTTATATAATTATAGTATAGTAAATATGTATGTGTCTAAGAGATAAAATTTTTGTTTACTTTATTTGTGTGTATACTATTTTATATAAATATACGGATAATGGAATTAATGTATTTTAAAAAGTAAACATCATATCATACATTCTAAAGCATAATATAAAATGTTCACTTTTCAAAAAAAAAAAAATAAAAAAAATAGAAATAAATAAATTAAAACTAAAAAACAAAATTTAATTTAAAAGCATTTCTGTGGTTATGTTCTTATAATCCCAAAGTGCTATAATTTATATATAACAAAATTTTATGTTAATACACATAAGCAAACAAACAAATAAACAAACAAAACAAACATACTTAAATCCATATTTTTATAAAATTGTATTTACAAATGTAAGTATGTATATACATGCATACATTGTTAAACTGTTCTTTATAAAGAATTCACCAACCAACATTTTGTAATAATTTCAATTTTATATAATTAATATTCTTTCAGTTACATAATATTAAATTGAATTTAAAAAAAAAAAGGATTTTTTATTTTTTCAAAAAGTAAATTACAAAAATTTAAAAAAAAAAAAAAAACAGTATTATAAATACGTAAAAGTTAATATTTAATTTCATTCACTTTACTTTACTTTTTTTTTGTCTCTGTTAAAATTCTCTAGAGAATTATTTTCAACACAAAAAAGTAAAACACACACACACAGTATAGGGATACAAATACAAAAGTACAAATCATAAAATAAATATAAAAATATTTTTATACCATTATGAAAATGAAGAAAAACAAGAAAAAAACAAAACAAAATAATAAGAAACAAAAATAAAACGCATATTTAATATAAAATGTACAGTAGATAAATATATACATTAACACATAAGTACCTATAAATTAAATATAAAATGAATGAAGAAAAAACATAATTTATTATTGCAAAAATTATTTTTCTTTTTTACAGTTTTGTGTACATACAATTGTTGCTTTCATAAATACAGGGAACGTATGACGTATGCGAATTGTAAAAATGTATTAATACCAGTTATGTATTTATATTGCTTACAGAATCATATAATTACGAATCAAGTGTATTTACATAGACTTCACTTTAAATATACATACTTATATTCTTCTCATAATGATATTTAATTATAAAAATTTTAATTATAATATAGCGTAAAATAAACATAATAGGGTGATATGAAATAAGTTTACTGCACACTATATAGATTTTTTTTAACATTTAGACAGTCATGTTTTTTTTTTAAAATGTCAGATTCCCTTCAAAATTTTGCCAGTTGCGACATTTGTGTTCAGTATTGTTTTAGTAAATCACCAGGAACGAAGAGAACTTTCAGCAAATCATCATATATGGGGTATAGAAATATTTAATAGATTGAGATTAAGAGAAACTTGACACAGATTCATTATTGTCTGTTCATTACATTCATGATTTTATTCATTATTTCACTGAAAAATATTCTAAGTTCATTTTGTGAATTGGAGAGAGAGAAAAAAAGAGAGAGGTGAGAGAGAACTTGAATCAAATGATCATTTATTTAGTCTATTTTTTCACTGAAGAATCTTTTATCTTCAATTTGTGTCTTGAAGAGAGAGAGAGAGAAAGATATAGAGAGAGAAGATATAGAGAGAGAAAGATATAGAGAGAGAAAGATATATATATAGAGAGAGAGAGAGAGAACTTGAATCAAATGATCATTTATTGAGTACATTATTTTATTAAAAAAAAGTATTATATCTTCATTTTGTGAATTAGTCACCAAAATCATCCAATTTAATTCCATATTTAGAAATTATTTTTATTAAGGTTATGCTAAGTCATTCATTTACTTTAAAAAGCAACAAAAAATACTCAATGAAAATATGTTTTGGAAATATCCAGAGCCCGTCATTTACATTAAATCATTTTCAAATCAAAATTATATGTGTAGCTTTGATTTGATCACCCTGTATATAATTTTCTTGAGATTCAAATGTGTAGTATATGTATACACAACGATTCGTAAGTATTAAATAAATAAATGGTTGTGTACATAAGTATTATGTCTGTAAAGGAAAAATCAATGATAAAATTTAAATTTTACATTTAAATTTTCTTGAATTTTACTATATGTTTTATATGGTTTTACTATGTATAGGAGTGTTACTCTTCTTGTGTACGAGTATTTTACTTTTGCATACACATAAATGTATATTTCTATTTCTATTATGAATATATTACTATGTATAATTGTTAACTTTAAGTATTTACATTATTCTGCTATTATTGTGTAACTTTTATATTGAATTAGGAAAGGTGTTTTTAATTAATATGCATGCACTGTAAATAAAACAAACGCGTCAAAACTTTATTTTACTGTATATTTTTGTTTTGAAATAATGTAGTAAATTATTCATTTGAAGACGTTAAAAATGTAAAGCAATGGCTCTACATACATATGTACCTACGGAGATAAGGTATGAGATGAGTGGAAACTGAAAATGAAAATGTAAATGTTTTCTCTGGAATTAAAAGAAAATCACCTTAAATTTCAAAATTGATTTGCGATTGAGTATTGAATACGAAGAAAATTTGAAGAATATGTAATATGTCCTTTACGCTTTACAAATCTTAAGCATTTGATTTACCTTACGATGTACTATTCTGGAATTTTTCATAATTTTTACGATATTCCTCTTATTTATTCTAAAAATAATGCTAGGAGGAGCCTATTTGTGATCTTCTGATCTATTAAGATATATTAGGATAGATAATAGAGTAAATAAAAAATTGAATTTAATTTAAATTTAACAAAAAAAAAAAAAAACAGTAAATAATTTTAAAAATTTTTTTCATTCATTTTAATTAAATTATTGTTAATCTTCCTGTTTTTTTTTTTAATTTTTATTTTTCAACAGGATATTTTTTCGTATTGAAACAGTAAATAAAAATAACAGCAGCATTAATAATAGGAAATTTCTAAAAGGAAACACAATTTATAAAAAATCATTCTTTACAAGAATAAATAAAGGTAATTGCCTGTAAAATTAAGACGCTGAACACAATTAAAGCAGATAGCATCCAGAAGGAGCAAAAATATGTTGGTGTAGGCGATAAATCTGCCACAGTCAACTTCAAAAACACATTCAAAGCATATTGTGATCTCATTTTTTGTCGTAACAACTTATATTCATAGCATGACAGCCAGCAGATTTTCTGCTTGGATGCTTCTGCCATCATTATGTCAACATTCATTAATTATTTATAAAGCACTATACTAAACGATTATGCTGAATGTATAGCAGATTTCTACTAGCTGCTTTGATTTTGTTTAGCGTCTGATTTTGTAATTTTAAATTTATTTTAATTGTACAATAATTTATAGATATATTTTAAATACTTTTATAATTCTATTAAATTTTTACTATTTATTTATTTTATTTCATTTTTATTTAAAATTTTCTTAAAATTATCATAGATTGTGAACTATATTTGCATAAAATGTCTGGATATTTTGATTATACATCACTACCATTTTATGCAACTGAATGCATAATATATTTTCCGTCCCAAATAAATGAGGTTTCGTCTTCATTGCATTCATCAACATCAAAAACTTCAACGTCAACATCAACATCAACATCTACATCATCATCATCAACAACAGAAAAATTAGTACCAGCAGCATCAGGAGCAGCATCATCAATACCAACAGCAACAGAACAATCATCAACAACAACTTCCACATTATCATCATCATCATTACCAGGAATTTTAGTTGAATTAGAACGTTTAAATGTACCATGTCATAATGGTGGTTATATAAAATTTTCAAATTTTCCACCATTATGTGGTAAATTAGAAGAATTAAATATAAATGAAAGAACGTATCATTTTGATATTAATAAAAATTTCAGTATTAAAATTTATAAAAATCCAATGTTTAGTATTAAATATCAAATTGTTGATTATTGCTATAATATGACATTATTAAAAAATAATGGTACATTTTATATAAAACCATTTCGTTATAAATTAGAATGTTATTTTAAAATTCATTTACCATATGGTAATCAAATTAATTTAAATATATTAACAAATACAAATTTAAATAAGGCGAGTGAATTGATTAATTTTAAACGTAATAATAATAATATAAATAATAATTTAAATTTTAATCGTTTTAATTTAAATAATAATAGAAATAATAATAATAATAATAATAATAATAATAATAATAATAATCAAAGTGATAATTATTTATTTAACGAAGCAAATACATATTGGTATGATGATATAAATAAATATATAAATACGCACATTAATTTAAGTACTATTAGCAATAATAATATTAAACAAAAAAATAACAATCTAAATATTAGTGGTAATTACTATAATAATAATAATCTAAGTAGTAGTACAATTAATAATAATAATAGAAATAAAAAATTTAATGATTACAATTACAGAATAAATTCAAATGATCGAGGCTCAATTGTATTCAATAATAAAATAATAAATAATAACAATAAATTAAGTACTGGAAGTTATAGTTTTAATAATGGTAGTAATGTTGGTTTTAATTCTTTTGGTACTAATAGTATCAGTGATATTAATAATGGTGGTGGTAATGGTGATAAAATTTCAAATTTTAATAATAATAATAATAATAATGATCCTGTACGTAATTGTAATAAAAATGGTGGAATGTTAATAAGAGTATTCGAAACAAAATTATATAAATGGTCGTATTGTATACAGAATTCGAATGAATTAAATTGGTTTACATTAACATCACAAGGAAATGTTTTAGTGATACAAGTTATCATGAAAACAATAACAACGATTGATAAGCAACAACAACAGCAACAACAGCAGCAACAACAACATGTTACATCATCATCATCATCATCATCTGGATCGACATCATCGACATCATCATCTACATTTGAATTACAACAAAAATTTCCATCATTATATTTTTCATATAGAACAAAACCAATTATTGAAATTGTATCAAATTGTGCCTTTGGTTGGATAGCAATTGGACAATTATGCATTTCATCTATACAAAAATCAATGACATGGCATCAAAGTGAACAATATTGTATTAATTATGGTGGTCATTTAGCATCGATACGTTCTGAATCTGAACAAAAATTAATTGATCAGCTATTAATTAATAGGTAAAATAAATAAAATGAAATTATTTTAGTAATATCCTTTTTTTTTATATTCTGTCGATGTTACTAATTGCATATACATACATTGAATTTAAGAAGTAAAATATTTTTGTAAAAATTCATAGAAACTATATAGGATGAGAATGTTATCGCATTTAATAATTAATTTTAAATTTTTCTGATATATTTTTAACTTTTGCTGATATAATACACACTCGTCGTATCTAAAAGTTTCTGTAAGATTTTTAATTAATTTTTACCTAACTTGACTAAAAAAAAAACAGATTTTCAATTTTGTTTTTAGAAAACGATAACAAACATTCATTTGAAAAAGTTCATTTAATTAAAATCTTTTGAGAAATACTTAAAATGAAAGAAAAATAATATTTTCTTTTAGTTTGTATAATAAAGTGAATGCTGAATCATACAAAAATTAATCAAAAAAATTCAATAATAATTTAACTAAAGTTACAAAAATCCAGCACACATATACATATATGAATGTTGCTTCCAATTTAATTATAATATGTATTAAAAAATTTTTTCATTTTCTAATTACAGTCCAGGTTATCAAGATCAATTCGCTTATTGGGTTGGAGGATCTGATTTAAGTTATGAAGGAGATTTTCGTTGGTCTGATGGTCTTCCTTTTCATTACACACGTAAAATATTCTAAAAACAAACATTTACTTTACATTTTTTTAAGAAAAATTAATTAAAATGTAGCTAATTATTTTTTTTATTTTTGTTTTTTTTTCCCTCCCCCCCATCAAATTCAATATTTATTTAGATTGGTTTCCTGGTTGGCCACAACATGCTCATTACAATAAACAACCGAACGATGATGGTTTAAGTGGTCAAGATTGTATTGAATTACGTCGTTATTTTCGTGCACCGCCTGGTATTCAATTAACTGAATTAACATCATCTAATACATTTATGTGGAATGATCGTGATTGTAATGCTAAAAATTTTTTTATATGTGAAAAATCAATGATGAATGGTAATTTCAATTCTATATATATATCAAAAATATACGAGTGTAAATTATTTAAAATTTAATAAATAAATGATAAAAATCAAAAAATTAAAAACTAAAAAATAATTCATAATTTATAGATGCAGCACAAAATAATTGGGTAAATGATTGTAATAAAACGATTCAATTATCAAATACGAATCCAAAATCATCATTATGGAGTCCATCATTTCCAAGACAATATCCAGATAATGCAAATTGTTATACAACAATTATAGCACCGACTGGTTATAGAATTATATTAGAATTTGAAGAGTTAGTTATTGAAAATGAACCTGGGTAAAAGCAAAAAAAAAAAAAAAAAATTTCCAAAAATTTTTTCAATAATAAACGTTATTTACAAATTTTTATATTTTTCTATAATTATTTTATTTCTTATCTAAATAGATGTAGCTATGATTTTATTGAAATAAATGAACCTCATTCTAATTTAAGAAAAAACAATTTAACACGTATACCAAGACATGGAAGAAAAAATCTTAATTATAATATGGCGAATTCTTATGAAAATTTTAATCTAACTAATAATAATAATAATAATAATAATAATTATAATAATAATTACAATTTAAATTTAAATTATAATAATTTTAATAATAATCCAATTATACAAAATTCAAATACAAATGATTTTGAATTATTTCAAAAAAATATATTTTCACAATTATATAAGCAATGGAGTAACGTTTTAGTTCAGACTCCAAATTATCCAAGAGGTAAAACTCTATATAAAACAAATAAGCCACAAGAATTACCAAGAAGATTATGCGGTGATTGGAGTTCAAAATTAAAATTATTACGTTATACATCATCTGGTTCAATATTGGGTATACATTTTATATCAGATTATTCTTATCATTATGGTGGTTATAAAGCAAAAGTTTATATGGAAAATGGTTTGTTTGGAATATTTTACAAATTTGTAAATTTTTTTTACGAATTTTTTTTTTTTTCTTTCTTTTTTGTAGCATTATCAGAATGTGCAGATGATCGATTAAAACCATACAATGGTTCTTGTTATCTATTTGTACATTATCCAGCTGTTGATTGGATAACAGCACAACATGTATGTAAAGGAATTGGTGCTGAATTATCTTCAGTGTTAACACCAGACGAACATAGGTAATGTGTTAAATAAAAATAAATAAAAAATAAAATAAATAAATAAATTTCTTTCCTTATCAATTTTACTTTTAATTTTCATTTATTTCATTTTCCAACACAACAAAAAAAATAAAAAAAAGATTCATTACAACAAACATTAGAAACGATCTAGATTATAGTCCACAACGTATCTATTGGCTAGGAGCTGAATTAGATGATAATCAACATTATAAATGGTCTGATGATGCTGCAATGTCATTTCAAGTATGTTTGAATATTAATTTAAATATATACTTCACATCATTTTTATCCTTTTAATTCTCCATTGTTGGCTCTTTCAGGGTTGGCTTCCTGGACAAGAAACAATCAATAAAAAGCACGGTGAACTGATATGTTTAGGTTTACGATGGAAAATGTCACCAACACCGATGTTACCATCTGGCCTATATTGGGAATCACAAAAATGTAACAATATTGGTGGTTATGTCTGTAAGAAACCAAAACAAATATTTGATCAGTTAAAGATTAAAAATGAAACGATAACTGGTAGTGAAGGACGTTTAACATCACCGGGTATTTATGAGTTTTTTCTTCGATTATTATCTACTACATCTTATATTATAATTTTTCTGTTAATTTTCATTTTCTTCTATCTTTCGTTTAGGATATCCGAATCCGTATCCTTTAAGTATTGATTATTGGGTACGAATTATATCACCAGAACGTACACGTATTATTGTACAATTTCAAAAAATCGATCTAGAACCACAAGATGAATGCCTATACGATTACATAATTGTACAGAATTATGAAACAATATCAGAAATATCACTTGAACCAGGCACTAATACAATTCCAATGGCAATGTTAACAACTGCCGATAAAGATTTAGAAGATATACAATACCGTAATAAAAGAATGCAATATGCAAGACGTATACGTAGCGTAGAACGAGAACGAAATCATTCCACACATCCGAAATATCATTCTCATCATCAACATCATCATCATTCATCCCTTCGAAATCGTTTAAATCAAATTCAACATCAAATTAAAGAATTTCTAACGATAACAGTTAAGAATCAAATGAAATTACAAAAATTTTTTAGCACACATTCATCGAATATCAATTCAAAATCTGTGATCAATAATGTAACAAATACACCCGTTAAGGATAGATATAATTCAATACAAATAAATCGTAAGCGACGTCGAAAAAAAAAGGATTCCAAAATAGATAATGGTCATCATCGAAAAAAACGTTACATTAACGATGATACCTCAGATGAATACGATATGGATAATGCACAATCATTTCTGCCATATGTACGTTGGTGTGGTTCACATGATTCAAATATGTCAAAATTTGATTTTATCTCATCATCGAATGAAGTAATTCTAAATTTTCATAGTGATTATTCGGTAGCTGGATTAGGTTTTGCGGCAACATGGAAAGCAATCGATATATCTGGCTGCCCATTACAAACATTAACATCACGCGAAGGAATTATTGCCAGCCCAAATTATCCGCATTTTTTAATTAACAATCTTGATTGTACATACATAATACAGGCACCGGTCAGTAATAGGGTATGGATAGAATTTAAAGATTTTGATATATCAGATGATACGATAATTTACGTTGATATCGGTTATGGTACATTTATGCCATTTCAAAATGTAAAACATATAAATGAGGGTGTATTCATAAGTACAAAAGAACAAATAAAAATTCAAATAAAAACTGGACAAAAACCAAGAGGCAGAGGTTTTCAGGCAACATTTAAAACTGGTCAGTATTTTATTTTCGAAATTTCAATTTAATGTTTCATATATATATATATATATATTTTTATTTTTTTTAGTTTGGTCATCAATTAATGAACGAGTAATTCATTTAAATAATGACACAACTGGCTACCTCTATCACTTGAATTATCCAAATAAAATACCTGCTAATGTTGAATTTATTCAACATTTTATAGTTCCTTTAGGTGATAATATTTTATTGGAGTTATATGGTGTAGAATTTAGTGAAAACGGTTGTCCAGATAATAATGTCCTTGAGGTATAATTATTCGAATTTCACAAAAATTAATAAAAAAAATAATTTCTATACAAAACTACATACATTTTAAATATTCCTTTATAGGTTTACGATAATTATGCTGATAAAAATGGAACTAAATGGAATTTATGTAAACAACATAATTCAGACATATCAATTATAAAACCTCAGTCACCAGTTCAAATGACATCATTCTTGAATACAATTCATATTCGACAAAAGACTGTATATGAATCTCATGTTAGTCTTAATGCAACGATTCGTATACAACCTGGTAAATTATTTTCTTTTTTTTTACACATTTTTCAATAATAATAAATCTTTTATCAACTTCCATCATTATGAATTATTTCATTATTGTTTTTGTATTTTTCCTATGTTAGATTTAACATATAAGATAAAACTAGAAAATGATGATTCCGTTGAATCATGTATTCCAAATCCATGTCAATTCGATGGTAAATGTATAGTTACAGAAAATCGAACTAGAAAATGTCAATGTTTGGGACATTATACTGGAAGGTAATACAGACATATTGCATAATAAATCTTTCAAATCAAATAAATTTCATTATTTTTTTTTATTGTCATTTTCTATTCATATATACAGATTTTGTGGGCTTAATATGTGTGAATTGCAACCCTGTTTATTTGGTAAATGTGAACTGACACCATTAAATTTTAAGGTTTGAGAATTTTTATTTATTTTTTTATTTTTTCTCGTTTTAATTTTAATTTTCTTTTTTGTCCTTTAAAAAATTTAGTGTCACTGTCAATCAGGATATACGGGTAGACTATGTGAAACAAAACGTAAACCATGTGCAGAGAATCCCTGCGAAGGAAGAGGTGAATGTTTCGAAAAGAATGGTGGTTTCTTTTGCAGGTACATATATACATACTATAAAAGTTGTATAATTGATTTGAAAAATTTGAAAATGTTTGCAAATAACGTTAAATTTAATTTATTCATTATCGATTAAATCGTTTCAAGATGTCATGCTTGGTGGGAAGGTCAACGCTGTGAAAGACGAATGATTCATATACCATATAAACCGCTATCAGAACGTATGCTACAAGAACCATTTTGGTTGGGATTGATTACGGTTTTTGTTGTTCTAGCAATTATCGGTCTAATATGGTGTGCAAAACGTCATTTTCCAGAAAAAATTGAAAAATTATTAGCCGAAGAAGCAGACAGAACACGACGTAAGATTTATATAGTTTGTGTGTTATTATTTTTTTTAAGATTTTTATTTATTTATTTATTTATTTTTTTAATATTATTTTTGGAAAATATATATTTTATACAAATTTTTCAATATACATATACATATATCTATTCATGTTCAATATCAAATCGAATCGAATGCACTAATTTTGTATATGTTCGTTATATATATTTTCACAATAATGTAGCACCCGGTGTCGGACATCATCATCATACATCACTACGTGAACAACTGCAATTTACAACATCTACAACACCCCAGGCAACTATCGTTACACCAGGAGCACCACGCTCCATATTCAACAGATTGGGTATAAGAAAACCGTCTATTTTGAGCCTCAGCAGCCCCAATCCACCGGGAGGGGCTACTGCCCGAACATTTTCGCTAGATGATTTATTACGACCACCTCCCCGACGTAAGACAGACAGTATTGCATTCAAGCTCACACAAAAAAACACACTAAAATGATATTTAAATATAGAATGAATGATTTATTCAAACCACCAATCACCACTACTATACTATATACTTACTCTACTACTTACTACTGCTACTACTACTATTGCTACTTTTACTCTACTACTATAATTTATCTCCCAACCCTATAAAAATTTTCAATAATTTCAATAAAATCAATTTGAAAATTTTAATTTTCTTCATGCAATTATGATATCAGTACTTATAATCTGAATATAATACATATATGATATGATTTCAGTGACTTTCAATATAAATATACTTCCTTATACTGTTATATATATAATACATTTTACTATATATACATTTCACCATTTACACAATTTTATTTCTTTTAAATTATTTTTCGTTATCTTTTTGATTTCATATTTTACTATTCCTTATTTTATATTTTTTTTTACTTTTCTTTTTATTAGATATCTATGTATATAAAATTTGGTGGTCAGCACTTTTTTATAACAAAGAAATAAATATGCAAAATAACATAAAATAAAAGCATAGTACATACATACTTTTTCAACTAGAAAATTATTTACGAGTTTCAAAAAATGAAAAGAAAACAAAAAAAAACACTAAACACTATAATTACCATCACTTTATCGCACTGTTTTTGTTTTTTTTCTTTATTGACTTTCTCTTTTCTCTTTCTATATATTTTCATTAATATAAATATGTATAAATCTTCTTCTTGCTTATCTATCTTTCTATCTATATCTATCGCTAAATATATATATATATCTATATAAATGATACATAAATGATATGAGCACCTCCCCAAATTCTTTCGTTAAATCATCCCACAAACTCCTTTAATTTTCTAAACACATTTAAAATTGAACGAAAAAAAAAATATATGATTTTTCGTCGTCGCTGTCTTCTTCTTCTTCTTCTATTTCTTCTTCTTTTTTGGAATAACATTTTTGAGTTGCGCAGATAGATATTAATAATTATGTGAAGAAAATTTTATAATTTTCGCAATAATGCATGAACGAAAAAAAAAATAAATTTGACGTTTTTCTTTTGTTTAACAGTTTTTTTTTATTTATATAGGCATTTACCGTTTTATAGCGGAAAAATCGTATAAAAATTTTTCCATAAGAAAAAAATTATTAGGAAAATTATAAAAAATTTAGCTTTTGAAGAATATATCTGTGTAGTAAATGCTTTTCTTTTTGTAGAAATACAAAATAAAAATTTAATATCCATTAAAACGAACAATTCTCCTAGAACCGCGATTTAAAATTTTGTTTTTTTTTTCCAAATCTAATTGGGTGATCAGTTCCATAGTGAATTCCAATTCCAATCCTATATATAGTTTGGGGAAAAAAAAAACCTTAATTTTGGTAACTGATTGGAAATTCTGGAATACAAAAAATTTAAATCTCTTTCACTTCACTCTGACTCCGTTCGTGTGTGTCTTTGTCTCGAATATGATTATCTGAAATATTTTAATTTTTTTTTCTTTCCTATTTTTTGGTTTGAATTATTTACCCATGTATTTTCTCTGTATACAAATTCTAGAATAGACGAGTAGTATGATACACAAATAAGACAAAATAATAATTAAAAAACAAAAAAAATTTAGTAAAATTAAAAATTAAAATCATCATCCCAAATTGGACATTATATACTTATATGGAAGGGAAAGCAGTCTCGCTGTATATATGCGATCCTTCTTCTTCTGCTTCTTCTTCTTCTTCTGCTAAGTACTTCAAACATTTTGGCTAATATTCTGTACGTTAATCAAAAAATTTTTTTATAAATAGTCTGTTATTATATATTTATACTAGATGTTTGTTTAATTTTGAAAAAAAAAAAAAATTTGTATATTTTTTAAAAGTGTTAATTAAAATTAAAAAGTAAAATTTATATAAAGGCTGATTATTACATAACGTACATAATGTATATTCTTGTATTCAAATACTCTTATATACTTATGTATGTATATAGACTTAAAAATGTTATTCCAAATAAATGCACATTAAAAATGAATTTGGCAAAACAAAAAAAATTTTAATTTTTGATTAACTATATCACACAATATTTATCACCCTGTATATTTTTTTTTTCCTTTAAATCACCCTCTTTGAACGTCCATTAGAATTTTGTTGTAAATAAAAAAATTATGTAAAAGAACTCATCATCGGTTAATTATATTTTTTTTTTTTTCTGTAAAACGTGAATGTGGCTGCTGTCAGGCAATTTTAGCCAAAATTGTATTTTAAATGTTTATTTTTGTTTTTCTTAAAAGTTTAAAAATAAAATAAAAAATTAAAATTATTTTTTGGGCTTATTTTATAATTTTTTCTTTCAGTTCCTTTAAATGTTGTAGATTTATTATTTTTGGTTTCTGTTTTAATTTCACTTTAATTATAGAATTTTTTATTACAAGAAGAAGAAAAGAAAGGAGCACGTAAAAAAAATTTATTACTAGCTACTTACTTTCTGTAGTTGTATATAGTTTTATTAAATAAATAATTTTATTAAAATAGTGTAATATTTTTTTTTTCTTTTTTGTTTTTGCTTTAAATTTAGTTGTGTTTCTTGCACATACTATTATTCTAAAGCTTAATTTTTAAAAAGAATTTTTTGAAAAAAAAAAAAAATATATTTAATATAATTTTTCTTTTACTTAAATTATTAAACGCTGAATTTTGAAATTTACAAAATGAACATTAATATAATATGAGAACTTTTTATTCTAAAACAAGAATTTCCATAAATTTCCATACATGTACAAAATTTAGGTTCACCATCACCTAGAAAGAAACGAAATAATTCAACACCAACAAAAAAGAATGCAGCCGAAAAGAAACAAATATTACAGCAATTAGTATCACCTGTGGCAGCATCACAAACACGACAAAAAATTCATTTCGGTGAATTAATTCAAATGTCTGATAATCAATTAAAAGTTGGCAATATATTATCTAGAAGTTCTGAAAGTGATTTAAAAGAGACAAATTTCTCAGAGAATACATCAGGAAGTTCAGCATCAGCATCAGTTGTATCGGCAGCTGCACGTCAATTAACTGATCCAAAATTAGAAAAGAAAGTAACATTTGCAAGATTACTTAGTAAAGTATCAGCTGAAATGAGTTCAGGATCTGGTGAAAGTGTAAGGATTCACATATCATATTTAAATATATTCATAATTTATTTTATTCAAATTTACTATTTAAAGAAAATAGAAAAATATAAAAATTTTATTTAGCATTAGAAAATTATTAGTGAAATTATTCACGAAATTTATTAAGTAATAATTGGCTTTTATTTATTTATTAAATATTACATTATACTTTACACAATTTTTAATTTATTTTTTTGTTTTTTTCGTTCACCATTCGTTATATGTAATTTGAAATTATTATTTTTTCTAGGGCATGTATACTCGTAATTCAAGTGCTCTTAGTCTTCCAACTGAAATTCAATATTTACCAAATTCGCTACCACAATCACCATGCACAAATGATTTACGTTCACCGCACAGCACATCATCGAATCATGGCAGTAATTCTCTGTCTAGTTCTGAATTAGCACTTTCAGATATTTGCTTAAAAACGACATCAATGATAGCAAATAATCGTCGTTTCATAAGACCGAAAGTATCAAGTGCTGATTCAATTTTAGCAATGTTTAGAAGTCATACGACTGCATCAAGCACACCACTACAAACATCATCATTCCTAGTATCACCATCAACTACACCGACTGCTTCTAGTCCACAGGATGATATGGCTGGCGATGATGATTCATCCACATCATCGATGCATACACCAGTTAGCTTTTCAAGTGGTCCACCAGATTCGCCAGTATTTTATCGGCAAACAACTATCGAAGTACCTGTACTGGATGCTATGAATGCTCATAAAAATAATTCAACATCATCATCAAATTCATCACTTAACACTAATCTATTGCACCCACCGACTATACTTTTGGAAATTCCTAGCAATGGAATTAATAAGTGCCTATCACCAATCCGAGAACTTCCTACTCCGATACCATCACCAGCTCTTACCCCCATAATGCCAAGACCAAATCGATCGAATAGTCCTCTGCTTCAAGATGATCCTCTATCAGCAAGTTATAGTGATGACGATGATAAAAGTGATCAACATCTAACAGTAATAATTTTTACTTTTTTTGTCGCCATTTCAAAATTAGTAACTATGTAATTGTTTATGTATTTAGGACTCAATCATAAGTGAACTTAATAAAGAACTAGGTCGGTTAGAATCAGAAGTTGAAACGTCACCAACAGATACGATGGCAACATCAATTGCTGATTCGAATAAAACAATAGCAGTTCCAAAATTAAAATTACCACCACCTAATATTGTAATTGACATTGAACCACCGACTCCTGAGGAACGTACACCCAGACCAACGGATCTAATTATACCGACACTAACAGTTGAGGAACCTAGTCCAACTAAAGATAGATTTCCAATGATTGTTTTTCCAGGATCACCACCACCACAAAGAGCCAGCATTGGTGAAACGAGTTTCATGTTTCCGAATAAGCAACAGCAGAAAAGGTAAATGCATGTGTATCTTGGAATGCTTCTAACCCAAAGTTGAGAGTTTTTAAAATCCACTTAGCGATTATTTTATAGGTCTAGGACATTCTAGATGTTTTACCCTACTCCTATAGTATATATAATATATGTTGTGCTTTATTTGTGCTACCCTTGTAGATTTAATAGTTACAATATAGCGTTTAAGTAGATGAATGCTTTGTTTTATACAAAGATTAGCTTATAAAAGATTTGACTTTAGGCTCTTGAAACAGTACGAGAAGCCGACATCTTTAGACCTTACCTTTACACCACCAATGATTACAGTAACATCGAATATGAGCGAACTAGAATCAGACATCGAACCGATGTCTCCAGCACCAAATAAAATTGTTGGCCCTTCAACTCTATTAGCTCCTGTCAATCAGGTTGGAATGTGTTATTTAAGTCCATTTGCAATTTGCACTCGAGCTGATCGCACGATATCAGAAAGTAATTTGAGTTCGTCTGGTTATTCAAGCATGGCAAGTCCTGGTCCAAGTAGATGTGGCTCCAGTAATCCACTGTTCTCGAATGAAATGGATGAACCTGGTAGCGGTCCATCAGGATCTAATTTTTCTTTGGGCATCAATTTATTAAGTCGTAGACAAAGTGCGACTTTGCCGGTTTGCAAAGAGAATATCCTAAGTGAAAAATCATCATCAAATGAATCAGCTAGCAGTCATGATCGTGTTAGAGAAAGATCCGATTCAGAAACACTCTCCGATGATCCTTTATTAGAATCGAATGACGAAGGAATCGGTACAGATCATTTGGATGATAAAACAGATGAAACTGAATTAAAATCTGTGAAATCTACAATCGAAGTCAGTATTACAGAAGATTCACCAGAGACAGTAAAAAGTATTTCGAATGCCGAAGAAGTAATTGTAATGTCACAACTTCAATTACCTTCAATTGTGATTCAGTCATCAGAGGATGGTAAATTGTCACCAGTTTCATCTCGATCCGAAAGTCCACTTAGTGAAAGAGCTGGTGGAATGGGTAGATTTTCTCCACAATTTTATGGTCGAAAAGATCAACAATTACCATTCACCGATTCTGATGGTTTATACGATTTTCCTTCATCAGATAGTAAAGGTACAATTGTTACAAGTCATCGTAGAAGCAGCAGTAAAAGACGTGAACGTAAATCACCAAAACTGTCTGGACAAACTCAATCTCCAACAAAAAATCTTCATCCAGATCTTCAATTTAAAGAAATAAATACAAATGGTAATCAAACATTATCCAAACATCATCATCAACATCATGGTCATCATTTATATCATCCGCATCATCATCATCATGGTCATCACAATACCACTGTGACGACTCGTAAAAGTCCAAAACGAAGACCAATACAACGACATCCTATAGCAAGTAGTTCATCATCTACAGAAAGTTTAACTTCTACGAAGGAATATAACACGATCAAAAGTATATATCCTTTGAAGAAAAAATTTATTTTTAAAGTTAAAAGTGAATTAAATAATTTAAATTGAATTTACGTTTCTTTTTTTCTGTTTTAAGGTTCACCAATCAAGGACTTATATGTAAGAGACTATAACACCGAGGGCAATACTTCCGAGGTAAAAAATTTCATACGTATTTCTTATTTCATATTTCAGCATACATTCACATTTACAATAATTTTTCAATTTTATTCTAATGAAAATTCATACAATTTTGAAGCATACAAAATCATAATTGGGACAGAACGCCTTGTATAATTTGTTTTTAAATCAACAAAACTAATATTCCGGGGATATATGTTTATCACTAGAATCATACAGAATTTTAAAAGTTCTATAGAATTCAATTTTTAAGTGAATGACAACTACATAAATATCTAAGGATATGTCAGCTCAAAATTACCTTTTGATAACCAACAATAATAATATCAATCAGACTTTTATAAGTATAGAAGAGAAAGAATGAAACTTCAAAGATATTTTCTTATATGTAATTGCGTAATCGTATGTAGATATTCTCAAACATTTTCATAATATATTAACATTCACTTTCTTATGCAAATTTCCTGTATATGTCATCCATTCATGATGTTACTATATAGCCAATTGGTATCATGTAGATGTCTCTGACAACCTCTCATACTGTGGTGATCTATCGATTTCTGAAGTTAGAGTCATTTTTTTTTTTTGCATTTTAGAAAATTACATAAATTTTATGCTTGGTTTTTTTTTTGGTGTTAAATCCAAAATTTATTTATTGTACTTGTGTGTGTGTGTATTGCTAAAAATTCTTTTAAATTGTTGTAGCGATTGTAATGAATCAAAAATAACCAAAAATTTGCTCAAAATTTAGATTTATTAAAACCAAAAATTAAAAAAAAAAAAATCTTTTTCTTTTCCATTTAAAGGATGTCTCAAGTCAAATACTGCCGACAGCATACAGCAGTGGTTTAAATAATAAACCTCGAATATGCCGCCTAAGAGCAATTAGTAATCAAATTAGGTAAATTACCATTAAAATTCCATTATACTTTACAATAAATTCTAAAGGATATGTGTCTTTATTTTTTGATTTAAATTCAAATCTAAAAAAAATATTATAATATAAAATTTTCTTTTTTATTTTTATGTGTGTATAAATGTATAGATTCTTACGTAGATTAGAGAAATCGATTAAAAAACGTGAACAAGAAATATCACAATCAGATGATAACGATAGCTGCCCAGATGATTATAATACAGATGATTCATCACCGCCAGTTACATCACCATTATTACAAAAGCATAATAATGATATTAAACTGACAAGAAAAAAATCATTATCATCATCACCGATATGCCGAAGAAAACGTATGCCTTCAATAAATATTAATAAAACTGTGCAACAGCAACAACAACAACAACAACAACAACAACAACAAATTATTGCTACGGACCAAGGATGGCGACCTCCAGGAAAAAAATCAGCAATTGCTCACAAATAAATACATAATAATAATAATAAAATCGATAATGACAAGACGATATAATGAATAAAAACAACATTTTAGTGATTTTAGGATATATTATAATAAAATGTATGTATAGGATCAACTTTAAAATTACATCCAAATAATAATAAGAAGAAGAAGAAAATAATCTATGTACATATGTAATTATTATTAATTTTTAATTTAAAAAAAATAATATTAAGTAAAAATATAAAATAGTATATTACACATACAGAGGAAGGACATACATACATATAAGTTCAATGTTAATACTGAAAATTTAAATTACCCAAAATTGTATATGTATATAGAACAGGATAATTTTTTTGACTTATACATGCTTATACCTTATACATACATACTTACATATTATAAAAGTGATTGTTTGGAGGAATTATGTATGTGATTACTGCTACTTTGATATTATGTAATTCTAATGTATATTCAGCAATCTAAATAAATACTACAATTAAGTAGATGTAGCTACTAGAGTGTCCTAGATAAATAAAAGTATGAATGTTTTCTTTCCTTTTTTTTAATGAGAAATGAAAAAAAAAAACCTCCTTGCCAAAATGCATAGAGAAAAATTAGTTACCTTAATATCTAAATGCAAAATAAAAATAAAATACAGTATACAGCACACGCTTACACATAAGTATATCCACGGAATGTAACATGTAGATATTTTTTTTTAGACAAAAGGTTCAACAAAAATAAATAACAAAACGATGAAGACGACAAAAACAAAAATTAAAAGATAAAATAAAAAAGGATATTTAAAAAGAAAACAAAACATTACACATGTAATAAATATAGAAAATCCAAAAAAAAATAAGGAACAAAATGCTACATATTATATATTATATATAGAGGATACTACATACTTATAATACTAAAAATAGTTCGCATATACATACAACATAAATATAGAGCAAGACAGGTGATATACAAGTAGAAGTAGATTATAAAGAATTATTACATATTTTAAATTGTAATTTACATTTAAATAAAAATCTTTATAAATCTATGTATACATTATACTTATACATATATGCAATAAATACATATTCATACACATAAACATAAAAATAACACACAACACTTATACTATATATACACGTAAATAATTTATTTATAATTATCCTTGTTGAATTTACTAATGTAAAAAATTCTATTTTATATTTTAATTTAAAAAATTTCATTACAAAATTATCATCATAAAAATGTATCCCTAAAAATCTTAAATAAACTTATTTACCATTTATTTACGAGGGAGTATGGTTTTTCACCAACACATATATATGTACTTCAATTTAATATTACTACTACATTTCCCATTTATTTTTCAATTACTTTTTTGTTATTTTATTTTGCAAAATTTTCAATTTTTTTTTTTTTTTGTATTTTTATTTTTCTTCAAATTCAAATATATGTAGATCTGTATAGAATTGAAAAAAAAAAAAAAAATATTAAAATATTCAAAATTTTAAATAAAGTAAAAAATAAAAAAAAACACATTAAAAAACAATTAAAAACAGCTAGAATTATAACTACATATTTATAAAAGTTACTATAAAAAATAAAGTAATATTTAAAACAAAAAAAAAACAACAGAACAAACAACAACAAAAACTAAAAAAAAAACAAAATTTTGAAAAAAAATAAAAAAACATTTCACAATTTGGTGTTCTTTTTACAGCTCTTCTGCACTTTATTATATACGAGTAGTCTACTATATGTATGTATGTATATGTATATGTATATAAAATAAGCAAAAGTATTTTTTAGAAAATATAAGAATTAAATATTAAATACACAGAAAAAAAAACAAAATAAAAACAACTAAAAAACAAACATTTTTGTAATAAAAACTAAAAAAAAAAAAAAAATAATAAAAAAAAACTTTAATCATGTATGTATGTATTTTATGAAATAAGTATATAATTTATTGTAATAAAATGATAATTGCAACTAAAAATGATATTATCTTACCCTGAAGTGATGTTTTTGCAAGAAAAAAAAAAAATAAAATAAAAAATGAAAATAATAAATAAAAAATGAACAAAAATTATAGGTATAATAAAAAGTAAAAATTAAATTAAAAATTTCAATTTATTTATTAAACTCTATTCTACCAATTTGTACTATGTATGTACGTAAATATATTTTTGTATAGAAAATAAGTGACCCAAAAATATAATAAGAAGAAGAAGAAGATAAAAATAAAGAAATAAACATATGTTTACATGTTTCAAAATCTATGCATCACATTGCATCTACGAATATGTACATTAGAAATTCTTTTCAAAATACATATAATACTTTCAAAAATTCGTATAAGTACCTATCATGATTATTATAATAATTTAATGGATAATTTATTTGTTATTAGCTGCTTTCGATTTAGCAATTCATATATAGCTACTACTTGCGAGTAAAAAAATGTGTCTAGAATAAACGAACTTCTTCTTGTTATAACGAACAACACAAAAATTATTCATAACTGACTTGCATCTTGCATCTAACTTGCAGTTGCAGCTACATGAAAAATGTTTCATGAGTATTAGCTTCGAGTAAATGGTTTAGCACAGACATTTACCTTATCTACTCGTAAGTTAAATTTAAAGCAGATATTAATTTCTGTTCTTGTAAAAGTAATGCCGATTCTATATTCAATCCAGTGATTTTAACTTCGAATTTGATTTAATGGATATGTATATTAGAACTTCTACATTCAATTCAATGCAGTAGACTTGACAGACACTTTTACATGTTAAGAGTAGTTTTAGACTTTGAAAAATTCCGAAAACAACAACAACAATTTTACATACAAAAATTTTAAAAAATACCTTTGCATACCTTTTAGGTGCTAATAAAAATTGATTTTTGAATATTGCGATGAAAAAGAACATAATTTTATTTTGATACCAAAATCATATAGATATATGAAGATTTAATGTACGAAAATAGAAGTCAAAGTTGGACGATTTTTCAAAAAAAAAAAACCCCTCTCCTTTTTTAAGAACTATAACTAAATTTCAGGACCTAAAATATCAAAAATGTGCTATATTCAAGCACCACAATATTCTTCAGGCTACCTATATTCAAAATTTCAAAGAAATTGGTCAATCAGTGTTTGCTGTACGAGGTGCATTTGGAAGTCGAAAAATCGCAATTTTGACAACTTTGACACACTGTAAAAAGGAAACGAGGGCATTTTTAAAAAAAAAAACACTCCGTTAAGCACCACAATTCCTATCAAAGTATCGATGTTTTAAATTTCATTGAAATCGGTTAAGTAACTTCGGAGTTAATTGGTGCACAAGATAGCAGATATCTCGAAACCTACTCTTAAGCATACTGTGAAGTCGAAAGTCAAAGTCCAAGATAAAGTCAATGCATTGAATGTATAGAAGCGGCATAATGCATTCGATAAATTATTTTAAAAATTTAAAAACTAAACGAAAAAAAAAATTGAAGATATTATTACATGCTACTACTACTACTTTTAAATATATAAGTACTTGTATGTATGCATGTATATGTTGATGAGCTGGGACAATCTATTTTTTTTTTTAATATTCAACAAAAATATTCATTTAAAATTGGCAAATTTATTGATAAATTATTATTATTATTATTGTGAATGTACCTTTATTATTATTGTTGTTTTGATTTTTTTTAACAAAAATATTAAATTTGTACATATATTAATGAATTATATACATATAAAATATTAAAAAAAACTTAAAACTGAACGAAAAAACAATAAAAAAATAATTTAAAAAAAAAATTGAGATTAATAAAATATTTTACAACGAATATTATTAAAATATGATATGAGAGGAGAGTACATTCATAATGTATTACAATGCAAAACCACAAAGTATAATGTATGTACGTTACGTGTACTTATATGATTTATAAATGTGTTATTTATAATACTCTACACTACTATTTATAATTGACTTGCCTTACATTAAAAACTATACACTTACATAAACACTTACCTATAATAATAAAAATGTAAAATAGAAAACTAAACTAAAATTGCTAAATTAATAAAAACAATTCTAGTTGGTACATTAAATGATGAAGACTCGAGTAACTATACTACAATACATTAAAATTGCTCTTCTCTTACAATTTTCTCACTGCTATTTTCACTGCTATTAAAATGTATATAGAAAATATTAAAAAAAAATACTTAATATCCTCACCTCATTATAGCTATATACGTCCAATAAACTGACGTTCATTTTTAACTAGTAGATTTCGACATTAATTTATTTCCGTTTCATTTTCAATTTTTATTATTTATTTCATTTAATATCTCGAAGGTACCGAAGTAATATTTTTTCGTTTTCCAAAAATGAGAAATGTATTTTCCTAAAATCCAGTTTGTGTTTGTGAAAACTATTTCAATTTGTTCTGTTCAGTTTGTCGAGTATTTTGAAAAAAAAAAAAAATTAAAAAATAAATATAATTAATTATAATTTCGTTAAATAAAATTGATGTTCTAATTGTACCGCAGTTGACGATGACAGCGATGCATTGGCATTACCATGCTCATTGGATTGCATATGATGCATAACTTCTAATTGAAAATTTTCAAATATATTTCAGTTTATTGTAACGTAGGTAATACACACTGTTATACTAATGACACACTGCAGAGATAAACCATGGTTATCTCAGTTTTCTGGTTTATCTTTGCGATAACCGACTTTCAGAATTCAGTTAAGTTAACCAAGTTTCTAGAACTCAGTTATCTTGCAACCAAGTAGGAACTCAGTTATCTTTGACGTTTGTGTTATTTTTTTTTTTGTTTTTATATTATATTTAAACAAACTGTCAAACCAAATTTCAGCTAACATGATGACTAGATGAAAAATAATTAATGTTTGAATTTATTTCTCGACAGGTGTCGTATATGAACACATAAACCAATTCACCTCAATTTAAATGTGTCACCCATACCAGGTTATCAATAAACCATTTGAGATAAACATGGTTTATCTCTGCAGTGTGTCAATAGTATTAGTTATAAAGAACAAAAATGGAACAAAAATATATGTGTAAAAATTCAATTTTTTGTTTTTCAATAAAATTCACAAAAAAGAGAAAAAGGAAAAATATAGAATTGTTAATAAAGAAAAAAATAATGATAACAACAACAAAAAGACAAAAAATACTGTACATTCAAAATAGAAATTAAAAAGTTAAAAACTGAAAGATTATAACTTTATTCAGTAGTAAAAGGTACATTTATGTAATATACCAATATGTAAATGCATCCATAAGTATAGATACTCGTAAAAACTAGGGAATATTTAGAAAAAATTCTTAATTGAAATTTTACTAGACGCAAAAATATAAAGGATAAAAACAAACGATAAGAAAAGAAAACGATAAGAAAAAAAAAATATATTCATAGAATCAAAAAAAACAAAAATAAAACCAAAGAATTAATTTAAATTTAAATAAGTAATAATAAAGTAATAAATAAATAATAAAAATAAATTTATATATACATAGTAAAAATATATAAAAATCTAATACATATATTGTAATTACATAAATATACATATAAAATAAATAAAAATGTAGGTAAATATTATTTAAAAAAAAAAAAAAATAATAAAGCACTTTTCTATGTGTATATAAATTTTTAAATTTTTTTCGCTCTAATTATAATCATAACAAAAAATAAAAAAAAATTACAGTGACATACACAAAATGATCGACACATTTTTAATTAACTAACTACATCACATAAATTACATATACTTACTATATAGATATTAGTTATAAATAAGAAATAAAATAAAAGCAAAAATAAACAACTAAAAAACTAAAAAAAAAACCACAATGTGAAAAACAAAAAAATTACTAATTTTAATTACATAGCTAAATTATTTAATATAAATAATATAAGAGATTAAAAAAAAAAATAAATAAATTTTTTTGCAATAAAACAAGTGATAAAAAAAAAATAAAAAATATAAATAAATTAAGTAAAAATATTGTACAAGTATTTGTAAATAATTATAATTTAAACTATCTATATTGATATGAGTTTGTTTTGTTTTTTTTTTTTTTCATTTTATTTATTTTTCTTTTTAGTGTCTTTTGAGCCATTATTATTACAAAATAAGAAATTTTTATCAAAAAAAAAAAAAAAATATTTATAAATTTGTTTTTTGAATTTAAAAAATTTGATTTTATTTTTCTGTTTCTGTTTTTCTGTTTTTCTGTTTTTCACATTCAATTCACAAATCATAATATGTATAATCGTATTTTTTTTTTTAGTTTTTTTAGTTTTTTTCATCACTAAGAATTGATATTATCTCATAATTAGCACAATTCTTTTTAGCATAATCTAATGGTGTTAAACCTAATAAATCAATTGAATTTTTATCAGCACGATTTTCAATTAAAAATTTTACAATATCAATATGACCATGTAATGCAGCCAAATGTAATGCTGTTCTACCAGATATATCTGATTGTGATAGATCAGCACCAGCTAATTTAAATGATTTTAAACGTTTTAACATTCCACGTCCAGCTGCTATACATAATTCTTCGCCTAATGCACGTGCTGAACCAGTTATATGTGCACCACATTTAATTAATATTTGTATTATATCATGTAGATCATTTGAAATTGCTTCCATTAATGGTGTTCGATCGTAACGATCACGTATATGTACTGAAACTCCATTCAATAATAAATATCTAACAACATCTTCATTACCTTCACAACATGCAATATGTAAAGCTGTACGATTATCATAATTAACACCAGATAAATCTGCCCCATATGATTTTAAATTGTTTATCTGTGTAATTTTAAATAAAAGAAAAAAAATTAAAAAATTAACGGTATAGATATTGTGAATGTAAAATATCTTTTCTTCATCATTCGCATTATATATATAGTATATACTTTTTGAATATCTCCTGATAGTACGGCTGAATTAATCATTGCTGGAAATAGATTTGCACCGAGCTGTTTTAATTCATTCGGTGCCGTCAAATGAAGTGATCTTGCTACAGCATCAATTAAATCGTATTCTTCTAATTGGGATGGTGGTTTTCCAGTTGTCATTTCACCTCTTAAATTTGATTGCATCATCTGTAATCGATAATTTTTGATTTTTAAATGATAACGATTTTCTTTTGTTTGTTTATTGAAAATACTTATCTTCAAAAATTTTATACTTTTTACCTGTTTTTTAATTTCTAATGGCCAATTAGTTTTACCCAAAACATATGATAATTTAGTTAATGCCGCTTCCGGTGTCATATCACATCCCGATATAACACCTAAATTATTCAATACCTGACCAGTTTCGTAAATTTCTGCAACTGCTCCAGTCGAACATTGTGTACAATTAACAATTATTACACCACGATCAACAGCTTCTTTCAATACTTCAATAATATCATTACGATTCGACGGTATATTACCAGAACCAAAAGATTGTAATACTAAACCTTTCATCGGTGGCTGTAAAAATGCTTTTATCGTTGCTGCATTTATACTCGGAAATATACGTAATATTCCAACATTTTCATCTAATTTACCATAAACTGTACATTTCAAAACGACACATGGCCGAAATATTAAACGATAATCAATTTCCATATGAATACCAAATTTAGCTAATGGCGGAAAATTTGGACTATCGAATGCATCAAGAGCATCACAACTAATTTTTATTGTACGATTACCTCTCATTAATTTTGTTCCAAAGAATACACATACTTCTGGTATCACATAATTACCGGCTATTATCAATGCTGATGCAAAATTATCACTACCATCTGTACGTGTTTCAAAAATTGGTATTTGTGATCCAGTTATAATAACAGTTTTGCCTAAATTTTCTAACATAAATGATAGTGCTGAAGCTGTATACGATAGGGTATCAGTTCCATGTAGAACAACAAAACCATCAAAGAATTCATACGATTGCTATATGAAATTTTTTATATGATTTATAAATTGATATACCTACATATATGTACATATATTTTTGTTTTGCATTCAAAAAGTTTAAAGAATTTAACTTACACGAATATCTTCAGCTATTTGAACCCAATCTTGAATTCTCATATTACTTGAATCCAATAATGGTTCATATTCAGTTATTGAATAGATAATACGTCGTTTTCCTTCAAATAATCTTGGTAACACTAAAAATGGTACATTTACAGATGCTGCACATGAAAAACGTTTTTCTGCATATTTTTCATCATGTAAATTTGGATATTTACGTAGTTGTTTCATTAATTGTGGTGTCGGTTCTAAAACTGTAATATCAAAAAAAAATAACAATAATAATAATAAGATCAAAAATATACAAAATATGTAAGTATTCATTTGTACGTAGTATAAGTATTTACTATTTACAAATAAAATTTGTATTTTTGTTTATAAATTTTATTATCATATCTCAATTCTATATCTCAAATGTAATCAATTTTAATTATTATATAATTTGTCAGATGATAAGAAATTATTTTTATTTTCAAATTTGATTTTAAGAAAATAAAAATAAAAGTTCTCATTACATATACAAATATGTAAATAATATGAATAATGAATTTCCTGTGGAAATATGTACATATTCCAATGTACAAACACATAAAATATTATGATGATGATTAGTTGAATAGAGAGAAAAAAAATTTTTTTTTTTTTTTATTTAAAATCAATGAAAGTCATCTTGAGTTTATCTCAAAATTTATTGTGTTATCACACCAATTAATTACAATAAAATCACTTATCAATCAATGTCATAATATTAATGTTCATATGTATAATCAAAGTGGCTATAGTATCCCCTAGTGCTAGTATTATCAAAAAAATTTTCCAAAATCGAACCCAAATTCGTTGGTAGTCGCGCTTGTATTTAAGGATGGATGAATATAAACTCAGTGAAATAATTTGGCTCCATATACGTTCAAGAAAATTTTATTTTTAATTCGATTAAATGAAGTGAGTATCAAGGTAAGTTTGTGAAGGAAATAATTTTCAAATTTTCTCATGATACGATTGTTTAAATTTCAAAAATTCATTATAGAAATTTTGCAAAACTCAAAGTATGTAAGTATCTGAAATCTGATTGAATCCAATGATGTTGCTCAGTGTTTATCGTTTTAATTTCTCAATTTTTCATCTGAGAGAGTACAGACAGACACGTGTATTTTTCTGTACATCATTTATATCAATAAAAGATATAACATAACTACTATATACTATGGATGTAACTAAATATATAACACTATCGATACATCTATACAAATATACAGATATATATAGCTATGAATATGTATAGACAGATGTAAGTAATATAAATTTTGTGTATAGATATGAACATTCACTATCAGATAGTATGTATATTGCGTGCATTTATATTAAATTTAGTGTAGACATTAAAAAATGTTGAAAGTGATCTATAAATATAAATCTAGAAAAAAAAAATAATAAATAAATAAATATATGTACATTGGTCTGCATGAATGCACTAGAATTAGGAAATCTTTTCACCCAGATACTATAGGTACTTATCGTATCAATTCGATAATATATAATATAATGTAGGTAATTTTCATTTGAAAAATTATATCTAAGCCAAGAAATGAATTTTTGATTCATCAAAAAGGGTGAGTTTCAAAACGTTTAAAGACCGCCTCGATGCATAATCAACGGTTTCAAAACTATAACACTTAAATCGATGCAATGTTTACAGTTTCAAAACTCATTGTGAATGCATCTGATACACATCTGTCAAGCAATCTACGCATCCAGAATTTTTATGATGCAAAATCGATTTGAATAGATTTTTTTTTTCAGTAGCATTTCAATGATTTAGTTTTATACGAATTTTGTAATATGGAACTAATATGAACCAAAGGTCAGTCTGTTTTAAACAAAAAATTTGTACTTTTATCATGATAAATTGAATTTTTAATGTGTGGTGTTTTAATATTAATGACAAATTCCAAAAAAATGGAGAGTATTATATTATACGAGCACTTGCACTGAAGGTGTTTTTGCTCATTCGAAAATGGCTATAAAATATGTCTATCCTGATATTGTTTAATTTTATTAAAAAATTGTTTCACCTTTTCTGATTTAGTGTAGAGAATGAATTAATTAAATTTTAAAATTATGTACTGCAGGAGGTGAACCATTTTTCCTGTTGTCAAAACAAAGCAACAAATTCTTTTCAAAACGTCAAAGTTGTAGAACTGCAATATCGATGCGAAGCATTAATGCTGTTTTAAAACTTTGCATCACGACTGTTTTGATGCCGTATCACAACACATTTTTGAGGCATTTTGAAACTCACTCAAACTAATAAATTAATTTCCATCGTTTTACACTCGCACCCACGCAATGTAATGCCTCCAAAAACTTTAATCTTATTAAATTAATCCAAAATTTAACTTACCATTTTTATCATTTCTTGTCATACCGATTGTACCACCCGTATAAATGACCATAACTTTTGCTTCAGCATCTTCGATAATTCCAAAGCTAACATTTCGTCGTAATGATGATATCGTTTCTTTATGATCTGTTGTTACATCTCCATTCAATTTATTGGTGGAAATGGAACCATTCTGTTGTGATACAGTGGATTTTGTAGAATTTAATGTTGATAAATCATTTTTATCAGAATAATAACCGTTTGTATCCGTCATTTTTTTTTTTTTATTTTTCACTTTTACTGTAATAATTAACAATTTTTCTTCACTAATAATGAAAACTATACTGAAAATTCTTTAATTTATTCCACATGGAATTCACAAAAAAAAAAAAATATTCATTCGCGCGTATATTGCACAAAAAATTGAACTAAATTATTGCATGTAATAAGGAATCACAAACAAGAAGTCTACACATTCTTATATGTACATCACTCGCTATAAAGTGAAGGTAAAAAAAAAAAAAATTTTTTTTTTAAATATTCAATTATCAACATTCCAATTTATTATTCACGTTATCGGACAGCTCTGTATACACAACAATGTGAAGTTAACTTACAACTGTCTACTGAGAAACTAAAGTAAAAGTACGACGAATCCATCACTTTATTAATTTAATTATTGCATATACTCGTATGTGTATATATTTATTGAAATTTCGACAAAACAGCTGCTCACATAAGTATTTATATTCGTATGTAGTATGTTACACACACGACACACCACCTATTAGATGTAGAAAAAATGATGAAATATTCGAATTAAAATATTGTTGATCTACCAAATCAGAAAATAATAAAACAGAAAATCTTATGATAACAAAACAGTGAACAGTCAAGTAACTTTCTAACGTTAATAATGTACACATATGATATAATACTGATAATACTGTTTCATATAAGTGTATTATACAATCAGTGTACTACACTATATCTTTATTCTGTATATTCTAGTAATAATAGCTTGCATATAAATAAGGTACATATTAAAATTACATGCAGTAGTTTTAAAAATTATTCGGACACCTGAAAAATTGTGCAATAATTTGAAGTTTCTTTTTTTTTTGTAATATACATACTAAATCCTAAAAATGAAATACATGTGCATGTTATTCCCATCCATAAACATCATTTATTTTCTTTTTATGTGACTGGCTATGCCTGAAAAATATTGTGAAAAAAAAAAAATCCCAAATTCTATAAGGGAAATCATTTCATTTTCATTGAACTTGTGGTCAAATAATTTTGAAACATCATATAAGTAGAGTAGAGCTATTTATATAAGGCTGGCTAATAATAATCTCTATTCGTTAAGATGTTAAAAAATCATATGATACTGATAACGAAAATCAAAAATATAAAATAATAACAAAACAACATTTATGATATTATAAATTATATTTTATGTAAATACATATTCGTAAAGTCGCATTACATTCATATAAATCAATGAATATATACATAATGTATAACGAAAACGATTACGTAAATAATAATTTTATGAAATAAAAAATGAACTCTCACCGGTCATGCGTTCATACATATATGTATTTATAATATAATTTGTACCGAATATATAACAGACTCTTACTCTTATACTATTGACACACTGCAGAGATAAACCACGTTTATCTCAAATGGTTTATCGATAACCTGGTATGTCGAGATATAAATTCAAACATTAATTATTTCTCATATAGTCAGCATGTTAGCTGAAATTTGGTTTGACAGTTTGTTTAAATATAATATAAAAACAAAAAAAATAACACAAACGTCAAAGATAACTGAGTTTGAACTTGGTTAACAAGATAACTGAGTTCTAGAATCTCAGTTAACTTAACCGAGTTCTGGAAGTCGGTTATCGCAAAGATAAACCAGAAAACTGGGATAACCATGGTTTATCTCTGCAGTGTGTCAATAGTATTACACATTACACATAATATGTAGCTAAATATACCAAAAATTATGAAAATTATGAATGCAAAATGCAATGTATAGGAAAAATATAATAAAATTTAATTACTTATATACACACGTACATACTCTGATATTTTTTTATGTTTAAGAGCTAGAATAATAATAATTTCGAAAATTCAAAAAAATAACAACACATTAACTGATAAAATATATAAAATTTATTAATTTCAATTTTTGTAAATAAATTTAAAAATTGTTTATTCAAATTTTTCATAAACAATTTAAACGTAAACGTATATGATGTGTGCGCAACACTCATATTAGAATTTCAAAAAAATATACATAATACTATTCGTAGTACTATCGTAGCGTATACCATAGTCAACTCAACTGTTAGAATCAATAACGAGTAGTGAGTATAAAATGTTTGTTGATTTTTCATGTTTTGTTTTGTGTCGCATTCTATACTAAAAGAGGAGCAAGTATAAAATGTTGTTTGTTGATTTCTCGTGTTCGTCATGTAAAATATTCGTAGATATTTATTTTACTGAGAGAGAAAATCAACTTTCAAAATCAAAGAAAGAAAATGAAAGAGGGAAAATACAAGCACACAGAGTATGTACAGAGTAGAGTAAAGGAACAAGTATTAAATGTTGTTTGCTCATTTTTCGTGTTCATATTCATGTACAATATTCGCATTCTACTTAAAGAGAGAATCAAGTTTTTCTATGATAAAGAAAATACGAATACACATAATATGTGAAATATTACTCGTAGTCGTACTATCGTCGTAGTCTATACTATAGGTACTGTCATAGACAATGACTTCCACTGCTTCAGAGTATGTATAGAATAGAGGAAGTGGAGAAAATTGATTTTCCATGTTTCTATTTTCATGCATAATATTCGTATTTTACTATAGAAGACACTAAAAGAGAAGAGTACACATGATGTGTCTGTAGAATACTACTCGTACTATCGTAGTGTATTCGATGGCATATAATAATATGCTCATTCATATATTTGCTTTAAAAAATCAGCTACAAAGGATAAAAATCACACAACTCACATTAGGTATATGTGAATAAATCCACTAAAATCTAGTAAATTATGTAAATTCGTAATCAAATATTTTTACACATTGTAACATATATTTTTTACTATTTTTAATATTATCGAGTATGGATATTTATTAAAATTAAATTAATTCATTTTCACTCGAATCCAATAGAGTCAATAATTAATTTATTTGTCCTTAAAATTTACACATTTCATGTGAGTATATTAGATAAATAAAAATAAAATTAATATGAAAAATATTTTTGATATCCAATAAATTTATGGATCAATATTATCTCAATATTAATGTGAATTAATTGTATCACATGAGTGACCATTAAATAAATAAATATATTCTATATTTGCTATTTTTATCAATAATTACTATGTATGATGTATACTCGGTATATTGTGCAAATATGTAATAATCTAAAAATATTTATTATTTGCTGTACTGTCGTCATAAATAAATACAAACGATATAAAATAAGTAATTTATGCATTTATGTTAATTATTTTATTTACTGTGACATAAACACTCTACGCACTTACATTTACATACATTATATGTTAACCTACCGATCATATTTATATTTTATTTTTATTTTAATAGTCAATCAGTAGTCAGTGTGATAAGACATCATCCCTCCAAAAATGTAACAAAACCATTTACCTACCTAAATAGACAAAATGAAGGCAAAAATGATGATGATCGATCAAATATAAAACAATGAAAAATCATTTATGCTAGAATTTCTATTTAGTGTTCAAATATTTTCCTAATCGCACCACACCATAATAATACTTTACGACGAGTACAACTAAAATTCCAATATTATACACACACATAATATGCGTACGAATAAAATGATAATCTTCATTGATTCTTTTCTCATCAAAACTATGCGTATATGCACATTGATCAAGAGTGTAGTACATGCAAGTGCAAGTGCATTGTATCATATATAATGCCGGATGCAGCAGCAATAAAATCTAACAATATCAATGAAAATGATACTGACTGATTGATTTAAAATGTATACAGAGAGCTTCTTATCATTAAAAAAGAAAAAAATTTTAAACTTTTTGTAACAAAAACAAAAATGTTATCAGTGCAAACAGCAAAAGTTGCAATACAGTACCACCAATATCGCCAGTACCACACAATAATATTGATTCTTTTTTATCTGGTCCAATTCATATGTAGATGGTAGCCGCATTATCAGAACTGAGACTAAAATAATGAATCAGTATTCATTTTAAATTCATGCAAACTCAAACTGTTGATGAACGTGTCTCATTCTTATTTATCAGTTCTGTATACAATATACTTAGAAAATTTTTTATTTCACTTTTTCTTTTAATTTAGTTTAGTTTAGTGTTGACTCTATTCGAAAAAATCTTTAAATACGCGAATTTATATAAAGTATCTACTCATGTATACACGATGTGATAAAATGTTTTTAAAAAATATTTTAATAAAATTCAATAATTTCTATCGATCATATTATAAATTAAATTCAAATAAATCATTTATTATTATTGAAGAATTAAATAATGATTCTTCAGCAGTTCATCAAATTAGCAGCAATAATTTAAAATTTCCAAAAATTTGGTTAAAAGATAATTGTCAATGTGATGAATGTTTTCATAAAGATTCTCAAAGTCGAAAAATAAATTTGAAACATTTTAATATTGATGATATCGAAGTGAAAAATTTTAATGTAAATACATATAAAAAAGTTATAAAAAAAATGTATATATAGTACTTTATTTATGCGTAGTATAAAATTATTATTTACAGATCGATTCAAAAAATTTAAATATTGAATGGAATGATGGTCATAAATCTGAATATAATATAGATTGGTTAAAAGCAAGAGATTTTAATGAAACAAATCAAAAATGTTATTTAAAAACATTTTATAGACCAGATTATATTACATGGAGTAAAAATGATTTTAAAAATATTTGCAAAGAATATCAATACAAGGATATAATGAAAGATGATCAAGGTTAGTATACCAGCCAATCCAATATGTACCATAAAATAATGATCATGATTTACATATGTACTTATTATTATTATGATTATTATTAATTTTAAATTTTATATTTTAAAGCATTAAAATTATGGCTAGAATCACTTGCAATTAATGGTGTGGCAATGATAAAAAATTCTCCAATCGATAAAGATACAATAAGAAATTTATCAAATCGTGTGGCATTCATTAAGAAAACACATTACGGGTAAATAATATATAGGTACTTTATATGCGTATTCATTTTAAATATTATTTTTTTAATCTATATGCGCATATATAAAGCGTTTATGTTCAATATCTCATTATCTTTTTATCTCACATAATCATACGAACATGTTGTCGGTTTTATTTTTTAGTGAAGAATTTATAGTTCAAGCAAAACCGAATACAAAAAATTATGCATATTTATCAGCACCATTACCATTACATACTGATCTACCATATTACGAATATAAACCTGGTATAAATTTATTACATTGCATGATACAATCAAAATCTAATGGTGGTAGTAATCTTTTGGCTGATGGATTTTATGTGGCTGAACGTTTAAAAAATGAAAATTTAAATTCATTTAAAATTTTAACTGAAATATTAGTTGATTGGAATGATATTGGTGAAGAAGATAATGGTAAACCATTTCATAGCATTTTTAGATCACCAGTTATATGGTAAAAAAAAAATTTTTTTGTTTATTTTAATTTTTGAATTTGTTTAAATTTAATTTTTCAATAATTTAATTTACATTTTTTTTCGAATTACAGTTTAGATAAAGATGAAAAATATACACGAATAAATCATAGTATACCACAACGTGATAGTCATTTTAATGTTACAATCGATAAAGTGATACCATGGTATAAGGCCTACAATAAATTTATAAAAATTTTATATGAAGAAAGTGTAGAATTTAAAACAATACCCGGTGATATTTTAACATTCAATAATATACGTTCTGTACACGGTAGAACTGGATATAATGATCGAGAAGATAATGTCAGATATATTATTGGTGCATATATAGATTGGGATATGATTTATGCTAAATTAAGAACGCTTTACATGTACAAATAGAATAAATATGAATTCATATTTCGAAATCGAAATCGAAAAAATCGAATCGAAATCGAAAAAAATATATGTATGTGTTTGAAATGTTAAATTATGCACAGTGAATATTTTATTATGACTATATGTATCTTAATACACAATTTGACATTATTTACTTTTTGATTGCTTCTTCAAAAGTTTTATGTTTCATGTTTGACATTTTGGAATTACATATGTATATCTCCGATGTGGTGCCGGCAAATATTCAATGATCTTCATAACAGTTTTCATTCGTCTGAATGATTTTTAATGATTGAAATTTTACCAAAACGTAAGTAAACATTTTTACACGACTAGACTAGACCTTGACTCAATAATAAATAAATGAATTCGAATGTAAACCATAAAAAAATAAATTGAATACTTTTTAATGGAAATATGATGAGGGAATATTATTGTAAATGGTGCTTATTATGATTTTCGTAAAATTATCGAATATCTGTCAAATTCAAATTTCGCTATTATAGTTTTCGATTTTTTTCGAAGCCTTCTATTAAATCGAACAGCTTATTCGATCACATTTTTATTGACGAATTGTCATATTTACGTATAACAACATTGAACAAAGAACATTTAGAAAAATGAATAGTTCAAAAAAATGTAAGTATATAAAGCTTTCAGGATTTTTTCTTTAATTATTTTATTATAAAAACAATATAATGATGTTGATGAATATAAATAAATAGTTTTAAATAGGAAAACCTCAAGCAACAGAAAACGTTGACTGTGCTAGTCCTAAATGAAAATCGTTTCCTACACTACTTTGGTAGAATCCTTGCGCGAAGAATCTTAAGGTGCACGCCAATTTTATTATCTCTGGTATAGAGGAAGACCGCTTTGATGTAGTCATTTTCGGAGATATATCCTCCAGTAGATTTATAAATACATCTTTTGTTAGACGGAATGTTTGTTTAAAACTGTATAAGAAATTTAAATTATTCATCATCATATTCTTCAAAAAAAATTAATTTACCAAAATTCATCCAAATCTAGAGGATTAGATGCATCTCTTATTAATCTTCTTGTTTGTTTAGTAAACAAGTTTCATTTCCATTGCTTTCTTCATCCGAATCCGAATCAAAACCTAGCTCTACGCTTATCATTTCAATTGATTAAATGAAGATTCGAAATAATTATCACAACAGCACAGTTAAACAAACAATTATTTTAATAAATTTATTTTGAAAATACAATTCATGCAATTTTGCCACAGAAAATTTAAAAAAGACATCACTTTACCAAGAAAATATTCACAATAATTCAAAATAATGACATCTGACATTTTCAGTCGTTCGATTAACTCACATAATACCAAAATTAAATTTAAATCGAATCGAAGAAGATTCTTCGATCAACCATCGAATCGAAAACCATAATAAGCACCAATAATGCAAACATCAAAAGAAAGAAAAAATAATACTAAAAAGCAATTCATTAAAAAATTATCGTGAAAATTTTTCTTTTAATTTTATTATTTTTGTATATATATACATATAATAATAGACATAATGTCAGTTATTTAAATCATATAATTATTATTTTGGAAGACGACAAATTTATTAATTCAATTCAGTTTTATTTTTTATTTCATTTTTTATTAATTTTTTCTATTAAGATTTTTATCATTTTATTATTATTTTTCTTTTAAAAATAAAGTGAAATTATTTTTTTCTTTAAAAAAAAAATATAGAAAAATAAAAATTAATTTTCTTTTTCTAAATTATTTTTCTAAAAATACAATGAAAAATAATCTTTGGGAATGTATAAAAATTTGTCTCTCATTTAATTTAACAACGCTTACCTAAATGTACATTTATGTACCATACACATACACAACTACATAATTGTAAAATAATAGAGCCTACATTCAATGAATACGTCAACGCCAGCATCACAATAATCAAGATTCAAGAGGACTCATTTTCACATTTCAGTTTATCGTAAAATTCGTAATCTTTGTAGTTTTTTAGTGTTCAGTTTTCCTATATTGGTTAATGCTTCTACATTCAATGCAGTGACTTTATCCTGGACTTCAAATTTCGACTTCACAGCATGCTTAACATGTAAAAGTGGCTGTCAAGTCTACTGCATTGAAATGAATGTAGAAGTTCTAATGCATGTCCATTAAATCAAATTCGAAGTTGAAGTCACTGCATTGAATGTAGAATTGTAGAATCGGCATAACTTTTGTACTACACGTTTTGTATCGTAGTTCTGTAGTTTGTTGATGTATTCTATTTTGACACGGTGGTGACGATAGTGACGGTAATATTGACGCTGGCGTTGACGCATTCATTAGAATTATTTTATTTCAAATGCATAGAATTTGTATAGCGTTCTCTTAGACCAGCTATTGCTGTTTGAGACGCTATTAAGAAAATAAAAAAATTGAAATATTAACTTTGAATTGAAATAATAATAAATATAACAATGTATGATTAATGTATAATGTATGTATGATAAATAAATAATAAAAAAAAAATATTATATCTAACATCATGATATCACTTACTGATTTCAAATAAATTTTACATTACATAATAAAGGTAAAAAGTTAAAAAAAATAAAAATATTTAATTTTATAAAAAATATCGTTGTCAAGTAAAAAAAAAAAAAAAAGAAGTTAATCATTTTATATATTTTTCGTTTCTTGCCTTTTCTTGTTAAATGTATATCGATACATACTTTAGGTCTTTAGGATCATCAGAATCAAAATTAAATTATAATCTGAGAAATTAAATTAAAAAAAAAAAAGATAAAATACATAAAATTGAAAAAAAAAAACACAAAATAAATAGTTAATCTATTAGTACTTTAATAGTAGAATCTATTGCCATAAGTAATACTGCCGCAAAAAAATACCACACAAAAAAATTAATAATAACAAGATTAAGAAAATTAATAAACAAAATAAAGAATAAAAATCATTATCAGCATAGAATTAATTCAGAATAAGTAAAAAAAAAAAAAATAAGAGAAATGAACAAAAAAAAATCAAAAAGGAATGAAGTAAAAATAAATAAACTGACATTAAACGCAATTTAAAATCGAATTTCATTATTAAAACTTCATAGTATTACCAACAACAGGATTGGCTGCCATTTTCATTTAAATTAGCTTACAAAAATGTCAAATGATTCCATTCAACTTCAATCAAGATTTGCGAACTTCATCAATGATCGTTTTTCACATCTTTTGCAGCAAGTATTTTGATTTAATTTGATCGTTAAAAGTTAACGAACTAAAACGCTCAACACAATTGAAGCAGCTCAACACAATAGCATCCATCAGCAGGAATAGAAATTTTCCAGTGTATGCAGAAAATCTGCCGCAATCAACAATTCAAAAACACATTTAAAGTAGATTTTACTGTCAGTTTTCATACTTATTCTTGTACTTGTACTTGTAATCCTCCAGCAGATGACAGTTAAATTTCAACATTGTTTAAACACGACACCCATCAGATTTTCTGATTGAATGCTTCTGTTTCTGTCGTCATTGTATCAGCATTCATTTATAGTGCTAAACGATATGCTGGTTATAACGGATTTCTGATGACTGTTTTGATTGTGACTAGTGCCTGAAGCTTGTAACTTTAAAAACAGCCATTGTTTCTTTATTTTGAAATAAAAAACTTCAAAAATTTTCGTTTTTTAAGCATTTCGTTCGATCATAAAAATAATGATAATTACTGGCAAGATAATTATTTACAAATGCACATAAATGTACATATTTTTTCTTCGACTTATCCTTGAAATTTGATTTTAAATTGCGTCTACTTTTAATGCATGCACATGCCCATGCATATAACAAAAAAAAAATAAATAAATAAATAAAAATAAAAAGAATTTCTATTTTTTCTTAATAAAAAAAAAATTTCTTTATCTTAAATTTAACTTAATTACACAAATTAATAATTAATTAGGAAGCCAAGAAAACGTAATAAATTGATTTCATATTAATTTCTAAATAAAAATGTTTGTTACTATTTTTGTTTTGTTTTTACTTTTTTTTTCTTTCTCATATTTTTATCCATTTCTTTCTTCTTTCTTCTTTTTTTCTTTTTTTGTTAATCTACATACATAATTTTTACCTATAATTTTTTTGAATTTGTTACATTTTCAAATGATAATGCTGATAAATCTTGTAATGAATCTCTGTTATGTGGCTGTAATAATGCACGTTTCTCTGGATCTTTAACTTTTTTCACTTTTGGTCGATTTGTTGGTGTATAACGATTTATGACACCATCTGTTTCATCCATCATACGTAATATAACTGTTTGATCAGATGAATCGATTGGTGCTATCGAAATATCTCGTACAGCACGAAATTTACCGCAATTATTTAAATGTTCATTCTCTAAACGAAAGAAATTCCAAACGAAACGTCTAGAAATGATTGTAAAAATATAAAGAAAGAAAGAGAGAGAGAGAGAGAGAGAGCGAGAGAAAACGCAGAAAAATAAAATAAAATCGAAAAATTATCAGAAAATAAAAATGAAAAATGAAAAAATTAAAATTTACCTGAATACTTCTAATGGTGCCAGAACTGATGTTAACAATTCACCGCTTACATTTTTCATTTCAGTTAAGAATAATGATAGAATCCAAACGAATCTTAATGTAAAATCTTCAATTATAGCAAAATAATAGAAGGCCTATTATGAATGAAAAAAAAAAGTAAAGAAAATTTGAGATTTTTTTTTTTTTTGGTTTTTGGTAACTCAGTTCATCATTGAAATCTGAATTTCTAATTTGAACATACTTTTGAGGAATAGACAATTTCTTCTCTTAGAAAACGATTTTCACCAGCATTCTTATCGAATAATCCCCAATCCATTTTAATATCCCATGTATATGCATATGATGATGAAATAACTGAGCTAATAATCCAAAACCATGTGAATGGATTTGAAAATGTATCTTCATAATTTGCTATAAATAATGGTCAGCATAATTTTTTTTTTACAATTATTTTTTTATTTTTTTTTTTTTTTTTTTCATTTCTAAATGAAAACTTACAAGCATAAACAGCTCTTAATGTACTGAATATAACAACTAAAAATGTTGTTGAATATTTTCCGGCATTGGCTAAATGTGGGAATGCTTCTTTTGAATCACGATAACGTCTAAGGCACTGTGCAAAACGAAACCATGCAGGAAGGCAATTAACAATTGGACGTATTATAAAATCATTTTTAGTGCATGTCGATACATCTGGCAAAATAAAAATACAATAAAATTTTTGATACAGATTAAAATTTTGAAATGAAAAAATGATTTTTATTTTTAATTTCATTTAGGTAACCTACCTCGAATTTCTAACCAATCTCCATTTTTTACATAAAAACATATCAAAAATTCAAAATCAAGTAATGCAACAACCATTGAATTCAATTGATCAGCCAGCCAAAAATCAGCAAATCCTACATGAAAAAATGGTGCACAAATTATTCTGCCCTGTAAAAATATTTTTTTTTAATTAAAAAATACAAAAAAGAAAAAAATGATAATAATAATAATAATTACATGGACAATTATTTGAAAAAAAAAAAAAAGAAAAAGAAAATATTCTCAATTTTCAATTACACAAAATTAAACAGTCAAACAAATATAATATATTCCACGGAAACAATTAGCAAGGCCTCAAATTACCTCTTTAGTTTCGCTAGAATCATGGCGATTTTAACAGGTCACTGGCCTGCGGGAGAACACGCAGCCAGATTGGGTCTATCGTACAACATGCACTGCAGAAGCTGCAAGGACAACTCAGAGGAAGAAACTCTCTTACATTATCTATGCAGGTGTCCAGCATTAGCTAAAACTAGACTAAGGGCTTTCGGTAAGCATTTCCTCGAAGAACTCACGTAGGTCTAGGTGGCCAGTCTAACAGTAGGCAGTTTGATCTACTACTTGAACAAGACGAAATGGCTATAGCCTAAAGAAACAACCAACAGCTACGAGTTTGTGGTAACAAAACGGCACACAAAGTGCTAATTGAGTCTGTTTCCTAATGGACTGGAAACGGATTGCCACTGCAACCAACCAACCAACTAACCTCTTTAGTTTTTAAAATTTCGAATTGGTACCGTAAAATTTCATGCAAAAATTAAATTTTCAGATATGCACGCACTGAATACCGACCGATTAGTAGCAGTAAAGAAAATTTCTTAATGCGAGTGAAAATCTTTGAACCATCTGTGACTGAAGTTGTACGATTCGCTTGAGTTTTTTTGTTTTTATTTTTTGATTCTAATTCCCATTTTTTTTTTTAAATAGAAAATAAAATTCGATTATGAAGATTTTATTTATTAAAAATAAACACAATATTTTTTTTTCTTTATTGAAAGAAGACAGAAACAGCAATATCGAAATAAACGAGTTATGGAATCAGTCACGAAACGACAATAATCATGAAAACATATCGTCACAATTATTATAAGTTTTTGGCTGTAGCTAATTCGATTATGAATGAAAATTTTTTTTTGAAATTTTTTATTAGTCAATTGTTTTCTTTTGAATTTAATTATGTTTAACTGAATAATTTTTGATGTGCTACAAAAATATTATGTATGTATTTAAAAATTTTATTTTACTTACGCATATCTTTAATAGCCACATTCTTGCATCATGTCGAAATACTCTGAATGGATTTATTAGGAATATTAACATTATAAATGTTAACGATATTGGATTCACAAATGGTGGTATACTCAGACTTCTGCTATATAAAAAACTGTTAAAAATTACAAAAATAAAATGAAATAAAATAAAATATATTCATTATTTAATTCTATAATTCTAACATTTTTATTACCATTCGTTTATAATAATTATTACCTTAGTAAACTTAATGTCCATACAACACCTAAAATTGCAGCTAATTCCATTAAATCTTGTTCAGATAAATGATTTCTTGGATCCAATTCAAATATAAGTACATGATTAACACCAGATGAACGCCAACCATATATATTAACGCCAATTAAAAATATAAATTCAATTATTAATAATGGTCCACGATATAAACGGAAAGCTATTTTTAAATCATGATTGGAATAATTATGAAAAATTGCTGCAAAATACAAAGACAAATTGGTTAACAGATATAAATAATTTTCTACTGAAAAAAAAAACAAAATGTACAATTAAATTTATATACTAACCAGTCAAAATGACAGCAATAAATAGAACAATAAAACTTCCAGAAAATAATCCAACTTTAAATGTTGTCCATGGACTTTGTTTTTCACCTAATGGCGGTACACGTAATCTTTTCATAGCTCTCTGTCTATCGCCACCTTCTAGCTCATTTGTAACTAAACATTCTGTTTCACGTATTAAATTATCGATATCTTTATTAATGAAAAAATGTGATGTTTCAACATTTTCTTTATGCCATTTAGCACCAGTATCGACACGAAGTAATTTATCATGTTTTTTAAGTATTTTCCTAAAACCAGTATGATTAAGACTTTGATAGTTTTGTAATAAAATTAAACTTAAATAAAATTCACTGAATGCTAATTTTAGTTCCTATATTTAAAATAAAAACAAAAGAAAAGAAAATATACAAAAATAAATTAAAAATTTTAAAAATCAACTAAAAATTAAAAACATTTTTTTTTTTTTTTTATTTTACTTTTACGATGTGAACTTACTTGTACTTTACGATGTGAAACACCAGATTTTTTTGATGTTGTTCTTATACCTATACTACCATTATTACTATTATCAAATGTTTCTGATAAATTTAATAAATTCTTTAATTCAACATTTAATGCTGCAAATTTTCGATTTGCTTCTGCCAATTTTTCTGAATAGAATGTATTGATTTTTTTTAATTCTTTTTCACAATAATGATAAAAATTTTCATCAAAATTAGCAAAATGCCTTTTAAGAATTTCCTCTTCGACACTATCAGCAGCTGGTGCTTCTTCCACAGCCATATAAAGCATTGCTTTCATTTCCTTTTTTTTTTTGTTTTTTTTAAATGGAAAAAAATATAAAAATGAAAATAAAAATTTATTTATAATTTGATTTTTGAATTTTTATTTTTTTTTTTTTTTCATATTAATTAATTTTACCTCGTAATTTATGTACTGTTTTCTCCATTCTGGAGTGATATGTGCAGATAAATGTTCTGCAAATTTCATTTTTGTAGAATTTTATATATAGAATTTTTTTTTTTGGAATTATTATTTTTTGTTTTTTGTGTTTCGTTAAAGACTTAAATTTTGTTTTTTTTTTTTTTTTTGATCTTATAAATGTAGTAGTAGTAGTAGTAGGAGGAGGAGGCGATTTTAATATTTTGTTCGCTTCACAATAATATTGTCTTAAGTATTATTATTATTGCATAGTTTGCTGTAAATAATAATAAAAATAATTTTCATATTATTATTAGTCATTTTTATAAAAATAAAAAAAATAAAAAAAAAATGTTTAAAATATGCTATGATGTGTAAGTGTAGTTAATAATAACTGGGCTAGGTATTTTATTACAATTACGAAGTGTATTATTATTATTTTTTTTTTTTTTTGCAAGTTCCTTTTAATCGTTTGTAAGTACATTCAAATCAGAAATTTTCTTGTATAGAGTTATGAAATATGATATTTGTTGGTATTGATAAACCGATATACCTATAGCAAGGGGTTGGTCACGAAATCCAGAAAGACAAATTCCAGAAAGACAAAATCCAGAATGACAAAATCCAGAAACGACATAATCCAGAAACGACAAAATCCAGAAACGACAAAATCTAGAAACGACAAAATCCAGAAAAAATCTAGATTTGATTTTTTTCTAGATTTTTTTTCTGGAGTTTTTTCTTGATTTTTTTCTGGAATTTTTTATGAATACATATACATAATTATATATTTATATGTATAAAATCAATAGAATTATAAATCATAAAATCATAAAATTATCATTTAAATCATAATTTCATAAAAGGTAAATGAAACTAAATTTATTTTAAACAATGGTGACATAAAAAGATTTGGACAAAGAGTACCTAAACTCAACTAATTTTATTGATTTAAAAACATCGGTCCTTTTCAGGACCACCAAAAATACAAAGAGTAAAATGTTCTTAAACATCACTTGGCTAATATAAATTTGATTAAGTTCTTTAATATTCAATTCCTACGAAAAATAGTAAACTTTGAAATAATTATGTACTCAAAAATGTATGAAAATGTATAAAAAATGTGTATATTTTGTATATTTTTGCATTGACCATTTCTGCACTACTTTGATCCTTAATAACCCGATAATGAATAAAGATATCATGCTCTCGTTTTCTTTGTTTGAAACAGAACATTTTTGTGCTTCGATTCAAAAAATAAAAAGATTTTTTGTAGTGAAAATTTTTTTCAGGAATCCAATTTATACTCAAATTTTTTTAAAAAATTCGTCATAAATTTTGATTTCAGGAATTCTTTTTATCTAGATCCGAATTCCAAATTACTTGTTGTATTATATCAAAAGAAAGATAATTTAGTTTCCTATTATCCTCTAGAACACTGAACACTAAATTTTCCGAAGTATGGTGCACAAAAAGTTATACACGATTTTGTGTTAGAAAGTCCTTAAAATGTACCTAATGTTTTTTAAATTCAATTGTCTTTTATTCATGAAATCAATGAAATTCTTTTTCTTTTTACCGATTTTTGTTTTGTCGCGCTGGATTTTGTCGTTTCTGAATTTTGTCGTTTCTGGATTTTGTCGTTTCTGGTTTTTGTCTTTTCTGGATTTTGTCGTTTCTGGATTTTATCGTTTCTGGATTTTTTAAAAATTTCTGGATTTTGTCGCTTCTGGATTTTGACTTTCTGGATTTTGTGTGGATCCCATTTTTTTTTTTTATTTAAATCGTATGTAAAGATACACATTTGCACGTACATTATGTGCATATATATACTTACATTTTTTTTTATTTTTTTTTTTTATAAAATTATACAAAGCTAATATAAAATATCATTTGCAATTTAATTAAATATTAAAATATCTATTTTTATATATGTAAGAATGTATGTTTGTGCATATTTTTGGTTTTTTGTACATTTTTTCTTCTTCTTATTTTTAAATTCATTTTTGGAATCAAATTTTCATGGTCGTAGATTTATCAATTTTCATGTAGTTACCTATGTACATTATTGTACATACATATTTATGTATCTATAGGTAGATATTTAAAATTTTAATTAGTGGTGATAGGTATATATATTATATTTTCGTCATTGTGCATTTGTTTTTGCGTTTTATTATTTTTTACTTTTAGAAGAAGATTCAAATCGCATTTAAATAGATATAATATATGTACACATTATATGAAGATTAATAAAATATAAAATCTAGATATATGTATGTATAATATTTAATATAAGTTCAATAATCTTTTTTTAATAAATCAACAACAACAAAAATTTAATTTGATAAAAAATAGATAATAATAATGTCTTATCATCAAAATATAATGTATATATACCTATAATGTTCATATAGAAATTAAGCAATAGAAAATAATAATTTAAAGTACCTACCTATAGATTTTTTTTTTTTAAGAAAAATAGAAGAGAAAATAATAAAAACGTTCAGTTCACGTGTTCTACATACCTAGAATATTGAATTTTATTTGGAAAAATTTTAAAACATGAATTTATCGGGTTAGATTGCACTTTTAAAATTTTCATGTAGTACCTAGGTACCTATAATTATTTTAAATGTTGTAACGTTGTAACGTCTATAAAATGAAGAAGAAATAATAATGATTTTCCTTCAATTACATAAAAAATATGTAGATATGGGTAAAATTTCAAAAAGGTTATAGTACCTATATATATTTTTTAAATACAAATTAAAATAAAATTTAGAAGGCAAAGTATTATTGATATTACATATTTACTAGGTAAGTATATACATAATGTACACAGATCAGATATCATGAATATATAGGGTGATTTTAGTTAAATATTTTCTAAAATTTCTTATTTTATTCAAAGTTATGTACATATATGCACTTAAATTCTCAAATATTATTTAATTAAATTTCTAGTACAATTTATGGGTACATTTATGTACCTATCTCGATCTTATATTCAAGTTGAAAATAAAAGGCCAAGATTCAACACAAAAAATAACCGAATTGTTGACTCATTCTTTACAAGAATTATCAACAAAATATAATTAATGTATACTACGTGCACCCATATAGTAAAAAGTATTTATTTATTAATTTATTCGATTTTTGACTAGTTTGAGCTTCGAGCTAGTTGCAGTAGAGATACCTAAATTATTGTCAATTGCTTATGATGTCGTGTCAGCCAGGCCAGGCCAGGCCAGGACAGGCCAGGCCAGTCTCAGTCAAGCCAGCAGCTCATTTCATATTACAACAATGTTGCCAATCTTTAAGGAATTCCTCAAAACTTGAGGATTTTGAATATTTTTGAGGAATGCTTTGAGGATTTCATTGATTGAGGAATTTTGAGGAATTTATGAATTTCAAATTTTGTCTGATAAAAAGTATTAATGAAAATAATTTTGCTTAACTAAGCTAGTTATTTTATTAATATTTGTGATCACACTTGTTTACCACAAAATTCGAAACAGTTTTCATCACTTTTTTATTAGTATTTTCTTTATTAAAAACAGAATGGTCTCATATAGTGTGCATTAAGTGTTCATGCCATATAATCCATTTGGCTGTTTCCAAAGCATGTATTAAACTTCCTAAATCATTGGAAGATCTTTTAAGATATTTAGGATCTCATTTTAATATTTTAACAGAAGCTACACAAGACAAGAATCTCTAAAAGAATTTCAGCAATTTTACAATATAGAGGCACACAAAATTCTTTCGCCAAAAATTGTTTTGATCGTATTCTAGAACAATATGAAGCATTAAATTCATATTTACGGCTAAGTGTTTTCGAAGATCCTTCAAAAACTACGAAATATATGCTTGAAACAATGGACAATAAGTTAACCAAAGTTTACCTTGAATTTATTTTTGCTTTGAGGAATTGCGTTAAAAAATGAGGAATTTGAAGCTGCATGTGAGGAATAATCAAATTTGAGATTGGCAACGCTGTAATTACAAACTAAACCAGATATTAGACATGACATGACGACATGATAAGACACAACACGACACGACACGAGTGTGATGATGTATTATAACAAAGAAATAAATTCATAACAAATAAAAACAAATAAAAAAAATTATGACGTGTCGTGTTCCTGTTCGTGTTGTAGTTGTGTTATTAATTTAAAATTAAAGCAGTTTTCTTTTAAATGATCACCCTTTTAATTTTTCGTATTATATGCACATGATACCACATGCATTATTTATACTTAGTTTAGTATATGTACTTAATTTTAAATTGCCTTCTGCTATTATGTATTTTACTTTGAAACTATAAAAACAAATTCAATGTTGTTAATATTATAAAAATAAAAGTAAAAATTTGATTAATATTTAACGCAATTTAATTAATTTGAATTCTTATTTTTCATACAACAACAAGATCATGATCATGAATAATAAATAATAAATTCTTTACAATAGAGAAATATAGCTATTGTATAATTTTTTTTTTTTTTTAAATAAACAATCTTATTAATATGTATTAAAATATGTATTTTATCAGTATAATTATTTTGCTTCTTTCACTTTGAATAAGATATATTTTTTTGCTGTATCTACATACAGCATACAGCACATTTATTATATTATAAGTATAACTCGTATATTTTTTTATAATTTATAACTTGCAAAAATATTTATCTAGAGTTAGACATTGATGATGATATACTCGTATACTCGTATCTCGTACACTTATATTTTTATATTAATGATGTGTAGTGTACATATATTTACATAATTATAAATAAAATGAAATCATGATTGTGCTTATAAAGGATAAAATCATTAAAAAAATTTTTAATTATTTTAGTTAAAATAACTATTATAAATGAACTATGAATGAATGAAATAATTAAAAAAATTTAAATAAATTAAAAAAAAAAAACATAAAAAAATTTATCAGTTAATTATTTAACGTAAAATGTAAATAACAAAAACAAAATAAATAAATAAATAAATATAAAAAAACATATGAATGTTATCTTACTTTACAAAATTATTACAACTCACTATACTTTTGTTTTTGTATAATAAAAAAAAATAATAATAATAATAAATAAGAAAAAGTTAAAGTTACTCATTCATTCTTTTACAATATCCATATTTCACCACATATTATGATTCTGAATAAATTTTAATAATATGTAATGTAATAATTATAAAATTTCTTCTCTTCATGAATCACTTATTAATTTCATTTCAGACGAATTATGTACAGCTATACATATATATTGTATGTATACAAAAAATACAAAAGAAAAATTATTTACTTTTTTAAATATTTTTGTAGATTTTAATTTAAAATTTAATCACAATAATTTCATTTTTTTTTGTTCTAAATTAAATTCTTGTTTTCTATTAATTATTTATAAAATGTAAAAAAATATAATGAGATATACACAACACAGACACAATATAGTATTTGATTTGATATTACAAAAATTATGAATATGAATGTATACCAGCACCAATTCCAATTAATTTTATTATATCAATATCAATACATTGAAAAGAAAATAAGAAAAAAAAATTAAAAAAACAAAGAAGAAAAATATATATTTTATTTTATCAAAAAATTTTGATTAACAGCTGCTATTTTGTGTTTCTGTCATATGACAGTTCTATTTTAATGTCAAAAATTATAATAATTCCAATTTTAAATTTCCCAGATTTCAAACACAATAAAATCAAAGCAATAAAAAATAAAACCGATGAAAATAAGCGCGAAAATTCAAATTTCCAATGCTATAGTGGATAGAGGTATGGAGAATTGAATTAGGAGAATTTATTCAATTTCAAAAATTATCGTACCTCTCGTGCGTGTCGTTTATAAAACCGGCGTAACGTATTAACATTAATTTGACTCAGGAAAGGAAATTGTTGTATGAAAATTGAATGTTTTGTAAATAAAACAAATAAATACAGAAAAATTCTGTAAAAAACCATAATTAATACAATGCAATAATAATACAAAGGATAACTTTATAGGACATCTTATCGAGCCTAATTCTAATAACACATGATCATCAAAGAATTTATTAATTGATACATCTTCAGAATTCAGATCAAATAATAGACCATTCATTCTTCTTGTCTTTATCATGACATCTCTCTAGCTAAATGTGTAGCTGAGTTGAGTTTCTAATGGTCTAATTATAATTGATTTATCTAAATGAATCATTAGATAAAGACAATGATGAAAATCCTGATAAACAAAATGTTTGTCTTTGATCCTTGTGTAGGGGTATGTAAATCAGTTTCAAAACCGAATGAATCAATTTTATTCCAGTTTATTAAATTCAATTTCAAAAAAAAATTTTGAATACAAAACCATTTTTTTTTTTTTAGAAAGTACAAAAAATTATTAATCATAAAATCTCATCACAACAATTATTTTAATGATCACCGTAAAATATTTTTCATGCATTTTTTTTTTATTTTTTTTGAATTTTAATTTTTTTCAATATCTCGACAGCTTTCTCTTTTCTTTTTCGCATCTCTCTAGCATCTTTTTCCCTTTGCGGAATAAATTCGGATACAACATCTGATGATGGTTGTAGTAGTAGTTTAGACAGATTTGGTTTCGATTTATTAGAATTCGTCACTGTTGCAGTTGTAGCAGCAGTACTTGTAGAAGGTACAGGTTCATTAATAACATCTTCTTGTTCGTTATTCGATTGTTTAGTGTTCCTTTTATTTCTACTACCATCCATACGTTTTTTCTTATTCAATTCAGCATCGCAGCTATCTCCTCCTCCAATTTCAGTCGAATTTGATTCTTTCTCATTTGCATTTTTAACAGTTTTATTGCTGCGAGCTGCTGTTCGTTGTTGTTTTCGAACACGTGGCTTCTTTGATTTCGGTACCTGTTCATCATCAGTTTCTGATAACTGATAATCTCGTGATAATTTATCAATTGCCTTCTGTACACGTTTACTAACTTTCAAATCACGTACACTCAGTGATGATACACTTTTAACTGCAAAATAATTTCGTATCGATGATTGAATTTTCTTTTCATTTAATTTCTTCATGACTGGCTGTAAAATTTCATCTGTTTTCAATTTGGTCCAGCCAAATGTTTTTCTCGTAAATTCATATATCGTTTCAACATCTGGCACACCCCATGAGAAATTTTCACGACTTACATCAACCTTTGGATTTAGATATGCCTCGACAACATTCAAATTCGGAAAACCTTCGGTTAATTCAATATTTCTCAATTTGCTACGTAACGCTGTACGACCAGATGATCCAATCAATTTACCATTACGCCACCATTCACGAAATTTACGTAATGATGATATTACCGAAACGTTTTCAGATGTTTCACCATCTTTTTGTGGTGTTGGTGGGAATGCTGCTAATATTTCAAGTGCAGTTACTGCACCAATACCACTAATACCAGCTGTATAATCACTTCCAACCAATATGGCCAATTGAATTAATTTCTTTCGATCGATATTGAATAATTTTTCAATATTTTCGACACGAAATTCTAAAACATTCTTTTGTTGATTGAAAAAATTCTTGTAAACCGTTTTACCACCAAATAACCAAATATCACTATCATCTGTAATCGTTCCATCTGTTAAATTGATTGAATTCAAAAATGCGCATTGAGCTTCAGCTTCCATCGGTGCCACAATGTATGGTATACCGAACAATCTTAAAAGTTCCATGCATTCATAACTCATTTTTTCGGTAATTGTAGTACCCATACGATCTTGTCGATTTCTTTCCAATTCCAAATCATGTTTCTGTTTAACGATATCGTTGGCGATCAATTGCAATTCTTCTTCGGTTTTATTCTCTCTTAATAATTGGGCTGCAACTTCCAAAGGATTTTCAATTGGTTTAACATCGTCTTCTTCATTTTTCGTTGTTTTATTGCTGTCTTTATTTTTGTCGTCGTCATCACTGAAAAGTGTTTTCGATACTTTTTTACCTCGTTTCGAAGGTGTATCTTCATTATCGCTGACATCATTATAATCATTTTGTTGACGTTTTCGACCACTTGATCCTGGAGTTTTACGAACAAAAAATGGTTTTTTAATTTTGGGCGTTGTCTGAGGATCATCTTCGTTTTCTTTAACTTTATCTGGAGTTCGTTTTATTTTATATTCAGTTTCAAAAAATGCTGAAATTGTTTCTTTTTTAATTTTTTGTTTTGATGGTGTCACATTAACATCATCAATATCATCATCATCATCCGGAATTTCAATAATTTCTGAACATTTTTCTGTTTCAGTATTCAATTTTATTGGTTCGGTTACAATTTTTATATCGTCCAAAGTGACTTTTTGCACTTCTGAAATTTGCTTTTTGAGTGAATCTAAAATATTATGTGCCTGTGAAACAGAATTTTGTATGCTTTCTGCTGCTGCTGTTTCTGGCTCATCAACTTTCATTTCAATATCATCATCGGCATAGTCACTTGATTTTGTAACTTGAATATCATCTAAAGTGATTTTTGATACATTTTCTAAATCTGCTTTGAGTTTGGACAAAATATCTTTAGGGCTAGATTCAATTTGGACATTAGACATTTTTATTTTAGAATTTTTTATTTCTTTATCATCATCATCAACGTGAATTATTTCATCATTTTTGGTATTAATTTGATCGAATTTCTCTGTCTGTTTCTCGTATATATCACCATCACCATTATCTCTGATCTGTAGATTCTTTTGAATTTTTGAACTTTCTCCTTCCTTTAAAATTTCTAAATTCTCTTTGGTTCCGATTTTTGCATTTAAATCTTCAAAAACATCAGCAAATATATCATTCTTTTCATCAAATTTTTGTGTTAGATCAACAGTAATTTGCAGTTTATTATTGGTAGATTGTTTTTTAACCATTTCTGTTGAAGAATTATTTAATTTGATCGGTGATGGATCTTCTTTTTCGGCAACTTCAACTAAATCTGAATCATCAGAATCACTGACCATTTCGATATTTTCAGATTTCTCCTCTGGCTGGCCGTCATCATCATCATCATCTAATCGTATTTTCTTAATTTCATTTTCATTTTCTTGAAAATTTTTCTCTGATACATCTAATGTCGATATTTGGCTCATTCTTCCAAATGGTATTTTCATCTTTTTGTATGGTGTACACATTTCACCTTTAACAATGAATTTGTCATTGTATTTAAATGACGACAATAAATCATCATTATGATTATCTTCGTTTCGTGATTGTTGCGTTTCTTCTAGTAATTCTTTGATTTCATCTTCATTCATGCCACCGTATTCGATTAGATACGCTCTAGCCAAAGATGCTGTAGCATTTTTTAATAATTCCTTTTGTTCTCGATTCATTTTAACTTTATCACATTTATAATCTTTATCATCATACACTGGATCATCATTATTCATGCATTCAAGTGACATTTGAATTGCTTTCTGCATATCTTCATCGTATTCATCTCCCAAACCTTCATCATCGTCCTCATCCTCGTTCATTTTTAAATTTGCTGTGCTTGTTTTTGACTTTTTATCATTTTGAGAACTTTGTGAATTCTGTAATTCTTCCTCTTCTTTTATGGCGGCCGATTCAATTGCCTTTTTCAAATCTCTAACAAGAAGAAATCTTGTATTTTCATCAGATGCAATCTGTTTAGAGGTGCTTGCTGCTGTTGATGCTGCATTTATGACACCCTCTTCACTCAGAAATGCTCTCAGTTCATTCAACGTTAAAGATTTACCTTCCATTTGTTTTTCAGCTTCTTCTAAGCACACTTGTACCTGTCTCCGTTTAAGTAATCTTTTCATTTGAAATGTACTAAATTCTGTACTTTGTGTCGGTAATTCATGTAATCGATTCCATGATGATTTTTTTCTTGTCTCTTTGATATCAACTAAAATCTCATGACGAATATCAGCCGGTAAACTTTTAAATTGATTACTAGTCACATCAATTGACTGTAAATTATGAGAATATGCATGACGAATATTTTTATTATCTAAAGAGCTATCACTATCGGTTGATATGTCTGTAGTCGCTGCATATGATGTGGTAGGAACATCATTATCATCAAATTCTGATGATTTCTGATCGATTGATGGTAAATCAGGTAGTTTAAAAATATCATCTTTATCTGGTTTTCGTGGTGCTAGTGACTTTAGTTTGCTTGGTGATTTAAAAATTTGTTCAGCATTTAAACCTAACGCCTGCTGGACAACTTTTTCTTTGGCTAATGTTTGCAATAAAATTGCCTGAATACGTTCAGCTTCAGTAAGGATTCTGTTTTTACTTTGACTACGTTTAGCCTTAAATTAGAAAAAAAAAATAAATAAAAATGAAAATTTGTAATAATTTGGATTTTTTACATTAATAGATGAACTCGATATAAACTTACAATTGTTTCTCGTTTCAATTGTGGTACTCCACCATCAAATACAAAAACTGGCTTTATTTTATAGTACAATAATTTACATAATCGATTAAAAAGACCAAGTAAATGTGCATGTGCAAGGGTATTTCCTTTATTATCTTGAAATCCTTTAACAACCTGATGTAACCATATAGAAATATCTAATTTGGAAAGGACAAAAAAATGAAATTTGAGATTTAGGACAAAATAATGTAGAATTGAGGTATTGATTGATGCTGCTTAAAATTTCACAATATGATGATAACGGAAGGGAATAGGGAATAGATTGATCATTTTTAAGGTTAATTTTTCATACCGATTGCCAATACTTTATTTTCCAATGTTTCTAATGGTACTGGTTTACCAGATGATTCAATTAATTTCCATAATCCTGTTACTCCCATATTTTTTTAATTATTTTAATAAATATATATACACTAAAAATTAAAAAAAAATTGCTTCACAATCACAACAAATAACAAAATAATTCACAAAACTTTTTCATTATCCATTGCATTGATGGACATTGATGGATTGATGTACGATTACATGCATTTGCACTCACATCACATTCACATTCATGTATCATGCTTTGTTTGGCTTTTGTTTTTGTACGTATGTACATGCACATCACCATGCAAATATCTGGTTCAGAAACATAAATAGCTAAAAAACAGATGCAATGTTGTAAACAAAACAAAAATCAAAAATACATTTTGACAATTTGACAGTTTTCTAATTTCTTTACAATGAATTCATATAATTCTAATTCTCGCTCGATCTAGATTTGAGAAAGAGGTAGAGGTGTGTTAAGAGAGAATTGATTATTGACAAGCACGAACGCGTAACAGCAAAACATAAGCGTCAATTGTAACGCGTGGCGCGTGTTATATATCAACAAATATCATATGTTTAAGGCGAATTGAAAGATCTGTTCAATCAAAAAAATAAAAATCTGTAACTGTAACAATTTTCAAATTTTGAAATTAGAATAAATTAGGAACTGAAATGAAATAATGAGGTATTTTTTTTCCTTTGTTGATGATAACAGTCAGTTCAGTTTTCAGTATTCAGTAACAAAATAGTTTACGTTTTACGTAAGATACATCAATTTTTAATGGTCAAATAAATTCGTAAAATAGAAAGTAGATTCGATCAACAAATTTGAATGAAACTAATTAAATTTTCTATATAAAATTAATTCCATTTCTAACGTTGAAAATGTACAATTTGTTGTTGTTTTCTTATAATTATATACTAATTATTTGAATATTTTTAAATTTGTAATTTTTTTTTTTTCGAATTATAAAATATGTGAATACATTATGTAAAAAATGTAATTTAATGTATCTAAATATGTGACCGACTGTAATTTTATTGTATACATATTTTAAGTAGGCTAGGTATTTTTTATATATTAAGTGACATTACATTGATTACATACATTATACATGATTATACTAATGCACAAACAAAAACACACAAATTCTTGTGATAAAATTAAATCTGAAGATAAAATTCCTGTTTGAAAAAAAAAATACTGCTTATGTACATAATGTTGTAATTTGTGTAATCATGTTGTGTTGTAATAGTACTGTATTATGTGTGTTGTGCTATTTTATTTTAAAAAAAATGATATACAGTACATAACATAACATAATTATTGTACATGCGGTACAAGTTAGTGCTAAAAAAAGATCAAGCAAAATACAGTACAGTACAGAATGGTACACAATTGTGTTGTGTTTTTGTTATTTTTTAGATTTCGTATATGATGTGTGTGGCTGTGTATATCTGTCTGTATTTCTTTTTCTATTTCTTTGGTCTTTGCTAATATGGTAATATATGTATGTCTTCTATCTTCTATTTCTATCTGCGCTGGGCCGCTGGCCCTCCCTGGTGTGGTCGTGGTGTGTGTAATGTTTTGCTTTTGTTGCTCTGCTTTGCTTTGCTTTCAATAATTTTGGCTTGACAGATGATTGTTGAAACTTGAAAGTTGAAAGACGTAATCGACGTAATCATCATAATCATCTATAATTCTACAATTCTACATCACTATTCACTGCATCTAATAAGAAAAATAAATATAAAATAAAAAGAAATTACAAGTGAGTTACATACATTATACATACATACTGAATGAAGTAAAATAAAATAAATGGGTAATGGTAATGACATACCTTTACCTTTATCATCATAGTTTTTAAGATTATTTTATTTTTCTGTAGTTCTTTTAATAAATTCAAAATTTTGTAGTGTAGTGTATGATAATCAATTTATCTTTTCTTTTTTCTTTTTTTTAAATTAAAAAAAATGTTCAAATAAAAAGTTCAAAATAATTTAAATTACATTTTAATTTACATAGTGTATTAGAGTAGAGATTGATGAGTGATGAATAATAATATAATATTCATATTTAATTTCTTAAATTCATAAAATTTGTGTAATATAAATTTGTGTAATTTGAATTAAATGTTCTCGGAAAGGTATGATTTTTGTTATTTTCTTTTAAAAAAAAAAATAATAATTTTAAGTAAGTAATTAATAGTAAATTAAAAAAGAAATTTAAATTAATATTTTAATTAAGTGAAATTGAGTGTAAAATTTAATTATGTACCTGTATAATTTATATTAGTTACATAGAATATACTTATATGTAATGTACATACATATAATATGTAGAAAAATTATTACATTATCATTTACATGCACATGCACATGTATGTACATAATTTTCGCAATTCTAATTTTATATTATTCAAGAAATACATATAAACTCGTAGTACATTAATTACATAGATATGTACATAATTTTTTAACTTGATTACTTATCAATTGAATATTTAAAATATTTCATTACATTATATATATCTACCCCATATACTAGGTATATAGGTATATTCTATTTACTACATTATATATACTTATATATATATAGCTATGTATGTAATTTAGATTATTCATAAATTTTTTAAATTAATTTATTTTTTAATTCTTTAAATTCACTCTTCTTGAGAGTTGAAACTAGGTACCTGATGATGACTGATGTAATATTAATATTACATCAATCTTCTTATGAGTCCTATTTCCTATATATTTAAGGTATATAAGTTACAGTGTTTTGCAAAAATCTGAATACTACACCATATAAAATTAAAAAGAAATACCTAATTAATAATAATTGAAAAATGCTCGTAATATGAAAGGCTTGCAGTTCAGAATTTTTTATTAGTACTGTCCTTCTTACAATACACCTTACATTATGTTAAAAAGTTACATCATAGTAAAGAAAAGACATACGGTTGTTTATTAATGGATCATTTCCAATTTGTCTTACTATTTAAAAATTCTACATTAACCTTCTGCTGACATAAATCTCATAAAAAATCTCTTGTCAGAGCTGCTAGAAATAAGATTCAGATAGACAGAAAAAAAAATATCAAACAAGCAAGATTCAAAGTGATTCTGATTACTGGTTGGTTTGAGAATGGAACAAAAATTTATTCTCAAATTTGTACTACCAAACTTGTAGAGAATTTTATGTCTCATCGATTTCAGACTATAAATTAATTTAAATGAATAACCAACGAAAAACTATTAATTAATTAAACTGTACGTAAAACTTATAACAATATTTTTAAAGTAATAGTAATGAATAATGAATATTTTTAATATGATGGTCAATATAGTAAAAAAAAAAAATTTCCTTAAATTATTGTTTGTTATTGTAGGATGATATCAAAAAAAATGTTCACCTACAAACTCATCATTATTACTTTTTTCAATTTTCTTAAATTTTTTAAATGTTGTAATGCAGACTGTTTGTGAACAACACTGTAAATAATGTATGTACATAATTATTACAGTACATCTACATATTTGATATATTTGTCGTTGATTATGGATAAAATGATGGTGTACCTATATGGTGGTATACAGAAAATATAAAAGTAGGTACCGTACCTACTTCTTATTTATGATATATACGCTTTTAAATTTTAAAAATAGACACCTACGCTATACTAATACTACTCAAAAAAAAAAAAACATATAGAGAAGCATAATATATAAATTATAATTTTATTTATACATACTTTACCTATGGATACATTCAAAATTTCTATTATTTATGCATACCATATAGCATTTCATCTACAAATGCAATTTACTTACAATATAATCAGTCTTTTCTATATCTATCTGTGCGATGTACAGTACATAAATGGCATATAAATATTACATACAAATACAATATAAATTTTTACACAATTTGTGTACATAAAAATTTGTTTTTTGTTTATATTTTAATATAATTATATAATTTAATTTTGTTATTTATTTATTTATTTTGGGATCAATTTGTATACAAGATACAACTTGTACTCGTTCTCGTACTATATACATTCTAAGTATACATAGGTATATACATATGTACGTACATCCTTTAGAATTCTGCATTGAACTTCTTATCAAAAATACCAAAAAAAAAAAATTTCAATGTAGTATTGATTTTTATTTCTCAATAAGAAAAAATTGATAATTTTTTTTGGTATAATCAATGATATATAGTATTATTTTTATCTGTCTGCTGTTTCATTATTTTGATTATGGAATGGTAATGGTATTTCAATTCGAAAATTTTCCAGTCTCAGTCTCAGATTCCGGAGTGTACCTCTACCACCTACCTAAAAATTTATGAAATCTAAATAAGAGAACAATCAAAAATTCATTAGAAATATCGTAAACGTAAGTACCTACATCTACATTTAATTTTGTACCTAATTTTCAAAGAATTATAATAAATTGCAATAACATTAAAATTAATATTTAGAAAAATGTACAATTTATTTTATTTATTTTTTTTTTTTTTTAATTCTAAAAAAGTAAAAGTCAACGTACGTATATCCGTACTATAGTAGTGCAGTACGAGTACGGTAGGGTAGTTGTTTCCTCCTATCATAAATAAATTATGTATTTGTATATTAACTGTATGTAGTAGTAGGTATGTACATTTATTTAGATTGGCATGGGTGTATTGATAATAAATTGATTAATTTATTATTGAAAATATATGACATATTTATAGCTATATAATCATTTCTCTGTTCTCTCATTCAGAATAATGAATGTATAGTTTACTTAATTTTTTGCTATTACTGTTTTGAAATCATAAAAAAAATTTATTAGTAATTAGCTTTTAAAGAAAGTTGTACATATTTGTACTACAACTACATAAATTATAACAAAAATTCAAAAGTGTATTTAATTGTTCAAAATATAAAAAGAAAAAATAGAATGAATTGAAATGAATTTTCAATACTCCGGTAACAGTAATTGTTCGATTACAACAATACAATACAAGTAATGAATGTTTGTGAATTTCAAAGTTTTTATTTTTGTTATTCTGTTTTTTTTTTTTCCATTTTTTCTCATCATAATCAATACTCATTGTGCACTAAAAATTTTTCTAAGGTGCAAGTGCAACGTGTTAATTAAGTTGCATGGTTGCATATATACATTTATGCGTATCTCATCTCATTCATCGAAAATCGAAGTGAAAATTTCAATTGAATGTAACAACAACAAACTCTCTTCTGTTTTGAATATGATTCTTGATTGGTATCATCACAACACAATAAAATAAAAATTATGAAAAAAAATTAAATAATTGTTTTTATAAAAAATGTAATCAACCAAATTATAGAAAACCACAAGAAATTTTTATATATATAAATCGTTTTCTTTTGATAGTGTTGTGTAAGTAAATTTTTGATAAAAAAAAATTAATAATGAATGAAATGATAACATAATTGAATTCAATTTAACAACACTTTTAAAAGAAAACAATTCTTAAATTTCTTGCATTGCTTTCAATTTAACGTTCATTTAAAAAAAAAACAACGTGTGTATCTATAGATGGAGAGTAGAAAGATACTAATGACATGTAATTCAAAATCTATAAATAATTTTCATTTAAATAAAATGAATTTATTATCATTTATATATGTATAAGTATGCATTGTGTATTTTTGTTACAACTTTTACTGATAAATGACCTTATTATAGATATCTTATTTTCACATATTCATTCATTTACTTATTTATTTGTTTTATTTCTTTCATTTTTATAGAAAACTATGCGATTTAATCAGAAAGAGCTTGCAACTGTTGCCCTATTGCCAAGTAATAAATTCGAAAAGGAGGGTATACTTCTTATGACAGAGAAGCAAGAAGGATTTTTTCGGCGTACAGAAGGTAGTTTTATAAAATTGTTACATATTATGTGCATACTTAACTTATGTGTATGTATGTATACATAAAAATAATTTCAAAAATTATATTCCAATTATAAACTATAGGGTGGAACAAAATTATATATTATAGTGTAAATTGGCTGTCATTTTGTTAGAACTTAGAAATGAAAAATATGTATTTGTACATGTACCTACATACCTTTGTTTTCATGAAAAAATTTATTTAAAGTGATGTAAAATTGTCTGTCTGTCTGTCAGACAGTCTATCTATCGGTCTATGTGCAAATATAAAACTCAAAGTAAAATTATATTAAATGACATTTACAAATTACAAAAAAATTATGACACATTTACATTATGATGACATTACTTTTGTCCCACTTCACGTAAATACAATTATTATTTTCAGGATAATTAAATTTTTTTTTAATTTTTTTTGTTTTTAATTTCGATCATTTTCTAAAATATAATTTTTCATTTTTATTTTTCGAAAACATTACTACATATTTTTCATTTTAAAAATTTAACAAATTTACGGTACATAAGAATTAAAATTAAAATTAAATTTAACTTTACTTATTAAATCTATAATGAATATACATACTAAATAACAGCACAAATAAGTCAGCAAAACATTGAATCGAAAAAATAAATAAAAATGTGGTACGGTATCCAATAAGTTTTAGAAATTAAATTTGTTTTATAAGAAAACAATGAAAAAAAAAAAAAAAAAATAATTGAAAATCCATTAAGAATTAGTAATTACTTTTTCCAGCAACATACGATGATACAGATGATATTACATATTTTAGATTGCCAGAACACCGTCCAAAAAGGAAATCATTAAATTGTATAGGTGGAATAACAAAAGGTTGGAAAATAATGCATAAATTAAAACAATGATCATGATAATATGTACATATGTATTTATATTAATTTCCTATTTAATTATTAATAAATAAAATAATTAATAAGAAAATAATGCTACTGCTATAATTACTATACCACACCAACACACAATTATTAATTACTATAATAAGTACTACACTACCACTACTACCACTAAAACTACTACTAAGATTCTGTAGTATTTACACGTACTTCTCTATCAATATTATATTCTAGTGCTTATTTTTTTAATATGATTTCAAAATTACAAAAAAAAAAAAAATATTTATAAAACACGTACACTTTTACTAACATAACACATTATATACACATGCACACACTCAAATTGTTATAAATTGATTTCTGTTATGTAGATTATAAAAATATTTTTTGTTAAATTTTTATTAAAATAATTTGGTTTCATTTTTTATTTTTTTTTTAACATTTTTCTTGATTTGTTTTAATTTTAATTAGATTTAATTTAGATTTCATTATACATTACTCTAAATTATTTAAGTTTTATTTTATTTTTTTTTTTATTATATTTTGTCTATTTTAATTTTTTGGTTGTTTTCGTTATTTTCAAAAAATATTGTACAACCCCACATAAAACACAATGTAAGGTCGAAACAGATTATAGCCTTATATAGTTTTGAAAAGCTGGCTTTAGATTCTCGCGTCAAAGTTCCATTTTAAGATTAAATTACAATGAATGCGTTGTGTTACTTTTGCTTCGCTTGCTAATCATATTTTTAACATATTATTAAAGTCTGCAATTCTGCATTAAAAATGAACACCTCAACACCAACATCACCATTACACCATCTCAATGGAATAACAATTACATATTTTTGAATTTATTATTATTTTAAATTTTTATATTAACAGTAACTGCGGTAATGGTAGTTGGCGTTGACATGATGCTCATTGAACATAGACTGGTTAGTGGTTATTTAGATTTGAGCATTGTTCAAAGTTGGTTGGCTGGCTGCTTTACTGTTTTTTGGCTTTGTTTTTATGTTGAAATCGAAGCCACAGGATCGTCTGCGTCTCTTGGTCTTGGTTGGTTTTTGGCTTTAATCTGCTTCGACAAAAAAAAATTATTTTTAATCCACCAAACACTTTCATCACACACACCAAAAACAAAATAATTGAAAAGTGATCATGTGCGGTATGCGGTTGTTAACTTACAAATAAACAAAAAAGCTTTGAGGGATTTTTTTTTGTATTCCAGAAATATTTTGCCAAAATAGTGTCTCATCATTTGTCTAAAATTTGAATTTTCAACTAATGAAGCATTATAATAGGAGCTTTCGATTTGGCAATTTCAATTATACTTGCGAGTACTAAAATGTGTCTAGGATAAATTGTTAAAACGAACGACACAAAAATTATTCATCGTTACTACTTGCATCTACTTCCAGCTACATGAAAAATTTTTCATGAGTAGCTGCGAGTAGATGGTTTAGCACAGATATTTACCTTTTCTACTCGCAAGTACTTGAAATTGCCAAATCGAAAACAGCTAATATGTACAAAATTTTATCGTTTTGGTTTTAGTTTGATTTGAATTTTTTTTTTTTAATGTTTTGTTATTGTATCGTCCTTTCAGTGGAATAATATAAAAAGATATACAGGCACAAAATATACTTACCACCTTACCACAAAACACACATTACACGCACACCTGTAGAAACACAAAATCAAAGTACCTATATTTTATTCATTGGTTTTTGGTTTTTTTTTTTCCTGTGTAACCTTTGACTTTTTTTTTTTTAAAAAAATGTAAAATTCAGTTTTGTGTAGTTAAAAATATGCTGTTGTTTTTATAGGGGAAGAAAATTTAATGGTGTTTTGCTTTTGCTAAAATGAAAAAAAAAAAATAATATAAAAAAGCAGAAATAAAAAACTGCAAAAAATTAAATTATCGCAAAAAATTTGAATAAAAAAAATTCAGGCTTTGAAAAGAAAAATGTATAATAAGGGATAATTTTTACTGGATTGTTTCACAGAAAGCGTAGTTATTTGGGATTTTTCGCTTTTTTTTTTGTTTGTTTTTTGTTTTTTTGAATTTTTTGAATTTTTGTTAAATGAAATCCTTTAACTCTAGTATAAATAGTGATAAGTGTGAACCGTAATGTTAAATTTGGAAAATTTTTCCCGTATTATGTCGCTCCGTGTCGCTTCTACATTCAATGCAGTGACTTAAACTTGGACTTCAACTTTCGACTTCACAGCATGCTTAACATGTAAAAGTGGCTGTCAAGTCTACTGCATTGAAATGAATGTAGAAGTTCTAATACAAATCTATTAAATCAAAGTCGAAGTTGAAGTCACTGCATTGAATGTAGAATCGGCATTAATCAATTTTCCAATTTTTGATGTTATCGTTGATATTTTATCACTGCGGACCGGACCTTACATATGCAAAGAAAACCAAAAAATACGAGTACATACATACTTCAAATTTGTATTTATTTTTATTTCATTTTTCTTACAGTAAGCTCTCGTTGGTGTAGATTACGTGGAAATTTATTATTTTATTTAAAGGAGAATGATCAATTTTCAGCACCATTAGGTTTGGTTGTGCTCGAACATTGCAGAGTTGTTATACGAAATGAAAATAAAGATGTTGATGGTTATGCATTTTTTTTAGGTAAATTTTTTTTTCAAAAATTATTAATTTTAGGTACATTTTTTTTTTTTTTTGTTTTTTCTTGATTTCGTGGTTATTTAAAATGGTTTTCTTCTTCATATAATAATTTTTCTTTTATCTTTCACATAGAATTTAAAGACGGTTTATGTCAGAGATTTGCAGCTGATACTGATACCGAACGAATTGAATGGGTCGAAGCAATTAAAATGGCTAGTTATTTGAATTTAAATAAACGTATCAAATATTTACGTGAACAAATATTTAAACTTGGTCAAAATCATAATCAAACTACAAATAATGATGAAAAACAATTATTGGCATCTGATTATGGATCTGGTGTATCATCATCAGCATCAGCATCATCATCACCATTAAATGTTAACAAGAAAGAAATAGGTGATCTTATACAGTTTGATTGAATTGCAAAAAAAATATTTTAAAAATCAATAAAAAATTTTTAATTGAAATTGAAATTATAAATTAACAAAAATCTAATTGTGATAGGAATCGAATGAATCTTTTGAATATTCAAAAAATTTCTTGTATTTTTCGTATATGAAAACATGCAAATTTATGTAGATTAGTATTGTGTACATGTTGTAGAAGAAAATTTTAGATGAACAATGAATTTTGTTTTTAGAAATTATTATTTTTTTCTTTTTTCGAAATTTTTTGAATATTTTTTTTTTTTTTTGTGTTGTGATTTTAGTATACGAACGAATGTATTTTAGGCTTACTACTTTTGTGAATTTCATCAAATTAATTTACATACACATACTCTGTTAGATAACTTGAAAATGTAAAAAGAGAAATGAACTTAATAATTATTTTGAAACACTGAGATTTTTCGTAAATTTGTGATTTCATTTAACAAACTACTACTACTAGTTAGCTATATATATATATAGAAAAAGAAAAAAACAATAAATCATAAATTAGTGATTTTTATATTATTTTATTAAAATGAAATTTGTTTAAAATAAAATAAAAATAATAAATTTAACATTAAATTAAGAATATGTATTAACTTTTTTTTTATTTATTCGAACATTTTTTATTCACTTGAATTTTGTTTGTTTGTGATTTTCTTTAATTTCAATTTTTGGGATGGAATGTTTTCAAAGTTGTAAGCCTGCGCAACAAGCTTCTTAAATTTTTATAATGTTTATTTTTGATCAGCTTGCAAACGTCAATAAAGTTCGTTAAAACTCACATTTTATTCAAGCCTCACCTGTGAATCAATTTCAGTCGGAAATTTACAAAGTTCATGATCGTCGCGTCGCGGCAAACTTTTCAATTTGATTTTAAGTTGACGCAGACGCTTGACGGAATTAAACTTACTGCTTTGGAAATAATCTTGATTTAATCGTTATTCCTGTTCAATATTAATCGCACTAGATTACAGTTTAGATTGGAACGATTTAATTTTCTGATTATATTTTCGAAAATTCTGATAATTCTTCATCTTCAAATTGCTTTTCTTCTCTTCTTTTATTTTCTTTAATTAACTCATTCAAACTTATGCAATATCATACGATATTTTCTTTTCATTATTTTTCATGAAATTGATTCATTTTGTTTTTTGTCTTTTTTATTTTTTAAATATTTTTTAGATATATTAGAAGTTCCAATTTGTGAATCAGCAATATTCTGTGATAATTTATTATGTGACGGTCAAGGAAGGGCTCCAAGTCCATTTATTAAAATTCAATACAAAGAGAATTGTAACAGCATGAATTGGATTGATTATAGTCAAACGGAAATAATTGAACAATGCTCAAATCCACAGTTCCTTTGTACAGTTACATTTCGTGAAAGTCAAGGTTTATCAATATCATCATCATTGATACGTTTCACATGCTATGATGTACGTGAAAAATTATCACGTACCTCAATACCGATCGGTTTCGTTGAAATATCATTGGGAGTTATAAAAGTAAAATGCATATTAAAAAAATTTCAAAAAAAAAAAAACGTTTTTATTTAAATTTCAATATTTAAGGAAACTACACGCCTACGAATACCATTACGTTCTGTTCGTGATAATCCTGGTTTCATAACAATCGTATCATGGACTGGTGGGGAAGAGAAAAAATCAATTATATCTCCAGCTAAATCTGTCGATTCAAAGAATCTAGGTTTACATTATATTTTATTTTTATTTAGAAATTGTAAAGGAATAATTTTTTTCAATAATTCAAAAAAATTTCTAGGACATCGGAGATCACAATCTTTGCCACCGAAATTAGGATGTAAATTATTTGTACCATCACATAATAAATTGAATTCGGTCTTCATAAATCCAATGGTAAAAGAGATTTTTATACATTTTGAATGCTTACAACCAGGAAGTTTATAGTATTAGATTAAAGCTTACTAATCAATAAATTATATTTCAAATATTTCAGGTGCATACGTATCGTCTAAATTCTGGACTTGGTGGTGATATAAGTGTCCTTGAATTAATGATGGAAAGTCGAATTTGTTATTTAATTCCACAGCAACTTTTGTAAATTTTGTTTTTTTGTTTGTTTTCTAAATTTTAACTTTTCTTTCTTTAATTCTGTGCTTTATTTTTCCTTTAATTTAATTATTTTTTATTTTATTTTTTTCAGATCAATTTGGATAATGAGAGAAAAGGAATTATTACAGGAAATTTCTGGTATGGGTGAACTTGGTGGTGAATGGAGAAATAAACAAATGGATCTGTTAGATAAACATTTAAAATTATTAAAAGATTATTCACAGGCTAAACAAAATTTACAACAAATTAATGGTAAGTACTCATCCTAAATGAGACAGAATATGATTTTAATTTTTTATCTTTAGTATTGTCAATTTAGTACCCATTTTGTTTGAATTTTAATCATTAACATTACAATTATTGTACGTTCATTTATCAATTTCAATTAAATTATAGATGCATATTTTAAGAAATCTGTTGATAAAGGAGATGAATCAATTGAATTTGTACCAGTTAATTTACATTTACAAAGAATGTGCGTTCATAATGATACATTAAAAAGATCAGGAACATTTGATACAATTACGGTTGGTGCATTCGCACGTCATACTGGAAAAAATAAAACTGGTGGATTAATTAAGTTTGTATCTTACCAAAAAAAAAAAAAGATAGATTTTTGTAAAGAAAAATTATTAAATAAAAAAAAAAAAAACATTTACAGACTTTTACAGCAAATCAAAGATACATCAATTAAAGATGATCAATACAGTTGTAAAGTTGAAGCGGCAAATGATGCTGTACAGGCAATTAAACATTTACGAAAAGAAATTGTTGAAATAATGTCACAATTATTAACGTTAGCCAAATCTAGAAACCCCAAAGGTATGCTGCCATTATGTAATGAAATGGTTAATAAAACTAGAACATTGCTCAATATATGGGAACCAAGTTTAGTTGAAGAAGCTTTAACATTTATTGAACAAAATAGAATTATTGAGGAACCAGATAATTCTCATGTGGTAAATTTAAACATTTTTTGCAATTTTTTTTTTTTCGTTTTCTACAAAAATTTGTTTTATTGAAAATTTTATAGCCAATATCACCTTTTAAGAAAATCACACAACAATTAGGTGCTCTCGATTTAAAATCACCAGAATTAGAAGATTTTGCAACACCAATTGATCCATGGCCTAAAAGTAATTTATCGTCATCATCATCATCATCAATTAGAAATACAATGTCAACGTCATTAACATCATCGTCTGGTGGTAATAGATCATTTCATGGATTTCATCATTGTAAAAAATCACCATCAGTTACTGATATTAATGCAATATCAGCCGTACAGGATACTGTTAAAATTTATAATAATCAAGTTGTTAGCGATAATAATGATGATGATCAACAGCAACAAATTATGAGAACATCATATTGTAGTACAATATCACAGAAATCAAATGATGATCTGAATTCAATGGAAATTGCAGAAATTCGATTTAATGAAACACATTTTGATGTCAGTTCCGAAATGATAAAATCACAACAGCAAATCACAAATAACGTGATATGCAATGAAATAGTGATTCATAATGAACATTCAAATACTAACAGTCCAAAAAGAATTGTGGAAAATAATAATCGTAATCAGAATATGGAAAATTTATGGAGCAATAATGGTGTAAAAGAGAACGATATCAATAATAAATTACCAATAGAAATTGCAACTGATTCATATGAAATCGATTATAATCCAATGAATTGTACAATTTTATTGGGACAGAATGGATGTTTTTTGGATACAAAAGAGATGAGTACCAGTCCATCGGCGAATTATTATCGACCTACAGAGGAACCAGAACCATTAGATTTAACGCAATTAAATATCGAGGCTAGTGTTATGTGCTTATTGAGTAAAGTTAAATTTTTATGTGGACGCTGTGGAAGTCCGGCAGTACGTTTACGACAGCGTAAAACATCATTAAAACGTGTTTTCAATAATTCAGCACCAGATGTGATTACGAATCAGCCAAATATATCGAATAATTCACAACCGCCAATTAATGTTAGCAGCAATAACATTCAAAATGGTGGTGGTGGTGGTAGTGGTAAAGAACCTAGTGCTGCAGCTGGAGTAAATGCAAATAATGGTATTGGTGCTGCCAATGAAAAGGATCTAAATCTGGCGTTAACTGAAGTTACAAGACGAGTTAAAACTGGAAATAAATTTACTGATGGTAAATTTTGAGTGAAACTGGAAGACAAATTAAAGATGATGATTTTTTTTTTTTGTTTTATTTTGCAGGATTGGATATATCAATGGATTGGGCAGCTGAATTACGACCATCAATGAGGAAATTAAGACAAGCAATGGATGGTTTATTGAAGACATCAAGATTAATGCATTCTGTACAACGACTTCAACAAGATATGAGAAAAATTAGCACAAATTTAGCGGTAATGTATCGAAGAGATGTCTGCTTTTCTCAAGCTGTAAGTATTCAATGTTTTTTTTTTTTTTTTAATTAAAAATGCATTGGCGTAATCTTGAATTTTTTTTTTTTAAGTTAACATCACTAGTCAGTGGTCTTATGGCGAAATTATGGGGAACTGTTATTACCGAGAAATATTTTCAAATACTTTCATCATTGGGTCCGTTGGCATATTTTGAAGGTCTACTATCCCTTTATGGGAATGAAATCGATATGTGGGGTGATATGTGTGTTGCAATTGAAGATCTGTCAGCAGTTACATTTACTCTAGTTCGAAGTAACATTCAAAGGTAAATTTAAAATCCTTTCCCCCTATCCTCCAGAAAAAAAAATGAGCTGTGAATGAAAAATGAAACATTAAATATGTTTTCCCATTTAAATAGAGAACATAATGGTATACCAGTTCCAAGAATAATTGGTTCACGTCAATCATTAAATGTTCTGTTACCGATACCAGAGAATGTTTATGAAATAATGCCAACAAATAAGGAAATTTCATTTAAAGTTACACCAGTTTTCTTTAATATCGGTATAAATGAGAGAGCAACATTATCAGAAACTTTAGGATATACACGAGATCAGCATCGTTCCAATTGGGATAATTTCGATAGATTAAAACAATATCATATACGATATAAAAAATTAAATTTATCATCATCCACATCATCATCATCATGTACATCTACATCATCAATGATGCTGATAATTGATTCATCATCATCATCATCAACATTTCATCATAATAACAGTCGAACAGAAATAAATATGTCAAATGAAACGATATCAGATTTATTACAAATAATGGAAGAGAATTTACGTAATAATACATCGAAAAATGTTAAAATTTTACATATTGCCGAAGATATATGCCGTGGTATGTATGGTATACGTTTCACATCATGTAAAAGTGCCAAAGATCGTACTGGAATGTCAGCTACATTAGAACAATGTCGTATACTACAACAGGAATTTCATTTACCGATTAGTCATATGCAAAAAGTTTTAAATACAATGAGAACGTAAGTGATTTTTTTTTTTTTTTTAATTTTTATTTAAATTCAAAATTCATGTCAATATTTTGAAAATGTTTTTATATTGTGTTGTAGTGAAGGAACACGTGCCGATAATTTAATAAAAAATATTGGAAAGAAAAAGTATGCATTCAGTTTACCACAAGTATTATCATTACCAGGATTATATCGACCACCAGCTGGATCTTATGGCAAAGTTGAAACTTAAAAAAAAAATTTTTTTCTAGGATTTTGCATAAGTGAATAGTAAAATAAATCGGAATGCACATCGGTAAATTGATTTGAATAATAGATTAATGAAAATGATAATGGGTGGGATTGAAGTGAAGTGAAGTGTGATTAGTTGGTAGTGAAGTGTTTTGGTTGGGATTGAACTGACATATAGAGTGGGATTGGAATTGTTATACGAATACTACTTAATTGTCATAATTTAAAAAAAAATATATGCAAATTAATTACTTGGAGGCTTTATAATATTCAGTCAGATTGATGATACAATACGACATACGACCTTACAACCTAGATAACTTATAAACAAATAAGGAAAAAAAAATTATCTAACATTATCTAACATAACACATACAAGTAAAGTATATGAAATGAATTACAGACATTATATCGTAGACATTTTTTTTTTTTTGTTTTTTTAGAAAATCAAATTTTACCCATAATAATACCAGTGTATGCCAATATAATAATAATAAAATACCACAAAAATATATAAACAGTAAACACACATGTATTTATCTAATATGTAATATAGGTACATAAACAGATATAACGAAAAATATAATATACATATATAAATGAATAAAATTATAATCCAGTGAAAATTAGTATGTAAGTGTGTATTTATCTTTTGAATATTTTTAGAAAATTAAAATTAAAAAATAATAATAATAAAATGATGGACATACTGAAAGTATATAATATAAAGAAAAAAAAATTTAATTAAAATACGTACAATAATAATAATAATAATAAATAAAAATTAAATCGTATGATACATATTAACTTATATTTTATTTATTTTCATAACATTAATATGTGATTTTAACAAATAATTAATATATAATAGTAATAATCAGCAGTTATTGTAAGATATTAAAAATTATTAAATTCTATATACATATACCTATATTGGTCCTGATTAATATTATGAGAGCCGAAATGATCGGTAATAAAATCGATAAACGACAAAGCGTCTTTTCTATTGGAACGATTCAAAATTGACATGATTCGTGATCGTGTTATCTGAACCAAAAACAATAGAACTATATAATATAAGACACGTTCCAAGTCGATAAAAACCGAAAGAAAAAAGTTTTAAGATCGTGTATACCCAACATCAGTGGCTATAGCTTTTTTTTCTTCTAATGTTAATAATTCAGTCCACTGTAATATAGCTTCTGTGTGCTGTTAAAAATGAAATTGTTTTTTTTTTTTTTTTTTGTTTTTCTGCAGAATACCTGCAAATTGTCTGAACCAATCACCTCGATTTGAAAACACACAATTTTGAATTGATTTCAAACAGTCAAAAATTGTCGGAAATAAAAATAAATTTCTCGAGAGTAGTTAAGCCAGTTTTTTTTTTGTTTTTTTTGAATTCAAATTAATATCAAATGAGAAAGTGAATTTCCAATCAATAAGAAAAAGGAAATTTTTCATTATCGTTGTATATGAGAAAACAAACGAATGGAAAAAATTGAAAAATGAAAAATAATCGAAGAATAATAATAAATAATATTGAGAGATTCGATAATAAAGTTCTCAACTAATGAAATTAGGTGAGACGACGATTGTCAAAAGTTAATCGTCTGATACTGATGATACTGATGTAAGCCAAGGCCAACTAATGTATTGACTTTGACTGAATTCGATTCTTGTGGTGATCGCTAAACATCATTTGTGTTGTGTTGAATCGATGATCCGATTAAATTTGACTCTCATCATAATTAGATTCAAATTATATATTAACGATTATTATTATTAATTTCTAAACAATAATAATTTATGATATGAGAAAACAATAATAATATAAAAAAATATATATATGTATGTATGTAGATAATTATATGAAAAAATTATAAAATTTTTTTTTTATTTAAATTAATTATGAAAAAAAATAATGAAATAAAATAAAAATTTGTTAATTTAACAGCGCAGCGAAGTTACTTACCATTCAAATATTTTTACAATTTATTTATATTACATACCGAAAATATTTATTTATATATAAAAATACAAATACACGAAATACCTACACATATTATAATAATAACATGTTTATAACATAGAGAACATAAATAACGTTACAAAGATAAAGAATAGAATATTTCTTTTATTTAATTTTTATGTTTTTATTTTATTTTTCTAAAATATATAGGTACATAATTTGTTTTTTTTTTAATTCAAAATTTTACTTACATACATATTTACGTATTAATGTATCATAGAATTTTTTAAAATGAAACAAAAAAAAAATTTGTTCTTCCTGTAATAATAATAAAAGATTTGGGGGATAAAAAAATCTCAATGTTTGAAATAAATTTGAAAATTCTATAAGAAATATGAAAATGTAATAAAAATAAAGTATTTATTATAATTTTAATGAAATTATAATTTGTTTTAATTAAAAAAAAAAAAAGGTTCATTCTCATGAAATTTATGCCGAATTCTAGAATTTTAAAGAACAGTAAAATTCAATATGATTTTAATGGTAAACAAGAATTTGAAAACGAAAATCACTGATTCAACATAAATCTCGAGAGGAAAATTCCAATTAAGTTATAGTTATATCATTGTAAACCTTTAAATTTCATTTATAAAAATATGGACGATACTCATTAGTGTTTATTTAGTAAACAAAAATATCAAAACAAAATATATACAAAATATAATGTAGTAATTAACAAAAAATTTGTTAAGCAGATTTGACATTTAAAATGATTGATGAATGAAAACTTCTGTAAAAGATGGTAACACTTAGCACTTATTTTTGGTTTTTGCTTGTGCTTTTTATTCTTTCTTTATTTTGCATTTATTGAAAATTGAAACAAAATTAATAATTCACAATTAAAATTAAATCGAATGTGGTGTGCAAGGTGTGGTGTGTGGTGATGTGAATATTCATAAAAATAAACGGAAGCTATAAACTCCGTTAACGAGAAATTAAATTAAAAAAAATAAAATATGAAACGATGATCAAAATTCAAAATCCAGACCCAGAGGCCAGAGCATACTATCAGTTATTTTTAATTTGAAATTTTGTTAAATGAAAATCATTATAAATTTTTATTTATTTTAAATAGTACCTTCTTCTACTTTATCACAAAATGTGTATATACGGAAACACGAAACAAACAGTGAGTATTTGCTTGCAATTGCAATAAACAAAATGAGAGTAAAAGAAAATAACATTAAAAATTTGTTTTCATTCCGTTTCCGATCTGAATGATTCATATGGCGAAATTGGTTTTGTTTGTTTTGCTTGATGGTTCTCTACTGAGTGATACTGATAATCAATTTCAATTTGATCATCCAGCAGCGAGAATATTAAAATTTAAAAGTGACGACAGGACAAATGTTTTTGTATTTTTCTTTGTTCAGTAGAATCTGGTAGAATATAAACAAAAGTGAAAGTACAAAACAAAAAACATAAACAAACATTAAAAATAAAAATAAACATTGAAATACCTAAACACTACCTCTAATAAATAACAAAATTATAAAATCATTGAAAATGTTAAAGATGAAATTATCTCATTCTACATTCTTATCATTATCATCGTTATGGTTATGGTCATTAATTGTAATAATTCAATTTGTATTCTTGCCGCATTTGAATCAAGCCAAAAAAATCGTATCATGCCGTAATGAAAATGGAGAATCTGTTGATTGGTAATTAAAATAAAAATAAAAATTTATTTAACAAACGCATTCAATTTTTAATTTTCATTTTATCATCACAATATGTATTTATTTTTAAGGTATTATTTATATAAATTACCACAAAATCACAGTTATAAGAAAATAAAATCAAATGGACTTCATTACGCGTACATATCATCAGATACATTAAAAAATGGATGGAAATTATCAAATTTATTAATTAACGATACAAAAAGTTTTCCAGGAAATACCCTATCATTATTGATATTCGATAATGATTTTAAAAAAAATATTCTATCATTAGCATATAATGATGAAAATCCAAATGGAAAAGTGAACGGTATTGATGGACATACAAAAGGTGTGATAGCTAGTGATAATAATACTGGATTTTGGTTAATACATTCTGTACCAAAATATCCAGATTTGAATATAATAAATAATTATACATATCCAGAAACTGGACAAATATATGGACAAAGTTTTTTATGCATAACATTTAATGGTACAGAAATAAATAAAATTGGTGAACAATTAATTTACAATGAACCAAATTTATATCATATTAATATACCAGATAATTTAAAAGATAAATATTCAAATTTTATAAATGTTACTGAAAAGAAATGGAAAAATTTTGGACCATATTGGAATCAAATGAATTTGATCAGTTCGAATGGTAATAAATTTTTATCATTTGCTAAAGGTAAAAATTTTAATAAGGAATTATATGAAGATTGGATAGCACCATCATTAAATGTTAATTTATTTGTGGAAACATGGAGAAATGGTGGAGAAAATTTTCATAGTAATTGCAGTCGAACAAAACAGTAAATTATCATTTAATTTTCGTAAAATATTTTCCAAAAAAAAAAAAATTTTTAATTTCATACATAAATAAATAATTTATTTTAATTTTATTGTAGCGTATTAAATGTTGCTGAAATTAAAATGAATATTACCACTGAAAATTCATTCCAATCAACTCACGATCATTCAAAATGGTGTGTTGCAGCAGCAACAGCAAGTAAACAAAATCAAAATCAAAATATAATGAATAATAATCATCATGACAATGTAAATAATGAGAATTGGATTTGTGTCGGTGATATAAATCGACAAAAACATCAACTTAAACGTGGAGGAGGAACTGTATGCCAATTAAATTCGTATATAGCTAAAGCTTATAGAGATTTAATTGAAAATTTTGAACCATGTACTGCAACAAATTAATAGAATAAATGATTATAGTAATTAAAAGTGAAAATATTAATTATTATCAATTATTGAGATAAATCGGTCTTCTGAAAAAAGAAGACAAAAAACATTTTCTAATAAAAGACATTTAAAAATCTTTTTCAAAATACATACAAATTTTTAGCAACTGAAATTGATACCTTTTTGTTTAGATAATTTGCTTAACTTATTTCGGCTATTTTCAAAGTTACATAAGCTTTACTTTGTCAACTTAAGATCAAACCAAAATGCTTACCGAAAACCGATAGTGAATCTTGCAAATCTTGAATGAAATTGACCACAAGCTTGAATAAATTAATATTTGATATTTGCCAGATGATCTAAATGAACATTGTGAAAACGCAAGCTTGTCACTGACTCGCACGCAACTTTGAAAATTGACCACTGCACTACTGCCTTATAGATTAATTTCTTTGAAATAGACAAATGATGTACAATACTTCGTCGTCGTATTTTTTATCTTCTCCTCCTCCGATTGATTAATAAGTACATAATTGTAGCTGATTTTGACTAGAATGAATGCAAATACTAGATACATACAATAGTTATCTAGGGTCGGTGGTATCGCCTCCATAAATTCTGATGTCTCACTCCAAATAGCCATAGTTGTCCAAAACAAAAAATTGTAACAATAAATAAAAAACACATAAATTCATATTTTATGTCAATGTATGTATTTTTTTTTTTTCATTTTTTTTTTCTGTTTCTGTTTTCTTTTTCATTTTTTTTTTTTTGTTTGTTTAATTTTTATTTTGTTTATTTCATTATTGACTGTGTGACTAGTACAAATTAATTGCAAAAAAATACATTTATATTAAATGATTTTGGTATTTTTGTTTTGTATTCATATTTTTTTTTTCATTTCATTTCATTTCATTTCTTCATTCATGTCCATTATTTTTATTTTATTTGTTTATTTAATAAATTTTTTTTTGTTTTCTTATATTCTTGTGTCGTTTCATTCTTCTTCTCATCATTATTTTATTATCTATGATAAATATGTATTTTTATTTTAATTATTTTTATATTTTATAAATGTAATATTTAATTGTTATGTAATTGTAAATGTGCGTTCCATAAGTTGTTTTTTGTTTTATTTTTTTTTTTTTTGTATTTTTTTCTATTTATTTTTTCATTTTTCTTATTTTCATTTGTTCACATTTTTGTATTATTTTTCATCTAAATTCTTTAATTAACATTAAATTCAAAATAAAATACAAATGCAAATTGATTACAAAAAAAAAAAAATACAAAAATTAAAATTGAATTTAAAAAAAAAAACAAATAAAATAAAAAAAATTAATAAAAAAAAAACAAAGAATAAATAAATAAATAAAAATAAAATTAATTAAATAAATTAAATATTATCATTTTAATAATAAAATAAAAGAAATTAAATTTCTTTTATTATTGCATAACATTTTATTATGTTTCATTTCATTTTCTTTTCTCTTTTATTTTTGTTTCATTTTGTTTTTTTATTTTTGTTCTTGTTTTTGTTTTTTATTTATCTTATTTTGATTTTATTTTAATTTGGTTTTATCAAATTTTTGCTTTTTATTTCCGTTTTTTTTTTTTTACTAAAGCCATTTATGAAGGTGGATAAAAACTGGTATGCATATAATTTTATGATTTACGAATATGATGATTTTATTTTATTTTATTTATTTAAATTTTTTTTTTAATATTTTTCACATATTTTTTTTTTTTTATTCATTTTCATATTTTATCATTATAAAAATGTTATGTATGGTATGGTATATGTAATGTACGTATGAATAATGTAGTATGTAATGTAATTTTTATTTTTATTTTTAGATATTATTATTTATTTAGGTATTGATATTATATTATCTATATCGTTTATGCATGCATAAAAATTTTTAATTTTAAATTTATTTATTTATTTTTTTTTTTTCAATATTTAGTTTTATATCATTTTTATTTTTTTTTTAATGATTTTTCTTTATTTAATTTGGTTTTTTTTTTTTGCCTTCATAATTTTTATCATTATAAATTTGTAATTTTTGAATATTTTTTTTGTATGTAATGTAATTTTTTTTAGTTAATTTGTTTTTGGGTTTTGGTTTTTTTTTGTTTTTTGTTCCTTTTTCGTTTTAGTTTTCTTAATTGTTGCTTTTGTCTTTCTAGTTTGCCTATACGATATTATTTTAATGATGATGATAATAATAATGATAATGAGAAAATATTTTTTTTTTTATTTTTGCTTTTTATTAATTTGAATTGCAATTGTTGTGCTATATAATGTATATTTTATTCAGTTTGTCTTTCATTTTTCATTTAAAAACTTCAAAATTTTTCTTCACAAATAATGTGAATCTCAAAACAAAAATATGAAAAAATAAAAAAATAAAACGAAAATAATGAAATCAGGAAATTGAAAAAAATAATAATTAATAAGTGAATTATAGTTTTACCTATTTTTCTTTGAATAGCGCCGCATATTTTAATTTTATTTTTTTCTCTCGTTTAATTTATAAATATTTATGAATTTATTATAGTATGTAATTGGAATGTTTTAATTTTGTTTATTTTGTTTTGTTTTCTTTTCTTTCATTTTTTTTTTTTATTTTTATTATTATTACTATCATTTATCATATTTATTAATAAATTTTACTGTTTGTTTTGTTTCTTTCTTTTTTTTTAGTTTAGTTTTATTTCAAATATATGTATAATATTATTTTATAAATTTATCAATAATTATTGTAATTTATCATATCCATTTATGTATGCGTATGTATGAGTATAGGTGATGTATGAATTCATTTTGTTGGATAGCAATTAAATTTGTTATGTGTAAAATGCTTTTATGTAATTTTTATTTAAATTTTAGTTTTTGCTTTCTGTTTTTGTTTGTTTCTTTTTTTTTTCTTTGTTCTTATTTTTTGTTTCATATATAATTATTTTTCATTTTATTTGTATTATTTCATAAATATTTAATTACTGTAGTTTATTTATATGTAATATCATAGAATAATAAAGCTACGCATAAAGAATTCTCAAAGCATAGGAGCAACTGGCGACCACTTATTGCATTCCACAGATTGAGATCGCATCGCCAGAATTCGTTAGATTTTAAATATCTTCCACAGAATTTCAAATTTTTAAAATCAAGTTTTAAAAGCACAAAAATTTGTGGATTGCAATGGCTAAATAGCTTTATATCCTTAATATCTTAATATGTTATATCTTATATTATTGTACACATGCAATAGCAAGTGTTATTGGTGTTATATAAAATATGTATGTATTGTATATTATGGTCTCATTCTACCTACATGAATCTAGTTTTGATTTTTTTTGTATGAATGTGTGTCATATTGGTGCTATGTATTCAATACTTTTCCCTTATCTTTTAAATTTTTATGAAGACAAAAATATTTTATTTCTTGAAATTATATTTGAATGCTTGTATTGCTAATGGAATATATGTATGCATACAAACAAACTGCATAAACGAACTATATATGAAGATCATTTAGAAGAAGGATAGTGTAGTTTATAATTAGCGTGCATATGTACATATTATATGTATATACTGTACATACATTGAGTTTAGGTACTGAAGATTGGTGTAGATTTTAATTGTTATGTGCAAATATACACATATATATATATGTGTGTATAGCCAGAAACAACTTATAACAAGTTGTTTTATAAGTTGTCTCTGGTATAGTTACATATATTATTACACTACACTATTTTCGTATTCCTTTTTTATTTTCAGGATTTAAAATTCAATGAAAATAAAAATTTGTAAATTTTCTAGATTATCAGACTTGAAATATGTACTAAAATGATTGTAATAAAAACCGTTAACTGATAAATCTTGTCTTTAGCTTGTCTTTTAAATAATAAGTACAAAATAACAGTTAAATCGATTCAGATTTTCTCACAATTAAAAAAAAATACTAAATATCAAGTAAAAAAATGGAAAAAAACAAAAAGAAACGACAAATGAAAAAAGGAAATTGTAATAAACCTTTTCAAAAACAAAAAATCATACAGAGAAATCGAAAAAATATTTTAAAAGATTATATTCTACTGTTAAAAATATTGTAGACAGGTTTAATCCAAGAAAAACTGTTGAAAATGCGTTAAGAAATAGTGGACCGAAGTATTAAATTATTTTCTGTGTACTTAGTTATATTCTATATTTTTTTTTGTTATCATTCCTTTTTAACCTGATGCTGATAACAATAATAACACCTATATCATTCTTCATACCATCAAATATAACATGACTGCAAACTGAATAATGTATTCATGAATTAAAACATGAAAAAAAATATCAAAGACTGAATTAGTGATCAATTTCTTATCTATTAAATAAAAATACGTACAAACATGTATGTAAAATTTCCTGCAACCATAAAAAAGTCAAGTGTTAAAGATATAATTTTCATACATAGGAAATGCAATACAATATATACAAACAAATAACAAAACCCGAAAAGGTCAAAGACTTGTGATAGACAAAAAAAAATAATGAGAACGAAATAGCAAAAAGTATAAGAACATTTAAATTTCTAACTTCATATTTTATACCTTACTTCATGGCACGCGCATTTAATCATAAAATCATAAAAGATATAGCATAAGCAAATTTATCTTTCAGCTATGCTATACAATACATATATACATACAAATAATATGTACATATTCACTCTAATTATAAACTACACTATCCTTCTTCTAAAAGATCTTCATATATTGTTCGTTTATATGCAGTTTGTTTGTGTGTATATATATTCCATTAGCAATGTACAAACATTCAAATATAATTTCAAGAAATAAAATATTTTTGTCTTCATAAAAATTTAAAAGATAAGGGAAAAGTATTGAATACATAGCACCAATATGACACACATTCATACAAAAAAAATCAAAACTATAGATTCATGTAGGTAGAATGAGACCATAATATACAATACATACATATTTTATATAACACCAATAACACTTGCTATTGCATGTGTACAATAATATAAGATATAACATATTAAGATATTAAGGATATAAAGCTATTTAGCCATTGCAATCCACAAATTTTTGTGCTTTTAAAACTTGATTTTTAAAAATTTGAAATTTTGTGGAATATAACGAATTCTGGCGATGCGATCTCGGCGATGCTATCGTAGAATTGGTCGCCAGAAATTTACATTGTATGAGAATTCTTTATGCGTAGCTTTATTATTCTATGGTAATATGTATTTTCCTTAATATCATCATTTTTTTGTTTTATTTTTTTACTTTTGTTTTGTAACTTTATTTAAATTTTATTTTAATTTTTGTTTTTTTTTTGTTTTTTCATGTGTAATAAAGTTATTTTTGTTTTTTTTTTAAATTTATAGCCCTATTCTGTTGAGTATCAGTGACTAGTCATAAGTCATAAGTTATAACATAAGTCACAAGTTGTGAATTTTTGTATTCCGCAGTAAAAAGTCACAACATGTCAGAGTCACAAGTTGTGTTGTGATCTGCTACTTCAGTCGTCACAAGAATAATTTTAAGGTTATGTGAAAAATTTAAAATATATCATTTTTCTTGAAAAAATTTGACGTTTCAAATTCACCACTAAGAGGTGAAATTTTTGTGATTTTTCTTGTGATTACTTATTCAGAATACGAAACAGCTGATTAGTCACAAGGAAAATCACAAGAAAACCAGTCACAATTTTGTTGTGACTTGTGATGGGTCACAATACCAGAATAGGGCTATTATTATCATTAAATATTATATGTATGTACGTATGTATGTATCTATATTACGTAAATAATTTTTTATAAAAGAAAAGAAAATATAAAACAAAACAAAACAATTGAGTTAAACAACGAAAGAAAGAAAAAAAAAACTTACCAAATTTTTTGGCTGCCTTTGTCTACTTATGTCAGCTACTGCAATGCAAATGATAAACATGACATCTTTTGGTATTTTAAAAATACAATTCACCACAATTGCATATCTATTGTTTTGAAAATTTTGAAACATTATCATTTATTTCATCAGTGTTAACAATTTGAAATATTAAACGTTGAACTTTACATTAAAGTGGTATTGTGAAACATTTTAAAACTCATCTCATATTTGAGAAAGAAGAAGAAGAAAAACGAACAAAAACCAATGGCGGCTTCATTATATTTTTCTTATACATACTTTTATATAATTTGTTTATTTTTCTGTTTTTTTTTTTTGTTTATTTTATGTTATTTTTTTCTATTATTATTATTATTTATATTTTTTCTTTTATATTAATTTATATTATTGATTATTAATTATTTTATCGAAATAATAGCACCGAGTAAAATTTCTCACATATTTTCATTCATTAATTTCTATCAATTATTATACATATTTCTATCATAATATAAATTTTTTGTTATTACTATTATTTTTTTTAAATTTTTATTTTATTTATTTATTTTTCGTTTATTTATAATTACTTTTTATTTTAATTTGAATACTAATTATTTTCTTGATGAAATGTATTTTTGTTTTCCTTCATTGTTATTTAATATTTAAATAAATAAATAAAATAAAAATAATAAACGAAATAAAATTATGTATAATGAAAGGAACAAAAATTTGAAAAATAAAAAAACTTAATAAATAAAAAATAAACAATAAAAATAAAATAAAATAAGAAACTCTTGACTAATCGGATACGATAGCAGAGTATAAACCTAAACAGAGAGTAATGTTACTATTATGTGTATTGTGTATTCATTGTTTATAAAATGTTTAAGTTGAGTTATTAATTATATTAATATGTATACGTTACATTATACTTATATAAATTTATGTGTATGTATTTTATATAAATTAATTTTTTTTGTATTTTCATTTTTACTTATACATTTTTTCAATAAATTAATTTTATTTTTTTATATCAAAATTTTTCATTAATTTTTTATCTCTATAATAATGGATGCCATTTTGTTACACATACATACATATACATTATTTTACTGTATTAAATGAATACCCCTATTATTGTGTATTACTGGTATTACATATCTATTTAGAATATTCATTTTTATTTCTTTTTTTTTTTTTACTTTCAAAAATCTCTCAACTTAAACATTTTATGTATCTATTTTTATTTTTTTTTTTTTTTGATTATTTATTAATTTTATTATTATTTTGCATTATTTCATTTTTTATTATATTTATTATATTAATTTTGTTATGATTATGATAGAGATGATTGATAATAATAAATTTATATTATTATTTTTATTTTTGGATTATTTTCATTTCTATATGTAGATATTTTGTATTTTGTATTGTATATAAATTATTTTTTTTTTTTAATTTATTATTATTATTATTTTTTAATTCATTTTATTTCAATTGTATTGTTATTATTTATAAATTTAAATTTTTATAAATAAAATTTATTGTTTAAAAAAAAAAAATAAATAAATAAATTAAATAAATAAAAATCAAATAAAAAACAAAAATAAAAATAATTAAAAACAAAACAATAACAAATAAATATATAAAATCTCAAACAACACCATCACCAGACGATTGTGATTGAGAACTACTATCGCATTCAATTTGTTCAGAATAACAATGCTTATAACTAAGATAATCTAGAAGCCTTCTAGGTAATGGTAGATTTTGTATTAAATCTTTTCTTACCACAGCCTTTAATATAACAAATCTGTATTGTACACATAAAATGAAAAAAAAAAAAAAACAAACAATTATAACAATTTGTGAGAAACATATACATACATATATACAAAATTCAAGTAGTTAGAACAACAAAATTATTTTGAAATTTGTTTTGAAAAAATAAATAAAAAATTTACCTGCACATATGTTGTAAACTTTGAATATGTTTAAATCTTGATACTGGATTCGTTAATTGAACACGCATTGGTCCATGCTCTGGCCTTCTATGTAAGAAAAATAAATATCTAAAAAAAAATGAAAAAAAAAGAAAATAAATAAAATAAAATAAAATTATTATTAATATTCTAAATGTATTTTTTAAATAGTAGAATATTTTTTTTTTCTTTTAATATTCATTTTATACCTTCCACTTCTTGAATGCTCAACAGCTTTTTCAATAAATTCAGTTATTGTTTGAGATTTAAATTTTGCATAAGAGCCAAAAGAAAATGTTCCTGAAAATTATTTTTTGGAAGAAAAAAATTATTTTAGAATTTTCAACAACAATAATAATACATAATAATAATATTAATAATAATAGTAAATTTACCTTGATCTTGTTCGATTCGTACATGTCGAACACAATTATTCAATTTAAAACTTAATGAAAATATATAATGATCATCAGAGCTATCTCTTACTATAAAACTACCATCTGGTTCATTTGATAGAATTTTTTCAGCGGCTTCACTTGATATGGGTCCCCAATACCATCCATACTATAAAAATTTAATGAAAAAAAAAAAAAATACACAATTAAAATAAAGAATACGTATATATTGCAACTACAGTATATTTTACGCTATTTCACACATCATCATACTTCATTACTGCTCTGCTTCTGTACGACTACGAGTACGAGTACGAATCTACGAATATTAAAAAGTCAGAGAATCAAATAGTTTCGTTTTCTTTCGTTTCGTTTCACTCCCCACATAAAATTTGAACATTTCAAAAATTTTCAATTATTTTGAAATCTAAAATCTAACCATTTAACATTTGAGAAAGTAAAATTTTTATAAAAGATGAAAACGAAACTATGTGACTGTTAGTGTCAATTTTAATTTTTAAAGTGTACCATCATAGCCTAGCATACGAATACGATATACATACATACAAATACATACACAAATCATTCAAAATATTTTTGAAAACTTACGTCTTTGACTTTTTCAATATTTGATGCAAAATGAATGGCTGAATTAAATTCAGATTTTTTTTCATCCTTTCTATTATATGTATTATTTTTAGATCCTGATTTTTGAAGTGAATCTATAAAGAATAAGAAAAAAAAATTAAACACATTTAAAAAGGTAATCATCAAATCACAAACATTTATGGCTGACAAAAAATTTTTTACTTATTTTCATCATTAGTACACTACTCACTTTTATTTGGTAATGGTGGTAATGCACGCGATGAGAATTTATTATTATCTTCACGTACAATAGCTACACTAGACGATCGAGTATTTATATTATTACTATTATTATTGTTATTATTATTATTATTATTATTATTACTAATATAATCAGGAGGTTCAAACATTGATGAATTTGTTCTCCTGTTATCGTTGCTTTTACGAAACCGAAATATACTACAAAATTTTTGTTTTAAATTAAGATTTATAAAAAATTGCGATTTCTTTTCAGATGCTGTCGTATTATTATGATGATGATGATGATGATGATGATTATGCTGATTATTTTGATGATGCTGATTATGATGTTGCTGAATTTGATGATTATTCTGCTGCTGCTGCTGCTGATGATGATACTGATGCTGTTGCTGATGATTTAATGTTGCTGCTGCTGCTGCTGAAGAAGATTGTGTTATTATTGATCCAGTTGTACTTGTTATCATATACTTATTATTACCTGAAATATTATTAGATGAATTACGTATTTCATCATGTTTATTTATAATATGTAATGCTGCTGTTGTTGCTGCTGTCGATTTATTATTATATTTATTTTTTTCATTTGATAAATTTTTTAAATTGACTGATTTTGTTGTTGCATTATTAAATGCTGATGATGTTGTTTGTGCGGCTGATGTTGATGTTCCAATTGATGACGGTATCGTTGAAATTGTATTATTTAAATAATTTGTTGTTGCTGCTAATGAACCACCTCCACTACAACCTAATGTACCAGTATTATGAATAAAATTAATTGGATGATCATTATTTAATGATGATTTGATATGCGAATTCTTATTATTATTTATATTATTGTTATTATTATTACAATTATTATTATTCGTAATATTAATATGAGATAAAGTCTCATTTGAATCACTCGTACTTGAATATAAACTATGATAAAATTTTTTCACTTCATCTAATGTCATTTGTAATGGTGTTATAGTATTTTCAGGCACACTATGTCTTTTATGTGGTGTTTTTGATGATGTTGTATTTGTTGTTGTTGCTGTTGTTGTTGTTATTGATGATGCATTTATCATAATTGGCCGTATCTTATTACCGTACTTATCAATTCCAGTTGCTGTTTCATTATTTATTAAATTATTACTATTACCGCCTCGTCGTCTTTTTTTATTTCTAGTATTTTTAAAGCGTCCCTTCGATGATGATATTTTTGCATTACCACTACTACCATTATTAATCGTCGTCGTCGTCGTTGTCGTCATTGTCGTATTACTACCAATATCACGTTTATTATTGTAATAGTCTTTTGTCGGTGCGATTGATGTTGATGTTGTTTTTGTTGCTGTTTCTGTTCCTTGTACTGTTGTTGTTGTTGTTGTTGATGATGATGATTGAGGAGATGGCTTTATCATATCGATTGGAAATGAATATATATCTGCACCAATCGGTACATTATAAAAATCAGATATTTCACGGCTAAGTAATGCATCATGAGACATTGCTTGCGTTATAAAAATTGAATCGTCTGCTTTATTTGCATTTGGTACCGTTAATGAATTATGTGAACTTGATAAGCGGCTATTTAATGAATTTCTTGAATTTGGTCGATTCAAACTTGGTATATTACTGCCATTACTATGATGATGATGATGATGATGGTGATGATGATGATTATGATGCAATGGACTATATAATACTGATGATGGTGTTCTTTTATGCTGCTGATAATAGCTTTCACGTTGATAATTTTTCTTTAATGCATAATAAAAATTATAATCGTATATTTCAAGATGATGATCACTTTGTGGGGTCGATGATTTATTTTTATCCACTTTTGCCGATTGTTTTTCTTTCGATGTGTTATGTTCTTTTGATGAGCAATTTTTATTATTGTATTCATTATCAAATTCTTCAATTTTTTGCTTTTGCTTTGATTTTGTTGATTCTGTTGCTGCTGCTGCTGTTGTAATTATAATATTATCTAAACTATTCTCACATGATGATATTAAATTATCATCTGGCTCATCATATATATTATAACATTTATTTAATAATGAATCACTTGCGTATATATGATGTTTATTATAATGATTATTTATTTCACTGATATTATTTTTAAGAAATTTCTTTTGAAAAATTTCATTATGATGATCGAATGGTAACGATGATAATATGAATTCATCATCGATATGAATTTGATCATCATCTTGTAAATTAATAATTTTTTGTTGTGGTGGTAACCAATCATTTAATGCTGTTACAATTACATGCTCGGATAAATTAATTGCATAATTTTGTATTAGTTTTGATCTAAGCATTGTTGTCTGAGGTGAGTCCTTTAAAGATACATATTTAGAATAAAAATAAATTACAATTAAAATTTTGTTAGATATATCAAATTTTATTAATTTACTGAATAATCAACAATGAATGATACCTGAAATTCGGGTGGTGGATCAATTGGAGCAAGTGGACCTTTTTTCAATGTATTAAAATTTTCAGCACTCATACCACCATCAGATGAATCTTCCAAAGAATCAAATTGTGATACTTCACCATCACTTTCAACCAACTACGCAGAAAAATACAAACATGTAACATAATGTATATTTTTATCTACATACTTTTAATAATTAAAATAATAAAATTCAAATAAATAATTTAAATTCATTATCAGGTTTCATGCATAAGTAATAATAAATTAAAATTCATAATTTGTAATACAAAATGAATCATCAATATTATTCATTAATTAATTAATTATTATTTACCTCTAATTCTAGTTTACATAAGCCCAAACGATATGAATCACCACTTGATATTGAACTATTTGTTAATGGTACTCCAGAATCGTCACTTAATGATGTCACAACATTCAATTCAAAACTATTTGTGCTAACAAGTTGTTGTGCTATTGGAAAAATTTCTGTACCACTATTGATTGCACTGCCGCCGCCGCCGCCACCACCGCAACCGACACCACCTCCACCCCCACTTCCTCCAGCATTATTTCCGGCTCCTCCACTACTACTACTACTACTTCCACCAATTATTCCTGTACCACAACAAATCGATGAAAATCCACTAGATGCAGATGGTGAATTCAAATTTGTGATCATATTTAAATGATCAAGATTCTGCTGCTGCTGCTGCTGTTGTTGTACATCACTAGTAATAATACCACTACTACTAATATCCATCATTTGAAATTGAAATTGAGATTCCATCTCTCATACAAAACAGCCAGTAAATAATTATTCTATGATAGCATCTGAAAGATAGATAAGAATAAGATATTTTTTTTTTTATAAATAAAAGTTAATTAAGAACATTGTACGAATAGGTTTGAAAAAATTACTATGTATGTCTACAATTACTAATCATATACTATATACGTATCTTCACCAGAATTATTGCTCACCAGGATTTTATAGGAAGAATAATATCAAATTTATTATAATGTAGTACCTATGTATATAAAGGTACATAAATGAAAATATGTACCAGCTATACATATGTAGATATTTTTTGTCTGTATGAAAATTTACACTTTTTTATTCAATTGTAATTTTATCCAGACTATAGAATTATAAAAAAAAAGGAGAAAAAACTATAATTTTTTTTTCCGATTTATGATTTTTAACAATAGAAAAAGGTTATTGATCTCATCATAATAAAGTCAATCAGAATTAATTAGATTTAATTGATAAAAATTTGACACATTATATAGTAGGTATATTATATGGTGTGTAATTGTATAATCATTCCAATTGGAATACTATTATAAAATTTGTAATATGATCAGTAGCAGCACCCCTTAAAATGCCCAGTCAAAATATATAGTAACTGCGTATGACATGACTATACTGAATGACGAATGTGTGTGCATGTATATACACATTAATTGTATATATATGTACAAACATACATATATATGCGAATATTATACTAATTATGTAAATATATCTTGTATATTATATAGTATATACAATGGTATAGTAAAAATTGTAGACTCCCTTAATAAAAAGTGAAAATTTTCAATTCATATAAATAATTAATATCGACAATAATCTTTTTTATTTTATTTTTTTTTTTTAAATAAAAATTTATTTTAATCATTTTCAAAATATCTACCTAAAAATATATGTATGTAATAATAATCTAAGATATAATATTAATTTCTTACATCATTTTAATGGCACAATATATAAAAATTTTTGCATTTTTTTTTTTTTTTGCTTTTAATATTCGTTTTCAAGACGTTCCCAGCAGACTTCCTCCCTCACTCACTTTTTTACAAATATTATAATTTATAATAATAATAATATATAAGATCGATTTTGTGTCCACCCACACACACACACACACTCACAAATTTCTACTATAAAAAATGTAGAGATTTTACAATTTAAATTGCACTCAAAAAATTCACTTATATTTAAATAAAAATATAATATTAAATACAAACATAAAAATTTTCTTATTTAATTTTTTTTTTATTAATATTTAATTTGCAAACTTATATCACATATTTTTTAAGCTCTGAATTAACAAAACCGCACTTTACTTTTGTAATTAATAAGTGTCTCTGTCTATGCCGCCATGTTTACTCTCTAGCTCTACTCTACCTACAGTCTACACTCTACACTCTACTCCTCCTTAACATCTATACTCTACAGAGTACAGACCAAGGCTAATAAAATATATAAGGTTAGCTGTAGCGATACTAATAACCTACAAATTAAGTTGTGACGTCACAATGTAAGATTTCTTGAAGCATTCATAAGACCGTATTATGTTAGTCGAAATTTCGATGTTAAAAAGATGAATTAAAAGTTAAAAAATTACTAAAGATTACTAAACAAAACAAATTAAGTTATTTTTAATAGTTGATAAAATATAGATTTAGTGCTCTAATTCTAAAATACATTCGTGTTTTAAAAAACAACAATAACAATTTAACATTTCTTACAATATGACGTCAGAATCGGTTGAAAATCTGATTGTAAAAAAAGCAAAAAGTTTTCCTATATACGGCTACAGCTAACCTTATATATTCTATTAGCCTTGGTACAGACACTGTACAATATAAAATATATATAAAATCTACTTGCTATTTTGCTAAAATTCTTTTCTTATTATTTCTATATATTGCTATATTTCTACTATAGTGTGGTTAGTATTACCAGATTACCACTTCAAATTTACGTATTTTACAATTTTTTTTACATACATATCTTGCGTAAAATTAATTTTTTAATTACATTTTACCCCTATATGGTTTGATTACGTTCATTTACTACAAAAATTAAGTATTTTTCAATATGCACTTAAATTGATAAATTAAAATTTTGATGAAAAAAATTTGAGGTTATATTTTCAATATATAAATTCCTATTTAATTGCAAATTATTATTTTTGATACAATTAAGAAAAAATTTATTTGATTTATCGATAACATTTTGATATTTGATAGAATCACAAAATTATTTAATCAATTTCGTTTCATTTCTCATTCAGACCTAAAAAATTTATTTGAACTTTGTCATTTCATTTGTAATAATTTTTTCATTTGATTCATATTCATATTCATATTAAATTCATTCTTCATTTTTAATACTATTTTTAATTCAAGAAGTTGAAGCAAGCAAAGCAAAGCAAAGCATCCACCCAAAACTCAACAACTCAAGGTCTTGAGATTTTTTGCAGTTTTTGTTTTATGTGGTGATATTTGATAAGTTTTTAATTTTGGTGTGTTTCTCTAATTTATTATTAGCATTTAGCATTAGCATAAAATTTTTAATTTATTAAAATTTTCTTTTAAAAAATGAGTGAAACTACTGAAGAAGTTATACCACCTGGATGGGAAAAACGTTTAAGTCGATCTACCGGTAAGAATGATAATAAAATATAAATGTTATATTAAGAGAATTTCTATATTAATTTCTATCTATATTTTGTTTAATTGGAGGATGCAATATAAAGTACCGACTACCGATTCATATATAATTAAATAGAATTAAAACAATTAAAAATTACTACAACTTTGTATTAAAATAGAATTTATTTTTAGGAATGCACTATTATTTAAATATTCATACAAAACAATCACAATGGGATCTTCCAACTGCTCCAGCTCCAGAAGTACGTTGTTAAAATAAATTACCTATACATCATCACTAACAATTTATTTAATTAAATATTTTTAATTGTAGTCGGAACAAACTCCATCAGAAATTCAATGTTCTCATCTTCTTGTCAAACATAATAAAAGTCGTCGACCTAGCTCATGGAGAGAAGAAAATATTACACGAACTAAAGAGGAAGCAAGGCAAATTATTGAAGAATACAAAAAACAAGTAAAATCAAAATGATTTATAAATTAATGAATTTAAGAAATCTTTGTCTAATATTAAATTATAAATTTTCAGATTGAATCTGGTGAGAAAACTTTACATGAATTAGCTCAACAATATTCTGATTGTAGTTCAGCTAAAAGAGGTGGTGATCTTGGTGTTTTTGGAAGAGGTATCATACTAAATAATTAAATTTTTTTAAAAATTCATTTAAAATATTTGGTATTCAAAATAATGAAATATTTCAATTTTAGGTGTTATGCAAAAACCATTTGAGGAAGCTGCTTTCAATTTAAAAGTTGGCAAATTATCCAAAATTGTTGATACCGATTCTGGATTACATTTAATTTTGAGGACACAGTGAAAATATGTATTCTTCTTTATGAAAAACTGTGAAAATTTATGATAAACATCATTTCCATAATTTTTTTTTCTTTCATATTCTAAATAAGTTGTAGATATTTTGCATTTGTTCTTTACCTTTTTTTTAAAAAGAAAATATGTATTTTCATTTTGATATTTCTATTATGTATATGTTACAAATTTTTTAATTAAATTATGAATATCTTACAATTTAAAAATGATTTAAATCTAATAATGAATAAAATAATTGTATCGCAGAAAAATTAAAATTAACTGTTATTCATGTACTTAATCTATAATTAAATAATGAACCACCTCATAGAGTACTCTGTGTAGCAATTATTTCATTCCATTAAATTTTTGTTTTCGATAATGAAGAAAGCATAGAATTGGATTGGCCATGGCTATCCATGCGGTTACAGAGGCAAAATGACTGCACTAACAAGACAAGTTCACAAGTTTTTGAACCTATAGAGAAAAAGACCAAGAAAAATTTGGAGAAAAACAGTGGGAAAACGTGAGAAAAATACTACGATTTTTGCTCAAAACAAGGTTTCCTTCCTAGAGAAATGAAAGGAATTATTAATTTAATGATAAAATTCTTAAAAATAAAAACTATATTTTTTCATTCATATACATATCAATTCTTATAAAATTATATACATAAAATATTTCTTATATGTAAACATAAATTCTAAACATTATTTCCCAACTGTGCAGGAAATCAATCTATTCATCATCACTATCTTCCTTTTTAACTTTTTTCACTACTGGTTCTCCTGTATCTAGATGCTTCTTCTTTTTCTTTTTCTTCTTTTCACCAGTCTGAACAGCTTCCTCCTCTTCTGCTGGTTCAATTTTTACCTGACTATCATCAACATTACCACTTTCTGATAATTTCTTCTTTTTCTTTTTCTTCTTTTCTTGTTTTATTTCTTGAGCTGATGCTGTTTCTTCTGTTAATTCTTGTTCAATTTTTACCTGACTATCATCAATATTACCAACTTCTGAGATTTTTCTCTTCTTTTTCTTCTTTTCTTGAAATGATGTTGATGCTTCTGGTTCAATTTTTATCTGACTACCATCATTACCACCAATCTCTGATATTTTCCTTTTCTTTTCTAGCGATATTGTACTATCAGCTTCAGGAGTATATGTATATGTTTCACTGTAAATTAATTGAAAATTAAAATTCACATGAATGTAAAAACGTGTACAATTTTAATTTAATTTTTTTTATTACTTACCTCTTGACATGATATTTTTCTAGTTTAGCTTTTGCTTTACCAGTACCAGATAAACGACGTAAATTACCCTCTTCCAATAATCTTAAACGATTTTCTAATTTTGCTCTATGTTCAATACCCAATTCACATTTAACATCTTCACCAAATGCATCTACTCTGGTCGCTAATGATGCTTTTGCAGCTAATGATCTTGACATTTTACCTTTATTTTTTTGACTACTCTGTCCAATTAATTGTGCATGATATATTATACCATATTTTGGTGTATCTTGTTTATTTTTTAATGCACGAAATAATGCTTTTTCTGCACCTAATATTTGAACTGTAGATGCCGGATGTTTTGCCAAATTAACTAATGAACCAGCATGTGTAATTAAACGTGCACCAATCATATCACCAACTAATATTGTTAAATTTGGTGCCATTGCCATCATTCTAGTTTTTAAATAATCATATAAATGTGTACGATAATCATTAATCGATAATATTTCTTCGCATAATAATTGAATATTTGAAATATCTTCTTCAGATATTTCAGTACCCATCGATATTTCAGCAGCTTCTTTCACTTTTTCTTCAACATCTTCTGGTAATACGTCTGATAGATCAGAATCAATCATTTTTTCTCTGGTTCCAACTAATTTTATAACTTTTACGTATGCTATATTATCAGTGATAAGTTTACCTAATTCTGGAAAATGCCATCCATACCTAATTATTATAAAAATTCCAAATTATTTTCATTTGTAAATTGAGTACAAAGTACTTTTTTTTTTAAGAAAATATAATTTTGTATTATTAAATATTTAATCAGACAGCCAAGAGATAGTTTGAATCATTTTGTTTCATATGAAAAGCGAAACCATCTTTGATATCATCATTAAAGAAAATATGTATTATAAAAAATCATGTACGGCGGCAGGCATACGTACAAATAATTAAAATTAAAATTTTTTACTTACCATTCTCTGGCTCTCATTATGTAATTATTCAATTCTTTATCTAAATCATCTAATAAAGAGAACGCTTGTATAATCATTGTATCGATTTTATCTGGTGAAAATTTTAATTTATATCTGGATAATGAATGTGCTAAACCTAATGCCATTGCAGTCATTTCTTTTTTGGGTAGACCAGATAATAAACTTTCTGACTGCGTTCGTATGCAACGCATCAATTCTTGTACCTGGGTATTGTAGACACATTGTACAGAAAATTTATCTTTAATTGCATTACCCAACTTTGAATCAGCAACCAGTAATTGAGCTTGTACATCATCGCTAATCAATTTTTTTAGTGTTTTCTTTAATGGTTTCGAAATTTTTCCTTCAACAGATGCTGTTGCTGCAGATAATGCTTCAGTTGTATCGGAAAATTTTTCAAAATGTTTTAATTTAATGCTGTAAATGTATTTAAAATGAAAATTTATAATATTTGAATATTTTCAATGAAGAAATTTTGATTTTTGATATCATTTTAATAATGTAAGTAAGCTAAAAACGATATAATTTTTTCTTCAGAATCATCGTGTGAACTCTTAATTCGATTATTATACGAGATCTTCTTCAAATATCAAGAAAGTAACTAGTTCTTGCTTCAGAGAAGATTTCGACATATTTTTTTTTAAATAATATAAAGTATAACATGTGGTTACATACATTTTTGATGCTTTTTCTGGTGATTCAAATTCAAGATATAAATTTTCGACTTCTTTCAATTTTTGCTCATCTAAAATCTAATATAAAATAGCACAAAATAATAAAAAAAAAAGCTTAAGTCTCAAACTTAATTATAGAATGCAGAATATCTAAGTTGAGTCAAGTATTTATCTATTACCTTAAATATAGCGTATCCCGCCGGAGTTTCATATAATACAAACATTTTATTTAATTTTCTACTACTCCTAGCAGTTTATTTAAATTTGAATTAAACTTTATTTTAAATTTGCATTGATCAAGAATATTTTTAATATTTAAATTTTATTAACCACATCACTTTATTTCTTTTCTTATCGATTAAAACTCAGTCTCATCACCATCTGTACTGTATCTGTATACCGTATCCATCCATAACCTATTTGTAAAAGAAAAGGAAATAGATAACTTGAATTTGTTAAACACGTGTAGCGTGTGTTCTGTGTTGTATCTTGTATAGAAGAAGCCGCATTCCGCATTCCGTATTATATCGCAGTACGTGTACACGATGAAAAATAAATCGATTTCGATCGTGATTAAAACAATAAAAATTTAAAAATTTCATTTCAATTCAAAATTTTTGACTTGTACTGTACCGTGTTTTGTATTTCAATTATTCCTATTGTATTTTTCACGTGTTTTTATTTCGTTTCTATTTTGATTTCTAATTGTCAAAATTATACTAAATATTTTATTTTCTATTGACAATTCAATTCAATACAGCACTTTGCATTTTGATAATAAAATAAATGAGATAGATTAGATTTTATTTTAATAAAAGACTTGAAATTAATTTTTAATTTATTATCTCTATCTGTAATTAAAGTTTTGCAAAATTAACATAGACAATATGGGTATTAAAAGAAAGCATCCAGTAAGTGAAATTAAAACAGAAAAATCAATTATTCTAAAAGGAAATAGTAAAATAAAAAATGAAGAGGATTCAAGTAATAAGGTGAAGAAATTGAAAACAAATTTTTCAAATAAATCTAAAACCTCCAATAAAACTGATGAAGTAAAACCAATAAAAATAAATAAGACAATTAAATCAGAAGAATCAAAAACAGATTCCGAAAATGTAGCAGCTGCTGATACGAAAAATTTCAAAAAATTCACTAAAGATAAAAATCAAAAATTCAAAAAACCTAAAACATTTAAAGATAATAATGCTACAGAAGAAGTAAAAGATTGGAAGAAATTGAAACTTGAAAAGAAGGAGCTTCGAATTAAACGAAGACAACAAAAACCATATTATACAATTTCTATTGAGATGAAAAAATTGTATGAGGTACTTAAATGGTAAGAAACATTTTTATATTATCTTCGAAAAAATTGAATCAATTTTTCGTTTTAGTAAATCAACAAAACAGAATAAAGAGGAATTATCTAAAAAATTATATGACCTAATGAAGAATAATATTCAATCATTTGTTATGGCTCATGATACAGCTAGAATTGTTCAGTGTGTATTAAAAAAATCTGATCCAATTGTGAAAAAAGAATTAACCGAATCATTGATACCGTTAAGTGTTGAAATGTGTTCATCAAAATACGCACATTTTTGTGTTTTAAGAATTTTAAAGTACGGTGATAAAGCAAATAAAAATAAATTAATTGAAACATTATTTGGATCCATATTTAAATTAACATTGAGTAATTTTGCGAATTCAATAATCGATGTAATTTATACAACACATGCTACTGAAAAACAAAAAATTTTAATGAAACAAGAATTTTATGGTGAAATGTATAAAAAGAATAAAGATTTATCAGTTAAAAAGCTTAGTGATACATATAAAAATGTACCAGAATTGAAAACAGCATTTTTGAATACGGTCAAAGCTAATCTTGAACAAATCGCAAATAAAAATGTTGTAGATAATTCATTAGTACATGCTGTATTCTATGAATATATACAAGAATGTAAGGATGAAGATATCGAAGAAATAATTAATGCGTATTCATCGAAAATTTCATTACTGTTAACTACAAGAGATGGATGTCAAGTGGCAATTAAATTATTCTGGAAGGCATCGACTAAAGATAGACGAGTAAGTTATTATTTGTTGTTAGTACAAAATTTTTAAAAAAAAAATTTCCACATTACATAAATGATATTTTTCGTTTACAATCAGGCAATAGTTAAGTCAATCAAAGAACATCTGATTAAAATTTGTACACATGAATATGGGCATATGTTTTTGATAGCATTAATAAATTGTATGGATGATACGAAAGCCATAAAAAAGCAAATTTTTGATCCATTAGCAACGAAATTAGATGAAATAATGAAATCACAATGGGGACGTAAAGTTATTGAATGGCTTGTGGCGCCAGGCAGTACAGATAATTTTCATCCGAAATTAATTGAATATTTTGATGAAGGTTTGAAATATGGTAAAAAACCATCTGATGCCAGACGAAAAGAAATTCTAGAACAAATTGAAGAGCAAATATCAAAAGAAATCACATCGAATACATCATTTTGGATGTCTGATGGTCATATTGGTTTAGTGACTGCAACAATTTTGAAAAAATGTAAAATTATTTGATAATTAACAATATGTATTTTATTATTATTTTTAATACTGTTTTGAATTTTCTGTTTTTTTTAGTAAGTTCAAATTATTTTTCAAATGTTGCTGAAAATATTGCAAAATTGATAACAAATCCAAATTGGACATTGAATAATACAACAAAGGAAAATAAAATAAATTTGGATGATTCTAAAGATGTAAATATTTTGATTTGATGTGAAAGACGATTTTTAGTTTAAATCAAATAAATTTGTATTTTTATTTTTTTATTTTTTTTTTTCTGTTATAGACTACAGACGAGAAACAAAATGATTCATGTTTAGGAATCGAAGATACTGGTTTGCATATTGCATTGAAAAAAATGATTAAAAATGATCAAGTAAGGATATCATCGAATGAGAATTGTACTTTAAGTGAATTTATAGTCAGAAATCTTACAGATGAAACGGTAAGTAAATTAAAAAAAATTTTCTATTATATTTTTCACTTATATTAACATAAAAAAAATTAATTTGTATTTTTATTTTTTCATTTTTCTAAAACACAAAAAAAAAAGATAAATTCATGGGCAAAAATAAATAGAGCTTGTTTTATATTAATAAATATCCTGGAAAATTGTACAGATGAAATTAAAAATGAATTAAAATCGTTCATCACAAAGGAACATGTTGAATTGCTTAAATCTGAAGCGCATGCAGGAGCAAAACTTTTAATAAAAAATTTGACTTCTAAAAAATGAAATGTTGAGAAAAGAAATATGTACTTTTATAGTAATTATTCACAAAATAAAATACATTTTTTTTAGTTAATCTAAAATTATATATATTAATTTGTAGCAATTTTGTTTTTAAAAAACTTTTTGACCGTTAAAAATCCCCATTCCCCAAATTGAAATTTTTCATTTTCAAATTATTCCATCTACTTTTTTTCTTTTTTACATTGTACCTTTACAATTAACCTTTCAAATTTTTCAATTGATTTTTTTAACCTCAAATTTGTTTTGAATATTAAAAAAAGTCAATGGTCGTCGTCAGGTCGTCCGTATGCCGTATGTATGCAATGTATGTTCGTATTTTATTTTAATGAAACGTCGAATGACGTGACAATTGACAAATACAAGTCACAAATTATAAATTGAAATTAGAATTTTTATTTTTTTTTTTAACTTTCTCTCGTTTCTAAACTAAATTAAAAAATAATCAGAATCTAATTCATTTATTTATATATTTTAAGAGTAAATGTTTTAGTGTTTTAATTATTAAAATTAATTAAAATAATGGCTAAACCGAATAATAAAGAAGCAACGATAAAAACATCTTTTACAGAAGTTCATAAATTTGGACAAAATAATCAGTATGATAAGGCACTTAAATCAGTTAATAGAAGTATGAGCTATTATTTATATATATTTTTAAATATTTATTACTTTTAATTTGTTTAATTTAATTCAGTTTCAATTCATTTTTTATTTAATTGATTCAATGAAAAATTTTTGCTAGAAAAAAGTCAATTTTTTTAATTTATTTTTAAGTACTTGGATTGGTTCCTGATGATGAGAAAGCACTTCATTGTAAAGTTGTATGCTTAATACATTTATCCAGATTTAATGATGCTCATCAATTTATCATAAAGAACAATTTGAATAATTTAATATTTGAACGTGCATACTGTGAATATCGTTTAAATCAACCGCAAAAAGCATTAGAAACGATTGATTCGAGTGGTCAATCTTTATCGGAGTTACCAATAAATTTGAGTGAATTAAAAGCACAAATATTGGCTAAATTAGAACGATATGATGAATGTTATGAAGCATTTAAAAGTATCATAAAGAATACCCATGATGATTATGATATAGACAGACGAACAAATTTAAGTGCTGCTGTATCTTTTTTACCTAAAAAAGTTCGTAAACATTACAAAAGTTATGTTTTTCTTTTAATTAATTGATTTATTCTTTTTTTTTTTTTTAAAATTAAATTTTAGATTGAAGAAGATTCATCTGTATTGTCTGATGAAAGCTATGAATTATGCTTTAATCATGCATGTGCATTATTAAATTGTGGTAAATATAATGAAGCTGAGAAAAAATTGAAACAATGCGAAAAAATGTGTCCTGAAAGTCTTGAAGAAGATGGTGCCACACAAGAAGAAATCGAAGAAGAATTGGCTATAATTAAGTAAAGAAAATTATTTGAACATTATTAAGTTTATGTAGTTTTATAAATAATTTTGTGTACACTGTTGTTTTTCTTTTCAAAGGATTCAATTAGCATATTGCCTACAAATGCAAGGAAATATTAAAGATGCAACAATAATTTATACAGATTTTCTAAAAAAGAAATCTAAAGATACAGCTTTGGTTGCTGTTGCTTGTAATAATTCTGTTGTTTTGAATCGTGATCAAAATGTTTTCGATTCAAAGAAAAAAATGCGTTTAGCTTTGGCTGCATTAAGTGAATATAAATTAAATTCAAAACAGAAAAAGGCAATTGCGATTAATAATTGTTTGTTATCGTTATACACAAATTCAATTGATCAGTGTAAGGAATTATGTGATAAATTGATTAAAACGTATCCAGATCTTGAATTTGATGTTGCATTAATAAAATGTGCATGTTTCTGTAAGGATAAAAATTATAATGGGGCTTTGGAAATTTTAGATAAATTTAAGAATAACGAAAAGCATGGATTAGCAGCTAAATTTGCAATAATTCAATTGCATTTAATGAATGTAAGACAAGACACGACTGATGGCTTATTGAATAAGAAAAAGTGATTAATGAATTTTTAACGTATAAATGAACTTTTTTCTATTGTACAGGGTAACAGGAAGTTAGCGATTGATACACTTTCATCTCTCGGCGATCTAAAATATAAACCAGGTGTAATATCTGCTCTGGTAACGTTATACCTTTCATTGGATAATAAAAATGCTGCATCAAATATATTAAAATCGGCTGTCGAATGGTATAAACAGAATAATGTGAGTAGTGGTGATTTATCGGATATGTGGCGTCATGCAGCTGATTTTCATTTACGCGGTGGTGCTGCAGAAACAGCAGCCAGCTCATTAGAAGAATTGTTCAAATTGAATCCGAATGATATGAAAGTACTTGCACAATTGGTAATCGCATATGCGCAATTTGATCCGCGAAAAGCACAGGAAGCCAGTAAAAAATTACCAGAATTGAAAGCGTTAACAGTTACAGCTGAAATCGATGCACTTGAATCAGCTAATTGGATAATGGCTACAAAAGCTGTTAAGAAAACTGTAAAAACTGAGCAATCACCATCAAATACTGGCGGTAGTGATGCACAGAAAAAGAAAACGAAAACAAAACGTAAACGTAAAGGTAAATTACCGAAAAATTATAATCCAGATGTACCACCGGATCCAGAAAGATGGCTACCAAAATATGAAAGATCAACATTCAAAAAGAAACGTGATCGCCGAGCTAAAGATGTTATTAAAGGATCACAAGGAACTACTTCTCATGCTGCCGATCAATAGTAAGTTTTTTTTTGTTTTTTTCTATGAAATTTTATAATTTTAATGATCGATTGAATTTATTTGTCATTTATTTTTATTCATAGTGATATGTCGAAAAATATACCGAAATCATCTCCAATGACACCACATCAAGAACCAACTCCAACACCAAGACATCAACATAGAAAAGGAGTACAAAAAAAGAAGAAAGGTAGACATTGAAAAAAAAAAACATTTTTTTTTATATACAATACCTACTGAAAAAATCCAGCAATAATTGATAAAATTTTATAAAAATTCAACAGGAAAATTTGAAAAAATAAATAAATTTCTTTATTACATAATTAATTTTTGTTTTGTATTTGATTTTCTTCATTTTATCATTCAATCTTTTACTTTCAATTTCCCTTATACATTTACACATAATATTCGTAGTATTTAAATTACTATATCAAAGCAAAGAAATTAAAAAAAAATAAAATTTGAACAGACTAAAAACCTAGAAAAAAAAAATTAATAATGAACGTGTATATTTCTTACATAATAACTGTATATATACAATTAAATATAAATTTAAATTCTAAATTTTTCGATCTATTTACCAATATATATATAGCTAATCAGAATATTAATTATTTACATCAATTTTTTATCCATTTTTCTCTTCAAAACTAAATTAATTTTTAAATATGTACTCTCTATTGCAACGAAAAAACAAATTAAATTTTTTTTTTAGAAAATTTTATCGCATTTCACTTTTCTTTCTTTTTTTTTTAAAGTAAGGCAGATTGGATATCGTGTTTTTTTTTCTGGTTTGTTGGTTTACAAAATAAAAAATTTCCGATATTACATTGAACTCATATTAATATGCACTTTAAAATTATTTGTATTTTCTAAATTTAAAAATTCTATGATGGTAAACCAAGAGTTTTTCGTACTATTCTTCTAGCGATTTTATTGAATTCTTCTCTTTGCTCACGCCACATAATTGCAGCATCAACATTTGCACCAGACTCATCGTTTGGCTCTAAAAAAAAAAAAAATTGTGAAAGAAATGTGAGAACAATTAAACGAAAAGACATTTTTATTATTCAAAAAATCAAGGAAAATCAAAAATAATTTAAAATTGATTTAATTACCAGCTAACATCGAAACAACACTTAATAAAATTTTTTCAACACTTTGAACAGGACTCCATCTTTCTGCTGATAATTCATAACCCATTGGATCATCTCCAGGCGCATGTAAAATTGAAATGCATACTCGACCATCAGCAAAAACTATTTACACACATAATTATTAGCATTATTAGTTATATTAATTTGTGAATAATTATAAAATTATTACATTTTTAAATTTGTAATTAGTTTAATAGAAAGAAATTCAATAACAACGACACTTACTATTGGGATGAAACATTTCACATGTGAATTTCATTTTTGGTGGACTTAATGGATAATCTGCAGGAAATAATAATCTTGCTGGAAATACTCCACCTTCAAAGCATGTACCTTCTGGTCCACTACAATATAAATTTTGTGAATTAATTTTATTAAAAAAAAAAAAAATTCCATTTTTAATTGGTACATCAATTCACAAACATATTTTGTTAAAATATGTCAAAACATTCTTTATCGTGTACATTTTTTTTTCGTATAGCACAGGTATTTATAAATCAACAAACTTACGCTATCAAAGCTTCCCATTCAAAAAAATTATCTTCACTTACTGGCCCAGCAACTATACCTTCTGGTGGATTTAATGTTAATTCTAAATATGTACATACAATTAAAAGTAAATAAAAAATTTTAATTATTTACATTATAGCTATTCACAAATTGGTATTTTTTTTTTTGTTTTAAAAAATTTTTGCATACGTCTATATTCTGCCATTAATCTTCGCAGAGCTGAACCAGCCATATTCATTCAATTTTCTAATTATTCTAATTTATAATAATAAAAATTTTAAATAATTTTAATTATTTATATTATATTTAATAAATAAATTTTGTATACTTTGTACAACAGAAAATTATTCTAAAATACGTGACATAATAAAATATTTTTTTTTTAATAAATTGTCAAAAGTCAAAAATTGTCATTTATGAATATGTTTTTTTTTAAACTACTTTCGAATTGGAACTAGAATTTTGGATGTTTGGAATTTTGTTTTTGTTATTATTGTTTTTATAAACTGGAATTGCTGTCTGCTCTCTGCTGGCGACATGAACATGACATCATTGACATGACATTAGATTCATGATATGTAAATGAACATAAAAAAAGAAAAGGTAAAAGTATGAGAGAAATTGTTTTTGTGTTAAATAAATTGCATTGTGAATTTTAAATTTTATTTTTAAATTCACCACGTTTTAGAAAATTACTGATCTATTAATAGATAGGTGGCGGTATGTACTATTAAAATATTAAATCATGAATACAAATTTTGATTTCCTTCAAATCCAGTTTTTTTCAAACTGTAGATTTAATTAAATTTAATATTGATGGCGTTTTGACTTCCTGAATTTCATTTTACAATAAATTTTTGGCTTAATAAACACAAAACAATTTCTGTGAATTTAATTTTAATGGCAATCAGACCACCTCACCCCTACTTGCTACTTGTTTCAGTTTGACGTTTGGTAAAGAAAACAGGACATTATTTTTAAGGTAGGACTTTAGGTAGGTAGAGGTAGACTTTATAAAATCATAAAGATTTAAAAAGAAATTTTTAAATTTTTTCATTCAAATTTTTATTCATTTTTTTTTCACTTCTGATTTCTTTTTCATTTTTATTTTTACATAATGAGTGTAATAACAATATATAATTAAAAAACAAAAACAATTCAAAATAAAATATAATAGAAAGAACATAAAATTTTATAATTATTATTATCATTATTAATTATTTTAGCATATGTATTAATCTTGTGTTTTTTATTATACTTTCTTATTTTTTCGAATTACTATTATATATTTTTCTTTTTCTCATACTCTAGAAATTTATATTAAAAATAATCTACATATACATTTACATTATATATATTTTGTTTATCATATAAATGTATTTTTTTTTTATTTTGTTCTTTTGTATTGTTTCCTTTTCATCTAAACTAAATTAAACGAAAAAAGTAGAAATAAAAATAAAAACATACACATAGATAGCTATACATTAAATAATCATAATAAAATCAAGATTTTCTAACTCATTCAATATTACTTTTTTTTTCCAGTTTTTTAAATAATTTTTTTTTTTTTATAATATTTATTTTTTATCTGTACATTTTATTAACTCTTATACAGCATACATAATATATTTTATATTTATATTATTATTATTATTAATACATTTATACATTTCACATATATAAATACAATATCTAGTATTAATACATTTTATATGTACAAAAAAAAAAAAAAAAAAAAAAACGAAACTAAACGAAAAAAAAAAATATTAAAATAAATGGTTTTCCTTACATTTTTTTCCATTTTTGTATTATTTTTTGTCTTTTTTTAACAATTCTTTTTTTAACTAATTTTAATAATTCTGTATAATTTTTTTTTTCAAATTTAAATTAAATAATATGTTGAAATTTTCATTTGTTGTATTTCAAATCGATTTATCATTTCCATTTTTTCTCATTATTGTTTCATTTTTAAATACATATTTAGCTACATGTAATTTTAATTTTAAATGATGAGTACAAGATAAAAATAAATACGACTACATTACCCCCCCCCATTTTTGTATAGTGGGCCTGGGCATGGGCACAACACAAAATAATGAGGAAGAGATCTTTTTCTGAAAGTTCCAGTAGATGTTTCATTTCAAAGCATTTCATTTATTCATTCTATGAATGGAAATTGGAAAGGTGTAGGCCTGTAGGATGTATATGATGGAAAATGATTGAATTCTAAAATATTTCAAATACATCGATACATACAACAACAAAAATTCAGCTGATTTAAATGCTGTATGCTGAATAGTATTCTGAATTATGTATATTTTACTAGTTTCTTTTATTTTATTTTTCCCTCATTTTTATATTTTAAAATTTAAACTAATTTTTAATTACAATTTTTTTTTCTACAATCTTTTTAATTATTATTATATCTAAATTTCTTTTTATATTATACAAATAATTATCTTTTGTTTTTGTTAAATTTTTTTTTTTTTTTTGCAACGACATTATCCGATAAATAAAATTCAGAATTTCTAATTAGTTTTGTCTTTTTTTCACGATTTTATTTATACATTTCTTTTTGAATTTTATTTTATTATTCATTTATTTTGTGTATTTTGTATGCGTCCAATATTACAAAATTCCAGTTTAATGCGGAATATTGATGATCCCAAATATTTATTTTGACTCGTTTTATACAGTTGAAAAAATTTCCGATTATACCGCTTCTATATTCAATGCAGTGACTTCAACTTGGACTTCGACTTTCGACTTCACATCATGCTTAACATGTAAAAGTGGCTGTCAAGTCTACTGCATTGAATATTGAATGTAGAAGTTTTAATACATAACTCCATTAAATCAAAGTCGAAGTTGAAGTCACTGCATTGATGTAGAATCGGTGTTATGCTTTTAAGAATCGATAAATTATATTTCGATTCAATGTCAAATTTTACAAACAATTTTATATGTTTCGAATTTGAGTGTCAAGTGTGTGAATGAGAAGAAAGTGAAAGAAAAACACAAAATTTAAAAATAAAAAACAAAAAAATAAAATATAAAATGAAATAAAAAAAAGAAAATGCTTTCATTTGATATCCTATTATTTATTATGTATAGTTACAAATATTCTATCCCGTTTCTAAATTATATCCTAGCGATAAAAAAAAAATCTTGTCTTTTTCCTTATTTTTCTTTTTAAATTTCAATCTTTTTTGATTTTGTTGGCTTTTATATTAAATCATTCATCATTTTTTTTTATTGTTCCTTACGTTTACTAGAATCTTTATTTAGAAAAAAAAAAAAAAAAACTTTAAAAAAATGTGCATTTTATATTTTACAACACTATAAAATAATCTGTGTATTTGTGTTTTTGTGTTTCACGTACACATAATATGCGTTTATGGGTATTCCAAAGTATGTAAGTTATGAAAAATATTTTTTTTTATTTATTTATTTTGTTTATTTATTTTAATAATATTGTAGAAAATGAATATTAAATTTAAATGTTTTGTTAGCAGTAAGTATGTATGTATATAAAATCACTTATGTATTTGTTGTTATTTTATGTGTGCATTATGTACAATTTTCACAGTGAAAGCTTATAAGCTCAGATAATAATTGTTTAAATTTCCGTTTAAGAGATGTTTTGATTTTTGCATTGGTAGTTGAAGTCTTAAATTCAGCTTATGCAACAGATTTGAGGCCACAGTTTAAGAAGCCTTTTAAGCAGGTTTGACTAAACTCAAACGTAAACGTTCACTGTAAAATTGAGCATCAGAGTTATAAAACAACAGAAAAACAACTAAAAAACAAAATTAAAATAACAACAGCCTTTTTATATCATTTTTTGTTTATATGTAGTTTTTTTTTTTTTTTACATGAAATTAAAATTTTTTATTTTCTGTATCTGTTTATTTTTTGTTTTTTATTTATTTTTTTTTGTGTATTTTTTTGTTTGTTTTATAAAATTTGTAAATATTTTATCATGTAATGTTATATAATAATGTTCATAAATGTGTGTGTAGATTATATAAATATGTTAATACTTTTGTATAGTAAATGTATATATGTAAATGTATGTATGTATATGTACATATGTCAAAAATATATAGAAAAGTATACAAAAAAAAAAAAAAATAAATTAAAATTTTATGAAAAATGAAAAGCGAAAAAAGAAAATTATTGGGTGCGTTCAATTCATTGCAGCGATGCAAGTCAGCAATGAAAATGCAGCGATGTTTAGATAATCACTATATACAATTTACTGAACTTTTTATAGCGTAATCCGCTGTGAACAGTTGATGTTGATAGTAAGTAAGTAGGTTGATATTAATACAATGACTTTAGCATTTTAAAACCATCAAAATGAAAAGTAAATTCATCACTCTCATGATAAAAAATTATACACCTTGCTAAATAAATATGTATTAACTTTTCAACCATTAAATTCATTTTTCAAACATCTGAAAATTTGTTTACGATGAATTTTAAAGCGAACTTTTTTTCAGCTGCAAAATATTTTCATTGCTGCAAAGTAGCGACTATGCAGCGAAGTTGTGCAGTAAGAGAAATTATTGCAGCGATGGAAAATTTTACATCGCTGCGTGCAACTGAACGCACCCGTTTCAGATTTTGTAATTTTTTTGTTTGTTGTTTTTTTTTGTTTAATTGTTGTTTTTATTTTATTTTTATTATTTGAATGAATACATACATATGTATGTATTTTTTCTCTGTTATATTTTTATAAATAATTATTATTTTTTATTACCTCTTATGTAATATTGCATAAAATTTGACATTTTATAGTTTGTTTCTATGTATTTTCAATTTAATTTTTTTTTGTTTTTAACTTTTTAATTTCATTTTTAATTTGTTCATTTGTTCTTTAATTGGTATTTTTTGTTTTTTTTTTTTTTTTTTTTTTTTTTTGTTCATATCGTTTTGTTCTATATTATTAATCTTTACTATAATTGAATCCTTTTTTTGTTGTATATATGTTTGTTTTATTTTTAATTTCTTTTAATATTTTTTTTTTTCTTTAAACAAACTTAACTTTGAGTTAAGTTTAAAGTCTGTTTATTTTCTTGTCATTTTTTTGTTTGTTTTATACTTTATTTTATTTTTTTTTTATTTAAAATTATTTATGCGAAATGTATGAATTTATACTTGATAATTTTTTTATATATTTTTTTATTTTATTTTCTTTTTGTTTTTAGTATTTTATAATATTACATACTCAGTTTTATTTTTTTGTTTTTTGTTTTTGGAGAAGAAGAATTTCATTTTATGAAAAACACAAACAAAATCGTATCGTCTGTTGTTCCACTATTATTATCCTACAATGTGAAAGGTACAAAATTTAAAATTTATACAAAGAAATTGATAGTACAGAGTATAGCGATTAAGAATGAAAATTTCAGTTCAGAAAGATCCAATTAATGTGTACATTTAAGCGTGTTTTTTGATTTTATTTATGTTTTTGTTGTTTATGTGGTCATCGTACATTACAATAAAAGTCTCTTTCAAAAGTCTGTTTGAATTTAATTGAAACATAGAACGCTTGGTAAGGATTTAAAAAAAATTTTTTTGGGCATTAATTTTCATTCACATCTTCATGGTTCACTTTCAGAAACAGACGACGATGAAGAAGGTGATGAAGATGCAGAAGAAGAAAAACAAAAAGAAGGAGCAGTGAGTTTGCAATCATTGCGAAATAGTCCCCTAGAACTAATAGAAAACTTTTAATATTTTTCTTTGTTTTTCTTTGTTTTTTTTTTCGTTTTAGAATTTTTGTCATCAGTTAAGTTTTATTATTCATATTTTCTCTGATCTACTACAAAAATAGTATTGCATGTATTTGTAATTTAAATTAATGATGATCATCTCAACGATTTTATTGATTTAATTATATTACGATTATATTTTTAAATTTTTTAAAAATTTATTTTGTCGTTGTTTCGTTTTTTTTTTGTTTTTTTTTCTCTTTTTTTTGTTTGTTTTTAGGTAAATTGGTGTTTTTCTCTTTTATTCTTTTTGTTTTTATATTTTTTTTTCGTTTTAATTTAAATTATTTTTATTTATTTTGTATTTAGAAAAAAAAAATATTTTCTTTTTTTTTTTGGTTCCATATTTTTTAGTTTTTTACTTTTTTGTCATAAGAAATTAAATTTAAAAATACACTCCATTTTGTTCTAAAAAAAAATCGTATGTTTCTCCTTTTATTCAAGAATTTCTTTACTGAATTTTATATTTTATCATTTAAATACGATTTTATTATCCTTGTGTCATTTAGCCGATATTTTTATTTTACTTTTTTTTTCGTGTTTTATTTTTGTTTTATTCCTGTTTTTTTGTTTCTTGTTCATTTTTTTTTTAGATTTGTAATTTGTCTTTAATTATTTTGTAAATTCTGTTCCGATACAGATTTTATCTTTGATTTATACAAAAAAATCTGAATGAATTTTAACTTCGCTTATGAATTTTCATGATCAAATAAAATCCACATAAAACGTGAACAAACTAACAATAGGTACCTACAACAAAATAAAAAGGAGCAACATAATTTTTGTTTATCGATTTATCATTTCTGTTTGTATCTTGGGGCTGGGTATTTGTGTTCCTAATTCGTTCCTAATTTTTTTAAAATTGCATATCAAACGTACGTAAATCAATCGCACATACGAAATTATGCATCATTTTGTACGGTCATTACTGGTACTAATCGCATTTTAAACAATCATTTTATGTGAACATTTACCGTTTCAATATAATTTCAATTTTACTGTGATAAAATACAGAACACATTAGCACTTTACCACCATTAATCGTTTTGTACTCGAATCGTGTTGCGCTGTTATACCAACACTTTTACGTTATTGTCCGTTATAATTAAAATTTTTCTGTTTTTTTTTCAGTTTTTTATCTTTTATTTTATCTTTTTTTTTAAACAATTTTCAACAGAAAATAAGCAACGAAAAACAGAGAAAAATAAAATCAAGAAAAACAATTTTTTTTTCTCGAAGATTAATCATTTTCGTAATTGAATATTACCAACGGATATTCTTCATCTTACACTCCATTTCCTTATTGTATTGTATATATGTTTGTATGTATATATTTTCTGCAATTATACATTACACACACACACATACATACATACAAAAATAATTACATATCTACAGGTCTGTGCTTGAGCTTGCTGTACATCAAACTGATTCTCATTTTCTTGTTCGCACTCGCCATTATTGTGTTTGTTGCTCTGTTGTTCTTGCTGCTGTTGTTGTTGTTGTTGTTGTTGTTTATCTTTCTCTCCTTTGCGTAATAATTAGCTAGTATGATAGTATTAAATAATGATAAATGATGAACTGAATTTAATCAAATTGAATTGAATTTTAAAATAATCTTTCATTAATGATAAGGTTTCAAATGTTCAACGTAATTCTCTGGTATAAGACCTGTTTTGCCATTTAATGTTCCTTGTAACCATCCAGGCTCATGTGAAAATCGTACTAAAAATAAAAAATAAAAGAAAAAATTTAATTACGAAAAATTATCAAAAAAAAGCAGCAGTAAAATGCAAAAGCAACAAAACAGTTTCAAGTTATACTTCAATTTAATTTCGATAATTTCAGTTTAATCTGTGAAAATGTAACGTATAGCCACATGGATGTATGCATGTGGCATTTAAATCTCTTCGGTTAAACGATAATTATTCACTTACCATTCGTTATGATTTGATTTGGTTCAAAAGATAATTCCCCTTCGTTCTCACCCAGACACGCATATAGTGTTCTTACTCGTCTGTAATTAGAAAAATAAATCGAAAAATAATTATAGATTGCAACAGATTGCAACGTAAACGTAAACGTGATCGTAAATGATCATCGATCATCAAATCAAACAAAGCTAAAAGGTGAAAATGAATCCATGCACCACAATGCTAGCTAACTACTAAATACTAAAATACTTACGCTGTGCCTGTTGTTAATTCTTTTTTAATTTGATTCATATCCTTCGAACGATGCATCTTCTTTGGCACATAATCCACGGAATGTGTTCCAGACACAATATCATCACAGGTTCCCATTAATGATGAAATCGAATTTACACCAGACGATGGATGATAATCACTAGCTCGATTTGATGTTGTTATTGTTGATGTTGTTGTCGTCGATGATGGTATAGTTTGCCGTTGGCTACCTTTTGTACAATGATTAAGTTTATTTGGCTCACGGCTAGATGATACTGAATCACAGACAGATTCATTTGAACTGCTGGTTGAGTGTATACGATCGTTACTATCTCTAGATGGATAATGTTTGGCACTTGCATAACTTAAATGTCTTGCATGTGTCTGACCGTAGAGCGATTCATTACGTAACGATGTCGACGGTGGGGATAAATTGTTCACGTTCGATGTGAGACCAATACGATCTCTGTTATTCATGTAACCGTGATTCACAGCCGTTGGATGAGCGGTCATCGTTGACAGCAGATATTCGTTTCGAAGACTCGACGGTGGATGATGTGAACTGAGTGGTAAATTTGTTCCTACTACAGGCAGTATTGAGCTGCTGACTGATACATAAGTTGGTTCTCGTCTTATACTAATATCACTTTCAGATAATGTCATATGCGGTGACATTTGATGATGATTTTTCACTGGACCACCGATCGTTTTCGAAACTGGACTACTATTACTCACTAATCCACCGTTAGCACCTCCAACAACAACGCCACCGCCGCCGCCACTGCTTTCACGTCCACCACCACCACCACCGCCGCCGCCGCCACTACCTGGAGGACTAGCCTGATACAGCATTCCATTCGGGATGCTTTGTAAACTAGATGACATCGGTTGATCTGTATAATTTGATTTAGCTACCACCCTGTAAACTTGTTGCGGAGAATACATATTTGTGCGTCCTGTGCTTTGTTGCTGTTGCTGCTGCTGTTGTTGATGTTTACTGGATTGATGATGTGATCGTGGAATTCTAGCTGGTGGACTGGAATTTGTTGAATCCGTTACTCCGTTACCAGGTAATGTCTTAAATATTAGATCGTAATTCTCGATAAGAATATTTATTACGATATTATTGAATTTTATGTCTAAAATGGCAGCTACGGTTTCCTCCTGCGGACGGAGTAATGTAGGTCCAAATACCACACCCAAATTAAAAACTGACATTTTATTTTTTTCGTATTTTTTCGAAACTCTACACGAGGTGAGGGCAAGAGAATGAAATAAATGAAAAATCAAAAAAGAAAAGAAAACGTTAAAATCAAACTGTGTCGAAATTTTTACAACATTTCATAATTTCTTACTCGGTTAAATGTCTGATAACCATTTCTAACATTTCAAAATTAGGCTTTGGAAGTCGATGAACGAGTGTATGAACATCGTTGACACGTTGTCTTAGGCTTTCTTGTTCTGAAAATTATTTTCAAAAATTCAAATTCAAAAAAAAACAAAAAAATGACATTCCCTCAATGTAAAATTCATTCATATAATGATTATATCGTAACGATCACTTACTTGCTGCTGCTATAAAAGCGCTATGATATCGATATGTCATCAGAGGTTCACTTAAATTTCTTAGATATGTTTTTAATGCGCTCGCTATCGTATTACTTTCCATTAAATCTCGATACTGTTCATCACTAAACACTAATTCAGTCTTTTTACGATCCATTCCGATTGATAATAATTTTGATATTTTTGTTCCAACTCCACTTTTTCTATATAATCCTTCATCTTCAAGACCACGACTCTCTAATACTTCAATACATTTTCGTACAAATAAAAAACCGATTTCATCCAATTGATATTCTTCGGTTCCTTTCGATTTTCCAGGTGCTAGATATGTCTGCAAAATAAAAAATAAAAAGACGCAAAAATTGTTTTTTGAAAAACATCACTCAAAGTTTGTTGGGGAATTTTGGGATATTTTTGGAAGATATTCAAATTGTATTTAGACATCATATTCTGTACATTATTATGTAATGTATACTTACTGGTTCTGTTCCATCCATTGCATTTATCCAAGTTTTACGATCCTCTTCACTTAATGCCTGAAATGTGAATATAATGCCGGGTTTCTCACGAAATGATAAATCGAAACAGAAACGTTTCTCGAATTCTGATGCTCTCCGTTGACACGATATTAATGTTAATGTTTCAGCTGATGATTCAACACGACCAGATATTTGATTAAAATGTAACATTGTAAATTCTTTTAATTGCTTTTTGTATGTGCAATAATATTTTGTCCATGTTGCTTTGAAGGGTTCTAATAAGTATGAAAAAAAAGAGAAAAAAGAAATTAAACGTTTTGTATTTAACAACAGAAGGAGAAGGCATAAAATTAATGAAGGAGTAGCAAGAACAACAGTGGCGTTTCAATACTTTTTCGGACCGGTGTATACCTACAGTCTAGCTACCAATTAATTTCCTATATTTATGCTTGTGTACGTGAATAAATATGCATGAGTATGGTGGCATCATAGATTTTTTACCGTTTACGTAAGTATTTGTGTGGATATTCATATTTCTACTTAATTTATTCATTTCAGACTTACGCACGAACACGTTTTATACAAAAATTAACAATTTCTAGCTCCGATTTTATTAAATTTGAAAAAATTTTCAATTAGCACACGAATAATTTTTAGTACAAACGCGGTTACAGTCTACTAACAAATAAGTAAGTGTAGTTATCGTTTTATTATTTTATTTTATTTTTATTTTTTTTTTTTTTTTTGGTTAAAAAGACAATCATGCATTAAATTAAATGAAAAGTAAATAAAATTAATAATATACGACAATTACAATTAGTTATACAAAATATACTTTCATTGTTAAAAAACTTACTTTTCTCCATTAAAAATAGATATCCCCGTTTCGTATATTTTTCTTCTGGTTTCTGTAAAAATGGCAAAAATTAAGAAAAAAAAAATAAAATAAAATAACAAATAAATAAGGTTGATTGGATAAAAATGTAAAAAGAAATTTTTCTTTTTTAAGTCGCAATGTTGGAATAATTTTGAATTAATTATTATAAATCGTATAGCATTTTGTATCTTTTTCATTTTTTTTTTCTTTTTAATTTTATGGGTCAATTCTTATTAATTTATTTTTTTTATCTATATATCTACCAAAAAAAAAAAAAAACCAATTTTAATTAAAAATTCGTATTGACTTACTGTCTTTTTTTCCATATATTTACTTTTAAGTTCATTAACTTTTTCTCTGGCCTCTTCGAAATTTTCTCTAGTCTGTGTGAAAGTAAAAGTATTTGATTTAATGTACATATTTTATTTTTTTTTTATTTTTTAATTTTAGTAATTAGTCATACATCACATAGCGTATGTAGTGTATGAACATTGTATATAGTTAATTAAATGTAAAACAAAAAAGAAGAAAACTAAAAAAAAAAAAAAACTGTTTAATTGTATACCTTTTGAACTTTATGCCTTAAATCAGTTAAATAATCTTTATTATCTTCGCCTAGGTCATGTGCTGTATGATAGAATACTAACCATCCTGATATGAATGCTAATAGAATTTCGACAAATTCAAATTTAATACGTTCTTGTACCTCTTGTATTCGTAATACATAACTTAATGATTCATTTATGTATTCTCTTTCATGCATTCCTAGACTGGCATCAGCCTATAAAAAACAAAAAAATTAAGTAAATTCGAAAATTATTGTAATAAAATTAAGGATTTATAGTATGAAAAATATGAAAAGAAAATAGGATATTTTATTTGCAAAAATATTTAAAAATAATTAAAATGTAAAGTGTAAAAAAATTTTTGTTTTTCAGGGGAAATTTTAAAGTAGATAAAAATTTTGTATCCGACTGTGTGCGTATAGTATAATCGACAAATATTACAATTCCTGTATGAAAATGGATTAAATTTCATAATTAAAAATAAATAAAACGTAAACATAAAATATTTAATATGAGAAAAGGATTTGAGGGCGGTTATTTTTATATTTTGATCCTTTATCTGATATTATCGTATTTCTTCTACATAACATACAACAGTAGATATTAACTATGGGGGGATAAATTAAATTATTTTATGCTTTGAATTTTGTACCAATATCGTTTGGAAAATGCTTTCAATAATATCGTCTCTAACCGAACTTGTATATTGCATATACCACCCGTATGCGTAACGTACATATACACATTCGTATTAGTTACAAGGATTAAACGTTTTACTTTTATTATTTTATCATTGTGTACATTTATCAAATAAACAGTAAAAACCGTAAAACAGTAAAATATTCTCCAATAACTACTATAATGTGTACAAGTATAATTGGAATAGTAGCTAAATTAAATTCACCTGTGAACGCATTTAACTATTACTACAATCTGAAAATGGTATCTATATCTACCGAGCAAGGGACATATACCTAATGCATACATAATGCATATGTTAAGAAGCCCTCTGGATATATTTTGCTTATGTACTACATATATATAATATTTTACAAGGATTTTATATTAATTTTAATGAAATAAATTCAATTAGGTATTGGGAAAATAAAAATTTATAGAGAAATTTTTACTGTGTGACATAAGAGAAAAATTCATTTTTTATATTTATCCTTTGAAATATTTACTTGTGTATAAGTAGTAAAACAACAACCAGAAGGAAAATAATTATTTAAGTGATTAGAGAAGATGATATGTGAAAGTTTCCCGTATAAATTCTGTTGATTTCCTAATTGAATTAAAAGTTGAAGCTACATATGAATAAAGACACACTCTCAGGAAATTGGAGTTTTAAATTTGAACTAATTCAAGCATAGATATATTGTATGGAAGATTTAAAGGATTAAAATGTACACATATTGTACATATTACGTTTCACTTTCAAGTATATTCCTGACGATTTGAATTATAAAACGATTTGGGAAATTGATCCTTACTTTTGAAAATACAAAAATGAAAATGTAAAGTTTATTTGCTGATGTTGATCTAATTAATTTTGAAATTGAAAAAATTCTGAAAGGCACATCGAAAGAATATAAAATTGAAAAAATGTCCTCTTTTAATTTCAAATTAAAATATCCTTTTTTTTTGATTTTCTTGTATACTTTTTGAGAAATTCTTATTTGAAAGTTTTTATATATAAAGTTGATTTTTGTTTCATTATTCATTCATTTAATTTATTTTTATACATATTTGTTTAAACATATATAAGCAGAGCAGTATCATATCCTTGTTTGTTGAAAATATATCACCTACATAATATCCTATAATACCTACGCATATATATATATGTATGGAAAGAAAATAAATTAAAAAAAATAAATAAAGTAAATTTCCGTTGAATTCAATATTGACATAACCTAATAATTTATAAAATCACTACATGTATGAGTTTACCCATATCTTTTCCTACATGTACTCGTACATATATATCCCTCTTTGTATTAAAAATATGAACAAATTACCACCCCCATTCTCAAATTGTATATGTGGCTTTAATATAATGTAGTTTCTCACATACACATACATAAATGCATATATTTAGCACGTACGTATGTGTACATAATCACTGTAGAAAATTTCACCTGATACATAACACGTAATACATAAAAGGGGAATTTTAAGATTTTTAAATAAAATTACAATTGTTGTTGTCGCCGTCGTCGTCTATCTGACGATGACAACAAGAAGCGTTGTGCAATATTTTTATCGTAAATAAATGTACAAAAATATAATGATGATTTTTGTTATTGTTGTTTGTTATCCTTATACAAAGTAGAGGATATATATATTTAGAAATACATTCACACAAGCACATACACTCACACACCTTTGTAGATTAGATGCATTACCTACGATGAGCGTATAATGCACATATATGTAGAATAGGTATGGTATAGTTAGCGATATGGTGAGTGGTGAGTGTTGATGATGATGATGATGATAATTGTGTGTATATGAAAAAGAACAGATAACTGTAGTGGATGAATATAAAAAAAAATCAATAAAATGACGAAATTATAGATGAGGTAATCTAAACAATTATCTATCTATATCTATAAAAATAGAGGTACACATGTATATATATATGTATGTATGTATGTATGTATGTATGAATAAACTCTTACCACCAATAAAATCATTTAAGGATATACATTAATTAAAATAATGTGTCCTTTTAAAATCGATCATCTATACATGTACATAACATCAAAAATATTGAAGAATAATCATAAAACACAATAACAACACAAAAATTCAATAAAAAAGAACAAAATAAAAAATGGTGACTTATTCAATATCCTTATATATAGATAGATTTTTTTCTCACTGTATTTTTTTTTTTTATGAGTTTATACACTGATAATCCACACTTAGAAATTGTTCTTTTTAAATTTTCTTCTAAAAATCTATAAACAATTTTCACTTTGTTTTTTATAGAAAAAGAAAAAAAAAAGTCCTTTTTTTCAGGATATTAGATTTTTGTTTATTTTCTTTTCTCTCTTGTATTTTTGAAATTGTTCCTTCACTTTAATTCACTATGTAATACAGTGGTAATATATCGTCTTTTGGTGATTAACTTTCGATAATAACGTATAATATTCTAAGTAATTGTATGTAATGTACGATACGAGTATTGATAAAAAAAAGGATAATTAATTTAAGCGTTAATTTTTGTTTTTCTCACTTAACTGATTTTATTACTTATTAAAAAAAATTTTTTTTGGTCCTATATTTATCACACATGCATACAGAGTTTTTTGTAATATTTTTTTTGTTTTCAATTTTTTTATTTTATTTTCTCAATATTGTAAGAGTATAACAAGTAAAATATAAGTTTCTTTCTGTAGGTATACATGTATACTATGCAGTGATGTACTTTTCTATAGCTATGTATGTATTATGCACGAAAAATAAATTAAAAAAAAAAAAATTTTTCATTTCTCTATAGATGAAAAGTTTTTGAAAATGATAAGTTTTTCTCTTTTTATTTTATTTTACTTTTTTTCTTTTTTTTTTAGTAAATTTACACGTACATGTACACAACGCAACACAACAGCCTGCATTCACATAATCACGCACACTTTAATAAAATGAATCGCTTCAAAACATAATCAACTACTCTACCACAAATAATAAAATCGCAATCATCCATCTAACAAAACATCAACCAAGTATATGCTTCACATCAACTATACACATTTACTATTATGTAGACCTCTTTTTGATTTCTTGTCAATCACTATATGAAAGAAAACGAAACAAAACTACAAAAATCAAAAATCAAATATCACACCACAAAATTAAAATGTGGAAACAAAATAAATTATGAAAATTTTTTGCATTTAATTTACTTAGTTTTCAACACTTTTTCTCTTATTATTCTTCTTCTTTTGCTTCGCATTTGTTGTTGTTGTTTTATTTTCGTTTTTTTCTTGTTTTTTTGTTTTATATCATTTTCCTATAGATAGCCTATGTGTAATTTTGATGACAGCCGTCATGTATGTGTATTATATAGAGACGTAAACGTAAACGTTTTCATTTTATCGAAAAAAGTTGATATAAAATATAGAAAAAATGATTTTCGTTAAAAACTAAAAAAAAAAAAAATGTTTAAAAACCCCACTGTTATGTCAGCCCCATTTTAATATGCATGTGCTTGGAAATATGAAAACACATGTGTACAAGCACATCCATAATAACTATTATAGAAATGTCCTATCCGTCCTATCCTATAAGCGATAACGATGAGCATTTGGGAAAGAATAAAATCGTTGAGTTTCTATGTGTACCCCAGTATACAGATAATTCGTAGCATTTTGTAGCATACATATAGCATTTTCCTTATGTCAAATACAGAAACTCCTCAGTACACTATCATATTGCAATTTAGAAAAAGGATATCAAAAAATACAATTACGATATGTACACGGTATACATTTTTATAGCATTCTTACACATGCATCTATATGTATACGCGCTCTCTATAATGGTATCAGCACAGCAGTCACAAGGCGCAGAAGTAGAGAGTGTAAATGAGTGAGATACTTTCCCACATATTTTCCCCTGATTTCGTCTGTATTTTTCGAGTATATTACGAGGGCGATAATAAACAAAAATAAATGAAAATCTATATCAGTATAGTAATTTGTAGAAAGAATTCAATTACGAAATGTTACGAAGAAAATTGAAATTCAATCTAACTGTTTTGGAAAATTTTTTTTTTGGAAACATTCGAAATGATTGAAATAAAAACCAAAACCAAAAAAAGGTAAAAAAAAGGAAACACTAGTGACTAGGGAGTAGAAAGAGGAAAAATTTTTACGGAAAATTTTTGTTTTCGTTTTATTATTTTTCTTTTTCCTTATTTTTTTTTTTTTTTTGGATTCGAAAATTTATTACCAGACATATATTAAAAATCATATGTAGTAGGTGGTGTTTTATTTTTATTTTTATTAATTTCATCATCATTATTATCGTCATCATCACAATACTGGTATGTGCACATCACATCATATCTACGAGTATGTGTGGGTATATGGACGGTATGTAATTGATGTGATGTTTATTTAAAGCTTAAAGGAAAGAATTTATTGCCACTCATATTGATTGCAAAATATATAAAAAAAGAAATTTTAGAAGGATGAAAATTTGACCACTTTTTTTTTAGGATTAAGTTCAATAATGAGTAATACGTAATACAAATATTTATCAGGATTCATTCAATGTTTATATGTTTATATGTGCATCATTTTTAAATAAAATAAAATAAAAAATATACATTTTATGAGTACACGTCCTCGTGTATACATACTGAGAAATTTCATAATCCTTTTCGTGTATGATGAATGAAAAATAAAAAAATAAAAAAAAAATTCATGTTTGCTCATCTATCGCTAAAAATGAAAAATTCTTTATTACGATTATGTTCTAATATTGTTTTCTTTTGTAACTTTGCACTTCTTCTTCTTCTCCTTCTTGTAAATACACAAAGTGTAAAGTTAATACGAAAATAATTTCGTTCTCCTCACATTTTCTTCAGTGTTATGTATTATTAAAAAAACTTTTGGTCAAAAAGTACAGACCATGATTTATGGAATTATTGTACAACGACCGGCCGATCGAACAACCAATGCGATTTCAACAAAGTCATCGTGTTATCCTGAAATTTTTTTTTTTTACAAAATTAATTTCTATATACATTTGTATATAAGTCACTGATGTACATACATATGTACATGTCATCGTATATCCTTTCGACAATCAGTCAATATTGTACACATAGCACAGAACCCTACTAGAGTATGAACGTACACGTATACAACAACATGCAAAATCTATGTACGATTAAATTCACGAAAGAGAAAAAAAAAATAGCGTGCATTATAGAATTTTGTTATCCTTCGACATTTTATTTAATATAAAAAAAAAAAGGAAACTTCAATAAACAAATCCCTAAAGTTAAAGGTCATTGACCTTTAAATCGTTTCTTTTTTTTCTTTTTTAAACACAAAAATTCTGCTTTTGTATTATTATAGTACATATAAAGTTTTAGTGTAAATTCCATTTTTATTTTGTGTTTGTGTGTGTGTGTGTGTTTTATTTTTTAGTAATCTTTTGTTTTATGTTTGCTACGTATATATCCATATAATCAGACATATTTGAGTCACAAAGCTCAGTTTTATGTGGTTTATTCGTACCTATATACTAGTACATACTACACATTTTAATGCTTTCACATTTTCAATTTTTCAAAATAAATTTTTCGTATTTTCTTTCATTTTATTCTGCTGATGGGCGATAAAACAACAATTTTCCATTTTACAGTTTTGCATAATCAATAACATATTTATTTGTGTGTGTGTATATATATATTTTTTTTATACAGTTGGTAGGTACATGCAGTAGTACTACTGTTTACGTGATTGCAAGAAAAAATTACCATACGGTAGAATATTCGATAAGAACGGATGATGATGGTGGTCGGTTGAAGGTGTAGGTGATGGGGTGGTGATTTAATGATGAAGATTATCATGATGATTGCAATAGTAATAATCATAATAATAATAAGAGGTGTATATGTATACATGCGGTTATCCTTTATAATTTTATTTATTTTATGTTTATCGTTATTACTTTAAATAAGTAAATTATGGTGTACGCGTATATCTCTATCTACTTACATATATAAGTATAAAACGTGAGCAGGATAATTTGAAAATATTTTCTCAATTTCATCGCATTACTTTTTAGTCGTCTCCACTTTAATCGTTTATTGTGCGCTACTTTATTTTCCTTGTGGAAATTGAATCGTTCTTATATCATTCTTTAAAATATATTTTCATCATTCTCCATTTTTTTTTGCGCTCTTTTTTCAGGTATAATACTTTTCTACACAGTTAGATTTCATAAATTTTAAATAATTCTCGATAATTTTATTTTATTCAATTGAATCTAATGAGACAGAAGTATACGTATACAAGAATAATATTGAACAGAAAAAGGATAAAATTGAAAAGTAAACATTTTTATCTACATATATACTCAAATTCATGTTATTGGCATATTGTCGTTTATATTATGCTCGTACTCGACATTTTATCGGATGGTTGAGTTTTTATGTTTCGGTCTTTTATGAAAATTTATTATTCCTAATGATGGTTGCAAGTACAGTGCATTAAATAAATAACTAGACTACCTGGTATGTATTACACTATGCATATACACGAGTACTATATACATAAATTTACGAACATTATGTGGGAGATTTACACGAAACGGAATGATGCAATTGACGTTATACATCCATCAATCCGTCATGTACAAAAAATACTTACGTATGCATACAGCATATATATAGTATTTAAAGTCTAGACAAATAACAGACTCATCATCATACATTATATACGACTATACGACGATATACAATTCAAATACACGATTTATTTGCGGATAAAATACTCGTACACGGCAACAAACATAATTATGACGACGGACAAGACAACTACTGAGGAGTAGTAGTGAGTAGAGTACTAATTCTGATTATGCCACAATAATGATGGACGCAGAGACGATGATGACGTTGACGATGACGATGTTGATGAGGAATCATTGTGCTGAGAAAGAGGATGATGACGATGACGATGGATGATGATTCATCCTTTTGCAAAACGATTCTACATTCTACATTTTATGTATTTTTGTGAATGTTATATGCATGTAAACATTAATGTACTTTTGTATCTATTATGTACGCGCAGTAAAATGTATACATGTATGTGTATAGTTCGTGCTGCTGCTGAGGTAAGAAAAGTCAATATAGAAATGAAGAAAATGAAATAATTGAGGTGTGCGATGGTGTGGTAGTTGTTTCGATATACAAGTGAAAAAATATAATAAAGGGGGAAAACTACATAAAGATTTATGATCATCTGTATCTGTATTAGCGGTCGGTGGTATGTGGTATATGGATAGGCAGATAGGTAGGTGGTATATGATACAAACATACTAGCGAAAGCACTTATTGGAAATTACATAGGAATTTACTTTACTACAATAAAAAATATAATTGAAATACAGAAGAACTGTAGTGTAGAATAGAAGAAAAATAAAAACGCAGCAAGAAAATAAATAAAATTCTCTTGAGGTCAAATTTCGTAATAAAGAATTATTACAATTCATTTTCTTTTTTTTTTTTTTTGGAATTCATCCAAATTAAAAAGTAAACTAAAGTAAAGTGTTGAATGAATGACTTTCTGATGGCTATGTACATATGTAGTTATATGCACGACGGTCGGTTGTTTACTTATACCGGAGATGTTATTACATAAATGTTGTACAGTACATGAATGTGTAACAACTGCATCGAAAAACATGTGGTAATTGCATAAGATTCGATAGATTATTATATGACGTGTATAGCATATAATACGGTACTTGTATATGCATATACGAGTACACGGAATAAATAACGAAACGGAAAAACTAGAACGAAGTGAATTGAACTGAGAAAAATACAATTTTGTTTTGTTCATTTTTTTTTTTGGTAATTCAGAAAAGTTTGTAAACAAAACTGTTAAATTGATTTTGATTTTCATTTCGAAATTGTTTTTCGAGAATTATCGTCCAATGGAATTAAAAATGCATGCTTTCATCTCATTCACGTATCACGTGCTGTTGTTTACGACTGAATTGTGAACAAACAAATATGAGATGAGTGTATATGAATTCAGGAATTTATTTTCTTATTTTTCTAAAGTTAAATTTCCTATACTTTTGTATGTTTGTATGTTAATGAAAATTATAATTAAAAATGAAAAATTAAAGAAAACGATTAAAAATATACACAATATAAGTAATTTCACATACCTCTTGTATTGTATTTTCTGGCTTTTTAGTTGACATATTTAGGAATCTTTCCTGTGATTGACAAAATTTTTCTGTTTTCTTATCGAATTTCTTTTTATTCTCTTTAACACCACCAATTTGTTTTTTACGAAAATCTTCGAGTGGTTCTATAATTTGATCTAATGCAAATTTAAACTGAAAATGAAATAAAATAATTTAAAAAAATAAAATAAATTAAAAAAAAAAATTTTTTTTTGTTTTGAAAAAAGGATATCTTTTATTTTTCGATCCTTGAAAAAATTTATTTCATTTTTTTTTTTTAATTTTTATATAAAAAAAATATATTTAATTCATTTACCATTTTATCACGTTCTTCTTCGATATTTTCTATTAATTCACCGAAATGCCTTAAACTAGCGCTAATTACTTGTTCATCATCTGTTTGCGCAGTTCCTATACATTCGAAATTGAATTCTTTTAGACTTTTCGCTAATGTTCTTTGACGTTGTGATAATACTGAAAAGAAAAGAAAAAAATAAAACATAAAATACAAAAATTTAGAAAAAACAAAACCAAACATATAGGATTGAAAATAATTAAAATTATTAATTTAAAACACATGTTCATGTACACACTATATACTCTCGTATGTATTTCTTTAATGGATTGCAAATATACGAACAAATGCATAGTAAACAAGGTTTTTACTTTTTGTAAATTTATAGAAACGAAACATTCATTTCATATATGTATGCAGTCGTTAAAAGATACAAATATGATGAATCTACTATGTGAATGGATATTTTTTATCTGCAAACTATACATCATTTCATTTTATGACTATGACTCTCTATTACATTTTAGTTAGCAAAGAAATAGCGAGATTTTTTCCAATTTTCATAAAATTTTCTCCTTCATGCATACACGCGAGTTATTATAAATGCTGTATGTTTACTCGTACAGTGAATATTTTTTAATGCAATTTAAATTTTGTTGTTTTTTATTTTAAAAATTCACACAGACACAAAAAGCATAATTAATTAATTAATTGTCGCGTCTATATTCTGTGTGTGTAAGTGCATACACATACTATCATCCTATATACAGTGGTACAGAGGAGTATTCGCGTATACACAGTCAAATGAAAAACAAGAAATTTTCACAACTGCGATGTGACAGAAACGGTCATTAACCGACCGAATAATGAAAATAATTATTACTAAACTATGAAACTATAGCTGTATACAAAGATCATTTTTCTGCACTATTTAATGAGTCAATTAGAGACTATATACGAGTATATGGCCACATATTCGATATCTTTATGCATTTATAAATTTATTAATGTGTACATATGTGCAGACAGTAAAAAAAAAAAACAAATTATGAAGTTGAAAATAATATGCCAATTAATAATTCCTTCAATTGAGACAAAAAAAATTGTTTTATTTTTTTTTCAGTTTTTCAAATTATAAATAAAGATAATTGAGTCTAAATGACGTAAACTCTTTAGTGAACGTTACAAAAAATGTTTTCGTATATTTTATTTAGACTTGAAATCCTATACACACAACTATAATAATAGGGCAACTCTATATGGATAATGAAATCTTCAAACTTTTTTAATTTAAAATTTTCAGCATAAAAAAGAAAGTTAGAAGAGTCAAAAAATTCAAGAAAGCAGTAAAAGGAACTTAAGTGTTATTATCTACTCTTTTACATTTTTTTACTCTCTGTTCGTATAAATAAAGAAAATTTACAGTTATAGAAGACTAGGATGAATCGGTCATGTAATATGAATGAAGGAAAACAAAATCACTTCCTTTGTACCGGACAGAAGAAAGATTAAAGGGAGATAGGAAAAAAAACTAAATTCATAGATGACATGAAGATATGGTTAGGAAAATGTTTTGGAAGTTGAAGGGAAAAGTTCAAAAATAGCTGTCGCGTCAGTAATGATTACAGTGATGATGACGATTCGTAAATAAAAAATAAAGAAAACCATAATTCCCAAAGTCCCAAAGAAATTGTCGCCATTACAAAAATTTGCAATAATATAAAATATTTTTTGAATTTTCTATTTTTTTATATAGAGCACAGAAGGTGTATACTCGTATTCGTATTCGTATTCGTATCTAACATCCTAAGTTTACCCTTTTATTTTATTTCTTTTATATTAAATTTTTTTTCTTAGCAATAAAATTTATTATCCAAATGGGAATTGTTTGTACACACGCTACTAAACTATGGCATCATTTACCATATTGTACATACATTTATGTGACTTCCCATTTGTCAATTATAGAATATTGTTATTTTCCTTTTTATTTCATTGTTGGTAGTAGTAAATTTGTATTTTTTGTAACACATTCATTGGCACTGGTACAGTATAATATTGTTTGATATCGGTCGATATGTTTAGTTTAAATCCTTCATTCCATTTTTGGATAATTTCGATTGACTTTTACTACAAGCGCATTGGGAATAATATCAGTTCAATACAGTATCAATCAAAAAAAAAAAACCCAAACATAAATGACAGATTCACACATATTGTTTGATAGAATTTTCTTTTACATTTTTTTATTTTACTTTTATTTCGTTTAAAAAAAAAAAGAAAATAGTAAACGATTAACTATCGACAAGCTATGGACATCTTGACAGCATATGTATGACACATATCATTTTGTTACATATACGAACGAGTATTAGTATTACAGAAAGAGATTGTTAGAAATGATGATTTACAAGAAATTCACGAGTTTATAGATATACATAGATGAGAAATTCACAATTCAATTCAATTGATTTTTGAAAATAGAAAATTTACAGATGAAATATTATTTTCTTTTCATAGTTTTTCTATACAAATGAAAAGCTTCAAAAAAAAAAACCAGTGAAACGAAAAAATGAAAATTTAAAAAAAAAATTTTCTGTTTTTTTTTTTTTGCAAAAATTAAAAATTCAAAAAGAATTACTGAACTTTCATTTTTCTTTTAAAGAGGATATTACGAAATTTCCGTAACAAATCGAAAAATCGTTTGGTGTGGTATTATATACCTACTATTATACACAATTACGACGTGTTTAGATATATGCTAATGTCATGTAGTACATTTATAGCAATCATCTTCTTCCATAAGATTATAAATTCATTCGTACAACATACAACAGTTTATTTTTATGTACACATACATACTGACAAACAAAAGAAGTATAATTTCCGAAAATAAACAAAATTCAATTCCATACACCTACATGTACATAACATAAGTATATAGCGAACGTATAGGTGAGTATTTCACATTTATTTTTATGTGTAAAATAAGCAGATGATTCTTACTATAAAAATCTGTTGTTATATTCAAATCGAGATTTATTTGATTCATTTTTCTTTATTCCATTTCGGTATTTTATTGAATCATATTGTATAATGTGTATGAGTATATCATGATTTTGACATTTAACGGTATTTCTGAGGGAGGAAAGAATCTACATCTACATCATATCTATATACATTTTTGTGTTATGTTGATAAATGGAAAAATTTAAAAATATGTACAACGATCAAAAAATATACAAACGGTAAGTTACATATTAGAAAAGCAGTCAACCTTAACATTTCCAAAAGAATAACAAAAAAAAAATGGAAAAGAGAAAGAAAAAAGATAAAAAATAAAAATCGACACAAAATACAAAAAAAAAAAAAATAAAAATGAAATTGTATAATATGAGAAGTAAAGACAGTAAATATGAGTTTATATCAGAGCCATGTATCAGACAAAAACAATTTTTGAAAATCCAAATTCGAAAAAAATCAAATAAATAAATTAAAAAACACAAACAAACACAGAGTTTGATATTGAATGCATTTTGAAAAATTTATTTGTATATCGGATCAATTCAATATCCAGACACAAGACCCAGAACACAACATGACATATACCAGCAACAGCATCACATACATCGGAACAGCTTAGGAACAGAAAAATAAAAAAAAACAAAATCAGAAAAGAAAAAGAAAGATGCTTTTCCAGATTTACACGTTTTCATATGTGCAGTGCGTGCACACATTTGCATTTAAACTCGTACATTTTGTACTTATAATCTTTTAATTAGCAGCTAACAGCTCCAACTTCAATAGAGATAAAATTCCAGCCAGCATCAGAGCACCAGTTTTCCAGTCAATAACAAGTGGGTCAAATCAAATTTAAATTAAAAACAAAACAAAAAAAAAAAAAATTTTAAAAAAAGCAAAATATTTTCTTCCCGATTGAATAAAATGACGAGCTGTATTTTTCTTCTTTTTTTTTTTTTTGATTGTCATTTATGTTTGACTTTTCGTTGTCGTTTGGTTTTTTTTTTTAAATATGAAAAAATGTGAGGTCATTGAAACGAATCAAAAAATGCAATTTAAAAATAAAATTAACATATTATATAGGCTGGATTTTCTCTATATGAATATACAACAAATTCAACTACAAAAACTACAACTCAGGTTATACTTACAAAGCTGAAAACTACATAAACTGGAACTGGCTACACGTTATGATAATGTGCACAGTCTAATGTCTACTAATAATAAATGCATAGAGACAGAGCACAGGCACAGGTAAGTATAACAAGAAACAAGAGTCCAGTATAATATGTATGCAGATATAGTGCATAAATTAATAGCATATTTGTACGGAAAATGAAAAAAATCTAAACATTCATAATTTAATCGTACGTTTATAAGTAGTTGAATGGTATACTTGTTCGTATAAGTTATAATTTTATATGACAGAAAAAGAACCAATGCCGGTTTAAGCCTCTTGGTCGCCCGGTGTACTTCTAAAGTTTTCGTCCCTAAGTAGGTTGAAACTTTACTAGGTATTTAAACTTTAATTTGGTTTTTTCTTATTATAACAGCACGCAGTTCCAATTTCTATGTTTTTCTAGCGTGCAGTAAATAAGTTATATACAAGAAAAGGAGAAGAGAGAAACTAGTATTCGAATATTTTTCTACATTATGTATTTACCATACGAGTATTTGAAGAGAAAATTTACTCAGAAAATATTTTTTTTTTTTACTGTAATTTGTAAAATTATTCTTCTAAAAACAAATTATGTGAATGTGACTTTCATTTTGCTCTTATTTGCTCCCCTAAGATTTGTCTCCGGGTTTTAGTGAACCATTCCGTCAATCTATATAAAAGAACCTGGTATGAGAAGAACAACAAACAGCAACAACAAAACAACAATAATAATAATAAGAAGAAATTAAATTAAAAAAAAAAATAAAATAAAATAAATTTATTATCATATTTTGAATAAAATTGTCCACATATTATACGTGAGAGTGTACATTATATTAATAAATATAAATTTCATGATTATGTGAGAGATGACGATTATCAAATCAAAATCATACATCCATATATAGAAAGAAAAAACAAATTTAATAAATAAGAATCCATTCAATTTGTAGATATTTTATTTTTATTTTATTATTAATATACATATATGCAGTCGTAGTGTAAGATGGAAGATGGAAGACCGAAGACTATAAGAAACAGAAAAATATTTATTTTTTCTTTCTTCAACATAATTTTGATTAGAATTCTATATTATAATACGAGTAGATTATACACATACATAAATACATTGCATACATATTTATATTAAATCGCTGTAATCAAAATTTATTAAAATTTATATTCATATTTTTATATATAATATTGCAACAATAATAATAATAATAATCATAATAATGCTATTCATTATATACATTTTACTGCACGGTCCGGTAAATATTTGTATGTGAGATATAGAGTGTTGTTGTTGCAGCTAGTAGTATAAGAATGTATAATATGAAAATTATAATAAATGATCATGATCAAAAGTGTCATAAATGGATTTTAAAATTGAGAAAAAAGAAAGAGAAAAATAAACTTTTCAAAATGAATACTGAAAGACATGCATGTGTATACCCACATAAGTACATTTGAATATTATTATAAAATGTAAGAATGCACATAAAAGTGCATAGATAAATGACAAAATACATACCAATGTATTGTACATACATACATACTTATATAACACCTAGGTATTCATTTAACACGCACGTAAACTGGCCTTGGCCTTAGAAAATTTGTTAACAGTATACTCTGATTTTTATTGTGTGCATATACATATAATACATATAAATTTGTATATATATATATATGTGTGTGTATGTGTCAAAAATCAAAGAAATAATATAATGCACAAATTTCTTGTATATATATGAACACATTTTACCTATGTAGGCTATGTCACATAAATATATCGTAACTGATGTATGTGCGAGTTGCGAGTATAGCTTGTTCAAAATTCCCAGCGAATAATCTGCGCATGTTTCTCTTGAAATTAAATATGTACATAAAATGATTATATGTATTTGTGTTTTTCTCCCATATAAACCTGAAAAAGTGTAACCACTACAATTATAACCTCGCTCAAAGCATGACGCCATACTCTCACTGCGCATATATTCCATTCGCTGGGAATTTTAAACAAGCTATACTATAATATGTATAATATGTATGTATGAGGATAAATGTACATAATTTTGTATCTTATGTATAAGTAAGTTTAAACATTTTTTTTATTTTTATACTATTATATATAGTCATGCAAACCATAAAATCATATATCCACCACCTACACGATATTTAAAACGCAAAAAATGATTTTTATATTTTGAACGTTTAACAAAACAAAATTTTATATAAAGATTGCGATCATGATCGCGACTTTGAATTTTGTACCACAATATAACAGCTATATACAGCTAATATGTATGTACATGTACGAGAGTATTGTAATAGTTTGCCTACAAAATCTTAGTTTAGTTAGTTTAAAAATTGTATGTGTGTACGTATACATATCTCCATAACAAAGAATAAAAAATTTAAATTAAAAGCAAAAAAAAAAAAAATGCTTAGCTTTGGTCATCAGTAATTTGATGATGATGTCAAAAAAATAAAAGATGATCTTGATCATTAAAGACTTTTATACTTATGTACATAAATGAATGTATCGATTTAGATATATACATATACATTTATTTACTAACTCGTTTAGTACACATATATGTATGTAGTTACACACATGTTAACTGCTCTGATTACAATTAAGAATAAAATTATAACGAAAAAAAATATATACTATATATACTATATAGGTATGTGAATAGAAATATCAAAATTGCTTATATGAGCATCTCTTTTAATGAAATAAATTTTGTTCAAGGAAATGATTGCGTATTTAAATTTTAAAGAATATAGTATACGAATATACATATATGTTATGTACGAGTATATGTATGTAAGTTAATATAGTATTTTATGATTTCATTTTTCAATTTTCATGACAAAGTTTTAAATTGAAGTGTAATTACTTCATTTACAATGAAATTGAAAAAATTTGCAGAGTAAAAAGGAAAAAATAAAAAATAAATGAAAAATGTACATACTTAGAAATATACATATTATTACACATTACGAACGAGTAAATATATTTATTCAATGGTTACGTATGTATGTTTATTTAGTAGTACTACATCGTAACATGTAATGTATTAAAAATCAAAATAAATATGATTTTTTCTACAAATCATTCATCCAAAGAAAATTTGTATTTTAATTTTCCTCTTCAACAATTTTCTATCTGCATTTTATAACTACATACATATCTAGTAGTATACTCTACGACTCTACATAATAGTACACAGTATACTCTAAATCTAAATAGCCACAATTACCATACTACTACTTTACTTATGTAGTTTAGCTACCACGTTTTGCTTAGCAATGATCGTGAACTGAGACTGACTACTGTACCTTACCTACTACCAATACCAAAGACCATATAGAAGTACAAGACGTTCCAAACAGAGAAAATCTGAAAAAAGAGCTTGACGATGAGCTACCCAAAATCAGTGGCTACAGCTTTTTTTCTAATGTTAATAACTCAGTCCACTATAATATACCATTTGTGTACTGTACTTGTACATACTTCTATATGGTCTTTGCCTACTACCTAACTACCTAGTTCTAGTATTATGTGCCTCAAAATATACATTGTTAAACAACTATACGATGGAGATACATACACTGTGTTCGATTTATCATGCTCTCTCTCTCTCTCTCTCTCTCTCTCTCTCTCTCTCTCTCTGTTATACATTTGTGAATTGTAAATGTAATGTATTTTTATATGAAATATCATTTAAAATTTGAACTATATTTTTTGAAAGTAAAGTAAGACCCTAAATAGACGTGACGGAACGAAAGAAATTAAACGAACGTAAATACTCGTTTCGTCAGTTTAACAATTTGCCCTAAATAGAAACGATTCGAAACGATTAAAATTTTGTATGAGTATTGAGTAGAAACGAGTAGAAATGCGTATGAAACGAGTAGAAACGATAAAATGTAGGACCGCTACGGCACTATCTGTTTCGTCTCGTTTCGTCTATTTGACATTTAAACTTATCGAAATTGAACGAACGTAAGAATACGTCCATTTAGGATAGTTCTAAATACCATAGTACTATCGTATGTATCGTTTCGTTTCGTTTCGTTTCGTTTCGTCAAGTCTATTTAAGTTATAGCTTAATTTAAGTGATGTAACTTCGTTTTAAATCATTACATGGAGATATTGAATGAAAACGTAAAATTGCATTGACAAAATGTTAACCATTTTTTTCGTTATCTTCTTCTTATTCTTCTAAAATCGATTAAATCTTGCGTTTCACACATTGCCTAAGCCGCTGATAGGATGATGATAGGATAGGATTAAACCAATTCTTCAAATTTATCATCCATGATTTCCTCTTTTTGTTATTCATTGCTACTTGCTACCATTCACTTTAATTTTTTTTTTTATCAAAAATGTACTCACACCACATTCAATGAAAACGTGACATTTTTCGTTAGCATTTTATTTGCTGGTTTGTAAGTATTTTTTTCTATTATTTTTTATTATTTTCTTAAATTTGTGATACAATTAAAATTATCGTTTTTATAAATCAATGTACAACGGCTATACTTAAAATCTTTAATATATATATTTTTTTCAGTAATTGTATCTCGTCAACGTTAATTAGGTATCTTTTTATTCTTATATTTTCTTTATTTTCATTTCTTTCTTTTGATTTCTTTCATTTTTTTTTTTTTTTAAATCACAAACAGTAGCATTTTTTCATCATGATTGTCTTTTATTTGAAATTTTTATTTCGTGTTATAATTTTTTACATTTCTAAATGTAGTATATTTTTATCTGGATTGGAGAAAAAACGAATTTTTTTTTCTGTTACGAATCAATAGTACACATTGATTTACCTGTCATCCCATCCGCATTAATAGAAAAGCGAAAAACCAAAAACAAAAAAAAAAAAAAAAACAAAAAACTTCTAAAAATAAAAACAGTTCCAAAGTACCAAAATTAATAGAAAAAAATACAATCAACATAAAAATAAAATGAAATACGAATCAAAAATATATTCATGTTATAGAAAATTGTACAAAAAAAAAAAAATAATAATGTGCACCTGTTGGGCATTTAATTAAAATTAAACTATGAATCTATATTTCTGTTGAATTTTCAAAACAATATTAACTACATATGGTACAGTACTTACTAACTACTTTACTATAGTTACATGCTTATTATGATTATTGTTATATGATCTCGTACATGTATGCACGGCATTTATGTGATAATTATTGTAATAAAATTTACCTTAAATAAGTATAAAAACTGTACAGCAGATAAATATGTATACATTCACATAAACCGTATTTAAGATTTAATAAAATAGTTACTGTTACGTTATACTCGTATGGATAGTAGTAGATTTACTATAATTTCGATTTAGAGGTTCTATATGAATGAATGGTGTCACGAAACGAGGTCAATTACATCTTAAAATATGACACAGCACAGCAGTCTTAGTCATAGTAAAATCAGCTTTTTTTTTATTTTGTGATGAGGTATACATATATGTATTTTGATAACTATACCTACCGGACTACTATATGTGTTTGTGCATATATTAATCTTGTAATATTGATGATAATTATATATGGGCTTTTAACCATCTCAGAGACACACACACATCTATAACAATACAAAAAATATAATAAATAGAAGAAGAAGACAAAAAAAAGCTTCCGTTTCCTTGAATTTTCTCTT